>WIQG01000041.1:0-600000 GCA_014925785.1 Mycena galopus ATCC 62051
GACAGCACTCAGATCCTTCCTTTGTCGCACGACGCGACGGCTTCTTGGTTTCTTCTCGCGGTACCCGATAGCGGATCCAGAGAGACTAGCCCATCTGGTGATCGAGTGGGATACGACCTACGTGAACGTGCATCGAGAAAAAACTGGCATCGAGATCAAGCAGAGAAAGAGACGCGAGAGGACGGTTCTTCAGCGCAACACCCAGCACCCCGTCTACAAGTGAGGATATTGACCTGTCTGCATACCGCACGCCGACGTCACACTCGCCATCTACACCGTCTACCGTTTCCTCAATATCGTCTGAAGGCTCGGACGACGAGCTCCCTACATTTAGACCCGGCCTCACAATACCAGCCGCTACAGCGCCGCAAGCACGGCTTTTACCAGCCCCCAAAACACCACTCACACACTCCCCCGATTACGATTCGGACACGATGCCGATCGACGCATGGGACGGCGACACAGACAAAATGTCCGCGCAAAGCTTCTTACGGGCCTTCCATCGAGACGTCAAGGTGACGACGAGCGGCGCGGACAAGGCCAAGGCCTTCAGGATGTACCTCGTGCCAGGCAGTGAAGCCGACGAGTGGTTCGGCTCCCTCCCCGCAGCAACGAAGGCGGACATGGACGCGATCGACCTCGCGCTCGAGGCCCAATGGCCCTCAGAAGCAACGGTGCAGCCGACGCAAGCAGAGTGGAGCACGGAGCTTCTCAAGTCGAGAATAACGATGGAGGAGTTAGGCACAAAGGTGAAGGTCGCCGATCATGAGGTCTGGGCGCACCACGCGTGGGGCAACAAGCTGATGCGCCTCGCCGCGAAGGCGGGGGTCTCAAGGACGACCACCTACATCGAGCAGGTCCGGGTCGAGCTACCGAAGCCGCTGTGCGGGAAGATCGGTAAGACCCACGCAGACTGGGCCGCGTTCGTCAAGGCCATTCGAGACGTTGATACTGTAGAGCTGGAGTTAGAGATGAAGGAGTGGAGAGAAGAGAAGGAGCAGCGCGACAAGCTCGCGAAGCTGTTGGACCAGCGACCAGCGCCGCAAGCATCACCCACGGCGGGCATCCGCGCCCAGCTCACGAACGCGAGGATTGGCGCGCCGCCGCAGGCCCCCGCACGATGGCCGCAAGTAACGCCAGGCGCGAATCCATTCCAAGGTGGAGCGGGCGGCGGGCAAGGAAACCTGTTCGCAGCCCCGCGCCCCCCATACCAGCAACAGGGACGTGCCCCGTACCAGCCGCAGGCGCCGCGCGCGCCGTATCAAGCCCCGGCGCGTCCGCCGTTGGAGGTCCAGCCCCCACTTGAAGGCGAGCAGCGGCGTATCCTACTGGCGGCAATCACGAACATCACGCACCACCCCGACACGGAAGCAGGCCGCCGTGCGCACGGAGACCAACAGCAGGAATGGTATCGCATACACGGGAACGTCGCCATGAGTGTGAATACACCCTACCCCTTGCGTCCCGGGCGCGTTCCCGTGAACTCGGGCGAGTGTTATAGGTGCGGGTACATGGGCCACACGAATTATATGCGCCGCTGCGAAGCGCCGCCAGACCAGTGCATCAGTGTGAGAGAACAGCAGTGGAGGAGAATAGCGGCGCAGGCATTGAGGGAGGCGCCAGCGGCAGTACGTGCCGTGGGGTTCGCATCATGGGACACGGACGATTACGGACGTCCATTTGGGGAAGAGTCGCGCTTCGCAGAAATCGACCACCAGGGAAATGCTTAAGGGCTGTCCAAAGAGATGCTCGGACAGCCCCAGAAGAGCAGAAGGCGGAGGCAGTCCTCGGGCGCGATGAGCCATCGCCCGAGGACGCGTCACCTGGCCCCCAAGTCCGTAACTTTACGTCGACCTCCATGTATCCACCTCCGGAAACACGAATCATTGATTTGTATGCGGTGGGAATTAAGGATAACGAACCAAAACGCGCGAGCGTACCGTTCATATGCGAGATTGAAGTGGAAGGGCCGAGAGGGGAGCAGGAGAGGATAAGAGCGCTGGAGGATGACGGGGCGATGGTGAACGCAATGTGCACGGAGTTGTATAGAGTGGTGCGCCACAGGATCGGAGAGCTGCGACGCTCGGAGAGGACACTGCGGATGGCGAATGGAGCATTGGTGCCGTCTATCGGATATTGGGAAGGATATATTCGTTTTGGCGGCGCAAGGGTCCACGCGGGCTTCGAGGTCTTTCCCAGTGGTGGCTCATGGTCATTCCTCTTTGGGAAACCGCTACTGGAAAGCTTCGGCGCGGTGCATGACTACGTGACGGACACGATAACTGTACGCGGGGAAGCGGGACCGACAGAAGTACCGAATCGTCTAGGGCTAATCAGCCTGTGGGATAAGGCACGGGGCAACGTGAATGCCGTGTTCTTAGACCCCAAAACGCGCGCGACACCAACAGGAGGAAGTAGCGCACCTCCTGTTAGGCGAGTCCATTTTCTCGATGACCGTCCTCAAAAGAGCGTTGACCAGCACCTGCGGACAGCTGCTAAAGAAGAGGAACGAGCACCGATATCACATAGAAAGGCACAATCAAACTCGACGGGGGACTTGCCAACCCCCTCGAGGGAAGTACACAGCGTGGAGGACGAGGAGGACGAAGATGGTACTGACGAGATTTATTTTACAGCACACGAATCGATGGACGAAGATCTGGGGGAACTGAAGGAAAGGACGGGACACACAGTAGCGGACGGGAATAGCGAAGACACGTTGGTGTACTTACCTGGGGATATTTCGCGATCCCCGTGCAGGGACGTACCAGAAAACACACGCACAGCTCAATCAACAAAGGATACTGATTTTGTTTCGAGGTCAAAACCGGCGATGGGCATGGCGTGGATGCTGCGTAGGGTAGCAGCATTGGTTCTTGGGAGCACGCTCGCGCTCGCAGCGCAGCACGGGGGCGCAGAGGGCAAAGCGAGCACACGTGGAACACTTAGCGGGGACCCAGATTCCCCGCCGAGGGAAGTACCGGCACCGGACACTGTTCTCGAGAGGATTTTGGTCACTGACACCACAACACCAGTGATATACCTCCAGACCAACTGGCGACGGCGGCGGCGATACACAAGAAGTGAGAACAAAAGTCGAGCGAAGGTGCGGCGGAAGTTGAGACGAGAGCGGGAAGGGGTAGAAAAGGAGGAGGAGTCGAGCCCGGAGGAGGAGGTCGAGGACCCGAGGTGGTGCTACTGGATACCGCCATGCACACTGCGGTTTGACTTGCGGGTGCACGGAAAGGTGGTACGGCCGAAGAGGCCCGCGCGAGTAAACTCAGTGGGGGAGGGCGCGCAATCCCCCACGAGGGGAGTACCCGATCTCACGCAGCAGCCAGTCGAAGACCTCGCTGACACGATATCACCAGAAACGATTTACTCAGTTGCAGAGACACCCGAGCCTTTCGCAGAGCATACACCCGAGCCAGAAAGGGTTTACTCGGTCGAGGAAATGGTGGAGCATCATGCGCGGATCATCGAGGAGGCCCGCATCTGGGACAACTTGCATACGGTTTCACCGGCGGAGTTCGCAGCATACCTGGTGCAGGTGACCGCGGGTGCCGAAACGGTCAAGGTGCCGGCACCTGTTGGGCAGCATGAAAGCCCGGAGGAAGGCTTTGAGCAGCCAGAAATCTTGGTTGGCGGCGACACATCAGTGTTCACGAGACTCACAGACCCTCACAGTCCGAAACGGGTGGAAGCGGTGCTAGACGCAGTCAAGATCGGACCAGACCTGACCGTCGAGGAGCAACGGGTCGTGAAGGACTTTATCGTCGAGTTCGCGGACTGCTTCGCATTGTCGATGAAAGAGGTACTACCCATACCCGGGGCGGAGCACGCGATGAATATCCCAGCTGGCACAACATTCAGCACCAAGGTCCACCAACGCCCCACCACGCCTGCACAAAAGCTGTGGTACAATAAGGTGATTGACGAGATGCTGGATGCAGGGATAATCGCCGGCATCGACGTAAAGGAGGTCAAATGTGTCTCACCAACAACACTCGCGCAAAAGGCTCACCAGAATGGCAAGACACGGACAATACTGGAGCTCCAGCACCAGATCAACGATCAGTGTGTCGCAGCTGGACTACCACCCAGTTTCGAGTTGCCTGCGCGGCCGCCTGCAGCACCAGAGGTCGAAGACCTGAAGGCACCATCGTGGAGAGTTTGCCACGACTATCGGGAACTCAATGGCAAGACAAAGGTTGCGGCGATGCCCCAGGGTGACATTCAACACAAGCAAGGCCTGCTTTCGGGCCACCGGTGGGTGACGGTATTCGATTTCGCGAAGGGGTTCTATGCCTGCGCGACGGCGGAAGACATACGCCCGTATCTGTGCTTCTATGTCGAGGGCCGCGGTTACTTCACGTACTGCAAGATGCCAATGGGCCTGACAGGCGCGCCATCAACATTTAGCACAGCGACAGGTGGCGCGCTGGGAGATCTGGTGGGCACGAAGATCCAGCTGTTTGTCGACGATGGTGGGATGGCTGGGGATAACTTCGACACCAAGATGGCGGATCTGCGCACGGTGTTCTCGCGTGTGCGGGAGCACAAATTGTCGCTCTCAGCATCGAAGATGGAGTTTTTCATGACGGAGGCGACCTTCGCGGGCAACCGTGTCGGACCGGATGGGATAAAACCCGATCTGACAAAGCTCACGGCAATAGTTGATTGGGAAACACCGCACGATCTACTCAATCTCAAGTCATTCTTGGGACTGTGCGGGCATTTCCGCGGACTGATAAAGAACTATGCACGGATCGCGCAGCCGTTAACTGACCTCGAGCGGCTGGCGAAAGTAGGAGGAGCGGGCTCGAAAGGGGAGTGGTGGCGGCGTATGCGGGCGGTGGAGTTGCGGCAGCAGTGGGGAGAGAAGCAGCAAGTGGCGTTCGTACAGCTGAAGGCCGCGTTGACGTCGGAGCCAGTGTTGAAAGGGCCGGTCTTCGATGGGAGGCCGTTCATCGTAACAACAGACGGTTCCAAGGAAGGTTTCGGGGGATGCTATGCCAGCGGTTCAAAACCGTCATGCCCGATGGCAAGACGGTAAGCAGGTTGCACCCGATTGGCTTTGCGTCGAAGCGGACGTCTCTGGCGGAGGAGTGGTACAAGCCATACCTCTTGGAATTTGCAGCGCTGAAATATTCACTGGATAAATTCGCTGACACCACTTACGGTTTTCCCATCGAGATCGAAACCGATTGCCAAGCGTTACGCGACACGGTGATGAGCACGAACTTGTCGACAACACACGCGCGGTGGCTGGAGGCTGTAATGGGGCACGACATCCGAGAGATACGCCATCTACCAGGAGCAGTCAATTTCGTGGGCGATGCACTCAGCAGGAAGTACACGAACGTACCACGCACGGAGGACGATGGAAGCAGCTGGTCGGTGGAATGTGACTGGTTCGCTGGGAGTGGCTTGGCGTTCGACTTGTACACAGTCACAGACGCCGGTGATGTCCCAGCGCTAAAAACCCGATTCAAAGGGGTGCCGGTATTTTCGCAGGCCATCGAGGCACTGGAAACAATAGCGAGAGGGGAGGACGAGAAAGGGGTGAGGCGCGCGAAGCATCGCGCGAGGGAGTACATGATAGAGGGGGGCAAGTTGTGGCACGTGGGGAACGGGAAGTCGCGGAGAGCAAGGGCGCGCGTGGAGTGCTTAACGCCGGGGGAGATGCGGGTGCGGGCAGAGCAGGAGCATCGGGAAGGGGGTCACCTCGGACGAGACTCAATGAAGCTAAAGCTCACCGATCAATTCAAGACGCCAGCCATTGACAAGATAATCATGGACGTAATCCAGAACTGCGGCGAGTGCCTGAATTTCGGGTCAGCACACCTACACTCACTCCTGCAGCCCATTACGCGCCGGCATCCGTTCGAATTGTTAGTCGGAGACTACTTGGCAATGCCGAAGGGCCGCGGTGATTACAAGGAAGTGGGCTTGTACCTGGATACAGCGTCACAAAGGGTCTTTGGCTTCAAGTACAAAACTCACGGGTCTGCGACGACAACGAAGAGCGCCCTGCGGTCGCTGTTCAACGGGTACGCGCCATGGGAAACCTTCCAGACGGATGGAGGAAGCCATTTCGACAACGAGGACGTCCGGCGCACTTGTAACGAATACGGCGTCAAGACGCACGTCGTGGCAAAATACTCGCCATGGGTGAACGGTTTGGTGGAAGGGACGAATAAGATCCTGCTCGGGATCTTGAAGAGGCTGTGTGCACCAGATTTAGGAGAGGAAGGATGGAAAACAATTGAAAAATGGGAACACCTGCCCGCAAACTGGCCAGATCACTTTGATAACGCCATTTTTTTGCTGAATAACCGTATCCTTAGGACGTTGGATCACACACCCAACGAGCTGTTCTTCGCCATGGTCATCAACACCACCGAGACCGGCGTACAGACGGCGTCGGCGGAGCTCACGTTGGAGGACATAGACGTACAACAAGCCTACGCGGTTCAGCAGCGTTTCGATGGCTATTCACACGCCGTAACGCATGGCGTCGCACGGAAGGCCGCGTTTGACCGCCGCGTCCTCGACTCCAAGGCTGGCGAGGTCGTGTTCACACCCGGTGACCTGGTCCAGGTACTCGACCCGAAGTACAAGAAAACATTCCTTACCTTGAAGAAAATCTTGCCGGAGTGGTCGGGTGCTTTCAGAATCAAGGAACGTCTACTGAACTCGTATATCATTGAGACCATTTACGGACAGGAGCTATCTGGCGAGTACAACTCCAGGCGCTTGCGTCCGCTGAAAGCGCCGAAAGGATCCTCTCTAGAAGCATACGAGGCAGCTCGGAAGGCAGGGGCGACGAACGAGGAGGCGTTGGTAGCGGCAGGACCGAAGGTGGCTGAAGGACAGGAACCCAGTCGCGAGGAGGAAGACGCGGCGCGTGAAGCGGAGGAGAGGAAGGTCAGAGGTGCCGATGAAGACGAAGACGCGTGGGTGGACGTGCAGGACGACGAAGACGACGAAGAAGATGGGGTGGAGGGCGAGACGATTGCGCAGAGGGTTAGGGCTAGAAGAGCCGGGTAGGCAACGAGGACGTTGCCTAGAGGAGGGGGGCAGATGCGATAGGGTGTTTGGTGCGGTTTGGCAGGAGCGTCCGGCAGATAGAGCCGGTTTGGGCCGTAGACAGCACTCAGATCCTTCCTTTGTCGCACGACGCGACGGCTTCTTGGTTTCTTCTCGCGGTACCCGATAGCGGATCCAGAGAGACTAGCCCATCGTGCAGTTGCAAAAGGCCGGCGCGGGCGGCGGGCAGTACGGATGGTCGCGGTGCATGTTGTAGAAGGCGCTCCGGCGGAGTGATTGGCGTCAAGCGTCGAATCCGCGCATCATGCTGCAATGCAAAAGAGGAGAAGGATCTCCTAGGCTTGCGGTCGGACCGTTCCACGCAGGACGACGGTGGGTGTCGGAGTGGACTATCTGAGGGGTAATCAGGTAAGGTAAAGCTTTAATGAAAGGTTTAGGCACGCACGATACCGCGATCTGAAACTGCAGCCCGACTCCCAAGTCGCACCCGGGACGGGATGCGTATTCGTAACCCAAAGACCAAGGCGTTGGTCATGAGCGCGAGGGATGCGGCTGCACGACGCAAGAGCGTTGGCCCTGAGAGAAGACAAAGCAGGAGAATCAGCGAAAGGGGAGAAGGATTCATCACAGGCGACGCACCGTAAACAAGTACGATCGGCGCCGACTGCCCTTCTCCCTCGATCCTTCCAGGATCAGGCGCGTGCGAGGTGCGCGCGTTTGTATGCGGGGAGGTCAACATAGACGTTGGGTCAGCGGAGGTCTGTACGAGACACAAAAACAAGATTGAGTGAGAACGAAGCAAAAGATTCAGGGAAAAAAGCCAAGGCACCCTGAATCGAGGCGGTCCATGAGACCGAGGCTAGGAACAATGCACCAGCGGAGGTCTGTACAAGACAAAAAAAAAAGCATCAGAACGAAGCCCAAAAAATCACGGAAAAAGCGAAGGCACCTTGAATCGAGCGGGTGACGAGAATCGATGGCTAGAAGCGATGCACATGGGCGAAGGTATCGTACGGCGCGCTGGGCATGCCGCGATCGTGAAAGTCGAATGCATTCTAGCGTGTGGAGGGCGACACGGCGCGAATCGTGTCAAGCATGGCGGCAGTGATTTCAAACTGAAGCTTGGAGGCTAAATGAGAGCCGAGACCGACTAGCAGAGGGCAGGGAAGACTGTTGCTTAGATTCGGGGGCGAGTGGTGAGTAGAGTGTTAGAGGGAACGAAGCACCTTCCATATCGGGAAGCCGCTTCTTTTCGCTCATTTGGGACGGGTCCGCCCTCCAGTGCTTCTCGCTGACCTACACGAAATCCTGCGTTTTTTTGCATCTGCCTCTCCGTCCTCTCGCTCCCTGGTGGCCCAAATCCCGACTGCGATGCGGCAAGATTTGTCCAAAAAATGCGGTCCCATATGAAGCTGCTGCGTCAATGGCGTAGCACGGACTGGACTCGAGCGAGGATAATGGAAACGAGTAGGAAGAGAGTGCACGTTGATCGACGAGCAGCGACGAGGCGGGTTGTGCTGCAATATTGCGCTTATCCACCGCCCGCAATTGATGTTTAAATGCTATAGATGTGATCATGACTCGGCCGAGTGGAAGAAAGCGCCGTACACGGCCGCCTTCCGTCGATTGTACGGGGTGCTCAGCGCGCGCCACAGTGATATTCGTAACCACTACACAAAATATTCTACGCCTTCGCAATTCTCCGCGGCGCAACGATGCTTGCAAGATGACCTCGCCAAGGCATTATGATACGCATTCCCGTTCAGCCGCCTAACGGGTTAAGCTCGGTGTCGTGTTAGGCTTGCGCCAAGCCGCGCGCGTCGAGTGGTGAGGAAGGTAGATGGCGGTGGCGTATGAGAAGGCGATGAGGAACCACCGTGGCGCGTGCTGCTGATGCAGGACGTGTTGCGGGTGGTACTGAAGAGCGTGGGCGGCACGGGCGTCGAGCGCTGCGGGTGGTACCAGTGATGACGGTTGCGCTGCACGGGGACGACAAACGCGTCACACACTGCCCGTGCGGCTGGTGGTGTGGGTCGGTGCTGGACGCGCGCTCGCGTGGTGTAGAGCGTGTCGGCGTGGGACAGCATCGGGGGCGCGCATGAGGTGACATCTCAGTGGCGCAGTACATCGCGCGCAGCGTGTAGTGGGTTCGGAGTCGCATGCACTATCGCGCGCAGCGTGGTCGTGCTAGAGACGGTCCCCTGCAACAGCCGGCGCCGCTGGTAGTCGCGGCGGATCGCGCACGTCACGCTCCAGCGAGGCGGGGACTGACGACGCGCAAGGAAGGCAGTCGGAGGTGCTGCACGGCGGACCTGGAGGCAATTGCGCCGCAGAGGGACGTCGCGAGTGCGCAACGAGAGCCTCTTGGTGGTTGAGACGCGGACGGCGTCGAGCGTTGCGCATGCCGGTGGCATTGGGCGTCAAGCGTGTGCGGGTGCTCCTGCGTCGATGGTAGACCAGGGGGCGGAGGGGCGACGCATCAAAGGTCGTAGTGCGCGGAGAAGAACGTGGCGTTGCCGATGAAGAACAGCCCCGCAAGCGCTGCGCATGCGGGTGGTGGTGCGTGCGGATGGTACGTGGGGCTGCGCGAGAGAGAGAGACGGGGGAGACTGGGGCACTGCCGAAGATAGTCATCGCGGGCGAGAGGCAAGGAAAATAGCGTATGGGATGCGGAATGGACACAGCGGGCACCGCGCATGGCGCTGGTGTTGCCCATCCCAGCTGTACGGCACGCAGGCGCGCGCCGAGAACTCTGAAGATCGTTGCTGCGCCTACGATTAACGAGGCAGCGCACGAGTCAAGAGACCACAGCGCCTGCTGCGCGTCGAATCTTAGGTGCACGGCAGCCTGGTGTTGAGGGCACGGCGTCAAGCGTGAGGTCGTAAGCGCGGGGTGCGTCGAGCGTACGGCTATTGGGATCGTAGTCACCGACCGCATCGCGTACGATATCGTGCTGCTGCAGAAGGCTGACGTGAGCGGCGGGCACGCGGTGCATCTCGTGCACGAAAGAGCAAAAGGGGGGGGGGGCGCCAAGGTTGTCTGAAGATGAGTCAGTATATACACGATGAGCGAGAACCAACACGAGAGTAGGGAGGGCGAGGAGAAAGATGGGGAAAGGAAGAAACGCACCCCGAATTCACACATGCTGCGATGGAAAAGAAAAGACCGAGTCGTCTGCTAGGCATGCGGTCGGTCTCGCCCGTTCGACCCACTTGCACTATGTGGGAGGTAATTAGCAAAGTTAAAAGAAAGGTATAAGGCATGCACGATACTTGCTATCTGGAAGGGCAACCCGGGTTCAAGTCGCACCCCTGACGAGACGCAGCTGCGCAGCGGATTTGGTGCTCGAAGACCAAGTCGTTAGTCGGGATACCGCTGCGATGTAGGGACGCGCGCATCGGGCGTGTTGGGAACAGAAAAAGCCGGCGAGATCAGCAGAAGGGGACGAGAATTGATAATCGCGAGTCGTGTTGAGCATGACGGCAATGGTTTCAAAATGAGGCTTGGAGGCTGAATTAAATGGGAGCTGGGGGCGACGGGTAGAGGGGCTAGGAGAGTTACATTAGGATTCGGGTGGGATTGGAAAGCACCGTGCGGTGGGCAATTTGGCTTGCATTTGGCAGGTGTGGGAGTGGCCACATCAGGAAAAACCGTCTGGGAATTAGTTCCCTGGTTAAATGTATTGCAAGATGTAGCTCACCGTAGGACCACACATCAACCATGTAGCACGAGTAGTTGACGTAGTCACTGTAGTTACGTGCCAACCCAAAATAGCCGTCCATAGTCGTGGCAGATTGACATGTTGCACGTCATTGTTCCGACTGATTGATATGTCGGACCGTGTTGCCGCGTGCCTTTTCAATCACACGTTAACGTGACGTTATAGAAGACTTGCCGTTTTGGGATGCAGCCATCACGTCGCAGCGCTTGGGCTTAAGGCTCGTTAGGCGGAGGGATACTTGATGGCGCTTAATGGAAAGGTGCGGTGGGAAGCTATTGCTCATACAACAGTGAATACTGAGTGTGTACAAGGGCGAACATTTTGGGAATATTTAAGGAGTCGTCCTGGCGCATCAGCAAGATGACAACACCTTTTCCTTGGGTTTTTGGACCTTTTCGCTCTTTATCTTTTTCCGCGGCTTTTTCTGCTCCTTCTCCATCCTTTTGGAATCACACATCACCTTTGTTGAGTCTTTTGAGTTTTCGACTTTTTACCCTTGCAAAACCATATGGGCAGTGAGTTTTGTTAATGAGATATAATCATGTCAAGGAAATGTACATGTCTGCCTACACTGAAACCACGACATATCAAGCAGTTGTTTTAAATAAGGATGTTGCAAACGGAAGAGACAACTCAGTGGGGGGCATGGCTGGTGCCCGGATGGAAAGAGCAATCCGCTAGATCTTCATTAATCACTGCAGCGGCCTAGAGCGGGCTTGACTTTGTGCAAAATTGGGGGCATCGAGGGGCGTCGTCGTCGGATGGCGCAAGTTAGGCGGAAGCGAGTTGTGTCAAGTACGGTCGGCCGGATGGTCGCGGTTGATTTTGACTTTTTGATTTTGATTTCTGATCGGTGATGTCACGATCAAGTAACCCAGCGCATCGAACTTGAACCACTCCCAATGTTGTGGGACTGCGTGGGCGGCGCAGGCGACCTGTGAGGCACCTTTTCTCGGTCTTATTCGCCCATCAATGCATAATTACAACAGATACGGCAATTTCGGCATCTCCGAGCAGCCCGATAGCGCATCTGGACTGGGAAACCACACATCATCCGAGTCCTCTTCCAACAGCAGAGAAGCAGCCATGACGGATTCGGCAACATATAGAAGGTCCGATTGAATTTGGGTCTTGGTGGGACGAGGCATTCGGACGAGAAAGAGCGGCCCACTTAGCGGAGTTTGAAATAACATTTGTTCTGATGAAATATTATTTATTTATTTACGGGACGGGACAGACGAGTCAAGAATTGACCCCTATTATCCTCGGATTAAAAGCTGAAATCGCTTGTGAAATACGGCCCAAAGGTCGCTTGTCCGAGAACACCGATCACTGTTCCCCATTAGGCATACAAGTTCAACTTGCTTCTTGAGCGGGGTACACCGAAGCTCAATGTACATCGAGCTCAGCAATATCAATGGGAATTTAATCTTCCTCCTCCTCCGTCTCTCCCAATTTCTCAAGCCCCATCTGAATGCATCTCTGGCCGCACTTGTGTTGAACCACAAAGCTCTGAATTCCATCTTCACCGTGATTCCCAGCGCCGCTATCACTGGAAATTCAACAACGGTTAGATAGGATGAACAATGACTATATAGAGCTCACCCGGATTGTGTATGCGACATTAGATCAAACAGAATTCCCGCTTTGTTTGATGGATTATGGCTCTCGGAACCTACACGGCAGTTTGAGCAGGATATGAACCGCAAAACCCGAAGTACTCACCCTGAATGTCGGCCAATATGAGGGTTTTGTTCGAGTTCAGGTACGTGAAGTGCTGAAAGACATTAATGGTCGCCTCTTGCTTGTCAATGTGGTGAGGATGCTCAAGTGTGCCGGAGTACTTCCGAAAGTGAATGTTGCTCCGTTCACGCTCAAGCAGCCAGGCAACAGAGGATATGATCTTGTTATCCATGACGATTTCGTCCTTTTGGTCGTCCGAAAGCGCTTGATAGTCAGAGAGTTTGATCCCGGATGCGGGAGACGGAATGAAGGATGGTGTCTCTGATGCATCCTTGGCAATCACACCCTCACGAGCAACAAGGAAATCAGTGACTTCAAAATCTTGGAATTATTTCGGTCAGAACCACCGCCACAACATGTGAATGAGACTTGAAACTAACCAGAGATGTCGATCTCCTCAGACTCACATTCCCCCTTGAAATTGTCAAGGAAGAATTTTGCTCGCCCCAAGGTTATCGCCTCCCGGATGAGTTCGTCTCGGTTGGCAATGATAGAAACTGTTGTTCCGTTTCCGAGTGTATAGCAGCGCTTGGCCACGTAGCTCAGTTTGTTGTAGGTGACCTCACCGAGCAAAAATTCAGACCACATAAAAGAAGAAGGGAAAGAACAAACCTTGAACACAAACTTCGACTTCCCCTTGCCGCTGTGTATATTTTCGATCATGACTGAGCCTGACAGCCCATCGGCATCGGGGGACCAAGTAATCGACTGGACTGCATTGGTTGGATCAGTAATATGGTTCCCGAAAAACAGTGTAACTGTCGTGGCGTTGGCCATAGGTGTGTGCAAGGCAAAAGAAGACTTCAGGGAGCGTGAGCCAGTTGCTGTAATATTATTTGCACTCAGATACTTTGCACATATATGGTGTAACGTACCGAGGCATGAACGCTTGAGTGCAGAGCCACTGGCAAGGAAGCTCGTATTCCGCCCCCGCTTCTGGGGCTTCGACAGTGCATCAGGTGCGCGAACTCCGGTACGATTTTCGAACTAAATTATGAATCGGCACACATTCGGCACGGAAAACGAAACCATACCTTTGCCAATTCAATGTGGGCCTCAATGTAGACAATCGGAAATTTGCGGCTGCGAAACTTGGGTGGTGCTGTTTTATCGAGATTCTGGCCACTGTCCTTGAGGATGAGTTGCAACACATCTTTGAAGAGTGCTTGCGGCTCAATTTCAATGTGAACATTGCTCATTCGGGTAAAACAAAAGTCAGATCTGTTTCACATGTCTCTCAGTTGAAGGAATAATGAACCGAGTCAAATCTAGGACATACCGGACGAGGCTGGCTTCACAGTCCTGTTCCCAACTCGAATTTAAACTCGAGATTCCATTGGACACAATATCTGAACAATGTGAGCCTCTGAATGTTGAGAGCAAGTGCAACGAAGAAACAAACCGGAAAATCTGGTGGTAGACTCGCGATTCGCACAAATGGCTCCAGAATGAAGACATAGCATTCATTGGTAGCGAGATTGCTGCTTCGAAGAGTAGCCATATTGGCACCAGTGATAGGAACCGTAGATTGTTGTGTTCGAATGCCGGACTCGTTGATATGGGCGGCATCCTTCCAATTATTGCGATTATACTGACCAAGATTTCAAAGTGACGCGGAAACACTTTGACCTACACAATACTTGAGTCACTTCCCAATAGACGAAATTCGTGAATACCTTGAGAAAGCGACAAGATTGTGGCCGGGAGGACTGTAGCCGGCGAGGCAGAGGATGGTGCTTGATTATCAAGGTGTTTCTCTGTAGCGAATGAGTGTGTGGACGGAACTTGAATGAAGCAAAAATTACGATTTTTATTGGCACAGAGCCCACAATATTCCGTGGTGAGTCGTTGTGAAATAACTCCGCAGCCGGAGCACTGAGGAATAGCCTGTATGGAAATCAGAATTCAATGTGCTCAGCCTATTGTGAATGGAACTTACCAAAATCCGGGTATGCTCCGTTTCCGGTGAATTTACGAGGATGGCACATTTCTGGCAGCGTCCAGGAGCGGTCTTGTGTTCGAAAAGGCCGAGACCTGTATTTTCTCCAGTGCAAGATTGAACGAGGTCAGAAGCACCTTCACCTTCTGCCATCGAGTGCGACAGAGGAGGCCACAATCTTCTTCTGGTTGAAGGCACAGCTTAAATACTCAACATTGCTGATTGCTGCCTCCGATCGAGGCTATCTTGACTCGTGTTTGGGCCGTAACCGATGTCCACCCCGGCCCCCAGTTAACAAAAGAAGTGAATATCAACCAATATTGCATGGGAATTGAGCTGATAAATTCGCCTACCTCCAAAATTGCGACAAAAGTCTTTGCTCCAGACCTCTCTGCTGAGGAATGGAAGCCGGTTGTCGCTGTGAAAAGCACTAGCAATATTCCCATTGAGTCCACCTGGTCGTATGATCGCAAGTTCAATGGTCGCTCGATGCGGGACATACTTGAGGAGGGCCGAATCCATCTCATTCCAGGAGATGTTGTGCACAGGTATGTCATTCTGTTTCTTCACTTTGTTGGAAATACATTCACTCACTGTTCATATTCAGGGAGTTATTTCGATGGCTTTGGCCGAAAATTGTTCAGATTGGCCTGGATGAGTTTGTCGACTATTTCAATAACAAGAAGACACGGAAACAGCGCGGTCGCATTCTGCCCTCGGGAGTTGCCCCCAATGTCGTATTTGACATGCCCGGCGATTATGGATTGGAAAATCTCGCAATTCCTGTTGCTCAAGAGGCTATTGACGAGCTTCGTACCTTGATCGACACCTCTCGCGAGGAAGCCTACCGCTGGGTGTCAGACGAATTTGATGCACTTGCCAGCGAAGTGTACATCCAACTGGGGTGCCCCAAGCTCGAGGCGTTATCAGGCTGGGCTATTTTCAATGCAATGGCACCGTCTGTTCGCCAAAGAATTATCTAGTATTTGAATTGTGTAGAATTCAAACAATGTTCTGTGTGGCAAACTGGTGCTTTCTTGGAGTTGCACCTGACCTCGAATCAAAATACGAGGGTTTTGAGACTATTCAGAAATATTGCGAACACATCTACTTACCCTAGATTGTTGTCTTTGACGATTCTCAGCTTCACAAAGAAATACAGGGAGGTTTGCACTGCTGGGGTCGTCCACCCTACATACTAGGTCAGCTGTTGTGCCTTCCCTGGTGAATTCTTACTGATTGTGTGTTAAAGTTCCCGAGAAGATGAATTCTTCAAGTGTAAAATGGTCATATATAACAGTCTAGGCTGTTTACTTGTACACGACAGTCAAAATACGAGTGATAAACCACGCAATAGCGAAGGTTGTCCAAATCGGGAAGTCAACTTGACTTCATTTTCATGCATTTCCCAGTGCGGATCTCATCGAGTGAGATTTATCCCAAGTGTGAAATGGTTATATCTAAGAGTCTAGCCTGTTTTCTTGTAACACAACAGTCAAAATACGAGTGATAATACCCATGCATTAGCAAGAGATGTCCAAATCCGGAAAACCGCTTCGTCATTTATTTCACAAGACAAGGAGCCCAAGCCAAATTCTTTCCTAATCTTGAGAGAAGTTCATTTACCATATTAGGCATCTCTATCCAATGTTACAAGATTAAGCATGACTACGTGTCCCGCAATGTACTAATGGTTCATCATTCTCTTTGCCTGTTTTTATTGCAGGCTTGCACATGAGCTTGGCCACTGCGGCTTAAATATCTGTTGACGTTGTAGCTTACATGCCGCATTCACACAATGATTCATAGCTTGGCCTGTGCACAAACAACTATGCAATGTGGTTTCCCAGTCCAGATGCGCTATCGGGCTGCTCGGAGATGCCGAAATTGCCGTATCTGTTGTAATTATGCATTGATGGGCCAATAAGACCGAGGAAAGGTGCCTCACAGGTCGCCTGCGCCGCCCACGCAGTCCCACAACATTGGGAGTGGTTCAAGTTCGATGCGCTGGGTTACTTGATCGTGACATCACCGATCAGAAATCAAAATCAAAAAGTCAAAATCAACCGCGACCATCCGGCCGACCGTAGTCAAGTCCGCCATCAACACGTACGTCCATCAGATCTGACGGTTACTTGCCACGTCGTTTGCTCTGGACCACCACCTTCTTTCCCTCAGTTTCCTCCCACTCTGAACGCCGCCTCTCTCAAGAAACCTCACCTCAACAAAGATCAATTTCCTCAAGCTCACACCTATAGTACAACGCAAGACTCCTGTCCTGCCTTGTCCTTCGCCGTGTCTCCCTCAAGCAGCGACACGAACATGACATCAAATTTTCAAGCTGCCGAGCACCTCTCTCGAGTCGCCTCAAGCTCCCAAAGGACTCCAGAACAAGTTACCCTATATCGGGGTCTACGCAAGACACTCTTCTTCGACCCCTCCCCCTCCCCGTCTTCTTCCCAAACGAGCTCTCGCGTCAAGCCGACATTAGTGGCTGTGTATGATTGATGTTTCTAAGTGAGTGTTTTTTCCTTTCACATTATCCCATACCGACAATCACGCGCTTTCAACTTCATCCGCGCTGTCAAGAATGCCAGCTCCTGGATGGTGCAGCAAGCCGGATCTATAAGCAGTGGTGATTTGAGGCTCGTACGCTTGCATAACATCGGGCGGTGCGTCAATCTTTTTATTTTGTAAATCATGAAGACTGACTGATGTCCTACAGCTTCCATTCAGGTGCGCAGCCCCTGGTCGTTGCAAACACCTCTGCTCTCTCCTCGGACGACATCAAGGCCGCTATCCAGGAGTATGTGGATGATGAAGAGACGGAGACTGAGAGCGAGGAGGGTGACGCCACCGCATAGATTTATTATTTATACTAGGAATTTATTATAATGATATTGGTTTGCTACTATCCACCCTGCATGAATCCTGTAGAATACCTGAAAGAATGTAAGTATACTGGCCTACCAAGAGCTATATATACTACGAGCCTACAGCGCTACGGCACTCTGTAGACTATGCGTATGACTACATCGGGCTATTTTTGTACTACAAAGTCTTGGCATGTCACTACATCGCCATATATTTTAGGGGGGAAGCAACGCTGCTACGCGGGCTACCCCAGCTACATTGGGCGACATCTGCAGCGGGCTTTTTCCTGATGCAGGAATAGAGAGAAGCAAGCACGTGCGCATTTACGACAGCGTGGGGGCGGATGGCACGTTGTCTCCTGCATTCTCCACACACGTCGTCCTAATCCTTTCCTTGGTCAGTCTTGCTCTAGTAGAAACTTCCGCAGCAATTGACAAACCTCTGCAAAGATCCACGTTCTGAATCTCCATCAATCTTCTGACAGCAATCATGCTTTCCCAAGATGATTCTCGCGCACTGTACATCACTGGTAAGAGAAGAACTATGTCACTCTGCTGCAATGATTATTAATTTTGAGTAGGTGGCCAAGGCGGTCCTGGGGGTCAGGGACAACCAGATGGTATTGGTGGCCCTGGTGGGGCTGGGTTGGGTCCTACTGTGAATTTCAATGTGCAACAGTTAATTGCACATAATCTGCATGCTGGGCCTACTTCACAGCAAGCATTTCAGCCTAGCAACATCCAAGCTTATCAAATTGTGAACCATTGTGCTCCTCCATCACGAATCTTTCAGGGCAGGAGGGCTATCCTGGACAAAATGCATCATTTTTTCAAATCAAACAATGGAATCCAGAACATATATGTGCTGCATGGACTTGGGGGTGCTGGCAAGACACAGATTGCTCTGAAATTCATACAAGAGTCATCTTGGTGAGCTTGGTCATCCAACCTCGTAAATTTTCATTGTTTGTTGATCCAGTTTTATGTTCCAGCTTCTCAAACATCTTTTTTATTGACACCAGCACTGTTGCGACAATTGATACAGGTCTCAGGAACATAGCTGTTATGAAAGATTCTGGGAATTCCCAACAAGATGGCCTCCTATGGCTGACCAGCACAGTTGAAGAATGGCTTCTTTTCTTTGACAATGCAGATGATCCAAATATAGATCTGAATGGTTTTCTTCCTCAGTGCAATCATGGGAATATCATCATCACCTCTCGAAATCCTGGACTGTGTGTTTATGCTGGCACACATTCTATTGTGTCAGATATGGAAGAGAAAGATGCAGCTGCACTGTTACTCAAGAGTGCTGCTCAAGAGGCCACAATCCATACTGAAGAAATTGCAATGGAAATAGTCAAAGTCAGACACCTGATCCTGGAAAATCATTCAATTCTAACAGCAATATTTTCATAGGCATTGTTTTTTCTACCTCTTGCAATTGTTCAAGCTGGTGCTTTCATATCAAAATCTCGAGATCTTGGCAGCTATTTGACACTTTACACCAAGAACCAAGCACAACTACTTAGGGAAAAGCCTGCTCAATCTCATGACCGTTATGCCTGGACAGTATATACAACATGGCAAATGAGCTTTGACAGGCTCACACAGCCAGCTGCAATGTTTCTGCAGCATTGTTCATTCCTCCATTATAATGGAATCTCGGAGGAAATCTTCAGCTATGCATCCAAGTACAGATTTCAATTCAATGGTCCATCTAAAGAGGAATTACAGGAACCTCTGGAATTTCTCTCACATTTTCTTGGGCCAACTGGTGAATGGGACTCTTTACAGTTTTCCAATATAACCAATGAAGTCCAAGCATATTCATTGATGGACCTTGACACAGAGAGGAAACTTTTTTCTGTCCATCCATTGGTACATGCTTGGAGTCAAACAACAGTCTGTAATCCAGGGAAATACAGGTCCACTATAGGATCTATACTTGGCATGTCTCTTTCCCAACGTCAAAGGTATGATGTTCAATTAGGAAGTCTGGCAATGTGTGCACATGTGGAGTTGGCTGTAGAGATGGACACAGAAGTAGCTCTGGTGTTCAGGGAGCAATACAGATTTATATTTGGGGAAGCTGGAAAATACCAACAATCTGAGAAGTTGCTAGAAGAAGTACTGGAGAAACAGAAACAGCTTCTGGGTAACAACCATCAAGACACCCTGTGTACCATGAGTAATCTGGCCATCACATACATAGAGCTGGGAGAGCATCAAAAGGCCAAAGAACTTAATTTTACTGTGCTGGAGAAGCAGAAACAGCTGCTAGGTGACAAGCATCCAGATACCCTGCATACCCTAGTTAATCTGGCCACCACATACTCAGGTCTGGGTGAGCATCAAAAGGCCAAAAAACTTAATTTTGCTGTGCTGGAGAAGAGGAAACAGCTGCTGGGTGATGACCATTCAGATACCCTGCTTATCATGGGTAATCTAGCCAACACATACTCATACCTAGGAGAGCATCAAAAGGCCAAAGAACTCAAGGTTACTGTGCTGGAGAAACAGAAACAGCTGCTGGGTGACAACCATCCAGGCACCCTGTATACCATGGGTAATTTGGCCAACACATACTCAGACCTGGGAGAGCATCAAAAGGCTAAAGAACTCTATGTTACTGTGCTTGAGAAGAGTAAACGGGTTCTCGGTGACAACCATCCACACACCCAGCGTACTATGGGTAATCTGTCAAGCACATACTCATGCCTGGGAGAGCATCAAAAGGCTGAAGAACTTCATGTTACTGTGTTGGAGAAACAGAAGCAGCGGCTGGGTGACAACCATCCAGACACCCTGCGTACCATGGGTAATCTGGCCACCACATATTCATATGTGGGGGAGCATCAAAAGGCCAAAGAACTCATTGTTACTGTGCTGGAGAAACTGAAACAGCGGCTGGGTGACAACCATCCAGACACCCTGCTTACCATGGGGAATCTGGCCAGCACATACTCAGACCTGGGAAAGCATTGCAAGGCTAAAGAACTCGAGGTTACTGTGCTGGAGAAACGGAAACAGCTGCTGGGTGACAACCATCCAGACACCCTGCTTATCATGGGTAATCTGGCCAGCACATACTCAGAATTGGGAGAGCATCAAAAGGCTAAAGAACTCGAGGTTACTGTGCTGGAAAAACGGAAACAGCTGTTGGGTGACAACCATCCAGACACCCTGCATACTATGGGTAGTCTGGCCAGCACATACTCATACCTGGGAGAGCATCAAAAGGCAAAAGAACTCAAGGTTACTGTGCTGGAGAAACAGAAGCAGCCCCTGGTTAACAACCAACCAGATACCCTGCGTACTATGGGTAATCTGGCCAAAATATACTCAGACCTAGGAGAGCATCAAAAGGCTCAAGAACTAAGGGTTACTGTGCTGGAGAAACAGAAACAGCTGCTGGGTGACAACCATCCAGACACCCTGCATAGCATGGGGAATCTGGCCAAAACATACTCAGACCTAGGAGAGCATCAAAAGGCCAAACAACTCAATGTTACTATACTGGAGAAACAGAAACAGGGTCTGGGTGACAACCATCCAGACACCCTGTATGCTATGGAGAATCTGGTCAGCACATACTCAACTAGGGGAGAGTATCAAAAGGCCGAAGAACTCAATGCTACTGTGCAACAGAAACAGAAACAGATCCCTCGGCCCCCTCATTCTTCCTCACTACATGCATCCCTGCCACATCCTCTTCCACTACCTCCACCTAATACTCCTTCATCACTGCCACCTCATAGGCTCGGGAGAGGGTTCAAGAAACAAATTGCCTCAGCAGCTGCTGTGCCTTCACCTGTCTATGAAAAAAAGGTCACAAAGAGGCATGCATTGGAGGACACCACTCGTCCCCATTGGCGTTAAGGCGAATTACCTATGGCTTTGATGTTTGATGTAGAACTGAAGTGGTGTTGTACAAACTCCAGTTTCTAATCTGGAAAGAGCTTAAGAACAAAGCAGGACCCTAGTTGCAACTGACTTATGCTCTTGTTATTTTGAAAGATGTATGGTATCTATATAAAGTGACTTTTTTTCCATCATTGTAGTAAAATACACAAACAAACTTCAGTTGCAGGTCTGCCTCCCAAGGTAAGTATATTTACAGCTAATGAGGGAACCGCAGGCGGAACGACAAATTTCCTCATTTGGACACATTTTGGAATCCGCAACTGATTCCCTCATATCTCCCTTATTTCGCATCGGATTACCACATTTTATAGGTCATTCCTTTAGGATAATTACAGCGTAATTGGTGATAGAGCCAGATTTCCCAAATAATATTTTCTTTCCACCAGATGACATGGGGTCCTGGTTTGAGCCTAAAATGCTCTCCAGTAGCAGGTTCTAGTCCAAACAAGCTAGAAATTTGGGAGGGGTAGCTCTGATACAATTTGAAGAGGGTGATAAAACCAAATTTGCAGATTTTTTAATCAGGGAATTGTTATTGCACCAAACGGTCTCCCAGGCTTAGACCACAATAACTCCCTCAGGTTTCAACCAAAATCCTTGCAAATTTGGGAGGGGCGACTCTGATACCACTTGAAGAGGGTGATAGAGCCAGATTTGCAAATTTTTCAATCAGGGAATTGTTATTGCACCAAATGGTGTCCCAGGTTTAGACCACAATAACTCCCTCAGTTTTCAACTAAAATCCTTGAAACAAGGGACTATGGTGTCGTTCCAGAGGCCACCTTCAAATTATGAAGTTATTTCAGTCAAAAAGACATCCCAGAAATGATCTAATTAGAGCATGTTGCATCCGCACATGTCATGGACTGTCAATTCAGTCACATCATTCGCACTCACAGTCACGGTGGTTTTTGTTCTCTGGTGCAGATGCTGACCAATAGGTCACTTGCCAAAGCTCAAGCTAAGTCTGCAGAGAAAACTCAGATGGTTTCCAAGCTTCAAGAGACTCTCCAGCTGCTGAGTCCATGTTCTGAGTTCCGAGTTTTCTCATGTCAACAGTTCTCATTCTCGCCTCGACTCCCCTGACTTTGAAATTCCAATGGCACCACCTTCGAACACCGAGGAAGATGTTACTCCTTCTGCACCTCAAACTCGCTCCAGGAAGCAGACTATCCAATGTATTGAAGTCCGAGTCTTAAACCTGTGAAGAAGCCAGGGCCTAAGCCAAGGTATATGTCTCTCAAAGCTCCCCAAAAGAAGCCCACAGATGGCAACAACTCAGGAATTAGATAAATCTGATGTTGACCCCATTGTGAAGCTGAAGAGGGGATACAAAAACGTGTGTCATTCTCTTACCATTGATAAGTATGCTTCAGAGAAGAAGAAGAAAAGTGCTATTGAATATGATTTGGGTGGTGTTGAAGTTGTTCTGGTAATTGGTACTGTGTTTAGTTCTATTCTTTCATTGATTTGTTCAATAAAACCTGCCCAGAAATTGTATGAACACAAGAGTGTGGTGGTCCGCTTCGCAGCCCACCACTTCAATGAAAGGATGGAGGCGCTCGAGTGCGCGCTAAAGGGAGTGTCAGCTGATGTAAATAGGGCGTAATTTCGGGGGTACTTTGAAAGTTCGAAGCTGATGGGCACCAATGACTTGGGCCCAATGAGCCAAAGGTGGACAAGGGAAAGGCTTCAGACAGACACCCACAATTTTATAAAGAGGGAAACAACAGGTACCCTGTTTGAACCTTCGGATGTGTTTTTGCCTGCCAAGTTCCGAGTTGAGGCTAGAAGCGAGGGAACTTGGATCTGTTGAGTACATGTTGAGTGTGGCCACCCTTGACGATCAGGACACCAAACATCTGCATGCTATGGGTAGTGTGGCCATAAAACTAGTGGTGGCTGCACATGAGGCTAAAAGCGCTAAAACCCTGGAGAAGAGCATCCCCACCCATTACTTGGAGGAATTCCGTAGCATCTTCAAGAAAAAGGACTTCAACAAGTTACCAGAACATCGAAAATGGGACCCATGAAAGGGCGGAGCATTCCCCTATCAGTACCTGAACAAGCGGAGCTAGACGTGTTCATGAAAGAACATGTGGAAACCGGACAAATTCGGCCCTTGACTCCTTGGGCCTCCCTGTTCTTTTTCATGAAAAAGAAGGATGGAAAGCTGCGACCGGTCCAGGACTACCGGAAGTTGAACACCCTCACCATCAAGACCCGGTACCCTCTTCGGTTGATCTCGGAGATCATGGATATGCTCCGAAAGGTTCACTAAATTGGACGTGCAATGGGGTTACAACAATATCCGTATTAAGGAAGGGCATGAGGAAAAGGCAGCTTTTGTCACTAACCACAGGTTGTGGAAACTGCTTGTTATGTTCTTCAGGCTCACCAATTCCCCAGCGACCTTCCAGTGCATGATGAACAATACCTTTGCGGACCTCATCGCAGAAGGGCGGGTTATCATGTACCTGGACAATATTCAATGGTGGGTTGAAGCAGACTCCTCGGGGGCATGCTTGACACAGTGCCAGGATGGGGTTTGGGTGCTGATTGTGTTCATGTCCAAGGGCCCGTTCATCCCCTTTATGCTCAGATACCCTTCATCTATCTTTCATTTACCCTATCCATGGTGATCTGACATTGTACCTTAGTTACTGCCCCTAGGGCCTATAGTATATAACCTGTACTTATAATCCTGTACTTTACACTATTCTAGTCTAAACTCCAGACTTATTTGTTTGACCTCATCATGCTTCAGTTGCCCTCATCACCTTAGAACCCGGAATCTGCTCTGTGCTGACAATAGGGAAAGAAGGTATGGGCAGCGTGGTGTGAAGGTGACTGGGGCCCATGCTCCAAACTAAACCCAAACAATCCAATTGTCACCCAAATATAACCCAAGTCTTTCCGATATAAGGAGTGATCCCCATGGAAATAAGACAAGAATCAGAAATAGGCTGATCAGAGGAAGCAAGAGCTGTGATTCAGACGAGTGGTAGTCCCTTGTACAGGGCCTAACAATAGGTTGAAGGGAAGGTTATAAGATTCCCACAGAAAGATGAACCTTCACTACAAGATATCCCCAGGAATTGGCCTGAGCAATAATCAAGCAATGGAAATAAGATATTTAAGAGCTTCGCAGCTATGAGACAAGCAAGTGTTGTGTGTGTGGTAGTGGTTGTGTCTGGAGATGAGCAAGAGACCTCAAAGAGGCAGACTATAGACTATCTCTCTGAGGATATACACTTGAAAGCTTATTTCCCAGAGAACCCAATGACGATGAATGATTATTCATATCTTAAGCAGATGCACTGATTTTAGGTGCATCTGTTTACATTCATTTTTTTCTCCTGCACTGCGCCATTTCCTGATGTTCAACTATTTGTTTTCAGCGGAGCGCCCACCTGGCGCTCATGTTTGACTTCAGCATCAAATCTTGGCCACGAATCGCACCTGTTTGTTTTCACGCACCACCAGCACTCGCGAATTCCCGGACCTTTCAAAGCCCAAAAGACTTCTTTTAGGTATCCAGCTGACTTTTACATTTGATATTAGCTTTATGTTGATGCTGACGCTCAACTCATACTCCCTGATGGAGCACTCAATATCCGTTCAAAAGGGACACCGGCTGTTATCCCCATCACTCGCTCTTTTTCCTCCCCATTATCGTCTCTGTGTCCCGCACAATCTTTGGCCCTGTACTCTCAAGATGCTGGCCTTACTTGAGCAAGTCTCTGCAAGATTCAACAAGCTGCAATGAAGCCCAGACCACTCCACTTCATACAGCAGACACATTTTCTCATTGGCGACAATCTGCGTCGGGGGAATCAGCTGCGATGCTCATGGCTTCTGGGGTGTCCGTTACAATATATTCAAGGCCCCCGGCCCCGGGCTGCAGCAAGATCACCGGCAAATCTTTGAATAGCCTGCTGAACACCTCTCCCGTGTCAAATGCATGCCTTTTGAAAGACCTCCTCGCATCAAGATACTCGGCAATTCAAGAACTTGATGCGCAAAGCCTTTTGGGTGTCGGATGCAAGAGTCTGGATGGCTTCTGATGCTAGCAAGAAATTGTCCAACAATGCTTCCTGGTGTCGAGGCCGCCACATCATGAAACACTAAATCTTCCTCAGCTGTACCCTCCTCCCCTTTTGTTTTGCCCTGCACTGATTTGATGGAGGTCATCGATGGTTTATTTTTTGCGGTAAGTATCTCAAGAACGGGAGCTGAATATCATTGACCATTGTCGTCAGGTTCAATCCAAATACCTATTAATAATGGAGCACCGGAGATCATTTAGTGGTTCGGTTGGTACACTTATGCCCACCGATTATTTACTGCCACCAGAACTCACAATCCCTATCATAGCCATTTATTTCAAGGGCATAGCTTCAGCAACATTGTCGGTGTATTTGCTAACCTGCCTAATTGTCCGTTCGCCCCCAGACAATTGTGTTGATCACCTTCATCATTGTTAACACACAGCTCAAACCCACTAGCTCACCCTGCAGCCAACCGCTGACCGTTCGGAGCCTTCCTCTGAGGTAATATTCGCCGTGAGGTATGTTGACTCTTGGTATGCTGGCACCGTGCTAACTACTTATGTTAAGCGCTTGTACGGGACCTACATATGGCTGCATCATACCCGTGTCCATCTGACCACATTGTCCAACTCACAGGGTTTTTGGATAGTCCATTTGACATTGCACACACTTGATTGTCAAACCATTGAATGCACTGACAACAACGTGATCCTATATACCTGCAGTACGTCTTTCATCAGGAAAAACCGAAATGCTATGAAGCGCAAGGAAGGGGTAACTTTGATGGGCTATGATGGTCTTTGTCTGTCTTTCAATGTCTTTCCATCTGGTGTGTTGACTATAGTTGTCTATGACGGTCTATGCCAGGCTATCTAACTGGCAACATGTCTATCCAAGTCGATGGGTCTGTTTCATATTTTGCTTCAAAGACAATGGTTCAATACCACATATTGATGCTGGAAAATAGTTGAATGCAACAGAAAATCAGGCATGTAATTGGTTCTCCATTGACGTGAGTTGTAGTAGGGGCAGCCTGAGGCCCTGAGCAGCCCGGCCCGGGCAGTGTGAATGTTGCGTAAATTGTTTGATGGAAGTTCCCAAGTCTTTCAAACTCTGCAATGGGTCCGTGCACATCATGATGCACGACAAAGTCAGTCTGCTGGCTGACAGCTCGCTTGCAATCTCTTCTTCCCTTCCCTCATCCACACCTCCGAGTCCCTCCCTCAATCTGCCTGCTCCTGCCTCACTCAAGCTCTTTCAAGCCATCTCCATCAACTCCAGTGGGGCATCAACCTGCTCCTCCGTCACAGCCGCAATCCTACTCAAGTTGGTTTTGACCCCATTTCGTTCTGGGTGCCTCCCTTCTTCCCCGCTGCCTTCAGTGCCCCTTCATAAGGCTGTCAACCTCAATCAAGCATCTCGATCTTCTCGTTCCCACAAGCTCATCTCAAATTGACTGACAAAGTCATGCTCAAACACTTCCATCAAGTCAATGTGGCAATCCGGGATCCCTGAACTCAAGTCATCATGCAAGCCCCCGACATCAAGCTTGGCTCAATGTATCTTCTCATCTCTTGAAGTTGTTGTCAAGCCACAAGATTCCGTGATATCCTTGGTAAGCATTTTCGCCTTGTTCGTCGAGTTCTGTATATATAGGTTTATCTGTTGTGATTACTTAGTCTGATGAATTCAATTATGGTTCTGCTTTCTATCTGTGCAGTTGTCATTGACAATAAGTAGACCTAGAATGTCTATGAGACCTATGTACACTCTGATGTCTACCCCACTACGATAGACTGGGTGGCGTCTATGATTGTCTATGATGGTCTATGGTGGAACCCCCCCTCCCATCCCACTTGTCTATTATAGACACGGGTTTACTTTCGCGTCTATAACAACTTATTTGGTCTTTCTAGGTCTATATAGCCATTTCGGTTTTCGTGATGTTTCATTAGGCACAAGTCTCCACATATTTATTCCACTGTGTAGCAATGCTGGCACCTATCGAAAATGTGTCTCGAAGATCTGCGATGTGCTAAGTTTGGGTGTTCGCCATCATCATCTGTCTAGGTCACGTCTGCTTCTGCCCTATGTTGTTCACTTATATTGGTATAAGCGTCGCAGCTGTGGTCATTGGTCTTTCGGGATGTAACTGGGTCGTAAGGGACTTCAGCGTAATGTGTTGGTTCGCCCTACTTAAGCCATATCTGTACCGTGAATCAGAGATGATAATTTACAACTTCATTCAATCAGATGTAAATTTACTGTGGTCTAGAGAAGTCACCATTGGAGCATGGCTCTCATCAAATTTTGGATCGACTCTGTCTGATAAATCTGCATGAGCTATGCTTCATGAAGTGCCAAACTGGGGGAGAGTCGGAGTGAAGCGACGGCATATCTTGTATACAATGAACAACAAGCAATGACAATGACAATGAACGCTTTGACAATTGACGATGGCAATGTTGATAAAAAAAATTCGATTTCCAGACATTAGATAGCCTCTATCATGTCCTAAGATGTTTCTGGTGCCAACTCCTTATTTCCAACAGAAAGGTTTCCCAATGTTAAAGTCCAATGACAATACTCACTGCACCAACTCCAGAAATAGCCCAAATCGCAAGTGTTATGCCTACTAGTACAAGGGGATTCTGTGTTCTACTCATAATAATGTCCTGACTACTTATACAAACCCCAAAATCATATGCAAGTCCATAAATCAAACAGAAATTAGTAAAATGGCCTGAGATTGTCCCTCCTCTCCTGTTTATCTGTCGGGAGGACACCTGTGAGTGTATTGCCATTGGCCAGTACCCAATTAGACCCTGATTTCTGACCATGTTGCTTTTGTCATCCAGGATATTTGAAAACATCAGTCCCCTGGCTGACTGATATTGTGTTGCCCTCCTATTCCTTTCGTCTCCTGTTCCTCTCCCGCTGCTCCTGACCATCAGGTCTTATTCCCCTAGCCTCTAGCTCTCTGTTGTGGAAGAGGGGAATGCCTAGCCTGTAGGTTCTTGTAATGGGTCAGTAGTCCGTGTAGAGGTCAAGTGAATGTTGGGGATTAATTTCGGCAGCTGGTCCCAAGCCATAGAGTGCGAAATGAGTGAAGAAGGAGAGTAAAAAGGTTCAAAGATGGCACATTGAGAGAATGAGGTCATAGGGAAGTATTTCGAGGTGTTGGTGGCTAAAAGCCCACTGATGGTGTTTTGTAGTCGAAAGGTCGAGGTGCTCCAATGCTACCTCTGGGCAGTTGCCCTGCACTGGCTGTGAATATGGTGGTACAAGCGTAAAATTGGATCCTGGGTCCGTATTTACGGTACAAATAATGATGTAACTAAAAATAAAAATAGCAATGTGAGAGAGCCGAAACCAGCGTGTGGATGAATTTCCACACACCGGCCATCCGACCCTACCACACCGTAGATACCCATAGTGTAACCTTTTCCCAGAACAGTTTCTTATTCCAAACCTCGTCTCCTTGGAATAAGATCAATCCCATCAGATTGACTTAGCCAACCTTCGCTTATTCCAGAACTTCTCTGGTATAAGCACCTCTGACCCACACACACCTTTCACATGGAAGGCCCTGACTTAGCCGAGCAGAAATAAGCTTATTCCCACATGTCCTGTTTCCAGTATCTCTGGCTTATTCCTCCATGTGGAAATAAGCATCAGAAATAGTCTCTTCAGAGGTTTGTGGGCTACACGCTCCTCTACAGTCTTCGAGGCAACACTGCCAGTCTGCAGGATAGTCACCTACCCTTTGTACCTGTTACTCTGTGATCCTGACCCTGCCAGCTATACTGAGACCCTATACTAGCTCTCAGAAATAAGACTATACTGTAATCAGACTATTCCGAAACGCGCAAAAAGTGTGATGTTTAGGTATAGCTCAATTCCAGATAGTTCAACAGTTTAAGTCAGAACAGTTCAAACCAGTTTTGGACCAGAAGAGTTCAAATAGCGTGATTTAACAAAGATGGCTTAAACCAGGTTTAAACGAAAAAGGTTGGACCAGAAGACTTCAAACGGTGTGGTTTAAACCAAAATTGCTTACAGCTAATGTCGGAACAGAAGGTCCGAACGAAAGATTTCCGTTTTGGGAAAATTTTTGTCACGCCGACTGATTCCTTCGTAACTCTCTGAGTTTTGGTCTGATTACCTCAAAAGCTATACCAATCTTTCCGAATAACTCCTCTGCAATTAATGATAGAGCCAAATTTGTGAAATAATAATTTCTTCCTCCCAGCTGACATGGGTCCAATTCAAGTTCAACATGTTCTAGCACGGTGAATTCATGTTCAATCCGGCTCGATTTCTGGAATGGAGGACTGTTGTACATTTCTAAAGAGATGATAGAGCCGTAATTTTGAATATTATGCTTAGAAACTTGCTATGAAATTGGGAGTGATCTGCTGGTCAACATTGTTTAAATTAGTATATTTCGGTCAGCTATGAACCAAATGAATGGCTTGAATCCTCCTAGCCTCCGCCACCTGATGCCTACTCTTATATAAATATTGTATCTTGTCTTTTTTACTACACTTGTTACTTAGTCTGTATTGCACTTGGTATGCTTGTATTTTGCCTTATTATATAGCCGTATTACAGCTCTTTGCGGTACAACAGGCACAGCCTGTTTTTTCTCCTTTTTTGGGCATTTTGTAGTCCCCGCGACTAGGACACTTGCAGCGGCCTCAGTTCTCGTCTGTTTGCCTTTCATATACGCTCATTCGAAGCGCATTTGGGATGCGCATGCAACCGTCTCCTCAGATTTTCTGTTTTGCACGTAAATGTGCTTCTTGGGCCCTGAAATCATATTTTCAGTGACCTTTTTGCGAATTTCCCACTAGAACAGGTGTTCTGTCCTCGGTTCTTCGTCTTTTTCCTTGTGGAAAGGCTCCTTAATTGCGCATGCAACTGCCTCCTCAGATTCTCTGTTTTGCATGTAAATGTGCTTCTTGGGCCCTGAAATCAGATTTTCAGTGACTTTTCTGCAAATTTCCTACTAGAACAGGTGTTCTGTCCTCAGTTCTTCGTCTTTTTCCTTGTGGAAAGGCTCCTTAAATACGCATTTGGAATGCGCACACAATGGTCCCCTCGGATTTCCCGTCTTGCATTATAGGCTGCTTCTTGAGCCATGAAATCAGATATTTGGTCACTTTTCTGGGAATTTCCCACTAGAACAGCTATTCTGCCCTCAGTTCTTTGCCTTTTCCCTTGACTAAAGGCTCGTTCAAAACACATTTGGAATGCGCACACAATGGTCCCCTCAGATTCCCGTCTTGCTTTGAAAGCTCTTTCTTGAGTCATGAGATCAGATTGTTGATCATCTTTCTGGGAATTTCCCACTAGAACAGCTGTTCTTCCCTCGTATTTATGCTCATTCGATTCATGTTCTGAATCTGCATGGAACTATCTCCTCAGAATTCTTAATCACATGCTTCATAAAATCTCTTTTTTCCACTCATTCCGCTCGAAAATACATGGAAAATATGAAATAGCATGCATCTGGTTGATCTAAGTATACATTACATTCAGGAGAATGGCCTGAAGTGCGATATAAAGACAAATATTGGTTAGTACACATCCGAGAAGATCCTCCATGCCATTCAGCAAAAGGAGCATAGTTAGCAAAGCAAAGAAGACTTCTGGCACGATTGGCCTGCAGGCACATTCTGAGGGACATAAAGATATGCCTTTGTGCACATTTTTCAGGGAAAGAAAATAAGCCTATGTTGAGGACAATTGAGCAATATTTGAGTCTGCAGTGGCCGTTCTACCGACCACTCATCAAATGTGATGATCTGTTGTGGGTATCAAGCTGGGGTATTCGCAGCCAGAATAATAAATCTGAGTTTGTGGTTCCCTTTGAATTTGGAACAGAGAGAGATTTAGCCTGCACTAAAAAATAAAAGGCACAGAATTGAGGGCAGTGGGAAATTCCCAGAAAGATGATCAACAATCTGATCTCATGACTCAAGAAAGAGATTTCAAAGCAAGACGGGAAATCTGAGGGGACCATTGTGTGCGCATTCCAAATGTGTTTTGAAGAAGCCTTTAGTCAAGGGAAAAGGCAAAGAACTGAGGGCAGAATAGCTGTTCTAGTGGGAAATTCCCAGAAAAGTGACCAAATATCTGATTTCATGGCTCAAAAAGCAGCCTTTAATGCAAGACGGGAAATCCGAGGGGACCATTGTGTACGCATTCCAAATGCGCAATTAAGGAGCCTTTCCACAAGGAAAAAGACGAAGAACCAATGATAAGCCGTGAATTCGCCAACACCTGAAAATTAACATTTTCTGGATTTTCATTGCAGATATACACGCATCTGGGTCTATGACGAGTCCCAAGTCAGTAGATCTGGAACTGCACGCTAGAAACCAAATCCAGAACCGGTTGCGGATGAGTATCCAGAAAACACACATACTGGGTGCCTCCAGTTAATGTGCCGCTGGTTCTGGATCCTAATGTCATACTATGGGCAGGAGGTTGCGGATAGTCCAAACAAACATTGGGGAATAAAATATCCATTTTGTGCTTATTTGTGGAACTCAAAGCAAGTGCATCTTGAATGAGTTTCAACATTGTTTGTCCATGCTTGTACCAATAAGGCGACCTGTTCAATCACATGATGACCCAGAACCTTTCAGACCGGAACGGGCCGGATCTAGATGCAGTGTCATACACCCATCAAATATTGATCAGCTTAATATGGCAACTGAGTTCAAACCCAATTTAGGAAGAGGGTCCTTAATTGAGCTATGAAGGGGACCAGGGTGTCTAATTGTAGGCAAAAGACCCAAGGTTCCAGATTTCCAAGAATCCTTCAAGGGACACAAGTAGTGCACCCAAGAAATCCAGATTACTAGGACCGCTCGGGTGCCAAGTCAGGGCCCCGATCGCGTCAGAAATAAATCAGACAAATAGGGAGCCTGCTCAACCAGGTTCCACCTTGACAGTTAAACGGTCTAGGGTAGTTCTTGGGCTATACACAAGTTCAGGGTGTCTATAAAGAGGCATTTTGAAGGGCTATCCAATCCAACCATAATCCAGAACTAACATTTTCAGGATCTAAAATACTCAGTCAGCGAGCTTGGCAATCGTTATTTCATATTCTCGAGTCACGGACATGGTTACACCGATGATTAATGTATTATGTTTGTAAAGTTATTTTTAGATGTACAGTATATAAGGTGGGCAGCTTGTAGGGAGAAGGCACGGACTCCTACCCGGAAGTGTAAAGCAGAGAGACTAGCGGTCTGCTCCAGCAAGTACAGAAGGGCAGAACCACCGGCTTGATTCATCGAGGCTGTCCTTGGGGACATGCTTGTATTTTCGAGTTATTATCAATCTATCAGCTTTTTCGGGATATTCCCTTGCGTGTTCTGCATGTATGTGTGTGTGTGTTCTACGTGATTCTGCATGTACGTGTACGTGTCCTGCGTGTTTCTTGTGTGTGTCCTGTGCGTTTTGTGTATCCTACGTGTGTTCCGGATTTGTTGCATGTTGCGTGTCAAATTGGTTCACTGCTCCTGTCTTACGAGGTTAGAGTGGGTGACCCAGAGTTGCAAAACTATAAATTGAACCATTGTCTGCAGACGATCCTGGATTTGCTTGCTGCGATCTGCAAATATTAAACAACTGTTCCCATGTATCTTCTATCGGTACACAAAGACCCGTACTCGGTCGCACTCTCTGGGACTGCATCCGGAATCACTAGTGGAGTTTGGTTGGTTGTTGTTTTAGGGATTTGTGTTGGTTTCAGGATTTGTGAATCCTGAACTAGAGCGCACTTCTTCATTGCATTCAGCCCGTCAGATTTGCATTTTAGTGGATTTCACCCATAGACCACCGGCACACGTTTCACCGAGGACAGAACACCTGTTCTAGTGGGAAATTCGCAGAAAAGTCACTGAAAATCTGATTTCAGGGCCCAAGAAGCACATTTACGTGCAAAACAGAAAAATCTGAGGAGACGGTTGCATGCACATTCCAAATGCGCTTCGAATGAGCCTATATGAAAGGCAAACAGACGAGAACGGAGGCCGCCGCAAGTGTCCTAGTCGCGGGGACTACAAAATGCCCAAATAGAAGAAAAAACAGGCCATGCCTGTTGTACTGCAAAGAGCTGTAAAATTGTTTGTCTAGTATGTGAGTTGGTTTAGCGTGAGAATCAATCATAAATTGGGAGGAAACAGAAACAACACTGCCACCACTGCCAAATTCGGCAGCACCTCCCTCTTTGCCCTTCTTCACTCACTCACTTACTCATGGCGAAACAACGCAGTGCAGAGAAACAATGGTGTGCCACAGAGAAGAAGAAACAGAAAGTGGTCAAGCCAGATGGGTTCCCGGTCTTCTGGCCGGCATTGTTCACAGAATACTGGCAGCGGCTTCCTTGGCATTTACCAATCAATCAAGAGCCCGAGCCTGCAACAGGGGAAGGGGAAGAATGCCCACCAGACACTGCAGATGACACACTTAATGCACTAGGCTTGAATTTGACCAAGGAAGAACTGGACCCGAAGGGGAAGATTCCAACGGAGCTGAAAGCGGCAAGTACAGCGAAGAGCCCCGCAATGCGACAAAGAATACATGCTAATGATGTGAGTACAGAAAGTGAAGGGATGGTTTGATCGCCAACACCCCGCCGCCATGGGCATCCATGGCAACCCTTTCTTCTGACAGTTGGCTCGGCTGCATCGGGAGGAAAACAAGTCGCCTCTAAAGCGCTCCAGCGACTTCCAGTTCCACATGTGTCATCCAGACTACAAAGAAGCAGGGGCAGAGAGGTTTGAGGAAAAACTCGGTGATGAGCCCAAGGCTAAACACATTGCCTTGCAGTGCCTCGTCATGCAAGAGATGCTTGCAGCCAACTCCGACGACATCAAGAGTTGCATCAAGCTGGAATGTGATGCTGAACACGAGCGAGAACTGGAGGCATACAAGGATGATAGTGAGGAGGGGATGCTGAGTCCTGACACGGACGTGCAGCGAGCGTAAGTACACAGAGCTGGGATCTAATTGGATGGTCACTGAGCTAAACACAGGTGTTGTGAAAACTTCTTGACCATCATACAGTCGTTTCTCGCCAGATTACATGCCTACACTGGATTAATGCTGAACATCATCATGAGCCGTATAAATTCAGAGACAAAACAATTCGAGACTGTGAGGTGAGTATGTTACAGCAACCAAGACGTGTTTTTGTTTTGACAAGCATGTCCTAGCCTAGGAAAGCTTTGCGTGGGTGTGGAGCCCTTGTAAGCTTGTTTGTTTCATTGCAGGTACTTCTTCTGCAAGAGAACTGCACAGGCTTCAACGTGCTGCACCTGCTTGTATGCTCTGCAACCCCTGCACCATTACTACGCGGCACCGATTGATTCAGATTCTGGGGAAATGTTGTAAAGTACAACTGCCAAAAAAACAAATCCACGAACCATATGGTTGATTTACTCCTCAGCCATCTGCCCTTCACACTGCACATCCATGAGCCCCGCAAATTCAAGGTGTTCATGTTGGCGCATATTTGCTGGCTCACATTCACAAGTAACAACATTTATTCACCGATCAAACAAGTGTTCTGCTTCCGCGGAATCAATGACCCAAACTGAGGTAGTTGAAGTCCTTGCTAGCTTTTGTGGGTTTGACAAGATTTCCCACTGTTGAGCATCCTCGCCCACTCATTTCTCTGGGCTAAACCAAACTATTCCTGCGCACACATTCCAAACATGACAGATTGACATCAAACAGTGCAGATTGAAATCAAACAGTGCACATTCACAGCAAATATGCACTGCCTGTAAGGAAACACAGCATATTCTGCGCGTCGATGTGGGCCTTCGACACAACCTGGTTTCAAATTTCAAACATACTGTACTATTTCGATCAATTCGGCACAGGTTGTGACCCGTGACCCAAAATAACATTTCGGCACTTCGGCAACTGGCAAATTTTGGTGTGACACCTCCAAAAATTTGGCATTCAAGATTTTTTTTTTAAATTTTAATTCCACCTTTTTTGCACCTTCAAAGGAGATCTGGCCTCTATGTCACGCATTTTACATTCGGCACTGGGCATCGTGACGCGTGACCGAGACCAGAATTCATCGCGGCACCGGGGGTGCGTGATGCGTGACTGCCGAATTGATCGAAATAGTACAGTAATAGATTGACAATTCCTTTCAACAAAAATATTAATCCTTCGCTCTTTTAGACCTTCTTCCCACCCCGGTTTGCCTGCTACAGTAACACCCATCTCATCTGCGATGCGGCCGGTTTTCTGCAACCTTTCCCGCCCTACAAAGGATTTCTGGTCAAAAACACCACCATGCAGGTGCGATTATATAGGGGCATTGGCTCCAGTGCCAAATGTCTGCACCATAAAAAAATAATTGAGCGGGGTGAGAGTTCAAAGGCACATCTCAGGCCTACATGAGCCAGGCTTCAGTGCTACTGTGCAGAATTGAAGGGGTCAGGAATGAATAAATAACATAACCTTATGACATACCTATCCCCATCTGAGTATATACAGAAGTAGTGGAAGTGGAAGTGAGCAAGGGGAAGTGGAAGTGTGCAATGGAAGTGACGGGTGTCACAATGCCATCCATTGATGCGCCTGAGGGCGCTCAGCAGCTGGGCAAAGTTCCGGTCAACCCTGTTTGTTTTGCCGCTGTGCCCCCTCGCCACTCATCTCTTTCTTGCACCAACAACCAGCCTACAACATGGCTCTCCGGAATTATTATTCCCAGATTTCGAAGCACATATGGTCGGCAACCGTAATTTGCCAGTGAGCGAAGTAGAAGATGAGTACCAGTCCACGGTATTTTATACAACATTTTGGTTGTATTAATGGGTGGCAAGAGCATTAATCCACGGATTAAGGGTGTCGCGTAGCCTCTGCTACTCCCTGCAAGCTTCTGAATTGAGAATTGGCCAGCCAGGTCAATAGAATATAATATCTACAGGTGATCCACCTTGCATGAAAATAATGCATCACGATGCTCAAACATGCAGCGGGATGGCGGAACACTGATGTGACATCAACGGGTGGAAGTGATCCAGTGGAAGTCACTTCCGCTTCCACTAAATAGCGCGGAGTGGAAGTGGATGCGACTTCCGCTTCTACTACTTTGGTTGTGCCTCTCCCTTCTCCATATGTCCTTTGTCTTGCCATATCCATGCCCGGTGACGATGCAGCAAGCGAGGTGTGAAAAAAGCTGTTTTTTAGTGGTCAGACGCAGTTAGTAACCTTCGCAGCAATGTTAAGCAGAAAGTGCTTGAGATGAATGGCGAAATACAGAGGGTAACAATGACAGAAATACATCAAGCGCAATTTTGATGCAGGCACGGAGAAATAAAGACCGTTGGACAACTTCAGGGTCAAAGGCCTCAAAATAAAGAAAGGAACCGAGGTGGTGATTTAAGATGTGAACCAGGAACTGCCTGAGACTACCGCAGAACCCCGAAAACAAACGGGACTTGCTGTGCTAAGAGAACAAATGTTGTTGCTTGAATTGCATTGCATGGCGCGGCCCATAGTGAGTATTTGGCTTTTACCAGTTCCAAGGGAGGCCTTGTTGTACACGGGAGTGATAGTAGAAGCAGTTATCTCGACCACACCACGGAGAAGCGGTACATACCATGCAGCATAATTATAATCAGCATGTCAAACAAGGGGTAGATTAGGTGTGATATGAAGTGATGAAATTCCTTGACAGACAGCAACAGGGTCCAAGGGCGCGAATTGAAAGAAACCAGACTGAGGTGGAGGGAACCCGAGCTTGATTGATCAAATTTGAGGTAGCGATTCAATAAACTCGGAGACAACTGAACTGCTGTCTGGGTTGATGTCTAGGCACCGCTCGCAAGGTATGATCATGACGAAACAGGGTGCCCGGGCAGCTTGCTACTGATTGCAGACAGTCTCCAGCATGGCGCTCTCGTAATATGGTAGAGTCTAAAGCCAGAGGAAAATCCGGAGAACTGTTGAGCAAAAAGACAACAAGAGCGACAACGGAAGCAGATAGTAATTTGAAGCCAGTTAGAGCTCGGTTGAGTTGCTATGCTAGCAACTACGCACATACATTGAGACATCGAAGTTCAGAACCTAGAATGGATAAGACAGAAATATCCCTGCCAGGCCCACAATACTTGCCGTATGCTCCCAGTTGGTGCCGGAAATCATAACGGAATTTTTACTCTAAACGGAATTCGCCGTCGAATAGACGTAGCCTGTGGGGGCAACCAAGGGGCAATCCAGTCCTTTTTTGAGGCAGTGCAGCCAGAGGGTGATTGTCGCTCTTGAAAGCCAAGGCCCAACCTGAAGTGTGCTTCCGCGTGGTGGATACTAGACAGAGATGCAGAAGAAAATTCGGAGATTTGTTGATGCCTGAGCGAAAGGGTGACGAGAACGGAAACATTAATTTTGAACCTGGGGATAGCAACCCTCCTGAGTCCTGAGTGAACGCACATGTCATGCACTCGGGGGTGAATCTTAATTGTGGAGACCTTAAAATGCACAGAAATATCCACCGCTAGACCGAGAAAAGCAATGCACAATTCAGGAACCGGAGGAGTTGGAATGGCAGCAAGAAATGACAGGGTAAAGTGCACCCGACCGAGCCCGGAATGAATGCCCCATTGTGGTGATCAGACCGAAAGCGCATCCGATCTCGGCGATGGAGAGAAAATAGGCGAATATTGTAGCGAAGGGATTAAAATAAAAATTCGGGCTGCTTTGAAGTTGGTCAGGGCTGCTGGCAATTGCGAAAATTGGATGCCTTGCTGAGCACAGAAGGATACGAGGCCAACGGAAATCTCCCACACGCCTACCCCACTATGACATTGCCCTAAAAGGCAAATCTAATCTAATCGGCACACGTGCAGGGTTTCGAACAGCCCAGTCAGGTCTACACTGATCTTAAACTCTGGTTACCATGTTGGAATCGTGTAGTGGTTAACGGTGCGCTTCGGCTAATTCGGAGCAAATGCGGGTTCGATCTCCGCGTCGATCATATTTGGGCTTTTGGTTTGTACATTTTTATTCATTTTGATTTTGACAAAATTTCAAAGATGTTTACTCATCTTCCATCCTGTTAATATATGGCTCCTTTGTTCGGACTCAATCAGTAGAATTTGCTTTCTACAGACCAATACTTAGCTGGCCAAACTAATGTTAATTTTTGTATGAAGACAGGGATATATCCTCAGTTTATGGAATGAGCTAATTAACTATACTATACCACTTACAGACTGGGTACTGCAATTCATGCCTTACTTGAAGGTTGCGCTGCTATGACTTTGTGATGTCACGTGACATCACGTGGTGTCATAGTGGGAGAGGCCAAGAGGGTTTCCAACGGAATTGCATCTTCGGGGGCCTTCGAGCCTTGGATGGAAAGTCTCAAAGAAGTGGTCCGGTGACATTGATTTCCAGTCCAGCAATCCTCGTTCCTTGATTGAAGTAGACGGCAGATTGACGGCGGAGCACGTCGGAATTTATTTGGTTCTAACGCTATTGCCCTGCCTTGCAGACACCGCCGTCAACGCTCTTGCTGCCAACGTGTCCCTTCTCTGGTCTCGTATACTGTAGTATTTCATTCAATTCGTATAGTCACGTGTCACACCCTCAAAAATCCACGAAAAAATTCGTAAGTCACAGCGTCACAAAGGTACCGTACGAAAGGGTCCGCTGAGCTGGAAAATGAGTGAAAAAAAGGCGGGAGCGGCCCTGCCGGGCGCCATTTTATTTTGTGCGGTTGCAAATTAGTACAAAAATGCCTTCAATCCGAAGTCTGCTCACAATTCTGTCTGATGGCTCATTCCGTTCTTCCAGTGTATGGATTACTCCCTCTAAACACTTCCGTGACTCCGACAAAGTGGTCTGAGTTCAGCCCAATACATCAAATCCAGAGAGGATAAGTGTCCTTGTTTCCTGGGATGTGTGCGCAGCTGATTGATCTATATTTGAATCCTGGTGCTGGTCTATGTACAGCATGGATGATAGTCTCAATAATTGAAGCAGGAGGCATAGCAAGGGTTGTGACATTGACCTCGGGACTCGTTGGTGCTTCCTCAGTCAAGTACGCAGCGGCATCAGTCCTATTTGTGCTGAGGTGCTGATAGGAAAATTTCATGTGCCAGTAATTCTTGTAACAAAACATGTAACCTTGGCAAAGCCTTTCTACCAGATTTTGTGGGATTCTACGTTGAAGTCTTCTGTCCCTTGCGGCTCCATGGAGGCTAGCGGAGGCAGAGGCGGGTTGGGCACACGGAAAAGCAGTCTTGCGAAATTTTTTCGTAAGTCACATTTGTCACAGGGCCTCGTACGAAAGGTACAATTCGTAAGATGGTGTCACACCCTAAAGGGGCTTACGAATTGAACGAAATACTACAGTAGTCATCTCGGGCACCAGCATTGTACTCTACTGGGTGGATTGACCAGCCGGAAAAGCCAGCGTCTCCCGCCGTGCGGCAAAGACCAAACAAATCCATCAAGAAAGAAAATTTTAACGACATAGAAGCGCAGTTTCATCTTCTACTGGCTATCCGAAATGAAGTGTTGACGACGTCGGTTATGCGTGTACACGAGCCTCACTCTGAGCTGGAATGGAATACTTCCCACTCTGGCTGACTGCGGCAATTTTTTTTTCTCAAAGCGATCGTCACAGTGTACCACGATCGTTGGGGCTCCAGATGTGCTAGGACGAATTAATGGTCACCCAAGGCAAATTTTCCAGGCAGATGAGCTCGGACATCGAAGCCACGGTCATCTGAGGTCATCTAGTATGTCGACTGCATCCCCACGCGCTCAAAATTTGAGAAATTTGACTGGAATCCATTTATGCCTGGTAACTGCAGCCATACGGGCGGAGGCAGAGGTATATTCGTCTCCTGCGGAGGTATATTCGCCTCCTCAATCCTCCGCGATCCCCCACAGGACTCATTTCGCCCCGAATATTACTTTGGGGCCGACTTTATCGAAAGTGCTTGCGCGCGCCCTCCTCGTGCTGAGCAACGCTTTGGAGTGGTGGGACCACCAGGCCATTCGATTTCGAATTCAAGGGCGCAAGCCTATGGTGAAAACAAGACCACGGGGATGGATGGCGCTAACCCACGCCTTGTGTTCCCAATTCCGAGGTGCCCAATCAAACATTCCAAAAATTGCAACCCAGCATTTTGACACAAAGCGAGGCGAGCCAGACCTGCTCATCCCGATACGCGCATGTTGATGCTTGCCTTGGTCCGTAAACGAACGTGAAAGTCTGTGGCAATGTGGGTGCTCTATAAAGACACTGGCACCAATCTTCGGCAAGGGATCCGCACTACCGATTCCACTCACTCCGCGATATCCCATTCTCCTCCAACTTCCCGAGTGCTACCAACCTTCTGGCGACCTTCTGAATCGCGACTCGATCTCGAGCAGCCCGCTTTGCGTTGCAAAACTTTTCAAGTCCCCAAGAAAACAGTAGGATGCCTGCAGAACGTAGCCATGGATCGCGTCGCACTGGAGCAGACGGTTGGTACACTTCTCCATCCCATTTCATTCTCCAGAGACGAGTGTCTCTACACGCCTGATGCCCTCGCTGCGCACGACGTGCAGCCCACGACGCCGCCGTTGCCCATCGACGGTACCGTACTCATTCACCCTCCTCTTGCCGGGACCGTACTCACCACCATCTCACCCTTTCCTTTCTCTCTCCGTAACGCCGCAAGAAAGGATTACACAATACTACTGTCTACACGATATCAATACATACTCATACATACTCAATGCAAACGAATTACAAAACTATATACAAAGCTGCGATAAAGGAAAACCGCCAATAAATGTAAGATCCGTCGGTAGCAGCATTTCGCCAGCAATCCCCAGTAAGTAACCCTTTCGCCTTCTCACCCGCGCGCGCTTGCGGCGAGTCGGCGTTCTCGAGAGGCAGCTGAAGCCGCCGCGCGCGAGCGAGAGGGAGCACCGCAGGATCTTGATTCCTGCGCACAGCGGCTGCGCGTCGTCTCCATGCGCTCGTGCGTTCTCCACGGGCGCATCGCATACAGCGCCCACAGCGCCGCAGGCGGGTCACCCGCTGCTGTCCTTGCGCTGCATACAGAAGGCGTAGGTGGCGGCGGGTGGTGGGACGACTGAAAGGGTCGGCACGGTGGTCAGAGGGGATGGGTGCACCGCGCAGCGCGGACGGTGGGGAGTGTCCGCGGTGCACGCTGCGCACGCAGGTGTTGCTGGAGACTGGTGGGGTGCGTGCAAGCAGGAGAGTCGAGCGGTGAGGGCGGATCGGCGCAGCGGATGGTGAGCGCGCGCGGGACGGGACGAAAGTGGCGTGGTGATGGGGAGTGTGCTGTGTACGCTCGTGGTGGTGCGCGACATACACGCACTGCACGACAGGACCCGGCGTTGAGCAGATGGTGGGGCAGAGGGTCGCAGCGCATGGGTAGGTGACGCGCATGGCGTGCGCGTGGTGTTCGTGGTTCGTACCAGGGGTAGCTTTTCAGCAAATGGTGGGGACGGCGCCGAGGATGGCGCGGCGCGTTGGGAGGCGACGAACGTGGCATGCGCGGTGCAGAGCCGCTGCCGTAGGTGCTGGGGACGTCGAGCGGTGAGGAGAGGAGACGGCGGTGGCGGATGAGAAGGCCACGAAGGCGGCGGGAATGAGGAAGGACCGTGGGCGCAGCTGGGGTGCGCGGGGGGCTGGCCTTGAGGGTAAGATCGTACACAAAGCAGCTGGGTAGTCGCTTCGTGGTGGCTGAGCGCATCGCGTCGGGTGTCGTGCAGCTGCAGAAGGCTGGCGGGCAGTGCGAATGGTCGCAGTGCATGTCGTCCAAGGCGCTCTGGCGGAGGGACTGGCGTCATGGAAGGGTGTGCAAGCGCAGGAGGGTTGGCTGGGGACGATATCAATATATACAGCAAAACTAGGAAACAGGACAGAAGGAATCGACGAGGAAAGGGAGGGAAAGGAAGAGAAACGCACCTATATCCTGCTCGCAAGCGTAGAATCCGCACATGCTGCAATAGAGAAGGATCTGCTCGGATGGCGGTCGGCTAGCCCGTTCCACTCAGAACGACGCTGGGTGTCGGAATGGACTATCTAGAGCGTAATCAGATAAGGTAAAGCTTCAAGGAAAGGTTTAGGTAGGGCACGCACGATGCACCGATCTGAAAGTGCAGCCGGACTCCCAAGTCGCACCCGGAACGGGATGCGGATTCGTAGCCCAAAGACCAAGTCGTTGGCTAGGAGCGCGAGGGATTTCGCTGTACGACGTAAGAGCGTTGGCCTTGAGAGAAGACAAAGGGGGAGAATCAGCGAAAGGAGAGAAGGGTTGATCATTGGCGACGCACCGTGAATAAGCACGACCGGCGCCGACTGCCCTTCCCCCTCGATCCTTTCAGCATCGGGCTCCGTGCGAGGTGCACGCGCTTGTATGCTGGGAGGTCAACGTAGACGTTGGGTCAGCGGAGGTCTGTACGAGACCAAAAGAAGATTAAATGAGAACGAAGCAAAAAGTCACGGAAAAGAGCAAAGGCACCCTGAATCAAGCCGGTCCCGAGAATCGAGGGCTAGAAACGATGCGAATGGGCGAACTCATCGTACAGCGCACTGGGCATGCTGCGATCGTCAAGCTCGAATGCGTTCTAGTGTGGAGGGCGACACGGCGCGAATGGTGTTGAGCATGGCGGCAGTGGTTTCAAACTGAGGCTTGAAGACCGAGTGGTAACCGAGTCCAACGAGCAGAGGGCGGGGAAGAGTGTTGTTTAGATTCGGGGGCGAGTGGTGAGTGCAGAGTTAGAGGGAACGAAGCACCTTCCATATCGGGAAGGCGCTTCTTTTCGCTCGTTTGGGACTGGTACTTCCCGCTGGCCTCGCCGCCCTCAACGGTGCACGTAGTCGAAATCCTACGGTGTTTTGCATCTGCCTCTCTGTCCTCTCGCTCCCTGGTGGCTCAAATCCCGACTGCGATGCGGAAAGATTTGTCCAAAAAAAACCGTCCCAGCTGCTGCGTTAATGGCGTATGTAGCACGGACTGGACCTGGACACAAGCGAGGAGAATGAAAACAGGTGGGAGTGGAGTGTACGTTGATCGACGAGCACGAAGCGGGTTCTGCCCCAATGGTGCGTTTATCAGCCGCCTGAAATTAATGTTTGAACGCTGTGGATGGCTGGGCCGAGTGGAAGAAACCGCCGTAACCGGCCGCCTTCCATCGATTTTACGGGGTGGGGTGTTCAGCGCGCCAAAGTGACATTTATAATCACTACACAAAATATTCTACGCCTTCGCAATTCTCCGCAGCGCAACGACGTTTGCAAGATGACCTCGCCAAAGCATTGCTGCAGTTGCGGCGCACTCCCATTCAGCCGCCTAACAGGTTAAGCGCGGTGTCGTGCTGGGGTTGTGCCAAGCCGCGCGCGCTGAGTGGTGAGGAGGGCGGATGGGCGTGACGTATGAGAAGGCGACGAAAGCGGCGCCAGCGATGAGGAACGACCGGGGCGGGCAGTGCGGACGCGGGACGTGTGGCGGGTGGTACTGAAGAGTGTGGGAGGCGCGGGCGTCGGGCGGTGAGGGCGGTACCAGTTATGACGGACGCACTGCATGGGACACAACGAAGGCGGCGTCGGGGACGACAGACGCGAGCGCCACGCGCTGCCCGTGCGGCTGGCAGTGTGGGACGGGGCTGGGGTGCACGCTGGCGTGGTGTCAAGTGTGTCGGCGTGGTACGGCATCGAGGCACTACAGCGCGCATGAGGTGCGTCCCAGTGGCGCAGTACATCGAGCGCAGCGCGTAGCGGGTTTGGAGTCGCGTGGGCTATGGCGCCCAGTGTGGTAGTGCAGTAGACGGTCCCCCTGGTAGTCGCGGCGGATGGCGCACGTCACGCTCCAGCGAGGCAGCGACTGACGACGCGCAAGAAAGGCAGTCGGAGGTGCTGCACGGCGGACCTGCGGGTAGTTGCGCCGCGGGGGACGTCACCAGTGCGCGACGATAGCCCCTTGGTGGTTGAGATGCGGGCGGCGTCAAGCGCATGCCGGTGGCGCTGCGCGCCGGGCTCCCGGTGTGCGCAGACAGGGCGTCGGACGTGTGGGGTGCTCCTGCGTCGATGGTAGACCAGGGAGGCGGAGGGGCGACGCATCGACGGCCGTGGTGCGCGGAGAAGAACGTGGCGTTGCCGATGGTGAACCGCCCCGCGAGCGCTCCGCATGCAGGTGGTGGTGCGTGCGGATGGTACTTGTGGCTGCGCGAGAAAGAGAGGCAGGGGAGACTGGGGCACCGCCGAAGATAGTCGTCGCGGGCGGGAGGCAAGGAATACGGCGTCAAGGGTGAGGTCGTAAGCGCGGGGTGCGTCGAGCATGTGGCTAGTAGCGTCGTAGTCACCGAGAACATCGCGTTCAATATCGTGCTGCTGCAGAAGGCCGACGTGGGCGGCGGGGAGTGCGGGTACTCGCGGTGCATCTCGTGCACGAAAGAGCCAAAGGGTGGGCGCGCCAATGATGGCTGAGGATGATTCAGTATATACACGACAAGCCAGAAACCACACGAGAGTAGGGGGAAGGATGGGGAAAGGGAGAAACGCACCCCCTGTCCTGCTTGCAAGTGTCGAATTCACGAAGGCCGCGATGCGAAAGAGAAGACTGAGTCGTCTGCTAGGCTTGCGGTTGGTCTCGCCCGTTCGACTCGCACTATGTGGAAGGTAATCAGCAAAGTTAAAAGAAAGGTACAAGGCACGCACGATACTTGCTATCTGGAAGGCCCGACAAGATGCGAATTTGCAGCTGCGTAGAACACGGATTCGGTGCTCGAAGACCAAGTCGTTAGTCAAGAGCGCGAGGAATGCCGCTGCGATGTAGGGACGCGCGTATCGGGCGTACTGGGAGCAGAAAAAGCCGTTAAGATCAGCAGCAGGGGACGGGAATTGATGATCCCGAGTCGTGTTGAGCAATGGTTTCAAAATGAGGCTTGGAGGCTGAATTAAATGGGAGCTAGGGGCGACGGGCGCCAAGGGAGGGACAGGATTCGATGTCGCGGTAAGGGAGCGAGTCGAGGAAGATAAGATCCATTAGCCAAAAGCTGGGCGGCGAAAGAGATTCTAGAGGGTCACGAGAGTCAGAGGAGCAAGCACGTGCGCACTTATGACAGCGTGGCGGCGGACGGCACGTTGTCTCCTACACTCTCCACACACGTCGTCCTAAGCCTTTCCTTGGTCAGTCTTGCTCTAGTAGAAACTTCAGCAGCAATTGACATGCCTCTGCAAAGATCCACATTCTGAATCTTCTGAATCTTCTGGCAACAACTTGACAGTATCATGCTTTCCCAAGATGATTCTCGCGCACTGTACATCACCGGTAAGAGAAGAACTATGCTACTCCGCTGAAATGATTATTAATTTTGAGTAGGTGGCCAAGGCGGTCCTGGGGGTCAGGGACACCCAGATGGTATCGGTGGCCCTGGTGGGGCTGGGTTGGGTCCCACTGTGAATTTCAATGTGCAACAGTTAATTGCGCATAATCTGCATGCTGGGCCTACTTCACAGCAAGCATTTCAGCGTAGTAACATCCAAGCTTCTCAAATTGTGAACCATTGTGCTCCACCATCACGAATCTTTCAGGGCAGGAGGGATATCCTTGACAAAATGCATTATTTTTTCAAATCAAACAAGGGGACCCAGAACGTTTATGTGCTCCATGGACTCGGAGGTGCTGGCAAGACACAGATTGCTCTGAAATTCATACAAGAGTCATCATCTTGGTGAGATTGATCATCCAACCTGGTACATTTTCATTGTTTGTTGATCCAGTTTCATGTTCCAGCTTCTCAAACATCTTTTTTATTGACACCAGCACTGTTGCGACAATTGATACCGGTCTCAGGAACATAGCTGTTATGAAAGATTCTGGGAATTCCCAACAAGATGGCCTCCTATGGCTGACCAGCATAGTTGAAGAATGGCTTCTTTTCTTTGACAATGCAGATGATCCAAACATAGATCTAAATGGTTTTCTTCCTCAGTGCAATCATGGGAACATCATCATCACATCTCGAAATCCTGGACTGTGTGTTTATGCTGGTGCACATTCTATTGTGTCAGATATGGAAGAGAAAGATGCAGCCACATTGTTACTCAAGAGTGCTGCTCAAGAGGCCACAATCCATACAGAACAAATTGCAATGGAAATAGTCAAGGTCAGACAGCTGATCTCAGGAAATCATTCAATTCTAACAATAATATTTTCTTAGGCATTGTATTGTCTTCCTCTCGCAATTGTTCAAGCTGGTGCTTTCATATCAAAATCTCGAGATCTTGGCAGCTATTTGGCACTTTATACCAAGAACCAAGCACAGCTACTTAGCGAAAAGCCTGCTCAATCTCATGACTGTTATGCCTGGACAGTGTACACAACATGGCAAATGAGCTTTCACAGGCTCACACAGCCAGCTGCCATGTTTCTACAGCTTTGTGCATTCCTCCATTATAATGGAATCTCAGAGGAAATCTTCAGCTATGCATCCAAGTATACATTTGAATCTAATGGTCCATCTAAAGAAGAACTATTGGAGCCTCTGGAATTTCTCTCGCATTTTCTGGCACCAACTGGTGAATGGGACTCTTTGAGGTTTTCCGATATAACCAATGAAGTCCAAGCATATTCATTGATCAGCCTTGATGCAGAGGAGAAACTTTTTGCTATCCATCCATTGGTACATGCTTGGAGTCAAACAACAGTCTGCAATCTAGGGAAATACAGGTCCACTATAGGATCTATACTTGGCATGGCGCTTTCCAAACGTCCCCGGCATGTTACTCAATTAGGAAGTGTGGTGATGTGTCCACATGTGGAATTGGCTGTCCAGATGGATGCAGAAGTAGGTCTGGTGTTCAGGAAGAAATACGAATTAGTGTTTTGGGAAGTTGGAAAATACAAACAATCTGAGAAGTTACTGGAAGAAATGCTAGAGAAACAGAAACAGCTTCTTGGTGACAACCATCCAGACACCCTGCGTACCATGAGTAATCTGGCCAACACATACTCAAGCCTTGGAGAGCATCAAAAGGCTGAAGAACTCAATGTTACTGTGCTGGAGAAACAGAAACAGCTGCTGGGTGACAACCATCCAGACACCCTGCATACCATGGGTAATCTGGCCAGCACATACTCAGGCCTGGGAGAGCATCAAAAGGCAAAAGGACTCAATGTTACTGTGCTGGAGAAACGGAAACAGCTGCTGGGTGACAACCATCCAGACACCCTGTGTACCATGGGTAATCTGGCCAACACATACTCAAGCCTGGGAGAACATCGAAAGGCCAAAGAACTCAATGATACTGTGCAGCAGAAATGGAAACAGATTTCTTTGCCCCCTTGTTCTCTTTCGCTGCATGCCTCCCCACTGCCTCCTCCTCCACCACTACCACCTAATGCTCCTTCATCACTGCCACCTCATAGGCTCAGCAGATGGTTAAAGAAACTGACTACCTCAGCAGCTGCCATACCTGCACCTGTCCGTGAAAGAAAGGCCACAAAGAGGCATGCATCAGAGGACACCAACTGGCATTAAGGTGAATTACTTCTGGCTTTGATGTTTGATGTAGAACTCAAGATGTGTTTTACAGACTCCAGTTTTCAGTCTGGAAAGAGCTTAACAACAAGCCAGGCCCTCAGTTGCAACAGCCTTATGCTCTTGTTTTTTTTTGAAAGATATATAACATCTATAATACACCACATTTTTTCTCATTCTAGAAAAATTTAAAACACATAAACAAACTCAAATTCCAGGTCTGCCTCCCAAGGTAAGTATGTTTAATGGGTATACACAATGCTACCAGACAGCCCAGACCCAAAATCTGGCACCAGTTAAGAGCTTGTCTGGATGTGTTTTGGTGTGGTCTTGATTTTCCTTCTTGAAAATTTCTAAATTATTTGTCAGCACATCTAAGCCAAAAGTTTGACAGTGCAGATTTTGATGGGACACCACTGCAATTCAGAATATGCCTACTCAGCCTCTACTTCAGCTATGCTTAATACTTGCAGCAGCGTACTTTGGAATCTGGACAAACTTGCTGTCATCCTCAATGTCAGTCCCCTGTACTTTGCACATATTGGAATTTCAAATGATGAATAATTGTCTCAATGGTGTGTTCAAGTGTGCATGATATTTGATGACTAGACAAGTACATATCCTAACCTCGGATGTGCCATACCAACTAATAGGGAGGTTGTGCAAAAGCCACACAGGCTGCATGCGGCTTTTTTCCATTGTGCAAAGCTGCACCTCACACCAAGGGGTTTTTGAGTGAATCCAGGTTCATTTCAGAGACATATTGGTGGATTAGGTGGTATGGAGTATATTGAACTACTTACTGAATGTAAGGTGCACCATTTTTTGATGTCATTATTCCGTTCAGCACGGCTGTTGTGCAGCTATGGCATTGACACTGCCAAAAACTGCTGTTTACCCTTTCCTCCTTTCACCTGATGCCGGAATCAATGCTGACAGCATTCAAGGCACTAGATGTAAGGTTTGTATTCATAATAGATAGGAAAGCAAAAGCCGCATGATCCCACATGTGGCTTTGCACAATGCACAAAAGCTGCATGCAGCTCGTGCAGCTTTTGCACAGCCTCCCTAATTTGACACTGTCAGTGCACACAAAGCACGAGAACAACAGGCTGCACATTGTGAGCATGGTATTCATCTAGGCTGCAAGAAGTATGGCATGAAAGATAATTCAATTGTGTATACAGGAAAAACCAGAATGTGTTGGGATACCACAGAAACTGATTAACGAGGGCTCAGCAACTTGGTTGAATGTCGCTGCATTCTGGCCATCCCTAGCCACATTGTTGTGCTGCACTGCCTTGCCACAGCTAGCAAACTGTGTTTGGCTAGCCGATGGCAACTCACATAGCCACATCTGGTTATGTCCAGCACATGAACTGGCTGTAGCTTGCTACCGCTAGCTAATGACTAGCACAATTAGCCAACAGATGTTTTGGAGTGGTTGGCAAGTTGCACATTCAAAAGTCATCTCGCTGAGAATCAGTGACTTGCATCTTGCACCTACCTTTAGCAGACTGATGACACATCTAATCCCTGGTTGATGAGAAATCAGATTCGCGAATGCAGTAACCATATAGTATGTTGGCCTGGGCTGTTTTAAATTATACCGTACAACTTGAATTTACGGCCGTAAGGTACTGTATACGAACCGTAACCTTATGGGTCAGTACGGTATATGATACAGTGCCACCCGTAACCTAGGAGCCAGTCTGTCTATAGAGCAAGCTGTCAATAGACTGGTTTCGAGCCTACCCATAACCATATGGAGTCGCAGGATCAGTAAAATTTTGTTACCCAAATAGTGCCATCGGTGCCACCAGACTTTCTGACCCAGGATCAGTAAAAAATGTCACCAAAGTGTGCCATCGGTGCCACCAGACTTTCTGACCCAGGATCAGCAAAAATTTGTTACCAAAACAGTGTCATTGGTGCCACCAGACCTTCTGACCCAGGATCAGTAAAAATTTGTTGCCAAAATAGTGCCACAGGTGCCACCAGACTTTCTGACCCAGGATCAGTAAAAATTTATTGCCAAAATAGTACCATAGGTGCCACCAGACTTTCTGACCCAGGATCAGTAAAATAATGTTACCAAAAGTGTGCCATCGGTGCCACCAGACCTTCTGACCCAGGATCAGTGAAAATTTGTTACTAATATAGTGCCATCAGTGCCACCGGACTTTCTGACCCAGGATCAGTAAAAAAAAATTCTGATGGGGGGGGGGGGGGGGGGGGGGGGGGGTGGGGGGATATTACCTAAATAATGCCATCAGTGCCATGGACCATCTCTTCACAGGATCCAAAAAGTCAAAGAATGCCATGAGGGCCACACCCCATCGAACCCAGGATCAGTCGGACAACCTCCAGCAAAGAGTGGTGTGTGTGGCATTCTAGCTTTGCAGGACACAGAGAGGAATATCTATTTATTGTCTAGATGAAGTGGCTCCTAGTCCTCATGCCATCAGTGCCACCCTATTATCAAGTCCAACTATCTGTCAACTCCTAGTGATGCTACTTCCTCTAATACTGCAGACAGTTCCTCTCCTTCATTATCTGGTCCCTCATTCTCATCACTGGATCCGTCACCCAGAAGCCATCTGTCCTGAGATCCTTCATCATGCTCCCCTCCTGTGAGCTCATCAATGTTCATCTCTGTTGTTTGAGGCTCCTCCACCCATGGCATCAGTGGCACTGGCCCTTGTTCTTCAGGATCTGGCAACAGTGGCACTGGTGGCGATCACCCAGATTCCAGGTTGAACGGTCCCTGTGAAGGCAGGGCCCAGCTTGTTCTTCGTTGCCTGGAGCCACTTCCAGTGGACATCATCAAACCTACCCCAACAATTATGCCAATACAGGATCCTCTGCCCTTGTTCAGCTGTTGAATTTCTTCCCTGGCCCGCTGGAGTTTGTGATATGAGTCTAGGAGCTGATGGGCCGCAGGTATAGCCCTGGCACAGATGGAGGAAGTAGTATCAGGATTCTGGAGAAGGTCGAAGTCTGCCAGGAAGGTATAGTTGACCAGGGCTTTGTCTTGTTCTTATCCTTTGGCATTGGAAAGAATGTCGGTGGCAAGAACAAATATGGATACCTACATCATTCCTGGCTTACCAGTGTCAATCATTGTGCCTGGAGTGCTAGTGATGTCATGCAAACATCCAGTGACACAGGTGGCACAGGTAGCACCAATGTCTTATAGTGTCTGCTTCAGTGTGTGCCATAGATGCCATCCAATTTGGCTCCCTGTGCCACAAATGCCATCTGATTTGGCCTCCTGTGCCACGGATGCCATCTGATTCAAAAAAAAAATTGTTACAAGTAGAAGTAGATAAAAAAGGAGGGGAAGAGTGAGAAGATTGGACTACGATAGCTATGGATCCTGCCAGTATTCATTGTCTGAATCATATGCATACTCCTTCAAAATCAACCCCTCCCCTGAATAGTGAACACCAAAAAGAGCCTTTACCTCCTCCAGGGTGTGGCAGCAGGCCACATAGGTGGCAACTTGAGGATTGTCTGCAGAGTTGATGCCCGACATCGGAGGCGCTCAAGAGGAGGGGGGGGAGTTGATTGAGAATGGAGGATGAATGGCTGCTCACACCCCTCTTGACAGGGGCAGGGTGGAGCCTGGGAGGGGTTGGTGTGTGAATAGGCCTGGAGGTTGAGGGTTGAACAGGTGGCACTGGTGGCACTGCATGTCGACATGGTGCTGGGAGAAACTGAAGTGGCTGCATTGGGAGTAGGTGGGGTGCAGGCGGAGATGGTGTGGTGTGGTGGGCTCATGGGCATCTGGGGAGGCTGCAGGCACACAGAGGTTGCAGGGCTTGCAGGGTGGGTGTGCTTCCCAGCGTCGTAGCAGGCATGCCAAGCCAGGAGGCAAGCCTCCCAGGATGAGTACCTGGTGGCACCCCCCCAGGGGATATATTCGGACATCCACTGGGCACTGGACCTTTTTTGTGTCTCCTTCAGGGCTGGCCCAAAAAAAAGAAAAAGGTGTAGACACCGCGGTTGTCCAAGGCAGCAGGGCTAGAAACAAGGTAAAATGAAGGGGCTTGGATGTGGGTAGCACCGGGGTCACTGTGAAAGGGTGGTGAGCATCGATAGAGCAATGGCATTGAGAGCGAAGAACAAGTTGATATTGGTCACGGGGCTTGATCCATTTGTTTGTTGCATACTGTGCCACCCATGCCACTGGAAATCCTTGACTATGCCACTGTTGCCACCAAAAATCCTTGATCTCAAATTATTTTTTCGAGGCACAGCCACTGGTGCTACGTATGCCACGAGTTTTGTAAACAAGGAGTCTGTAAGCTACTGGCCATCGTGCATCACATACCCATCTTTGTCCCTCCATAGAGCGTCAGAAACCTTTTTCTGGAGCTCGTACTGTTTTCTGTGGGTCCAAAGTGCATATTCCAAAGCATAATCTCTTTTTTCTTCTGTCTGATAACCCTGCTTAGTTCCCTTTTGAGCATTTGCTTCCTTCCTTTTCTCCCGTTTTTTAAATGCTAGAAGATTCTGATTTCTAATTGGGTCAGTCAAAGTAGGAGAGGGTGAGTCAATGCAATTACTTCTCCCTGTAGGCTTTGTCAGCACATTTTTGCCTGTCCTTCTGCTCCTGTACACGCTCAGGGTCGGCCTTGATGCTGGCTCTATATCTACCCAGCTTCCATGAAGATATCTTAAACAATGTTAGTTGCCACATACTGTGCCATCCGAATTCTACTTTTCTCTGCTTCCTCTTCTTTATGGCTGCAGCAGATGAGTATGGATTGCAGTTAGCTGACTCTGTTTACATACTTTTCACAATATTTGGCCTGTGCAAGCCATCTGGCAGGTGGGGTACGTAAGGGCACTGGTGGCACTGGGGAGCGTTTCTCCCTCTCTGGCATCCTAAATAGACAGCAGGGCATTCAGAATGAGCCAGAGGGACAAGGAGATCACTTACCAAGTCAACTGGGTCGAAATTTTGAGGTTGAGAAAATTTGGTGTTGTGGTAAGAGTCAAGAGGTGGGGTACCCATATGGAAGTAGCGAACCTTTTGGGTTGTTCGATGTTTCAAAATATATCACATCACATGCTTAAAGAGAAAATGCAAAAATATTTGGGGACACCCAAGTGATGTGTTACTTTGATTCTGCCGATTCAGATTGAGTGGCTGGGGGCTTGGGATGAGATGTGATGCGAAAATGTGGTGGGACGAGTATGTGATCACGGCGGGTCAAGTTACGGGATCACGGTGTCACAGTCAAATTATATGATGGCACCAATAGCACCAGCCATTTTTTACGTGGCATTCATGGCACCACTCAGTTTATTCCATGGCGCTCATGGCATGATTCACAAACTCAGTCAATTTCTTACAAGGAGTTCGTGGCATCGGTGGCATATGATATTAAATTGAAGAAAAACATGTCAAAGCGGATGTGCTACGCCTCAGCCTTCAGTTCATCAAGAGTCGAGAATAATGCCACCCCTGCCGCTGCCACTTCAAGCCCAAATGCTCCTCCTCCACCTGTGAATCCGTAAGTGTCGCCAAAAATTCCTCCTCCATCTGGAACCCGGGCTCAACCATCGGAAGAGACCCCCCATATACTGAGTAAAGGAGTACCAGCGTTTCCCCACTGCAATGGGTATATTGGAGTGGAAGATGGCGGCGCTGGGAATGAGAATAGTGGTGCCAGGGCGAAACTTGAGGATAAGCCCCAGAAGATGAGATGACCTCCTCTAGAAGCAATCCTTTAGGGAAGGGAGGGAGGTAGGTGCTGTGCACGTACCAGTCATTCATAACTCAGGGAGGCTGTGGCCTGAGCCTCCTCCAGAGGGTGGACAGCAGCATCATGGATGTCGGTCACAACACCCTTGTTGGGCATGCTGCCATAGAGAGGGCAGACCTTCCTGTCCGAGTCTACAATGGGATGGGCAGTGTTGGAGGAAATCATCTTAGACAAGGGAGAAAAGAGAGAATACAGCGCAACACACCTTCCACTCAACTTCACAAGCCTAAAGCGTTTGTGCTTGGGCTTATCCCCAAAGACGTCCAGCAGCCTGTCGGCCCACCATCGTCATGGAGCCCAATAAACCCGATAGCAGTAATCCAAGTGGGGGAGCCTGGTAGGAAGAGGGTCAGTGATGGCATCCATGGCTGTCACATGCAAATCAAGATATGGGTGGCACAGGTGGTATCGGTGGCATAGGTGGGTCTCATTCGTTGGGAGACATTGCTGTCGAGTTCTGGGCTCAAATCTCGATGGCAGCACATGGTTCCCCGGCAGGAGTACCATGGAGGGTCTGGGTTCCCCAGGAAGAGCACCACAGATGAAAAAGGGCAGGAAAAATGACAAATAAAGGCAGGCACGAGTTCCGGGCACGAATCTCAGCAGCCAACCAAAGCCCATGGGTGTCTGTGTTCCCCAGCAGGAGTACAACGACAGAAAAGAAGGCAGGTGCAAGTTCCGGGCACGGATCTCAGCAGCCAGCCAACCCCATGGGTGTCTGTGTTCCCCAGCAAGGCAGGCACGAGTTCCGGGCACTGATCTCAGCAGCCTGCCAAAGCTTGCAGCTGTGTTCCCCGGCAGGAGTACAACAACCGAAAATAAGGCAGGCATGAGTTCCTGGCACAGATCTCAGTGGCCACCCAAAGCCATGGGTGTCTGTGTTCCCCAACAGGAGTACATGGACAGAAGAGATAGGATTTACCTTGGAGCTTGAGGTTAATTCACATGGCTCCCCCAGAGGCAAGAAAGGCAGATGGTGGCGCAAGAAGAAAAAGCTGAGTCAGCCCCAAAGAAATCACCCCAATTTGATGAATTTTATGTTACTGTGCCACCAGTGCCATGGCTGGTTGGATTTGGGGGTCAGTGCCACAGATGCCACCCAGCATCTGTGGCAAACATGACAGTCCCATGCTTGATTGGGACTTGCACAATTTTTCTTTCATTAGAATGCTGGAAGAGCCTTGAGGGCCTGGAGGAGAAGGAAGAAAGATGGCATGGGTCCACTGGAAGAGCATGTGACATGTCAAGCCACATCCACAGTTGCCCATCAATTGGCACGTGACTGCTCAAGAGATATATGTTGTTCAGCATGAGTGGAATGAACCTCTAGCAGCAAAAATCCAGAAATATGGTGGTTATTATCCACCATATTCAATTGATTTTTTGATCCTCCATGTAGGCAGTTTAAGCTTCTGAAATTGTCGCAATTGAGATACTTTCTTTTTGGGGGAGTGAAAAAAAGATTCCCACTCAGATCTAAGGGTATAGCATTCCAGCAGCCCCAAGAATTTAGAGAGAAGTCAATGATACCCCGAATATTGTTCCTACGCCACCATATGTTGGGAATTGGGCCTGAATGTGGAAAGAAAAATTGATTCATGGATGAAGACCTGTATTTGGAAGAACAGTGTATATACATTGGTTCGTTAGACACCAACAGCGGACCAATGCAGGTATACAGAAGATATATCTCAAAGAATGTGATCCACAGCTGATAATAATTTAATTTGCCTGGAAATCCTGGGGAGCACAGACAATGTAGGCTGAAAAAATAACTATAAGAATTAGCCTGATACAATGGGGCCAATGGAGTCCACAGATACAGTGGAGGCGCCTTCTCCTGGAAGCACACACTATTGCCATGGGAAATCTGTGTCAATAAAGCACCTGAAATATTAAGTCAATGCATTCAGCATAGACTTGAGTCTGAGCAGAAGACAGGGAGACTTGGAGTAGAATGGGATAGGGGCAGTGGCATTGGTCTTATTAGCACATCCGTCTGCCCATCATGCTTGTTGCACTTATCAATTGATTGACAAGTGTAAACATCCGGCTTTCCATACCAATAGGTGAAGTAAGGAATGGCATCCACAGCAAAGCAACAAACAGCACAGCTGAAATTATCACTACCAGTCGATAACTATCAACGGGTCTAAGGAAAATTCAAACATTTCGCTGATTCTGGGTCAGAAAGTCTGGTGGCACCAATGGCACACTTTTGGTAACAAATTTTTACTGATCCTGGGTCAGAAAGTCTGGTGGCACTGATGGCACTGTTTTGGTAACAAACTTTTGCTGATCCTGGGTCAGAAAGTCTGGTGGCACCGATGGCACACTTTTGTTGACATTTTTTTACTGATCCTGGGTCAGAAAGTCTGGTGGCACCCATGGCACTATTTGGGTAACAAAATTTTACTGATCCTGGGTCAGAAAGTCTGGTGGCACCCATGGCACGATATCCAGCCCAATTGGCGGTTCTGTGGCACACATGGCGGTTCCGTGGCATATGTGGCATTGTTTGTTCGAAAAAAACGATCAAACAATAGGAGGTATTTACTGGGTGGCATGGCTGCTCTGCCACCGCTGGGTGCCGCAGCTGCCACCAAACCCGTACGGTGGCCGTGCCACGTCTCGATAACTATCGACGGGTCTTGGGGGGGTAGACCCGTCGATAGTTATCGAGGGGTGGCGGTATTATCAGGTGCTTGAACGGTGGAAAAATCTTGTTTTTGTGATGCTCGCAAGGTGGCCATCCGTTTTCTCTTTTTTAGGTTGCGGGCTTCCCTGTTCCTGTTACGTGTGAGTACTGTCCAGACAGGTCCAGTTGTGTGTAGCATACCACTCGTTATACGTGCGGGAGGCCAGCCAGCTTTTGTAGCGACGGAAAAATTGAGGATCAGTTTCGTCCGTGCGCTGAAACGGTGCACTAGCGTGCAGCCGTGAAATCTAATGATAAGAGAGAGAGAGCGAAGCGACGAATCACTAACACCAACTAACCCAAAATCAAAATATATCACAAACTCCAATCTAATACTTCGTGTTGTTGTTTGGGGAAGTAGAGTACATATCACTCTTCAAGAAGGGTGTGCAACGGGGGTAATTGAGGAAGGCAATAACTGTGCGATCTGAGCACTTGTTATGCTAGAGCAGGGACTTCACCCGTTCGAGGGATCAAAGACTCCACAATGAACTCAAGACTTTCAAGAATCTCACGTATCTGTGAGCGTACAGACCCTGACACTGACTGTTGGCGCGCCGAGGCAAAGTAGTGCAGGATGAATATCCTCAGACAGACTTTTACCCGGAGCGGTCCGAACGAGCAGCTGGCAGCAGCTTCAACAACACTGGCTTTTATACAAGACAAGTGGGAGGGCAGGGCCCAAATGTACAAGTACGGGAGGCGGCGGTGCCACTTCCTTATCTATGTCGAGGGCAGCAGGAGTGTCTCCCGGGAACAAGCCTGCACAGGATTCAGCACCCGGCACTTATACGATCTTCACTTCAAAGGGTTGAGCCGGCTCTTATACTGGCGTCCGAGACGGTCTTGTCAAGTGTCCCGTATCCTCTATTCTTATCTGTTGCTTCTGCAGTTCTTATGATATCTTTACTGATCTCAAATCCACTATATTGTCCCGATATCTAGGGGATAGTATGCTACTAATACAAACGGTATGGCTGGTTTATATACACTTTATGATAATAAAAGGGGATACTCGGAATTCTCTAGGATCAAGGCTCTGGCGGGTGGACAGCCAATTAGATTGTGAGTATTCACAATACTGCCCCCGCTGGAGCTATTCCATGTGCTCTATCTTGAGCACGCCATAGTGCGTGCTGGTGGATCAGGTACCAACTTTATTAAGTAGGCCCTTCCTATCTCTTGCGTTCCTATTCCGCCCCTTATACCATTACGGATATGAGGTCTTGAGTTGTTTCTGGCGGCTGCATGTCTTGAGCCGCCAGAGACCATTTCTTGGTTTCTCCTCTTCTAGTGGTTTCCAACGGGACCAAGTCCCTTGTGATAATTTGAATAATCACATGTATGCAGCGATCACATGACCGAGCCACTGCAATGTCCGAGCTGATCCTTAGTAAGGTAGCTGATATCTTATCTTTAGTATCTAATTTCTGGTGCCAATGTTTCCTGCCTCTGGCGGCTGCATATCTCTAGCCGCCAGAGAGCGTTCCCTAGTTTCTCTGTTCTCTTGCTGCCTCAAGTGGGACGAAGATTCCATGTGATAATTTGGGTAACCACAGGAGTGCAGCGGCCGCATCATTGGTCGCTACGCGATCTAAGTCTATCTTTACTAAGACATTGATTTCTGTCATCTTCATTATCCAATTCCTAATGCAGCTAGGCGTCAATGTTGTTCTCATGGTTGCAGGTCTCTGACCGCCAGAGGCAATTTCCTAACTCAATGTCTTATTCAGACCATCCAACGGCTTCACAACTATAATGCCACTAGCATATTTCTATGCTGCGGCTCCACACTTGTTACTGTCTCAATGGTTGTCCGGTTTCTGTTTCTATACATATTTCTTGGTTCTTAATAGAATTACTGTGGCCGCCGCATGATCTGCAGCCTAATCAATGATCATTTGTTGTTCCCATTGTGATTTCACCTCCAACGCATAGAGTAGATGGCCATAGACCATACTCATAGCCTAGCGTAATGCCTTTCAATCAAGCCGCAGTAACTCAAAAGAGTTACATTGTCAAGTCAATCAGCCAATAGTGCTTAACCGCTAGCTTTCGGTCATCAACAGTGTAGCCTGCCACCCTGGGTGGGTGCACACCCTCAAAGCTAATACCTCACTTCATCTCTACTGATAGTTCGGAAATCGAATAAAAACTGGTGTTTTCATGCATGTTTTGGTACACACCCTATCAGCGCTTCTTCATAAAACTGTGGTCTGTTGTCGTGAGGAAAGTGAAAGGAGTGTGCCGGCACTCGTGTATGGCTGTGCAGTCACATCATGGCCCGAAGAATGCTGGCTCAACTCAGACTCTTTGCATTCCTCGTCTTCCCTGAGACGCGGAGTGCGACACGCTCGGTGGAGCACAGTCGATGGACACGATGGTCATAGCCTCAAGATATCCACCAACCAACACCTGGGTCCCAATCACCTTTGTCGACTTTGTGAACCGACGGCTACGATTAAATTAACACATGCAACACGATCGAAATAATGCAATCCACCGAGTCTTTTTTGTTCCTGTACCTGTAGAAAGGCTCAGGTGGCTCGGGGGTTTTGTCTTTCAGGTTGACCAAATATTCCTGATTTTTCGGTCCCTGGTTTATATTTCTTCGAATTTAACGCACAGACACCTCTTCCGAGCTCAAAGTCACCCGAACCTAGGTATGATTCCCAATGACCTGTGACAAAACCATGATGATACCTTTATTTACCCAACTAAAAATTTGGCACGGGGCAAGATATTGGCGTCCGAGGTGCGAGTTAATGCTTTGCAGCACTGATTGGATGCTTGGAGCCCACAGGAAGCCATTTAATGCTCGTTCACACCCAGATGATGGTGAGTGCACCAGCAAATAGCCGTGGTGAGTCCACCAGAATGGCGTGTGCCCCAGCAAATAGCTGTGGCGAGTGCACCAAAGTGGCGTGTGCACCGGCAAATAGCCGTGCTGAGTGCACCACGAAATAACCGTGCTGAGTGCACCACATGACCCACCAACACAACCTCCAAGCATGATCATGGTGAGTGAGCTATGCCATCAATACCTTTCTTTCCCTCACTCGCCATCCATCCAGATGCCGAAGGCTGAAATCTTAAACTCAGGTCAATATTGGCAAGATGTTTGTCGCTGTGCAAAAGAGGCCAAGGCCGCACTCCTTGCGCGCCAGGCTTGCGGCGAGGCCTCGGCTCCCTTAGTTGACACACCTGCCCTGCCCCAATATAGCAACCGGTTAGTTGGCGTGATGCCATCGGTGATTGGCAACTGGTGGGTAGCGAAACTCGTTCCCAGCCTTACCCGCCGTTAAATACCCCCGATAAATATGACTTAGGACTTGCACTCAAAGGAACCTGGCTCGGGCTTTCCCGAGGTGTTTCAACACTGTTCGGCAAATCCTCGGCACACCTGGTACCTCCCAGCAACTGATCCAATCATCCAAATCAGTTGAAATGAATATTTTATTGCCATTTATCGCCGGGGTTGGGAAAGTATTTTGCGTTTTGCGCCACAACCAGGGCACTGATGGCAAAACGGATTGGACAGCCGGATAGCACCGAAAAGGCTCTATAACTTTGGTTTTGACACAATTTTGGCATCTCGGAGTCTTCGAGACTGACATATTTCCTTTTTTGGCCACTACGCCTTTCGCCCAAAATGGAAATTGTTCATTTTTGCCCTTCCTCGGGCGCAGATTGGTCGTTTTCATTAGTTTAACTTGGTGGTTGCCATGTATGGCGGATGTGGATGGGGCCTAGACCACATTTTGAGGTAGGCAAACAGGATAACAAGGACATAATGTCTGGACTTGCAAAATTGTACTTCTGCCATTATTACTTCACAAAGAACAACCGGAGCCACACCAGGTTGCTCTCCATCCATATTAAAGGGTTCCTCCAGCGGTTTGGATGGATTTCTTGGGGCTTGGATGAGGATATCACAATTTATTGGTCAGATATAAAAATTCGATATTGGCCTTACCTTGTAGGTACCTGGCATTTGACTGGCTACATGCACAGTCCTGGTGCTTTGGGAAAGTGTATAGACACTTTGAAGTGACTTTATAGCCATGCTACCATCCACCACATTGGGATTGAAGGAAAGTATGTAGCACATAAATGTTTACCCCATATTTTGTGTTCCATTGTGCTGACTACCAATCTAATCACATAGGACAATCACAACAACAGTTCCCAACCCCCAGAGGCCAAAGATTGCCCCAATATATGGTCAGAACCATGAGAATTGTGAAATGTCAGTTTCTCATTGATTTAGCAATTAGAGACCAAGAAGCATACTTGGTGCTATATAAAGATTAGCAGTGAAAGGCCACAAGGTAAAACATCAATCCCAAGCTTTATTTCACCCATTTTGGTTAATATTTGAGAAGATTGTGTTTTGGAGTCCGAAGGCAATAATGCAGTAAAAGCCTCATGCCCGAAAACACCATTTGGTGGAAACATAGGGAAATTCCTTCAAATAAAGCTGAAAATTGCTCTTCAACATTGGAAAAGGCTGTTTCCAAGCTTTTCTTTGCATTATATGCTGTGCTAAAGGCCTCATTTAAAAAATGATCAGAAATTGCCCCTTCCCATATCTCAAGTTCAGGTGGATACTTGGCCCTGAATTTTGGGTCAGGCAGTGTGGTATACTTTGGGTGACTCTTATGAGCATTTATATCTCGTTTAAATGACACAGGACACCCTGGATAACCTGAATACATTCTCGGACCCTTAACATTATCAAACTCAATGTGTAATGGACTAAGAGTGAATGAACGTCCCATTAATGGGTGCATACATCATATATGTTGTGTATGACCATTGGAGAAACATCTGAGATACAGGAAAAGCAAAACCCATAACAAATAAGCCAAATCTCTAAGTGCTCAAAATTCAGTTGTATGTGGCCCAGAGGACTGGAAGGCTATTCTGACATATTGTGTGATATTACCTGATATTATTCTGTGCCTCTCGACATTCAGCCATGCTTTTGTGTGAGCCAGGAGCATCAGCAGTCAAATGTGGCAAGTTCAGACATTATGTCCATATTACCCGGTTTTTCTGGCTGAAAATGTGGTTTAGGCCCCATCTGCATCCACAAAGCATGACAAATGGAAAGTTCAACCAAGGGGAACGGCCAATCTGCGCCCAAGCAAGGGCAAAAACGGAGAATTCCCTTTTTGGGCCAAAGGCGTAGTGGCCAAAAAAGGAAATATGTCAGTCTCGAAGACTCCGAGATGCCAAAATTGTGTCAAAACCAAAGTTATAGAGCCTTTTCGGCGCTATCCGGCTGTCCAATCCGTTTTGCCATCAGTGCCCTGGTTGTGGCGCAAAACGCAAAATACTTTCCCAACCCCGGCGATAAATGGCAATAAAATATTCATTTCAACTGATTTGGATGATTGGATCAGTTGCTGGGAGGTACCAGGTGTGCCGAGGATTTGCTGAACAGTGTTGAAACACCTCGGGAAAGCCCGAGCCAGGTTCCTTTGAGTGCAAGTCCTAAGTCATATTTATCGGGGGTATTTAACGGCGGGTAAGGCTGGGAACGAGTTTCGCTACCCACCAGTTGCCAATCACCGATGGCATCACGCCAACTAACCGGTTGCTATATTGGGGCAGGGCAGGTGAGTTGACAGCGGCCATATATTCATGTTTGTCCCCGGACGACCCCAGTCCTACACAAATGTCATGCATGCCAACGGGAAAATGGTGTCCGTCGCAGGTCCAATGACTTTGGGGGCGCCAGAGGAGGCACTGGCCGCCACCTTGATGGCTCGTCAGAGGAGGCACTGGCCGCCACCTTGATGGCTCGTCAGAGGAGGCACTGGCCGCCACCTTGATGGCTCGTCAGAAAAGGCGGCGCACGGCCGAGAACACCGATCGTGCAGTGCGAGCCAAGCAATTACAGCAGGTACGTACCCGAGCTACATTTCGAATGATCTCATGCCATTCCTCAGCGAGTCGAGGATGAAGATGCGGCTCTGCTGGTGCGTTTGCAGGAAGGGAAGAAGATTTCTTGTGCAAATAAATCAGCGCCTGGGCAGATGACCGTCTGGGAATAAGCAAAGGGACGGTGGAGGTAGAGCCTCGAGAGGGACAACGTCGGGGTGGATAGGGTTGTCGAGGTGTAATGGTACCAGACCGAGGAGATCTGCTGGTCGCAGTGATAGATTGCAGGGCCAAGCCTCAAGCGGCGGTGGCAGCGGCAGGAGGAGCGGCACAGTTGGAGGGGGTGCTTCGAAACCGTAGGTAGGTTGCTCCCAAGAGCAGTCTGCACGAAGGCGGCGCTTGCGTCGGCGGATAGCATGCCACGGGTGTCTGCCGACACTAAGGGCAGCCCAGTTGCGTGACGCATGCGATATGGACATAACAATGGTTGGCGCAGGTTGTGGGATATCGTCGGCCCATGATTGATTGGGGCCATAGATGAAGGCACCGACGTGATCTGGCCATTGCGACGGCGGCAGCAGCGGCCCGGCATCCATCTGGTATGGTAGGAACTGCACTGGGAACTGTGGAAGCCCCAGTGGCGGCGGTGTGCGTGCTTCTCGTGGAGCAGCTGGTTGGGGTATGCACGGAGGAATGGTGGGGGTGGGGACGACGCACACCGAATGGATTGGGGTAGCGGCGGGGTCGTCGAGTGTCGGGTCAAAGAGGGGCTGGGTGGAAACTGAGTGGGGAGCCACGGGGGCATGCGACACCAGAACTGGAGCAGTGGGGCTCTGAAGCGGTCTGAAGGTGCTTACAGGGGCTTGCCGTGCCTTTTCTGCCGTCTCCAATATCTGTTGTTCTTCCTCCAGGAGCTTCTGTTCTCTCCTCTTTTTCCTTTTTTGGGCCGCTGATGGATGTGTCATGATGCGTTACGAAAAATCCAAAAAGCAGCGGAGTGCGTGAATGTGTGTCTGAGAACACGGCCAGAAGCGAGGTAAACCGGTGCCGATGTATGCCGAGGATGTAGGTCGAAGCAGGGGAGAAAGAAAAAAAATAGTTGAGAGATCTGCTGGAGGTAGGTGCGAGCCAAGTCGAAGCTCGAGGGACAAAGCTGGGGTGTGTGGGAAGGGCGGATCGCAGTCTGATCACCAAATGGAGAGGGTCTACAACCTCTCAAGGGAGATGAACCGGCGGGGCTCGTAGCAGGAGGGTGAAAGCGAAGAGAAAACCCAATGATGATAGCCGAATGACAGTGATGTGAATATAATACAGCCAAACTACGCTACGTGCTGCCAGCCACGCCACAACGCTCAATTCAGTGCTGATTCATGTTGCGAGAGCAAATTGTTTTATTTGTGGTGATTTGCGACAGCCAAATTATTCAACGGCCTCCGCAGACGAGGTGTTGGGTGAGACATCGTTGGCGGCGATTGACTCCGCTGCTCCGACTGCATCCGTCAGTACACGGGCCCAACCCGTCCATCGACTGACAATTGGTGTGTCAAGCGGCGGTGGGGCGGGTTCACAGTGATTGGAGACCCATTCCCCCGAGCCCCATTCTACCGAGTCCCATTCTCCCGAGCCCCACATGGTCAAGCCCCATCCTCCTGAGTTGTGTGTTTCCGAGTCCTGTTCTTCCGACCCCGAATCCGCCGCGCGCAAGGAACCGGTCTCCGTGGCCTCACAAATAGCTTCAGAAGCATCGTGGGCGTCATTCATTCGAGTTTCCCGAATTTGAGCCCACTCTTGTGCGTCGTCGTCCGCTTCCTCTGGATCCCATCAAGATCTTCTCGGAGAAAAAGCACTGCAAAACAGACTCACGAGCTGAAATGTGGACCCCACATTCTCGGTTCCAGGCATGATGAAGCTCGGGTGAGACTGCATATAAACGGATGCTGGCTCTGTTGCTGTTAGGAAGGCAAAGAAGATGCTGCAGATCCCCTTGAAAGCTATTGAGTTCAATTTTGAAATGAGAAAAAACCAGGGTCGTGCTCACAATAGAGATGAACTCCTATTGAAGCGAATTGACGAGGAGAGCCGGGGAGTGAGCAATAAGCGAGAGGGACAAATTTTGGTATAATGGTAAACATAACCACATAACGCACCTGATCATCACATACTTGGTAACGCACCTGATCATCGCTCACCATGGCCCGCAAAAAAAATGGTGAACTACGAGGGCGCAAGTCGCACTTCAGCGGAGGAAAAGAGTAGTGGCTCGACACATTGTCAAAAACTTCATGAAGCTGGGGAGGATCCAGGCGCCGTTTACACTGATGCGACCAACTCTTTTATTGAGTGATACGGCTATGACCTACCCTTTGGCGAGAATGTGGATGGAAATTCTGAGGACGCCCTGTCTGACATACCACTCCCCACGGATGATGCCGAGAAGAAACGTCGAACGGATATTCGTGCGAAACTACGTGCAGTGAGTTTTGATGCTAACCTGAATTTTGAAGATTTAGCTAAAATATCCTGGGCAGAAATTAAGCAACTACTTTCGGAACTGGTGGAGAGGGAAGAAAGTTCACACTGCCACGCTCAGGACAATTCTCGCTGTGATGCAAACTATGAGCGGCCCTGGCGCCCGCCCACAATGCAAGCCAGCGATCACAGTTTATTCGAACCTGCACTATAGCACGTGGCTGAAGCCGGCGTTTGATGCGCTCTGGGCCGAGGCCAAGAAGACTTTTCCCTTGACCGCACGCGTCACCATGTCGCAGGATCATGTACGAGCTCGATGGGAGGAACCTCAAGAATTCAAAGACGCCATTGAAGAAGAAAGCCAGAACTTGCATTGGGTGGCGATGGATAAATGGAAAGCCACGTAGAAGATCCCTGAGGGGAGCGCACAGGAATATCACGAGTGAGCGGCGCGCAGTCAATGACCCCCACCACCAATTAATGGACTAATAACAGAGCAATGGAGAGCTTAACCGAAGTCGGGATCCCAATGGAGGACGCACTAGCCGAGTGCCTGGGCTCGCACATCGTTATTCTGGTGGTGGGCCCTGTTGGATCGGAAAAAGGGAAGTGTGTCTGAGAACGCAAGTCGATATTTATTCATGTACCTACAACGGCTGATTGACACCGTTTCACAGCATCTGTTCTGACATGAACAATTTACAAACTGCGAGAACCTGGGCACAGTTCGACAACAAAAGCTTCACCGCGATGGAAAATTCCATCACACGGTATGGCCACACCGCATTCAGTAAGTCGTGACGAGATCGCGCATGGATTTAGTACTTACATCCCCGTTCATTCAGGTCAGGCAGAGTGCAAGGCTCGCGCTTGGCCGCCTTTGGAGAATGCAGAACTCCTGTTGTTGGCGGGGTTGTTGACAATAGATAATACCACCCCCGCGCCTGCTGTCACCCCCGCGCCTATCGTCACTCCTGCGCCTGTCATCACTCCCGCGCCTGTCATCACCGCTGCACCTGTCATCACCTCGGCGTCCGTCGTAACCCTCGCGCCTGTCGTCAGCCTGGCGCCCGCCGTCACCGCCGCGCCCGTCGTAACCCCTGCGCCCATCGCCCCGGCGCCCGTCGTAACCCCTGCATCCATCATCCCACTCGTCGACCCGCAGACAGTGCTGCTGGAGGACGGAATCAACCGCTCTGGCTAGTCCAAAGGATTGGTCAAGGCACACGCCTACCTGGCAGAGAAAGAGTGGGGTCCACGTTGGATGCAGCTGCTGGCCGCGCTGGTGCACCACGAGTGGTCATTTTATCATCCTGAAGAGGAAGGGAAATTACCGAAGAAAAAATCTCGGCCCCAGGAATTTGCCGACTGGATGAAGGAGCATCGCCAACTCAAGGACTACGCAATTGGGGATGACTTCAGTGTGGAGCTCCTCGACTGGTGGAAGGACCTGGGTCCAGAAGGGCGTTGGAAGACCTCCCACGACGGTAAGGGGGACGAAGAGCCCATTCGCGAGTGTGGCCAGCTGGGCAAGCCTTCATTTCAGGGGTAGAAACAGGCCAGTTCTCCTCATCATCGGCCTGGTGTGGTGGGGACAATCAATTTGGAATGCCGCAGCGGGAGATGGACTCGGAGCGAGCGAAGCAGCGCTGAATGGCCACAAGAACTGGCAGTTGTTGGTCAGCAACATCACCTGGGTCCTTGAAAACATTTTGCTGCAGAAACGGAAGTCACTGGACAACTGGGCAGCAGAGAAGGCAGCAGAGAAGGAGCAGCTGGAGGAGGACGCGAGGGAGGCGCAGGTGAAGAAGGACAAGGTGGCAGAGGCTCGGGGGGGGGGGGGGGGGGGGGAAGGCAAGGGACCAGCGAAGGCGAAGAAGGGGAAAGGCGCGAAACAGAAGCCAGCGGTGACAGCAGAGGTGACAGAGAAGCGCACAAAGCGCACGGCTGCAAAACAGTGAGACACTTTTGGACAGAAATGGATAGCTAACGCTAATTCGGTGCTTTCAGCAAACGCGCAGCAGGGGATGAAGGAGACAAAGAAGGTCATACAGAGACTGACGAACAATCGGTCGCCGCACGACCAAAGCCGAAGCGATTGACGAGAAGGTAGGAATCTTTTGTATTGTACACGGCATTGCTAACGAAAAACTCGTCACAGTGCTGGTGCGCTCCGCATCGACGAAATTCAGGCCAGCCAAATTGACGGGTTGGCCGCACCCGCAACACCTTCTGCGACGATGCCTGGTCCCTGCGCGACAAACAATACAGAGGACACCACGCCTCACGAATTGACTGTGGCGTGGGAGAACTTCGGCGTGTCTCCCTCTGCCGGCATGTCTCCCGCATTTGCGGTCAACCGGGAAAACTCCAGCGCGCCCTCAACTGAGACCAGATCTTTCGTTTTTGGCAGCTCGACGGCCCCAGCTCCAGGCTCCAATTCTACACCAACTCCTGCAGCATCCGCGCTGGCTTCGACTGCTCTGCCAATGCGGCGATGGTCATTGTGGGCCCTGTGCACGAGCAGCGTCCGCTGTCTCCGGAGGTGGACCTGGGTTTAGATCCTTTCGCAAACAGTGTGGGTCTCACCCCCAAAGAACTTGTAGAGATTGCGATGGACAAAGACGCAGACGAAGATGACGATGAAGAGGAAGATGTAGATAATTCTTGATGTATGATGAGCATCAGTGCCTTTGTTTTGCGAGGTTGATTTCCTCGTTTGTCGAATGCTGAATATCATGGTATCATTGCGCTCTGGGTGCCATAATTTTCAAATGGAGTTAAATTCCCCAAATGGGCCGTGATTGCTGAAGGTGAAGGATAGTGTTCAGCTAAATTTATGCGGAGAAGGGATTATGTGGTTGGTAGCCAAGTATTGAGGTCGTGGACAAGGCAGCCGGGCGAGAAACAATAACCGGAGCGGTGGCGGTGGAAGCCGATCAATGTAAGAAGCCATCATTCTGCTTGGGCGCTGATGCAATATTGATACACGTGATTATGAGAAGTACACCAGGCAGAGGGCAGGGAGTTGGGTGGGAAGGGAAGCGGTGGGTGAAAGCGGTGTGAGCGGGTGGCGGTGCGATCTGATCAATCTAAGAAGAGATACGCTGTGCATGTGATTATCTGTGCGGCTATTCTGAAAAAAAAACAAGCAGCGTGTCGGCTAATGTGTGGGGTGGCCATATGCAGTCGGGACGCCAATAGGAATAAACAAAGGCAACGATGCCGGTGATGCCAGTGATGCCGAGGGTCAAACGCGCGTGCCGAGCGTGCTGGGAGAGGGCACATTGTAATGTGCCCCGTGCCTGCAAAGTGAGGAGGCACTTTGTAACGCGTACCCCTGGCCAGGCCGGTGCACATTGTAAAGGGACTACAGGGAGAGCTCCGGCCGTGCCGCAACGGTGCGTGAAGCGCGCGCAGGTCCAGTCGACGTCCATCGGGATGCCAGGTGGAAGGGTGGGCGCTGGCGCGGCTTTAGGAGCGGGCGTGAAGGAGGGGACTGCACTACATCCAGTAGCCTTTTTGCAAAGTGCCCAATACTTAACGGAGGGCCCTTTTTGCAAAGCCCGCTGGTAACTAATGGCTTTTCTCAAAAGGGCTTTCTCCCGGTCAGATGGCGGGTCTTTGATCGTTTTGCTGTTGCAGCTGATCCGCAACTCCTGAAGGGGCAAGATTTACCCTCCTAGCCTCACCTAATTTATCTGCGCTGATTTGAAGGGATAGGGAACTCCTTAAGGCTTATCTGTGGTATCATGCAGGTGCTCTGGCCTGCCAAATACTGACCTCGCTGATTTGATCGCTGATCTGAGAGATATATCATTTTCCGGTATCTAATCTGTGTAGTCCGAGATGCCCGAGTTGCCCAAAATGCCCGAAATTCTCTCAAAAAGTGACCAAAAAATCATATTAAAATAGGGACAGGAAATCCTGCTTTTATATAAAGCAACCACAAGCTAGGGCCTTAAGTGCACCTAAGGAAACACAGGAAATTAGCGGAAGAGCTGGGGAAACACCGCAAAAAAAAATACCCACCTCCACTACACATCATCATACTGACCCAAGGAGATGGTCTGGATGGCAAGCAGCTCATCTATCTCGGCTGTCCTCACAGTGATCTCCTCGTGACTCAAGTCATCCTTCAAGCTGCATTGTTCTTCACCCTCCACCTGTCCCGCTTCCCCCCCGGCATCCGACGCACGCTCGCTGTCAGAGCCATCAAATGCATCTTGCTCATCCATCCCGGAGGACGCTGATGATGCTGGTGCTTCTGCTCCTGCAATCCTGCTCAAGAGCGTCCACCAGGAACGGCGGAAGCAAGTCCCTAGCTTCCGCCACAGCCATGCTTGCCTCACTGCAAATGCTCTTGCGCCTTCAAGATGTGTTGTACCGTACACGATCTCGCCTCTGTAATGCTCCATTGCCGCCCGTTTATCCCAAACGCCGGCTTGCCACTCGAGCGTAAGCAGGCACTGTACCATCTCCTCTTGGAGGAGAAGCACCTCCTCCCGCCAGCGCTTCACGCGCGCATATGCCTTGCACCACTCTACCCTCACGCCTGCGTGCATTTCCTCCCCCAAAACGCCCTCCTGGTCCCCACCATTCTGCCAGATCCACGAGATCAGGCATCTGTTCTCACCCAAGCCCAGTACACCCCATACTTCCCCATTCTCGTTAACTTGCGCTGCCTCTTTCCGCTTGCGCTTCATTGCCCGCTGCTTCTTTTTCTTGGCCTCCTCCTCGTCCTCAAGCAGCTGGAGATCTGCGTTCTCTAGCACCCGCCAGTCACAGGTCCCCGCAATGTGAGTGAGCGCCAGCTGCGCTTTTCGCACCTGTCAGTAGGTCCCTGCCACGAGGCCCACTCTGCGCTGCTGCCTGTCCACAAGCCCCCTCGCCCGCATGTTCTGGTGCTGATGGCGCGAGCTCAGCATCTTGTACGTCTGTAACCGTCTCTTCACGGTGAGGGCATGGTGGATCTGGCCCAGACTCTCCCTGCACTGGCCATCGCGCAGGCGAGCCTCCACCGCTGCGAGTCCAGGCGCAGAGAGAGGTGGGGAGGATTCAGCATGTGAAAGGGCAGAGGGCAGCAGGAGGGCAACGCGCTCTGCCTCGGGTGCCTCTGTGGGATCTGAAGAAGTGGCAAGGTGTTGAAGGGCGCCAGGTGAATATTTTCGCTGCAGCAGACATAATTTCTTGATTTGTCATGAGATCCTAGTACAGCGTGTGACGAAATCAGTGAGTTCCATTGCAGTCAGCAACCTATTGGCTAACAGGTCCGCACTGAGCTGGCGTCTGAGCGCAAGAGTGAGTATGATATCAAAGCACAAGGGATAGGCATGATAATGTACTGCTGTCCCTCAATCTCGAGCTCCAGCATCAAATATTCCGTCCTGGTTTCCTCCGTGGCATCGTGGACCATGGTAGAAGCAAGCTCCCGTGCTTGCTCCTCACGCATGAGCTCCAGTTCAATGTCGCGAAGCGTTGCGCCTATGGAAGATATTAAAGGAGTGCGCGATCCCGGAAAGAAAGTCCTCACCAGACTTAGGCAGCTGGTATGGGTTGACGGCCAACGTTCCACTCTCAAAATCATCCACAATCTTTCTCCAGACGGGAACATCCTCCTTGTGGTGGACACTAAAGTCCTCAAGCCCCGCTTTCTGCGCTGCAAGCTCTTTCGTGGCATTGAGAAAGCGCTTGTGCAGGGTAGTGCCTGAAAACGAGTCAGTAAAATTGCCGAGGAAACCAACGGCATGTCATACCCATGCCAACCACTTTATTCCAATTCCTGTAATGCCAAAAGTCGTCCAACGTGTCTTGGCGCGACCCCAGCCCCATCTCCCACGTACTTGTGCCCATCAGGCCGCTGGAAGACCAGATTCTTTCAATCCCTTCCATGTCAGCCTGGCCGGCACCCAGTGTGTAGAGTAACGAAAAAATTTCTTGGCAGATCTTCAAATGTCCCAAGAGGTGGAGCTTCGGAATAACAAATTTAATAAAACAATGCGCCAGGTGGAAGCGCAAAGCGGACGGCAGTTTGCTGAGGCGCTCTTTGAGACTCTTTGACCACTGGCACATGATGTTGTGTGACAGTAAGAAAAAAATGAGGGCGAGGAAGTGATGCCAGGCACTAGCAACAATATAATCCATGTTGCCGTACCTGAGATTCATTTAGTAAATATGCCTGCGATGACGATGAGGAGACAGACTTCTCCCCATTTTGCAAATCCCCCACCCCGTTCTTCGCCACGACCTCGTGGCAGCCGCACGTAACCATGCCGCAGCCCGTGGCCGTGTATCCGTGCGAGTACTTTGTGTTAGCATGGTCCAACCGGATAAACCAGTGCAGGTGCTCATCTGCGGCCCGCTCAGTATTATCTTCAACTCGTTGTAGCAACGCTCACCTCCTTTTGGTCCCCCAAGGTTGCAACATACTTCATGTACTCCGTGGATGGGACGAAGTAGGCCCACCCATCTTGAATGCTTGGGTCCGCCGCCCAACTCGAGATTTTCTTTCTCTTGAGCCGAAAGCAAGTGTCGATGGCAAGGAATAGGGCATACAAGTATCTGCCGCAGGTGAGATCTGAGTGCCCTCTATGATAAAGGCCTACCTCTTCTCTGGCGGAGTCTTTTCCCACTCGGAGGGAAGATTCACCCCGGCCTTCGGGCATGCCAGGCAATCAACGGCGAGTTCACCGTCACGCGTTTCAGTGCTCCGCCGGTCGGGATCATTACCCATGCCCCCGCACTTCAAAGCACAAAGGTTCCGCAACTGGTGTACTGCTCGCAGAGCGAGCTGATAACGACGCTGCCCTAAAATTTAGCACGCGCTTGCAGCGTCAAAAAATCACGTACCCGGAATGCTTGACTCCCTGTGTTGTCTGTAATCTTTGCTAGCGCATTGAAGAAGTGATATACCATAGTTTTTCCTTGGAGGCTGACAGCATGGAACAGCTTGAGGGTCGAAATCATGATGGCACTCTGCGGATTATCGGGGGTGGAAGGAAACCAGCCGACGACGACGTCGTCGTGGTCGTCGTCGGGATGGACACGGGTAAACCCGCGGGTTTTATGTAATGACGACGTGGAGCTTGACTCCGCAAATTTTTGAGCCTAAAAACATGCAGAACGGTCAAGAACAGACTGAGCTATGATTAAAACAAGTTTGATACCCCAGGGTCACACACATATGTCACAGGACCTTTAAAAATGGGCTCCAGCCCGCGGGTTTCTGACCCGCGGGTCTGGGCCCTAAATCCGCTGCTGGAGACCGAGGTTTCACCATTTTCAGCACCAAACTTGATACAATCATGACTCAGTCAGTTCTTCACTGATTGTGGTGATTCTGGGCTCAAAAAAATCATAGACTTGAGCTCAACATCGTGATTACATAAAATCGATGAAAAACCCGTGTCCATCCCAGTGGCAGCCGTACATCAAGAGTTCCTCCCAACACCATTGGGAGCCATGGCGCCAACATTGGCAGAAGTCGATGCTGACGTGGTGAAAGCCATTAGGGGCGATGTCCACAAACTTGTCGCGGCCACTGTGAGTGCGAGGGCAAGGCTGGTTGTCGGCGTGTCCGAGCTGCACCCTTAAACCCAGTCGTCGGAGCTCCCGTCGCTCGAAAAATGTACCGTTCCATCCCTTTGCATGGCAAGATTGAGTTGCTGGAGTACGTCATGAAACCCGAGGCGTACCTCAATGTGGCACAACGGATGGAGCCAGTGCGCCTCAACGATGCAATTGCAGCAGAATATCTTCCCGCCGTAACAGTCTGCACACTGGTATTTCCCGGCCTCACCGCACTGGCAAACGCTCTCTTCGCCCATAAATCCCTCGCGAGTGACTAAGACGTGCAGGTAGGCATCGCGGTAGTTGTGGACCCAGTGACACAGATTATCATCCTAAAGTGGTGTCAAATGCAGAAATATGAAGTGAAGTGAAGACGAACGGTGGTGGCATACCCACACCGAAAATGGAAAAGTTTCATGATGGACAAAAACCGTAACAGAAACTGGAGGCAATTTTGCCATTGGTCTGGCATATTCCAGGACCAATCGCAAAATTGCCTCAGGTTTCATTGTCATGAAACTTTTCCGTTTCGGTGTGACCACTTGCATTTGTGGGAACCTTTCTTCCCCCCCAAATTTACTCCCAAGCTGTCGTCCGTGGGCAGTACGTCTGCCCAATCGTCATCCGACTCGTCGCCAAGGTGCATAGAGGGCTTGGTTCACTGCGGAGGGGAACCGCCTGTACGTCGGCGTGCCTGCCATCAGCAGACAAGTGGCCCGCCCAGACGCTGCTTGGTGGCTGGACAGAACCGTGGCTGAACGTACTCAGTGAGAACACATTTTTTGCCCTTTTCCTGCTGGCCAAAGTGCCGGCCTTCAAGCGTTTCATGCTGGATTGATCTCACACCCGCAAGGAAAAAATGTCAAGGTAAATCAGATGGGCCTTCGCTTGCACGCCCTCCCTTGTTTCAGCGGGGCCGAATATCAATGTAACCGCGTATGGGGTTTCTTTTAAACAAAAACAAAAAGCAAGTAAGTATTTTGGATGGTAAAATTTGTGAAGGACTCGTAAGTAGGTAGTTTCGCGTTACTCAGAGTCCGAAAAGTCAGAAATATTGAAGACTTCGAGGGCGGATTCTGTGGCAAGGTCGAATGCATGGCTGAGACATGTCGTTGTCTCAACCTTGTAGAAGGAGCCGTCGGCGAGCCCACGATTTGCCGCTGAAAACGCCCGTTGTCTGATGTAAAAAAGTCGGTCAATATTTGTTGGCGCTCCAAGCATTGCTACGAACTGGTCTGCGTAGATAGTAGTGTCATCACCTCCCGAATATACATACAGCACCAGTGGTCCGTCTGAGTGGATGGCGCCAAGGTGAACGCACTGTATCCCTGTCTGCGCAGCCTCTTGATGCGCTTGTCGTGGCGGCTCTTTCCGGTGCTGGCATCACACAGCGGTGGAGACCGAGGGGCGATTGGAGCAACGGGTATGGGAAAATCAACAGGTGTGGTCGCGCAGGGGCGGCGAGTGGCATCGCAGACGGTTGTGGCTGCTGACCAGCCACGGTGCTTCTTGTGAATGCTGTTGCTGAAGCCAGAAACCTGAGGAGCAGGGTCTTCCCTTCACGTTTTGGGTCAGGTGAGGTTATGTATGGAGGATAAAACACGCACCAGTGAGTGTAAATCCCCGGATGTCCCTCAAGGACGACGTAGAACAAGTGCGTTTCAGAGCCTTGCAGGTGTTCAAATCCCTGTCTTGGGTGGAACGGCGGCTCAGGTGCAATGCGGAGGCCGTTGAACACGCTCTCCAGCGCGTTGTTTGACATGGCGCGAGCCGCGGGTGAGGCAAGTGGTGGCCCAGCAGGAAGATTGATGTGATTGATCTACTCGGTAGCCACGCACACTTTAATTCTGATATTGCAGACATTAATTTTGGTTACATTGCTGTATTAGAAAAAACCACTACCTATGAATGCCAAAGGCTACATTTTTTCTCCAATAGACTCATCTGTGATGATAATCTTGACACATTTTCCTTGCTGAAACATCCTCTTGGCCTTCTCATTCGCCCAGGTGATTTTGAGTCGAAATGATTTTTTGCGGGGCTGTGTCGTGTCACCAACGAGGGTGACACCGGTAAGAGTTCCGTCCCCAAAGAATTCACAGAGGGGCCGGTAAAAATCGTTGTAAGACCGGGATCCGTACGCGTCAATGTATTGCCTAAAATAAAATTTGCCTCAGCCAAGGGATCAAATAGAATGGAGTGAGCACACTGGCAGCGCTTACTATGACAAAAGTAAATTATAAATGAAATGTGAATGAAAGCAGGTCAACGCACATTTCACAGTAATGATAATCGGCGGCAGCACGAGCCTCCGCTCACACCTCGGACGACTTGTTTTTGCGGGACTCCCGAAGCCTTCAAGGTTATCACCTGCAGAGACAATTTTACATAACTAAATGAGCTACCTTTGCATCCATTCGCGAGCTTTGACCCGGAGAGTTTCTGTATGGCTGCTTGTGAAAGGTGCAATGAACTAAGAGGCTGCGCATAAAGCTGAGACTTGCGCACCTTTCCGCATACTTATGAAGGGCCAGCCTACGTTTTGCCTTACGGAGCCGTGCTTGGTTTTTTACTTTGTTCGAGTCGGACATGACGGAGTGGAAAGAGAAAGATTGTCTATTTTTGGCTTGTAAATATAGAAAGCCTTTGCCCAACAAAGGCGTGTGCGCGATTTGATTCACTAAATAATTCCTATCACTTTACACTCTCTATTTTTTCGCATTTTTTTTTTGACAAAACCTCTTCGTGAAGAGTTCTTTTGCATCCAAAATTTATTTAAGGTGGGATTGCCTGAGGTGAGCCCGTGCGGAATATAATTCGGTGGAGGCCCGACGCGTGTTCGCAACAAGCCCGATAACTCCGAAACATGTTCGCAATGAATTTAGCCTCTCTTCTGGGCCAGAGATTTAAAGACCTTGCATAACAATGGGCAGTGGAGCATGCAAGTTTCTTCGGGGCCAGAAATTTAGGAGAGCTTCAATAGAATAATAGTGCGTAAACTAAAATACAGGAAAAGTTATCTCAAGATGACAGCACCGTGATTTTTGTGGCTACTCGGACGCGGTATACCCATCTGCTATCCTATCTATCCTATCTTCTTCTTTTTTTCAGGGGACGGGCTTCCTCTCCATCGCTCTCAGTTTCGGTGAGGTCACTGAAGTCGGCGACCTCACCCTCATCCCAGACTTCCACCCGTGTAGTGCTGGCCAAAAATACAATACGGAAAAATATATTTTGAATATATTCAAATACACATGAATATGATACGGCCTTGGATCCTCCCACTGAATATGAATATGGGTGAATATGAATATGTTATGATATGGATATAATACAATATGCTGGTTGGCGTATTCAAATATATTTGGATACGGATATATACCACCAAGGTCGAAGCGGGTGCCAGTTCCAATTCCAGTACCATCCCCGTGCAAAATACGATCTTTGCGATGGCCATGGCCCTGAAAGCCATGCCGGCTTTACCAAAAGTCACGGCGGCCGTTGACGGGAAGGACGAAGGTGATTGTATTGCGGAAATATCTCTCCCGTTGTGACGGACTTCGATGATCCTCTGAAGTGGCGGAAGGTCAGTTTTTTTCCCCTTCTTCCCACTGTTCCCGGATACGGCATTGAATTTTTCTGGCAGGAGAATTCAGGCACATTGAAATACATGGGGCGCATTGCACGGGATATTCTCGCCATTCCCGGTGTCAGCATCTCTGTTGAGTACCTCTTTTCGAGTTTGAAACACACCCTCTCTGACGCTCGGTCATCCATGACTGCGGAAACAGTGTCCGTGGATATCGTTACAAAGGAGTGGTTGAAGTCGGGGCCTGCGGAGGGGGTGAACTACACGGATTTCATCAAAATTCACGAGAAGTAGAATATATTTGAATATATTCATATCATATTCGTATTCAATGACCTCAATATGAATACAATTCACTAAGAATATGATATGGGGCCCTCATAGTGAATATGATACGGATATGAATATGATACGGAATTTTCGTATTCATATCATATTTTGGCCAGCACTACACCCGTGACCTCCCGGTGAAATTCTTCACCTTGAGTTCTTTCCAGGTAAATTTGCGGAGAGCCGCACCGCAGTGCGCGCGCCGTTTCTCTTCCCATTGAGCGAGGTCTTCAGGGGAAGCTGTGGCCTTCCAAGCGAGGTCGGAACAAAAGCCGTTGTTGACCCAGCGGAAAAGGCTGCCGGTGGAGTACTGGATGAGTGAGAAGCGCTCGTCGCCATCTTGTATTGGCGTGTTAGAGTGGGTGACGACGGCCGAGGGGATGAGGATGCTGCAGCCGGGCGGGAACCGGATGACAAGGTCGTAATCCCAAAGGACAAGGTGTCCGCCCTTGTCCGGGTCAAACTCGCCAAGTGCGCTGATGAGACAGCCCGTCTGCCTTGTTGCCTCCGTCGGTGTGGGGGGAGATACGGAAACAGGCCCGAGGTTGGCGGTGACGGCAGCGAAAAGACTGCGCGCAAACGTGTGGCGCAGGTGGGGGTTCTTCTGGAGGAGTGTTTGTTTCGTCGTGTGGTAATCGGAAAAAATGTGAAAATATTGTGCTTGGAAAACAGCTGGAAGGGACGGCGTGAGCTTGATTGAGGGGAGGAAAAGCGAGAAGGCGCACGGAAGGGGTGCGTCGTGATATGACCGACGTTGGGGTCCGCCAGGAGCTTGGCCATAGCAGCAGCGTTTGTTTTGGAAGAGGGCTTGATGTTGCCGACGGTCTGCCGCCCTCCACCAAAAGCAAAGCCGCATGCCTCCGTTGGGAAGCCCTCCCCGGAGGCGCGACGATGCTGGTAGGCCTTCATGGGGAACGTCATGTTGTCTCGTGCGCAGCGCACAGCGGCCGTCGCAGCAGCGATGATGTTGTCCCGTTGTTGACCGGTGGCAGGGGGATTTATTAAGCTGCCAATAATGTAGCTGTGGCGATCGAGGATGACTTGGCATTGTCTAGGCGAAGCGAGCAGAGGTTCATTAGTTGAAGATTAAGGAGCAGAGGTGCGTGATGAGACAGCGGAAGATTCACTTATTCGCCCTGATAATCCACGTATTGCATGCACGCCTTCAACACCTCCAGGTCGTGGGCATGTGCGCGCAAAGGATGCTCCATGGGTGTAGCCAGCCCGGTCCACCGTGGTTTGTGGCGCGAAAGTCGGTGGCCTGGAAGGAGGTCTTGACCGGAATAGATTGAGCGGCTTTCTCGAGGACACGAGCACTGGGGACCAGCGGCGTGGTACTTTCGAGAGGCGCGACGGCGGAAGCCTTGCGTTTGTTGCGTTTGTGAAGCCTTTTCTTTTGATTTTTCTTCTGCGTACGAGACAACATTTCCGAGCCGGGAGCGACGGGAGTGGCAAGCTGCGCATCCGAGCTGGGAACGAGGTGAGTGGCAAGCTGCGCCGTCGACGTGGTACACGGTGAGGTTTCAGCAGTGGCTTCCTCCACGTCGACCTCCTCTTCGTCATCGAAAGGGAGATCACCGTCTTCACGGGCCATGCACAGGGTGTTTTCGCGGAGGAGAGCCTCCTCGAGGTCATAATGAGCACAGATGATGGGCGGGCCAAGAGCCTGAGGTGTGATGTCTAAGAGATCGGTTAGTTAGAGCAGAGGCCAAGGCCAAAAATAATGATAAAGAATTATTAAATGATTTATCAGTGGAGGGAAAGTTTCTTCTCTTACGGCCGCCTTGCTTCGTGTTAGGAGTGAGGCAGGCCATATGAGAAGAGATATGAAGGGGCTAACTGCCGCCTTGCTCCGTGTTGAGAGTGAGGCAGGCAGCGTCGCAGAAGAATGTGGGATAGGGAATGCAACCCAGACGGGTGTCACGAAATTACGGGCAAAAGAACAAAGAAAGAGGATGAAGTTGTTCTCACCTGGAGAGACTTCCATTGCGTTAGAGGAAGGAGAGAGAGATGAGCTACCAAGCGGTGGTTTGAGAAAGGGCTTTGGCTGTTTGAGAAGAAGACTGAAAGCGCGTGCGTTTGATGGGCGCGTCAGGTGCAAGTGACCCAATGCGATCATCACGGTCACTCCTTCCTCAAGTACTTCATTCTTGAATCTCTTTTGTTCCTCTTCACTTCGGTGCCTCCTCATGGCTACGTGCGGCAACAGAGGTTATTTTCATGGTGAGCCTCTGGAATTTCTCTTGGGTTATGTCCCTCAGTACCTCGCACTTTCGGCCCACAAAAAAAAAGACTTCTGGATGGATTTCGACACGGCATGGAACACGGCTTACCCCAAAATCACACCCGAAGAGATGGGGGAACTCGAAGAGGAAGAGGCTAATCTGGCGGACGCGATCACGAACACAAGAGCACTCAATGAGCAGGCGCTCAAGGGGAAATCACGCCGCAAGGCCGTGATTCTGCTCATTCCAATTCCTGGCGCAAGACTATGCGAATTGCGTGCTCGTGCCGCAGACAAAACCGTGCGTCGTTTTTTTTTTTGGAGCTTGAGGTCATTTAATGGGTCGTAACCTATCGTGAGAGAAATTGCACACCTGGTTTTCGTACCAGAAAACGAAAGACAAAACACGCAAGGTCGAACCATTCCGCGCATGGCTCAACGCAATACTATCCGCCCACGGGCCTCCTCGGCGCATCAAAATGGGCTGGGCGCTATGGCGGGACCCCGCACACGGTGAGGCCTTACAAGTCCTCTACCGTGAAAAGTTCGCCAAGAACACGAACGATGACAACGGCGACAGAGAGGGAATGGACGGTTTTGAAAAAGAGGACAGTAGAGAAGAGGAGGACGAGGAGGCACCGGTTGGCCGCGCGAAGTCGCTCCACAACAAGTACCGTCTGGCGATGGAATATTTCAAGCAGCTCAACGACGATGAGCAGGCTAAGATTTTGCAGGAGAGGGAGGAGGATTATGTGTTGCGACGGGCTGCTCATCAGCGCACAAAAGATGGGGTCGCCCCGTGCACTACAGAAGAACTTTCTGAGTACGTTTTGTTTCTTTTCCCTTAGCTACCAAACACTGATTTCTCCTCTTTAGGCCTCGCCACCATGTCGAATCCATCAGCCAGTGGATGCTCAATACCATCTGTGCGCAGATGAAGTGCCAGGGGATCCTTATGCTTGGTGAAATCGTCGACGGCGGTGAAGACGACGAAGACAAGATCTTCCTGTCGATGTAAGTTACAGCAGCAAATCCTCTAATTTTCAGCTCTTTGACCTCGCCTATCTTAGGGTCCAGCACGGGGCTTTGCCCAAGCACCCCGACGCGGTGTTTACCAAATGGGTGCCCGTGCGCTCGAAGGCCATGCTACAGGTGTTCGCAGACTTCTTGGTGGCCCGCAAAAAGGATGAGCACGGTATGTCTTTAGTTTCTTGCCGAGCACCAGCAAGGGCTGATGATGCGTAAAAAACAAAGGTCTCCTTGGGTCACTCACCGACACCGATCCCCCTAACCTGGGCACACCGAGTCTCTGCATGCAGTGCATGGGCTCGCTCACCCCCCTTCCTTGGGACTCGCCTCAGCCGCTGGTGGTGACCTTGGGCAGTGTCGAGAGAGAACACTGCGCCATTGGTGCGCGACGCCCAGGAGAAAATTGCGGAGGAAATAATGGCCATCACAGGAAGGGGAAAAAAGCGGAAGAAAAGGAGGCAGAGGAAGAGGAGGAGGAAGAGGAGGACACATGGCCAGGTGGTGGCTCCGACGACGAGGAAGATGACAGCGAGGAGGATGAGGGCGAGGAAGATGACGAGGAGGAGGAGGAGGCCAGCACACCTCCCCCCATTGCATTGATGCGCATGCCCAAAACACCGCTCAGGAAGGCGGTGAAACGTGTGCCGGCGGTCTATGGGTGAAATTCACTAAAATGCAAATCCGACGCGCTGAATGTAATGAAGAAGTGCGCTCTAGTTCAGGATTCACAAATCCTGAAACCAACACAAATCCCTAAAACAACAACCAACCAAACTCCACTAGTGATTCCGGATGCAATCCCAGAGAGTGCGACCGAGTACAGGTCTTTGTGTACCGATAGAAGATACACGGGAACAGTTGTTTAATATTTGCGGATCGCAGCAAGCAAATCCAGGATCGTCCACGGACAATGGTTCAATTTATAGTTTTGCAACTCTGGGTCACCCACTCTAACCTCGTAAGACAGGAGCAGTGAACCAATTTGACACGCAACACGCAACAAATCCGGAACACACGTAGGACACGCAAAACACGTAGGACACACACAAGTAACACGCAGGACACGTACACGTACACGCAGGATCACGTAGAACACACACACACGTACATGCAGAACACGCAAGGGAATATCTCGAAAAAGCTGATAGATTGATAATAACTCGAAAATACAAGCACGCCCCCAAGGACAGCCTTGATGAATCAAGTCGGTGGTTCCGCCCTTCTGTACTCGCTGGAGCAGACCGCTAGTCTCTCCGCTTTACGCTTCCGGGTAGGAGTCCGTGCCTTCTCCCTACAAGCTGCCCACCTTATATACTGTACATCTAAAAATAACTCTACAAACATAATACATTAATCATCGGTGTAACCATGTCCGTGACTCGAGAATATGAAATAACGATTGCCAAGCTTGCTGGCTGATTATTTTAGATCCTGAAAATGTTAGTTCCGGATTAGTCCCCCAAGATATTGTGGTCGGATTGGATAGCCCTTCAAAATGCCTCTTTATAGGCACCCTGAACTTGTGTATAGCCCAAGAGCTTCCCTAGACCGTCTACCCGTCGAGGTGGAACATGGTTGAGCAGGCTCCCTATTTGTCCGATTTATTTCTGACGTGATCGGGGCCTTGACTTGGCGTCCGAGAGGTCCTAGTATTCTGGATTTCTTGGGCGCACTACTTGTGTCCCTCAAAGGATTCTTGGAAATCCGGAACCTTGGGTCTTTTGCCTACAATTAGACACCCTGGTCCCCTTCATAGCTCAAGTAAGGACCCTCTTCCTAAATTGGGTTCGAACTCGGTTGCCATATTAAGCCGATCAATATTTGATGGGTGTATGACACCACATCCGGATCCGGCCCGTTCCGGTCTGAAAGGTTCTAGGTCATCACGTGATCAAACACGTCGCCTCATTGGTACAAGCATGGGTAAACAATGTTGAAACTCATTCAAGATGAACTTGCTCTGAGTTCCACAAATAGGCACAGAATGGATGTTTTATTTCCCAATGTTCGTTTGGACTACCCGCAACCTCCTGCCTATTGTACGACAGTGGGATCCAGAACCAGCGGCATATTAGTCGGAGGCACCCAGTATGTGTGTTTTCTGGATACTCATCTGCAACCGGTTCCGGATTTAGATTATAGCGTGCAGTTCCAGGTCTACTGACTTGGGACTTGTCATAGAGCCAGATGTGCGTGTATCCGCAATGGAAATCCAGAAAACATTAATTTTCAGGTGTTGGCGAATTCACGGCTTATCAGCGGTGGAGGTGCTGGAGACGCCTGCGCGCCAGCGCTGCATCTTGGAACTGAACTGCCTGAGCGACTACGAGTTTGAGAGGGAGGAGAACGTCGCGCGGAACAAGGAGCTGCTCGGCGCGCTGAAGCTGCAGGGCGCCGCTGCGAGCCTGGGCATTGTGGCCAAGGCCCAGCCAAAGCCCAGGGCTCGCCACCAGGAGCATGCGGCGCCAACACCGCCCGCAAGGTCCTCGTGCCACCTAGCTCCTGCCACAGGCGCCGCATCCCCTACACCTGATGTGGGCACGCCACCCCTTTTCGATGGCGCGGTCTCATCATCCCCAGCATCTGAAGGAGCACCACCCCTTCACGACGGCACTGTTTCACCAGCTGCTGGCCACGACGCGGATGCATCCGGTAATGAAGCTCCAGCGCCGATGGAAGAGGACCTCGTCGCGCCTGAAGGCCGTCACACAAACGACACTGCAGCGCCAGCTCCTCCTGCCCTCCTGGAACGCACCAATGCAGACAAAACCCCTGCAGCCTCTGCTACCTCTGCGCCAGCTCTACCGCGCGCCCTGCCTGCCTCTACTGTCACGGACCCAGACCCCGTCTCAACGTTGGACTCTGCACCAGTTGCCTCACCAGCTGCACTGCTCTCACCTTCCTCTGAAAAACACAATGTTGTGCTGGAGGCGTGGAGATCGGAGATACAGCTGCCCTTGTGGACAGCTGTGGTATGGGCATGGCATGCGCTAGAGCAGGCGACTGGGTTCCAGGTTGTAGGGAAGGCGCTGCCTGCGCACAGCCGGCCCAAGGCGGTCCACTGGTGGGTGCAGCGAGCGCGCAAAAACTGCCAGATCCCACCTGGACTGGACAATGAGGATGGGAAAGAGGATTTTTACGTGGATGTCGTCAAGTGGTGGGTGAGGGTGAACCCGGATTGGAGGAAGGAGGGTGTAACAACGGCACAGGAGTTTGAGAAGCATGGGCTGAAGCAAGAGCGTGGTGGCGACCTCGAAGATCTTTATGCGGGGCTGAATGGCATCACGGGCGTGGTGGCGTGCCTTTGGTGGTGGTACCGGATTGCCAAGGTTGCGGGGGGTACGCCAGAGTGGAAGAGCTTGGTGGAGGGAGTTACGTGGGTGCTCAATGAGAAAGCAAGAGCTCTAGGCAGAAAGTGTGCTGCTCCCCTGCCTTCAGATGAGCCTGCAGCAAAGCGAGCTCGTGTAGCGTAAATTTATTCCGCTTTATTAGGATTTCACAAAGATTTGTTGTGGCAGTCCCAAAAAGGAAGGAGTTCCCTTCAAATCAGCGCAGATGAATTAGGCGAGGCTAGGAGGGCAAATCTTGCCCCTTCAGGAGTTGCGGATCAGCTGCAACAGCGAAAATGAGCAAAGACCCATTATCTGACCGGGAGAAAGCCTTTTTGGGGTAATCTCTTAGTTACCAGCGAGCTTTGCAAAAGGACCCACCGTTGGCTACCATGGGGCTTTGCAAAGGCCTTACTGTACTGGCTGGGGACTAGGAGGAACATCCCAATGTGAGGGCGTGCGGCCGGAGCCGGGGCGCGAGTCAGGGGTGCCCCCACTCGGACACGGGTGAGGGTGTCGTACTAGCGGAAGGCACGGAGACGCCATCCAGCGTAGTCCAACAGCGCTGGGGCGGTCCCGGACATTGTGATCGCCATGTTAATCTGCGGATCGAGTCCCGTGCGGTACTTGGTGACGTGGATGAGCGGGTCCGTGTATCCGGTCGTGGCAGCGAGTTCCTCAAAATCGTCCGTGTACCGGTAGACATCGCGTGAGCCCTGGTAGTAGCTGTGGGTCTCTAGCCGGAGGAGAGCCTGGTCTTGCTCATTCTCCTCGACGAACCGAAGCTGGAACTCAGATTCGAATTCCGCCCAGGATGGGAATGGAAACGGAACGATCGCAGACTGTTGTTCAGCCCATCATCCGGCCGCGTCTCGCGCCATAAAGGACATGGTGTACCGCACGAGTTTTTCCTCTACGACCTGTCTGTGGACCATGAAGGCTTCTGGAATCAGTTGGAGGTATGTGAAGACGGAGTGGAGGAACATCCGTCTTTGTGTCCGGTCGGCATCGAAAACGGGCGGAGGGTTCGGTCAGAGAACCGATTTTGCTGCAGGGGTGAGGGTGGTGAAGTCTGGACCTACCGCCGGAGCCAGAGCGGCAGGGATGGGGGCAGCTGCAGGTGGATTTTGGCTGTTGTGTAGAACATGGCGGAGTAAGCCTTCGATGTTCGCAAGAGAGTCTTTGACTGCTGTCAGCTGGGTTTCGGGGTCGGAAGCCGAGTCCGGGATGTGAATATCCGGGAGCTCGGGTTGCGCGGCCCCGTTTCCGGGCGTCGGGGCATCCATCAAGGAGGAGGGGTTGAGATTGGAAGTGGGGGAGGCCGGAGCGCTAGCATAGCAGTCCAAGTCCGAGTCTACACCAAACTTCGCAATCTTGACCAGTTGATCCATTAGATCCTTTCTTCTGCTGTAAGGGCAATCTCAGCTCGGTGCGGGAGCGTGGGAACTAGCGGGAGAATCCGAAGTAACTCAATTCACAGTACTAAATACAGTGTTCTAGAATACGCACCTAGCGGGAGAATCCGAAGCAAAGAAAGGATGAGGATTCCCACGCTAGGCGAGGGTTTTATAGCAAATAGGTACTAGCCAGTAGCACGTGTCCGAAGTGATCAGCAATGGTCCCGAGCTTGATCGCATAGCACATTCCAGTGCGAGTGGCCGGACGAAGGGGAACGAGGGGGAACAGAGTCCGGAGGGACGGGGGGCGACGTTCCGGGCAGAGGCGCAGCCTGGGGCTCCGGCGAGGGTTCCGGACGGACAGGTGAGGCCGGACGGGGAAGGGGCTCCGGGCGAAGGATCAGACGAGGCAGCGGGGCAGTGCGATGGGGCGGAGCCGGATGGACGGACGGATGGATGGCCGGGCAGGGGGTTCCCCTGACAACTATGTTATCAAGCAGAGTAACATCTTGAGCACCTGTAGACGTACGTACATCGAGGCGCCGGAGATAGACTGTGATACATTCCAGATATTTAATTGGTGCCTGGAAATCCTTGAGGCAAACAAGACTGTACATTAAGCAAATATGAATGTGGCTGTCGAATAAAGATGGAAGCAACCGAGCCGTTGTTTGAATTGGTGCACACAGATGGTGATTCGTCGCTCTCAGAATCAGGGAAAGTTCAAGTCACCACTCGAAGTGCGCCTCCGAGCCAGAAGAAAATTCGGAGAGTTGCTGAAGCCTGAGTGAAAGGATGACGAGAACAGAAATTTTGAAGTTGAGGCAACCATCCTGCGCGCGCACGTCATACGCCCGGAGATGAAACGTGCAGACCCTGAAATGCACAGAAATAGAGAATGCACAATTCAGGAACCGGAGGACGGAATGGCAGCAAGAAATGACAGGATAAAGCAAGGATAAAGTGCACCTGACTGTGCCTGAAATAAATGCCCCATTTGCTGATCAGACCGAGAGGGGCAGCAAGCTCGGCGACGAATTTTCGGGCTCAGAGAGCGAGGGAATTAAAAGAAAAATTCGGGGCTGCTGGCATTTGGTGAAATCAGATTTGCTGAGCACGGTGCTGCACGGAGGAACCAAGGCCGACGGAATTGCAGCCTTCAATTGAATGGAGAAACTCTGGGAGATGGAGCAATGATAATAATTTGTCTTAGTCCAGCTATCTTGGTTCCTCAATCGAAGTTGACTGCGGACGGAGTAAGGCTCCAACCATTTAGTTTCGGTTTGAAGATCATGTCAAATCAAATGGAAATGGTAATAAAACCATTTAAAACCATTTAAAATGGTATTTTGGGGGGCGCAAAAAGCATTGGAGTTTACAAACATCAGAATAGCTACGCATTGCCACAGTCAAATGACGAATCCTGACTTGACCCACCTTTTCGTCAGCATTGCCTCCATTATTGTCTTTGTGCTCAAGGATGTTCGGGAGCTTCATTAGAATCCCCTCTGTTTGCAATTCTATGTCACCCGAATCCCACTTAATCTCACGGAGATAATGTACCACCATCATCATGCCCAGGTCTCCGCGCCAGATGAGGTGTAGACAGCCGTTCACATGGCATTGAGCATCCTCTTTGAAAAGGATGTCGAATCACCGATTGAAGGTGGATGGGACACCATCGGGACCTTGAATTGTTGTGATAATGCGGAAGATTTCGTCGTCCTTGGTCCCCTCGGCAACCGTGGTGGGCAGGAGGGACACGAGATTAGCTATGCTATCAATATGCGCCAGGACAGTTTCCGCTTAGGATATGGCGTGAGTATTCTGTCAAACGTAACAGGTCATTTGCTTACTGCTATTACGACGTGCCTGGGTGTTCTTGATAAGAAACTGATGTGCGGCACTAGGTGCCTCGCTATTGGAAGCATCAGTCAGGCGACTTGATGTAATTCGAAAGCGGGAGGGATGGGGTTTTGGGATGGGATCTGGCTGGTCGCTCATGGTGGAAAAAAAGTGTGTGATCAGATGCGTACTATGATGGTCTAGCCGTCACATTATTCATTTCCAAAAAAAAAAACTTGAGTAAAAAAAAAAAACCTTTGAAATCTCAGAATACCTTGATATTGCATTGCTGTATACCTAGGCAGTGTGTTATACTCAACCTCGAAGGAAGAGGGCAACATTTGAGTGGATTGGGCACAGAATACAATTTTGTACCAATTGCTGACATCACACAGCCACCACGTCAACAATTTGATCAGGTGCCTTTCTTGACTTCAAGTTGGTCCCGCCTTGTTCCCGCCTCTCCCCGCCTGCCTGTTATATCCATGTCGAGAGGGAGAGAAAGGAAGGAGAGGGGATAGGTTCCGGATGGGTTATGACCGGGCTTGGAATGCCGGAGGTCAACGGAAGTAAACGGGAGAGGATTCTGGAACACGGATATGGACCACTACACCACAGCTAGGTTTAAGGGTGAGCGTACTATCTGGTTGGCTAGGAATGAAGGAGGAGGGAAAGGGAGACGGCCGAGGGTTACCGGAAGTGAAGGCCGGTAAGCCAGAGTAGTAATGCCGAAGGCGGACAAAGTCCAGTAAGGCGGAGGTGATGTGCTGAAGGCTGGGCGATGTCCGGTAATCCGGAAGTTATGCCGAAGTCCGAGATGGAGTCCAACAAGTAAGGAAGTTCACAGATGTATAAGTCCGGACGTCCGGGATAAGGTTTTCGACAAGTCCGGTCGTCGGACGGAAGGCAGAAGTCAAGTCCGTCGGCCGGAGCACTCGGACATTGGAGGAAGCGTCAAGACGACGGAGAATGACGGAAAGCCAAACAACGTTAGACAGGAATGAACATTTATAATCAATCTAAATAAAGTACATGATCATAATCTAGACATTTTATAGTAATAGCGGAGGTAAGTATATATAAGGAAATTGATTAAAGAACAAGGGAAGAATAAAAGGAGATCATAGCTTCTTGTATAAGTACAAGGGAGATGACGGATTGAGAACATAGAGCATGTGTGCATAACAGGAGTGCATGTGGAGATCTACCGCTAAGGCAGATAGACGGTTGCGTGAGAACTTGTCATCGGCTGAAGGGCCGGATGAAGTCCGATAAGAGCTGGAGCATTCCGGAGAAGACCGGAACGTTAAGCCGGAAGAAGACAGAGATGAACGGGTGATAACCAGAAGTCATCCGGTCATAGTCCGGATGTCGTCCGGGGTTGAGCCGGAGGTAAACCGGCATAGACTGGGAGTTGACCGGGGGTTGACCGGGAGATGGCCGGAGGTTATCGGAATGTGAACAGATGAGTACCGGAGTATACCGGAAGTGGTCAGATGAGGTCCGGATGAGTCCGTGGTGGTACGGGATGTAACAGTATCCCCCCTTTACATTCCTTGCCCTCAAGGAACATCGGAACAAAGATGAACCAGAAGGTATAGGAAGATGAGGGTCCAAGTGATGGAATATGGAGTGGATGGAACGAAGATGGAAGTTGGTGGAAGTTGCCGGTCGTTGATGTGATGAGGTGAGAAGCCAAGCAGAAGTCCAACGAAAATTAATCTTCCATCGTGGGCTGTTCAGCACCAGGACGATCGGAGAGTGAGTCCGGAGGTGACCAAGGGAGTCCGGTGGAAAAGGCCGGAAAATCCGGACATGAAGGAAGACCGTAGACTAAGGCCAGACGAACCAGACGCCGAAGCTAGGAGTCACGTGCGGAGGAGGAAATGCCAGAGGGCGATAAGCCGAGAAGAGCCGGAGTGCGAGAGGGGACCGGAGAACGGAAGTTTGAACTCTCGATGTGCAAGGCTCTTAAGTTCCGATGGAGTGGAGGAGGAACGGCAACAGAAGTTGTTAAAGGCGGAGGTCGAATTCCCGCATCGGCGAAGGAAGTTCGAGCCGGAGGACGGGAGACATCCGGAAAGCAGAGGGCTAAGCCGGAAACACCTAACTTGTGCCGGAGTCCGAGTCAGCGATCCAGCCAACACGGAAGGGATGAATGAGGGTGGCAGAGAGCCGGAAGTGCAACAGAAGTCGCGGAAGAAGGCGAAGGTGAAGGTACGGAAACGGAAAAGGATGAAGAAGTTACGGAATCCAAATGTCGGTGGTTGTGAAATGGAGTCGACAAGTTTCGGAGATTCACCGAAAGGTGACCATCACAGATAAGCGGACAAGTCATATCGTGAGACCAGAGATGGTCGGCGAAATCGTGACGGAGTTGTTTCGTTCGCGTAACCTGCTACACGTTTATTCCACCGTCGAGCTGGGGCAGACGGAAGTAACGGAGCAGAGGTTCAGAGGAAGGAATTTCGTGTCAGAATTTGGCACAAGCGGAAACCGTAGCCGACAGATGTAAGCCGGAGGTTTTTACACATAATAAGCCGAGTTCGGACATAGGTGGAAATGGTTGGGACGGAGATGGTGAATGTTCGATGAATTATTGAGAGCCGGGAATGCGGAGATGAGAGCCGAGGCAGGAACGCCACTATGTGCGTCTTCGCAACAAGATCCATATCGGCGAACCGGAAGCTCCGGGTAAGCCGAGACCGGAGAATGGAACCAGAAGAATAGGCCGGAGGTTACGCCGGACGAAAAGCCGGAGTAATGAAAACCGGTAATGAATGGTGAAGGGAAGGAGGTAGGAAAGCGGACGGAGGACGGAGATCAGTCCAACATTGTCCAATGCTAATGCGTAAGTCCGGAACGGAAATCGCAAGTCCGAATGTCGTCAGTGACACATGCCGAGGATCTGCGGATCAATGCCGCAGAGCGGAGTCGACACCGGATTCGAGGGAGAATTCACATTAGTGACGAGACCAGAAGTGGATGGTGATTTTCCCGTTGACGAATGTCGGAGCCAGAAAACCCGGAAGTTCCAGTGGTAACGGAAATGGCAGGAAAGGTGAAGGAAAGCCAGATGGCATGCTGGAACAATTGCCGGAGGAAGGGACGGAAGGGACGGAAGATGCAGGGAAGGTGTGTGAGGTCCGAGGATGAGAATCTGAGGATACCTGATTCACTGCGTCGAGTCCGGGAAAGAGAAGATAAGGAAAGCGGAGGTAAAGACTCCGGAAGTGGCGGAATATATTTCGCCGTGCAATCCAATCCTGGAATACTGGCACGGAAACCGTAACGGGAATTGTAACGGACATTGTGCGAGCACCGGAAACTTGGGAAATGGCGGAGGTATAAGTCTATGCCAGAAACGTCAAGTCCGAGAAGGATAGGCCGGGCGGCGAGAGCAAAGTAGATTTCACTCGTCGGAAGTTCGCCGGAACTATGCCCGTTATCGTCCGTCGTGTCTGGCACGGGAAACCGGAGAATTCGGGTGAGTTCGACCGTAACACGGATGACATAATGGCGGACAGGCCGGTGAAAGACAGTCACTCCTAGTGCGAATGGATCCCATTTGAGAAAGGTTCACGAAGCTAAACTTCTATAAAACCAAACCCTAAGGACACAGGACACACAAGAACACGTTCACGGACACAATGACAAGACAAGCACAAGACACAGGACACAGACACATTCACGGACACAATTCCACAGTTAAGGTTCACAAGTCCACACAGATATTAATCCAAACCACAAGTCACTTTATATCAGATGAAAGAACAGTCGCGCTGGGCCACTGAGCTCTCCAGCCAAACATATCTACAACACTGCTGTGTCTAGAGGCGGGGTCTGCTACTGGTAAACTGCCTGCTCTTTTATACTACTCTCTTATCACGATGACTAAATAATATTATATACACTGGTCCGTTTATCCGTGAAATCTGACTCGAAATCCCTGCTCGAATAATGCTATTGGCTCCCTATACCGGCAGATCGAACACAGGTTCAGACTCGATCGATCGAAGTTGAAATATTATGGTATCTTGGTGATAATGCTGGGTCCGTGACTCGCAGCTCGGGCGACGCTCTTGCCTAGACGTGTCTCTTCTTCGTCCTAGCCCTATTCAGATTCTCCTACTGAGGTCGGGGTCTCTTCGCCAGCGACTTATACGGTTTGCAGGCGCTGTCAAACTCTCGTGGTTCAACTATATTGATCGCGTTTCGGCTGTTGCCATCTTTGATCAGACAGTGCGCTTTGGCATCGGTCACCTAATTCATCTTGGTCATACTCCGGATCTGCACGGACCTCGGAGCTATAGCCGTTTGGGGTATTTGCCGCTTTTCGTTCTCGGAGCCCTCTGCTTGCATGTGACATGCACGTCCACTAATCCCAGGAATGCCACGACAAACAAAGTGTCTCTGGAGGTGGTCGCGACCACTGAGTTCCATCCGCGATTGCCAAATATAGATTCCTTCTACTTGTTACAAGAACAACTCTATTCAGCTGTCCGAACTCGGTATGATGAGAACAGATTGGGTAGTGGCTTTTCGATATCGTCAATGGAGTTGAATAAAACACTAGGAGAGGTACAGAATAAACTACGTCCTAGCTATTGCTTAAATACTGGTGTGAGACTAATTACTAAATATATGACTACTTATTGTCCCGGTGGTTACCACGCACAATTGTGTCCTTGTTCCATGCGTCAACCGTTGCCTTCGCACGAGGCGTAGTTTCTTCTTCCCACATCAACATCAAGTTGATAATAAACATCTGTTGTCTGTTCCGTAACCATGTGTCCACCACGCGTCAAGCGTGGGGGTGCCAAGTTCCCGTGTCCTAAATAAGACCTGGAGGTACACGCATGTCAAATGTTGTCATCCTCGGGAACTTCCTCAATCGTTGGGAGGGCGCTTGATGACGTTGATGGTGTTGTCATGTGTTGATCGTTGATCGGATCAAAACGCTTGAATCGTGACACTACTCCTCTGTAGTCCAAGTCAGCATCAGCGCTTCTAGGCAGGTTCCTAGGTACTGTCTGGTTATTCGAGATTGTCTCCGTGTGAGCGCGACTCTAGCTATATGACTGGTAGCTCTCTGCACGAGGCTTCGCGGAAGCTTCTCGGGATGTCTGCGTGATTGTTTATACTGAAAATCACAAAATAGCTGCGTTTCACGTGTGGCTGTTTTCATGGCTTATCACCGGAGGAACTGATTGTGCCGGAAGTCGTTTCCGCAAACCCGCCGGAAGAGTCCAGGGGCGGAAGCGAACTGGTGAAGGGTCCGGAGGAGGATGAATTGGCAGAGTGAAGGAAAAGAGAAGTTGAAGTCCAGAAATGGACGGAGGTGAAGGATAAGTCCGGAAGGGGACGGAAGCTCGGAACAAATGAAGTCCGAGAGCAAATACGATGAGAAGGAAACGAGGTCATGGAGTGGCCGGAAGTAAGCCGGAGATTGTCTGGAAGTTCCGGTCCATGAGTAGGACATTTCCAAGGATTCCTAAGAAGGGAACGGGATTAAGAGTGGGGTAAATAAAGAGCCAGATGAACGGAAGGCTCAAAGGTGATGTATGGGAGTTTGTCAGATTTGGTTCAGACCATGAACGAGATAAGCCGGATATGCCGGATATGCCGGATGAGCCGGATGTGATCACATATCTTGGTTACTGTATCCAAAGCCCAGTAGATGATTCCATGGTGTGAATGTGACGAATCCATGTTGAATACATCTGATCCGAAGATCCATCAGCAATCCGGTTGGTGCGGAAGTTGAAATCCGTCAAGTCGTGGACACTCGGTTGTAAGCCAGTAGTGAGCCGACGACCTATCGGGATATCCGGAAATAGACCGGAAGATTGCCAAGGGAGTATGGATGAAGGAGCGAGAAGGCCGGGGAGCGGAAGAGTAATGCTCGGCCGGAGGATGATAGGAAATCCAGAAGAAGGCCGGAGGGTGGTGGATAATAAGTTCGGGTAAGAACCGGAAGAGGATGGAGTCGAGCGCCAATGCTGGAGTAGACCGGAAGTTCATGCGGAGGAATGGAGCATCTCCTAGAACGTATGTCATAATCAGCGTAGGTCCGGAATGCTCAAAGATGGCCGGAATGGAAAGGATAATGCCGGAGGTGAACGGAGGTGGACGGATGACTCGGGAGTTCCCACAGGATGTGAGACCAATACGTCCGGGTGCGCAGGAAGTTGGGCAAGTAGCCGGGCAGAGTACTTGGGAAGGATGGCTAGTTCCGTTAGGTGGTTCGGCCGAAGTCCGGAGGTAATCAGAGTTCATCGGAGGTTGCAACGTAGGCCGGAAGGCTATGCTCATGCAATATAATCCAGAACTCAGAAGTTCGTCGGACATCGAACCGGAAGTCGGAACGATATGCTGGAAGTCCCGGGAAGGGAGTAGTGAGTATGCCGGTGGAGTAGTCCAAGTGCGGGATGGATGTCGTTTAGGAAGTGAATGACCCACTCGGAAACAACGTAGGGTGTGGGGAGTTTCCGCCGTATCCTCTGCTTCAGACGAGTCAGCGAAGGTTTTCGGAGCGGAAATGATCGGGAATGGACGGAAAATGACTAGCGTATCCCCCCTTTAAGTTCCTTGCCCTCAAGGAACATGAGGAACAAAAGGTAGTATAGGAAGGAGGAGAAAACCGCAGGTTTGACCGAAGTCCCCAGGAATACATCCGGAAAAGGCTGGAAGGCCACCGGAGTGTGGACAGAAGGATCAGAAAGCGCAGCAAACGGAGCAGGAAGAATACTTCAACTGCCGGAGAGTCGCAGCTTTTCAGTCGTATACCACACGAAACACTAGTGGCGTCCGGAAAGCCGGAAGCGCTGCCCACGGAAGATAACTTCCGAAAGCGGGTCCAGAACTTACGGATGCAACGACCAAGTGTCTGGAGTGGTGATAGTGGAGGTCCGAGGTCCCGAGCAACCGAGGACGGAACACGACTGGAAGAGGAGTTTACACCTCCGAAAGCCGGAATAGTGAGTGGAAGTGAGCGGAGGTAGGAAATCATTGCCGGTGCAGTAAGCCGGAAAGGCGCAAGGCAAATTCCAAGCTCCGATGAGCGCCGGGGCTAATGCCGGTAAGCCGTGGAAAAGTATTTAAGCCGATATTTGAACTGCCGTCGGAAAATACCAAACTTCCGGATGGTGAGATGGTCTCGAGCCAAACATCGGAAAAGTTCGGAGATAAGTCCGATAAAATTGAGGCAAGGGTTCGGAGCCGCCGAGTCCAATGCCGGGCGAGGTAACATTAAGCCGGCTGAAGAGCGGGGCAAAGCCGAGGACAGGAATACAAGCTCGGAGAGCGAAGGATAAGCCGGAAAGTCGGAACCGAAGCCAGACACAAAAGCTGAGCACGTGTGTCAGACGCAGGCTAGCGAAAGGCTGAACACAACGGTTGCGAACCAGAGATCGATCCATGAGGCTTCGTCCGAAAGGATTCGATATCCGGAAGAGCCGAGAATCTCGGAAAAGACATTGAGACATCGACCGACTGGAAACCGAAGATTGAGAAGCATTTTCACAGAGGATGGCGGAGTGAAAACTTCCGTGCAGAGGTTCGGAGGTCGAACGATCCGGAAGTAACACGATCCAAGGCGAGCCGGAGAGGCTGGAGCAGCATAACGGGCGAGGGATGAACCGGTAGAAGTATAACGGTAGAGAAATGCAGAGTGGAGTCATACAATCTCGGAGAAGGAACGATCGCCAGAAGGACGGACAAAGTGCCAGAAGTTCCGGAAGATCGCGAAGCGGAAGTGCCTCAGGGTATGTCCGAGAAAACGCGGAGAGTGGATACTCCGGGAGTTTTCGACGGAAGTGTGCTCGGAGGAAGACGGACGCAATGCCGAAAGTTCCTGGAGAGCAACAGGTTTGTTCGGAAAGGACGTTCGGTGTTCGGCACAAGCCAAAGGACCGAGAAGGTTGGAGGCCAGCATAAGCCGGAAGTCCGCAAAGGATCGGAAGTTGGCGTAAGCCGAAAGTCCGAGAACTGGAAACCGGAGTCGCCAGGGTTCGAGACTAGGTCTCGGAAGTGTTCCGGAAGGGAACGGTGGCTGAAGTGCCGTGGCGGAATGCTGATGAGACCGAAGGGCCTCATGATGATGGCGCTAGTATTGCTGGTTTAACGTTAAAAACGCCGAGTCCAAACCGCGGGGATAAGCCGGGGGATCCGATACCGAGCAAAGTCCGACATCATAGTCAGTTGTGTGTACACACTAAAAACTCCGAGTAGACTGGTAGGAAATAGTTGGTGCCTCCGACGTTCGATCAACAGATCCATAATTGTGGGGCAATCCAGGCATCCATAGTCTAGGTTCACAGAGAATCAGAAACAGATAATGCAATAATTCTTCCATAGAGGAAGACATCAACACAGATGGAAATAAGGCAGAAGAGACTGCCGATTATCGGAAGATTTGCCGAGAGCTTGTCCGGTGATTTCCGAGGGACCCGGAGGTGGACGGAGGTAAGCCGGAAGTTTCGGAAGCTCGCATGCATGGAGAGAGAAACCCATAAAATTCCATTGATAAGTAATAACTTTATCGGAAGAAAAGTAGGGAAAGGTCCGCACACGGAATTGAATTTCGTGGCAATGGTGAGGATTATAGATAGATAGATCCGGCTCGGAGGAGCGGGATTGTCGTGATGAAAAGAATGTAAGCGTGGGAAAAAATGGACACCTCGGAGGAAACACCCGTATGCCGACACAGTCAGACGGTTCGAGGCATCAAGAGGCTTGTCTAAAGCAAATCCAGAGATCCGAACAAAGGTCCGGCGGCAGAGGAATTGCCAGACAGAATCGACCAGGCAGGATGCTTCGGGCACTCAACAACCCAGTGGTCGGAGTCTCCGCAGCATCGGCAGAGTCCCCGGGACTTTTGTCGTCTACTTTCTTCCGGCCGGAGTTTTCTGCCTCGGCCGATTACGGCAGAGTTGGAAGAACAGTGAGTGGGCCGGAAGTTCCTCGGCCGAGCGAAACTGGAAGCCGGAAAGGCCGGAGGTTCACTGGAGGAAGAGCCGGGGAATGACGGACGAGTTGAAGTTGATGGCAAGCCGCTGTTGCCGGAGTATCGGAAGTTTCGATCTCCGGGCAAATTGGAGTGGCGATGCCAGAGCCGGAGTGATGTCATTGAAGTCCAGAATTGTCCGGACTGAACATCGGAAGTATCTGGAGGTTGAGAGTCATCCAACTCACACATCTCCTGCCGTTGCCAGTACTGGAAGTCAATACCGTGCGCACTAAGCCGGAGGCCTTCCGGTGTACCCGGAAAGTTTCCGTCATCCAATTCGCGGGTGATGCGAAACGGAAGTGCTGAATAAAGGCGTGAGAGACTGCAGAGTCGCTCCACCCGAGCACGGAAGTGAGTGCATCGAACTCGAGTAGGAAGGGACCGATCTGGCCGGAACTTTTCATACGGAAGTTCCGGAGCTTCTCTTCCCCATCCGCAACTGAATCCCGAAGGGTGAATGTATCGCAAAACTCCATCACGAACAAGGAAAAATTCCCCTGCCATGACATATCCCGATTACCACCGGCGTTGTACATAAGCCGGGCGGCATCACCCCGGATGAATGACAAGATGAATAGAATTTTGTCGTTGTCCGTGCGAAACTCCCGAGGGTGTTCCGCAAAGTGCATATAGCACTGGGCCAGGAAGGAATTGAGTTTTGACAGATTTGTGCCGTCGAAGGTTTCGGGAAAGCGGAAGTTTGAGCGGGATGAGCGTTGCTCCGTCTCCGGGAGACGGATGTGAACATCTATCTCCGGAAGGAGCGCAGCTACATCCAGCGGAAGATGTGCCAGATGATGGAGGTCGTGGACGAAGGTTCGACTAGGGCCGGAACGGAAATCCGAACGTCATAGTAACCCGGAGGTTCCGTAGACGTACGGAAATGGGAATCCGAATGGGAGTGTTCGGTGTCCGGGGCATCGACCGATAAGCCGAAGGATCCGGCATTCAATTGAAAGTTGGAACTTCCGAAGACCGGAAATGGAGGTCTCAGAAATTTGCCCGTGAGGTGGGAAGGCACCGAAACGGCTCGGAAAAGCCCGTATCCCTCGAGTCATTACAGCCGGACAAAGCCGGTCCATGATGGATCGTAGAGGGAATTGTCGGACCAGAACCGGAGGATGGATGAACAACCAAAGGTGATTCTTCGAGTGTCGGAGAAAGCCGACATCCTAAACCGAGCTCCGCTCCGGAGCGCAGGGTACCCGTGCTCAACGGAATATCATGAGGAGTGAGGTTCGGAAGCGAAGAAATGGAACCGGATGGTGAAGAAGACATTTGAGAGCCAACAAGGATAGGTGAGATTGATTATACTGTTATATCCGTGTCGAGAGGGAGAGAAAGGAAGGAGAGGGGATAGGTTCCAGATGGGTTATGACCGGGCTCGGAATGCTGGAGGTCAACAGAAGTAAACGGGAGAGGATTCCGGAACACAGATATGGCCACTACACCACAGCTAGGTTTAAGGGTGAGCGTACTATCTGGTTGGCTAGGAATGAAGGAGGAGGGAAAGGGAGACGGCCGAGGGTTACCGGAAGTGAAGGCCGGTAAGCCAGAGTAGTAATGCCGAAGGCGGACAAAGTCCAGTAAGGCGGAGGTGATGTGCTGAAGGCTGGGCGATGTCCGGTAATCCGGAAGTTATGCCGAAGTCCGAGATGGAGTCCAACAAGTAAGGAAGTTCACAGATGTATAAGTCCGGACGTCCGGGATAAGGTTTTCGACAAGTCCGGTCGTCGGACGGAAGGCAGAAGTCAAGTCCGTCGGCCGGAGCACTCGGACATTGGAGGAAGCGTCAAGACGACGGAGAATGACGGAAAGCCAAACAACGTTAGACAGGAATGAACATTTATAATCAATCTAAATAAAGTACATGATCATAATCTAGACATTTTATAGTAATAGCGGAGGTAAGTATATATAAGGAAATTGATTAAAGAACAAGGGAAGAATAAAAGGAGATCATAGCTTCTTGTATAAGTACAAGGGAGATGACGGATTGAGAACATAGAGCATGTGTGCATAACAGGAGTGCATGTGGAGATCTACTGCCAAGGCAGATAGATGGTTGCATGAGAACTCGTCATCGGCTGAAGGGCCGGATGAAGTCCGATAAGAGCCGGAGCATTCCGGAGAAGACCGGAACGTTAAGCTGGAAGAAGACAGAGATGAACGGGTGATAACCAGAAGTCATCCGGTCATAGTCCGGATGTCGTCCGGGGTTGAGCCGGAGGTAAACCGGCATAGACCGGGAGTTGACCGGGGGTTGACTGGGAGATGGCCGGAGGTTATTGGAATGTGAACGGATGTGTACTGGAGTATACCAGAAGTGGTCAGATGAGGTCCGGATAAGTCCGTGGTGGTACGGGATGTAACACTGCCTCCGATTTTGTCAGGCTAAGCAATTTCAATCTGGAAATCGTTGGCAGACCAAAAAAATTATGTATTGAAGTTGGCAGAGAGGGAATGCAAACTTGGTTGGTTTAGATTTCCGATTGCCGCGTAATCAGAAATCCACAGGTATCCTGCGGATATGATCCGGTGGACATAGCGACAATTGGCATTTCACAAATGCGGATTTTCAACCCCTCTGGAAGAAAGGCACCTGATCAAATTGTTGACATGGTGGCTGTGTGATGTCGGGAATTGGACCGAAGTTGTATCCTGCACCCGATCCGCTCAAATGTCACCCTGTTCCTTCAAGATTGAGTATAACACACTGCCTAGGTATGCAGCAATCTGATATCAAGGTATTCTGAACTTTTTCTTTTTCTTTTTTTTTTGAGACTCAAGTTTTTTTTTTTGGAAATAAATAACGTAGATTGACCATTATAAGATAGCATCGTAGTATATATATATGCAGTTCTGAGGTATTCTGAGATTTGAGGGTTTTTTTTTCTTGGGTCTTAATTTTTTTTTTGGAAATGAATAATGTGATGGATAGACCGTCATATGCATACAGTCACCTTGGGTCACACTTATAAGCTGACGAATTGTTGGTATGCGCAGATGTTGCTTCGGTGAATGAGGTGTGCGGCCGACAATGACGAAATCACTGAGAGTCAGTGATAATTTGCGCAGAGTTGGCCAATGTTCGGTACCGTGCGGAGGAAACCGTTTGAAACAGTGTTGTGCACATCAGTGACTAGTCAGCGACTAGTCAGAGAGTCGCAATAGTCGGGTCACTCGGGTCACCGCTGTGGCCTGACCCTGACCTCGGGATTCCAAATGAGGAAGGAGCCTTGAATTGGAGTCGCAGATGAGAGGAATATTATCATAGTGACTACGGTACACATCATATTTGAAGACTTTCAATGTACCCAAATATTTCTAGAATTGTTCCTACTTTTGCTATTTATTTGTTGCGCTATCGCACATTCGGAGAACTTCGGACTAAAATTTTCCGATATGCCGATGACGTGGGAACAGTCGCTCGGCTACCCCGGCCACGCAGTGCGAAGACTGCGCAAAGTCAAGCCCTTGGTGACTAGTCACTGACTAGTCGTCGACTGTACAAATCGGCTAGTCGTTTCGGGTCAGTGACCCTCCAACACTGGTTTGAACCATTTGAAAATGGTTTATAAACTGTTTGGACCGGTGGTCAAACTAAACGAAAATAAAAATGGTTATAACCGTTTGAAACCGTTTTCAAACGAAAACAGTTGGAGCCTTAGGACGGAGGAGCACATCGGGAATTGCTTGGTTCTAACGCCTTTGCCCTATTTTGCAAATACCGCCATCACGCTCTTGCTGCCACCGTGTCCTTTTTCTTGTCTCGTCTCGTCGTCTCCAGCCACAGCAATTTACTGTAACGGGTGGATTGAGCAGCCGGAAAAGCCAGCATCTCCGGCCGTGCGTCAAAGACCAAAAACCATTTTTTTGACGACATAGAAGCGCATTCTGGCTACCCGAAATGACGTCGCTCGAAAGCGTGCTCCTGCCGCCATCCTGAATGTGACGCGCAGCACTGCTCGCGACTGTCACTTTCCCCGACCTTTGTGCTGTGCTCCACTGCACCACACGGCCGGCGCCGCGCTCTTCCTCTGCTCGTGCCGCCTCTCCACCTCCCCACACTACCATCGACGCACGAGTACTTCTACACGCCCGACGCCATCCTCTTGCCGGAACCATGCCCACCACCATCTGGCCCTGCCTCTCAGTGCCCGTCGTGTGCACCACCACACGCGTACTCCGCGCCCGCCGCGGTCTCTTTATCAGTGTTGGCACGGCCGGGTCAAAGGTCAAACGCAGTTGACAAAATTGATGCTGACGGCCGGTTGACGGCGTTTGACGGCAGTTGACGGCATTTTGACGGCAAACTCCAAAAATCATTCTACAACTCCCTGCGCCTAAGGCTCCAACCATTTAGTTTTCGTTTACGGAGTCCCGTAAACTAAACGGTAAACGGTTCATAAACGTTTACAAACGTTTACAAAATGTTTAAAAACGGATGAATTTGACGGAATATATTCATTGAGTGTGGAACGCAGGTAGGTGTGACGGGGTTGACTTGAATAAGTCAACTGGAAGTTAGCTTCTCTATTTTGATTTTTTTTGACTTCCACCCTTTTCACCAGCTGGTTCCGTGCATCCACAGGTGGGTATCAAGATGGAGGTGCACTAATGCGGGACTGGGTGCATGAATTTCCAAGTGCCCACACTGGAGATTCATAAAGATTTAGATTTTTGAAGAATCAACACTGCATCGTCACTGCACACTTTCCATCGACATCGCTGGTGTGGTGTCGCAGCCGCCAGCAAGCTGAAATCCGAGATGCCCGGAACCGACAATGAACCAACTGCGAGGCCAAACGTAGCATAGGACCAGCCTTAATTTAAGCTCAAGATGAAATTTAAACCATTGCTACACAATTTCCAACTCAAATTTGGTGGTGAGTTGAGCTGAATGTTCGGTTGAAAATCATCAAAAATATTACCGTTTAAACCGTTTTTAAACTGTTTTTTTACTGTTTACCGAGGTCCGTAAACTAAATGGATTATTAATCCGTTTACAAGCGTTTAGAAACGTTTGGAAACGCATGTGGCACCGCCCTCATGATGCTGCAATGATGATATTTTGCAGGCCAACATTGACAGCCTGAGTGGTTGAAATTGGAGTGTTCCAGAGGAATATGTGGGCATCGGCAAACAAAGTAATTGTCGGGGGCGATGAATTAAAGGCTGAGATGCCCTTCAGGAGATATCTTCAACTGACCAATGTCTCGCCAGCACCACACAATGGCCCCGTCAAAGTGCTCCCCAAATACCAATTTCGGCAAAGCGGTGCGGGCCCGTTCGGCCTTGTATATCCAATTTAACGTTGGATGGTGAATGGAACCTGCAGTAATTGAATATGGGTCCCCAGGTTTGCCTGTCATATATGAAACTTTGGATCGGAGTCTGGGGTCAAAGGTCGGAATTTTATTCACAAGACTAAGACGAAATTGTGCACAAGGAACCGCAAATCTATTCAACTTTGAATTCAGGCAAAGTCTATCAAACGCTCTCGATTTATTTGCATTTTTTCAAAATTTGTAGCAGAGTTTCTTGGGGGTTCCCAAAAAGGAAATTTCGTTTGACGGAAGCCGTCAAATGTCGTCAAACGCTCGTCAAAGTCTTGACAAATTGTCAAACATCGTTTGACGCCGTCAAAGCCAACACTGCTCTTTATCGCCACCACGGCGCTCTTCGCCTGGCCGCGCACCATGTCCACCTTCACATCGACCCGGAACTCCTGATGCACCTGCATGGCCGATTCGCCCGCACGCCGTGCGCCATCGCCGTCGCAGTACTGCGTCTGTAGCCCTGCGGCAAACATTCCCCATCGCCGACGCTTCCTTTCTCGCCTCCTCTCGCACTATATGCATTTAATCATCTTCCGTGTCTTTCTCGAAGGACGCCGCAAGAGATGATTATAGAGAGTACACAATATCAATAATGCATACTCATACGTCAATGCAAACGTATTAAAAAACTACACAAAGCTGCCATGAACGGCAAAAGAAATGTAAGATAAGTCGGTACCAGCAATCCCGCAGTAAGTAACCCTCTGCCCCTCCCCTCGCCCACGCGCGCTTGCGGTGCGTCGGTGTTCCCGAAAGGCAGCTGGAGCCGCCGCGCGCTCAGAGAGGGAGCACAGCGGGATCTGGATTCCTGCGCACATCGTAGCCGCTGCTCGAGCAGCGGCTGCGCGTCATCTCCATACGCTCGTGCGTTCTCCACTGGCGCATCGCATACAGCGCACAAAGCGCCGCAGGCGGGTCACCCGCTGCTGTCCTCGTGCTGCATACAGGACGCGTAGGTGGCGGCGAGCGGTGGGACAACGGAAAGGATCGGCGTGGTGGTCGGATGCGATGGGTACAGCGCGCGGCGCGGGCGGTGGGGAATGTCCGCGGTGCACGCTGCGCACGCAGGACTGGAGAAGTACGTGCAGGCAGGCGAGTCGAGCGGCGAGGGCGGTTCTACGCGGCGGATTGTGAGCGCGCGCGGGGACGGGACGAAAATGGCGTGGGTGATGGGGAGTGTGTTGTGTACGCTGGTGGTGGTGCGCGCCATACCCGCACTGCGCGACAGGACCTGGCTTTGAGCAGATGGTGGGGCGGAGGGTCGCAGCGCATGGGTAGGTGACGTGCGCGTCGTGTTGTAGTTTGTACCTGGGGCGGGTCTTCATGGCGCTGAGGATTGCAGGACGCGTGGGGAGGCGACGAACGTGCCGTGCGCGGTGGAGGGCCGGGACGTCGAGCGGTGAGGGCTGTAGATGGTGGTGGCGGATGAGAAGGTAACGAAGGCGGCGCAGGGAAGGAGGAACGACCATTGGCGTAGCTGGGATGCGCGGGGGCCTGACCTTGAGGATAAGATCGTACGCACGGGGCACACGAAGCAGGTGGTAGTTGCTTCGTAGCGGCTGAGCACATCGCGTGGTGTCGTGCAGCTGCAAAAGGCCGGCGCGCGCGGCGGGCAGTGCGGATGGTCGCGGTGCATGTCGTACAAGGCGTTCCGGCGGAGGGACTGGCGTCATGGAAGGGTGTGCAAGCGCAGGATGGCTGGCTGAGGACGATGTCAATATTTACAGCAAAAGCAGGAAACAAGAAGCGATGAGGAAAGGGAGAGAAAGAGAAGGAAAGAAAGGGAGGAGACGCACCCATATCCCACTCGCAAGCGACGAATCCGCGCAGGCTGCAATGGAAAAGAGGAGAAGGATCTGGTAGGATTGCGGTCGGACCGTTCCACTCAGGAAGACGGTCAATGTCGGAGTGGACTGTCTAGAAGATAATCAGGCAAGGTAAAGCTTATGGAAAGGTTTAGGGCACGCACGATACTCGCGATCCGAAAGTGCAGCCCGACTCCCAAGTCGCACCCGGGACGGGATGCATATTCGTAACCCAAAGACCAAGTCGTTGGTCAGGACCGCGAGGGACGCCGCTGCCAGACGTAAGAGCGTTGGCCCTAGAGGAGACAAAGCGGCAGAATCAGCGAAAGGAGAGAAGGATTCATAACAGGCGACGCACCGTGAATAAGCACGACCGCGCCGACTGCCCTTCTCCCTCGATCCTTTTGGCATCAGACTGTGTGCGAGGTACGTGCGCTTGTATGCGGGGAGATCGAGCGTTGGGTCAGCGGAGGTCTGCACAAGACAAAAAAGAATTTGGATGAGAACGAAGCAAAAAAATCACAGAAAAAAGCAAAGGCACCCTGAATCGAGCCGGTCATGAGAATCGAAAACTAGAAACGATGCGCATGGGCAATGGCGTCGTACGGTGCGCTGGACATGCTGCGATCGTCGAACTCGAAGCATTCTAGCGTGTGGAGGGCGACACGGCGCGAATCGTGTCGAGCATGGCGGCAGTGGTTTCAAACTGATGATTAGAGGCTGAGTTGGAACCGAGGCCGAAGAGCAGAGGGCGGGGAGGAGTGTTGCTTAGATTCGGGGGCGAGTGGAGAATGCAGGGTTAGAGGAAACGAAGCACCTTCCATATCGGGAAGCTGCTTCTTTTCGCTCGTTTGGGACTGTCCGCCCCAGAAAAATTTGTTCAAAAAAAGCCGTCCCAAAGCTTAGCTGCTGCGTTTGGCTTAGCACGGATGGGATCTGAACTCGAGGGAGGATAATGGAAACAGGTGAAGTGGAGTACACGTTAATTGATGAGCAGCGACGGAGCGGTTTCTGCTGCACTGCAACTGATGTTTGAGTGCGATACGCTCATGAGCCGAGTGGAAGAAACCGCCGTACACGGCCGCCTTCCATCGTTTTTACGGGGCGTTCAGCGCACGCCAAAGGGACATTTGCAACCGGTACACAAAATATCTACGCCTTCCCATTATCCGCAGCGCAACAATCCTTGCAAGATGACCTCGCCAAGGCATTGCTGCTGATACGCACTCCATCCAGCCGCCTAACGGGTTAAGCTCGGTGTCGTGTTGGGGTTGCGCCAAGCCGCGCGCGTCCAGTGGTGAGGAGACCGGATGGCGGTGGCGTATGAGAAGGCGACGGCGGCGCCAGCAATGAGGAACGACCGGGGCGCGTGCTGCCGACGCGGGACGTGTTGCGGGTGGTACTGAAGAGCGTGGGCGGCGCGGGCGTTGGGCGCTACGGCAGTTAAGACAGTCGCGCTGCACGAGGACGCAACGAAGGCGGCGCCCGGGACGACAGACGCGAGCGTCACACGCTGCCCGTGCGGCTGGTGGTGAGGGTCGGGGCTGGGGTGCGCGCTGGCGTGGTGTCGGGCGTGTCGGCGTGGGACAGCATCGAGGGCAGTACATCGCGTGCAGCACGTAGTGGGTTTAGAGTCGCGTGGGGTAAGTGTGGTAGCGCTGGAGACGGTCCCCTGCGACAGCCGGCGCCGCTGGTAGTCGCGGCGGATGGCGGATATCACGCTCCAGCGAAGCGGGGACTGGCGAGGCGGACGTCGCGAGTGCGCGACGATTGCCTCTTGGTGGTTGAGACGCGGACGGCGTCGAGCGCTGTGCATGCCGGTGGCACCGCGCGGGGGGCGTGTGGGGTACCCCTGCGTCGATGGTAGACCAGGGAGGCGGAGGGGCGACGCATCGATGGTCGTAGTGCGCCGGTAGAAGAAAGCAGAACAACCCGCGAGCGCTCCGCATGCGGGTGGTGCGTGCGGATGGTACTTGGGGCTGCACGAGAAAGAGAGGCGGGGGAGACTGGGGCATTGCCGACGATAGTCGTCGCGGGCGGGAGGCAAGGAAAACGGCGTACGGGACGGGGAATGGACGCAACGGGTGCTGGTGTTGCACACCCCAGCTGTGGAGCACGCAGGTGCGCGCCGAGAACACTGAGGTCTCTACTGAAGATCGTTGTTGCGCCTACGATTAACGAGGGCAGCGGACGGGTCAAGGAACCACAGCGCCTGCGGCGTGTCGAATCTTAGGTGCACGGGAGCCTAGTGTTGAGGGCACAGCGTCAAGGGTGAGGTCGTAAGCGCGGGTGCGTCAAGCGTGTGGCCAGTGGCGTCGTAGTCACCGAGTGCATCGCATCCAATATTGTGCTGCGATGCAAAAGAGAAGACCGAGTCGTCTGCTAGGCTTGCGGTCGGTCTCGCCCGGTCGACACGCTTGCACTATGTGGGAGGTAATCAGCAAAGTTAAAAGAAAGGAACAAGGCACGCACAATACTCGCTATCTGGAAAGGCAGTCCGGGTTCAACTCGCACCCCCGACGAGATGCGGATTCGCAGCTGCTTCGAGCACGGCAAGGGTGCTCGAAGACCAAGTCGTTAGTCGGGATGCCGCTGCGATGTAGGGAGGCGCGCATCGGGCGTGTTGGGAGCAGAAAAAGCCGGCGACATCAGCAGAAGGGGACTAGGATTGATAATCGCGAGTCGCGTTGAGCATGACGGCAATGATTTCAAAATGAGGCTTGGAGGCTGAATTAAATGGGAGCTGGGGGCGACTGGGAGGGCTGGGAGAAGCTTCGGCCAAGGGAGGGTCAGAATTCGATGTCGCGGTAAGGGAGCGAGTCGAGGAAGATAAGATCCATTACCCAAGAGCTGGACGGCGAAGAGATTCTAGAAGAACGACGACTCGGACGAGGGTGAGAGTCAGAGGAACAAGCACGTGCGCACTTATGACAACGTGGGGGCGGACGGCACGTTGTCTCCTACACAGTCACTCGCCACACACGTCGTCCCAAGCCTTTCCTTGGTCAGTCTTGCTCTAGTAGAAACTTCAGCAGCAATTGACATGCCTCTACAAAGATCCACATTCTGAATCTTCATCGATCTTCTGGCAACTTGACGGTATCATGCTTTCCCAAGATGATTCTCGCGCCCTGTACATCACCGGTAAGAGAAGAACTAAGTTACTCTGCCGAAACAATTATTAATTTTGAGTAGGTGGCCAAGGTGGTCCTGGGGGTCAGGGACACCCACATGGTACCGGTGGCCCTGGTGGGGCTGGCTTGGGTCCCACTGTGAATTTCAATGTCCAACAGTTAATTGCGCATAATTTGCACGCCGGGCCCACTTCACAGCAAGCATTTCAGCCTAGCAACATCCGAGCTTCTCAAATTGTGAACCATTGTGCTCCGCCATCACGAATCTTTCAGGGCAGGAGGGATATCCTTGACAAAATGCATCATTTTTTCAAATCAAACAAGGGGACCCAGAACGTTTATGTGCTCCATGGACTCGGAGGTGCTGGCAAGACACAGATTGCTCTGAAATTCATACAAGAGTCATCATCTCGGTGAGCTTGATCATCCAACTTTGTAAATTTCCACTGTTTGTTGATCCAGTTATATGTTCCAGCTTCCCAAACATCTTTTTTATCGACACCAGCACTGTTGTGACAATTGATACAGGTCTCAGGAACATAGCTGTTATGAAAGATTCTGGGAATTCCCAACAAGATGGCTTACTATGGCTGACCAGCAAAGTTGAAGAATGGCTTCTTTTCTTTGACAATGCAGATGATCCAAACATGGATCTGAATGATTTTCTTCCTCAGTGCAATCATGGGAACATCATCATCGCATCTCGAAATCCTGGACTGTGTGTTTATGCTGGTGCACATTCTCTTGTGTCAGATATGGAAGAGAAAGATGCAGCCACACTGTTACTCAGGAGTGCTGCACAAGAGGCCACAATCCATACTGAACAAACTGCAATGGAGATAGTCAAGGTCAGACAGCTGACCCTGGAAAATCATTCAATTCTAATAGTAATATTTTCTTAGGCATTATATTGTCTACCTCTCGCAATTGTTCAAGCTGGTGCTTTCATATCAAAATCTCGAGATCTTGGCAGCTATTTGGCACTTTATACCAAGAACCAAGCACAACTACTAAGTGAAAAGCCAGCTCAATCTCATGACTGTTATGCCTGGACAGTATATACAACATGGCAAATGAGCTTTGACCGGCTCAAGGCACCAGCTGCCATGTTTCTACAGCATTGTGCATTCCTCCATTATAATGGAATCTCAGAGGATATCTTCATCTATGCATCCAAATTTGAGTTAGACAGTCCATCTGAGAAAGAACTGCAGGAGCCTCTGGAATTTCTCTCACATTTTCTGGCACCAACTGGTGAATGGGACTCTTTGAAGTTTTCCAATATAGCCAATGAAGTCCAAGCATATTCATTGATCAGCCATGATTCAGAGAAGAAACTCTTTTCTATCCATCCATTGGTACATGCTTGGAGTCAAACAACAGTCTGCAATCCAGGGAAATACAGGTCTACCATGGCATCTTTACTTGGCATGGCTCTTTCCAAACGTCAAACATATGATACCCAATTAGGAAGTCTGGCAATGTGTCCACATGTGGAATTGGCTGTAAAAATTGAGGCAGAAGTAGCTCTGGGGTTCAGGGAGCAATATGAATTAGTGTTTTGGGAAACTGGAAAATTCAAACAATCTGAGGAGTTGCTGGAAGAAGTGCTGGAGAAACGGAAACACCTGCAGGGTGACAACCATCCAGACACCCTGTGTACCATGGGTAATCTGGCTGTCACATACTCAGCCCTGGGAGAGCATCAAAAGGCTAAAGAACTCAGTATTACTGTGCTGGAGCAAAAGAAACGAGTTCTAGGTGACAACCATCCAGACACCCTGTATACCATGGGTAGTCTGGCCATGACATACTCAAGCCTGGGAGAGCATCGAAAGGCCAAAGAACTCAACGTTACTGTGCTGGAGAAACAGAAACAGGTTCTGGGTGACAACCATCCAGTCACCCTGTATACCATGGGTAATCTGGCCAGCACATACTCAGATCTGGGAGAGCATCAAAAGGCGGAAGAACTCAAGGTTACTGTGCTGGGGAAACAGAAACAGGTTCTGGATGACAACCATCCAGACACCCTGCATACCATGGGGAATCTGGCCAACACATATGCGAAACTGGGAGAGTATCAAAAGGCCAAACAATTCAAGGTTACTGTGCTGGAGAAACAGAAACAGGTTCTGGGTGACAACCATCCAGACACCCTGCATACCATGGGTAGTCTAGCCAGCACATACTCAGATCTGGGAGAGCATCAAAAGGCTAAAGAACTCAGTGTTACTGTGCTGGAGAAAAAGAAACGGGTTCTGGGTGATAACCATCCAGACACCCTGTATAGCATGGGTAATCTGGCCACCACATACTCAAGCCTGGGAGAGCATCAAAAGGCCAACGAACTCAATGTTACTGTGCTGGAGAAACAGAAACAGGTTCTGGGTGACAACCATCCAGCCACCCTGCATACCATGCGTAATCTGGCCAACACATACTCAAGCCTGGGAGAGCATCGAAAGGCTGAAGAACTCAATATTATGGTGCTGGAGAAACAGAAACAGGTTCTGGGTGAGAACCATCCAGACACCCTGAGTACCATGGGTGATCTGGCCAACATATACTCATACCTGGGAGAGCATCAAAAGGCCAAAGCACTCAATGTTACTGTGCTGGAGAAACGGAAACAGGTTCTGGGTGACAACCATCCAGATACCCTGTATACCATGGGTAATCTGGCAAACACATACTCAAATCTGGGAGAGCATCAAAAGGCTGATGAACTCAATGTTACTATGCACCAGAAACAGAAACAGATTCCCCTGCCCCCTCATTCTTTGCTGCATGCATCCCCACCACTTCCTTCTCCACTACTTCTGCTTAATACTCCTTCATCACTACTACCTCATAGGCTCGGGCGAGAGTTGAAGAAACAAACTCCCTCAGCAGGTACTGTGCCTTCACCTTTCTTTGAAAAAAAAGTCACAAAGAGGCGTGCATTGAAGGACGCCACTCATCCCCATTGGCGTTAAGGTGAGTTACCTCTGGCTTTGATGTTTGATGTAGGACTGAAGTAGTGTTGTACAAACTCCAGTTTCTAGTCTGAAAAGAGCTTAAGAACAATACAGGACCCCAGTTGCAACTGACTTATGCTCTTATTTATTTTGAAAGATGTATGGCAACTATATAAAGCAATTGTTTTTTGTCATTGTAGTAAGATTCAAAATACACAAGCAAACTCCAGTTGCAGGTCTACCTCCCAAGATAAGTATGTTTAATGAGTATACACCACATTACCAGACAGTTCAAACCTAAAATCTGGCACCACTTAAGAGCCTGTTTGGTGTTTTGGTGTGGTGTTGATTTCCCTTACTGAGAAACTCTAAATTATTTTTCAGCACATCTATGCCAAGAGTCTGACAGTACAGATTTTGATGGGACAGCAATGCACTTAAGAATATGCCTACTCAGCCTCTATTTCAGCTATCCTTGATACTTGCCACAGCATACTTTGGAATCTGGACAACCTCGCTGTCATCCTCGATGTCAGTCCCTTGTAATTGGAATTTCAAATGATGAATAATTGTCTCAATGGTGCTGTAAGGGCAACCTTAGCTCAGCGCTAGGACTTGGAAGCTGGCAAGGGAATCCGAAGAAGCAAAAGGATGAGGATTCCCATGCTAGGTGAAGGTTTATAAACTAATAGGTACTAGCCAGTAGCATATCTCCAAAGGGATCAGCAATGATCCCAGGCCTGGTCGCATAACACATGCCAGTGCGAGTGATCAGAAGGAGAGGAAAGTGACAGAACAGAGGCTAGAGAGATGGAGGGTGAGGTTCTGGGTGCAAGTGAAGCAAAGGGAGGTGCCAGAGGAGGTTCCAAATGAAGAACCGGACAGAAGACCGGAGTTGGACTGAGGGCTAGTTGATCTGGATGATCCGGAGCCGGACGGAAAACTGGATGAATGGCTGGATGGGGGTTCCCCTGACACCACCCCCCCCCCCCCCCCCCCCTTGGAATACAGTGTCCCAACATATGAATCAGATGTGGGTGTCGCGCTTCCCGAACAAGAGGGAGTCAAATGAGGCTGAGGCAATCCAGTGCAGAGTGTTGGGATAGCAGTGGTAGGTGTCAACAGTGTCTTTGGCAAAGACGTTGGAGCACTTAACCCACTTATTGTGTTCCGGGCCATAGCCTTTCCACTGCACCATGCACCATGTACCAGAGGCTGCTGTACCGGACCTTTGCCTCGAGGATCTCTTCAACTTCCCAGGCAATGTCATGGTCCATCTGGAGGACGGGCAGAGGTTCGTAGTTCTGGGGGCATCTGGGGAATGGGTCCGGTCCTGTGAGCTCAACTTTTACCACTGAAAAGACCAGATGAAGCTGGGAGTATCGGGGGGGGGGGGGGGGGGGGGCTTGAGATTGTACACACCCTTTCCGATGACCCTCACAACCTTAAAGGGTCCAAGGTGTTTGTCTGAGAATTTGATAGACAGATGTGTCATCTGGATGTCAGAAGCATCAACCCAGACCTGGTCACCCACCTTGATCTCCGGGGTGGGCATGCAACGGCAGTCATAGTATAGCTTGAACTCATCTTGGCCTTGACGAGTGCAGTTTTGGCTTCCAAAACACCGGAAATGATCCGGTCTCGGAATTTGTTCACAGATTCCACTGCTGAGTGCAACCCATTATGCTTGAAACCCATCCGGGGGAGCCTTCCGGTGTCCATTATAAACGGAACTTGTTGTGTCAAGAACGTCGAACTCATGGGCTTCTGGAAGCTCAATCCACCAAGATGGTATCCCAGCACTTTTCCGAGATTTCCATCGAGTAGAGTTCTCCGTGCAGCAACTTTCGGAGTGCCTGAGTCCAATTGCATGGATCACAAGTGCAGACGTACTGGCTGACATGCCGGGACAGCTAGGGCCACCAATAATTCCAGGAGATGAGCTCCAAGGTCTTAAAGCGGCCGTCATGTCCGGCGACCTGAGTGTCGTGGTGCTGCATCATGATCTGGTGCCGGAGATCCTTATTCCACAGTACAACAATCTTACCACAGAAATAGAAGAGTCTGTCCAAAATCTGCCTCTCAGATGACTGGGGGGAGCGGACATTCTGGTTCTTGAGGAGTTCCTATGCAACGAGTGCAAGGGGGTCCTCAAGGTCTGGCTCACCTGCGAAGGCCTCCCAGACATTGTGGAAAAGGTGGATCTTGGGGTCGGCAACCACAACACCTTCCAGCGTGCGGATGTGGAACAAGTCCGGGCAGAGGAGGGTGATGTCCATTGTCGAAGAGAAGGGTGGTCCATAGGTGGACTGAGTGGTGTCCAGCTCATGCCGATGAATGACAGTCACTCCTAGTGCGGATGGATCACGTTTGAGAAAGGTTCACGAAGCTAACTTCTATAAAACCAAACCCTAACCAAAACCACTCAATGACACCTTTCCTTAATAGGAATGATAGTTTAAGTTCGGGGGTGTAGACCAAGTATTAGGTCAAAGAGCCAAGTGCATGCAGGTTTCAACCGTTCGAGAGAGTCTCGTAGTTGAGCGTGGTGTGTTTTGTTGGTTCGAGGAGCGCTTTCCTTTGTTCATGGATGAACATAGGTTGCTTAGTATAAGAAACAGACTCGAAGGTCTGGCGTGGTTTGTTCCGAGGAACGGGTTTTTGCTAACACGTTGGCTTGACAAGCTCACAACGATGGTTCGCGGACACAGGGACACCAGAACACAGGACACAGGGACACCAGAACACAGGACACAGGACACACAAGAACATGTTCACGGACACAATGACAAGACAAACACAAGACACGGGACACAGACACGTTCACGGACACAATTCCACAGTTCAGGTTCACAAGTCCACACAGATATTAATCCAAACCACAAGTCACTTTATATCAGATGAAAGAACAGTCGTGCTGGGCTACTGAGCTCTCGAGCCAAACCTATCTACAACACTACTGTGTCTAGAGGCGGGGTCTGCTACTGTACTGCTAAACTGCCTCTTTTATACTACTCTCTTATCGCGATGACTAAATAATATTATATACACTGGTCCGTTTATCTGTGAAATCTGACTCGAAATCCCTGCTCAAATAACGCTATTGGCTCCCTATACCGGTAGATCGAACACCGGTTCAGACTCAATAGATTGAAATTGAAATATTATGGTATCTTGGTGATAATGCTGGGTCCGCGACTCACAGCTCGGGCGACGCTCTTGCCTAGATGTGTCTCTTCTTCGTCTTAGCCCTATTCAGATTCTCCTACTGAGGTCGGGGTCTCTTCGTGAGCGACTTATACGGTTCGCGGGCGCTGTCAAACTCTCGTGGTTCAACTATATTGATCGTGTTTCGGCTGTTGCCATCTTTGATCGGACAGCTCCACCTGGAGCATGCTTTGGCATCAGTCACCTAATTCATCTTGGTCATACTCCAGATCTGCACGGACCTCGGAGCTATAGCCGTTCGGGGTATTCGCTGCTTTTCCGTTCTCTGAGCCCTCCGCTTGCATGTGACACACACGTCCACTAATTCCAGGAATGCCGCGACAAACAAAGTGTCTCTGGAGGTGGTCGCAACCACTGAGTTCTGTCCGCCATTGCCAAATATAGATTCCTTCTAACTCCTCTGTAGTCCAAGTCAGCGTCAGCGCTTCTAGGCGGGTTCCTAGGTACTGTCTGGTTATTTGAGATCATCTCCGTGTGAGCGCGACTCTAGCTATATGACTGGTAGCTCTCCGCGCGAGGCTTCGCGGAAGCTTCTCAGGATGTCTGCGTGATTGTTTATACTGAAAATCACAAAATAGCTGCATTTCATGTGTGACTGTTTTCACGGCTTATCACTGATAATGGTGCTGAGTCGTGAAAACGGATCCCCACTCGTGCCAAGGAGATACAAGCTCTAGAGATACAGTATAATAGGGTTCAATGGATAAGGAAGGTTCAATGAATAATTCTTTTTTTACTGAACGTGCACCTATTTTCTACCAAATCCTCTGGGTATTTGAATGCATACATGCTATTTACATCTCGCAAAAAAAGTTTCAGGCCCATAACCCTACTAGGGGCCGAATGGGATGTGTTCTCAGGTCCATCAGTCTTTGATGACCACTTTGATCAACTTTCCTTTTCGTCCATTATGCACCTATTTAGATATATTTCTTTCCAAATCATAATTTGGCGGCGTAGATCACCATTCAAGGTACAATACTGCCCCAAAGAGTGAGGTGATCGGACCAAAAATGGCGGCTACAAAAATCATGTATGCCTTTGCACGCCAAAAGCATGACATAACTTGTTACTATTGGCACATACTTTCGCTGCTCTTTCGGCCTATATTGGGTGCTGGGACAAGGTAGATAACTTCTATGGTACTTATAAAGCATATCCTGAGCCTTGAAATGCTGAATAGCAGGAGAGGGACCACTAGCGAAGCAGAAATGTGGATTATCCATTGAACCCTCCATGTGATATTCCCATCAAAAAGACATTCCCTTTCTTCTACCTACATCCAATGTATACGTTCATCATATAACCCTCCAGGGAAGCTTATTATATACTCTAGTATGCACCTGATTAATTTCAAATTTTAGTCCCAACAATTGCGAGCTCTCCAAGTCAAAAATCAAAGTTGTTATCCAAGGAACCCTACTACACTGTAGGACAATCAGTAGAGTGATAATGAGAAATATTTGGCTTGTTGTTGGTTCAGACTCAGGCGTGCGCACAAGAAATCCGAGTGAAGGTGTGGATTAGGTGGTCGTGGTAAGAGGGGAAGGAGGAAGATACATGAGGGGATGGCTGCTTGCATGTTTGTGCAACACCAAGCGAAATGTGGGAATGATAAGTATGAAACATAGAAACGTACGTAAAATGGCCGTGATAAATTCTTTGGCTTCACAGATCCTTTAGCATGTCGCAAACTGGGAATCTGTGCAAAGACTTATAGGGAGACACATGCTGCCTCACTCAGCACCAAAGGTGGTTGCCCAAGCCACTTCAAAGTCAATCCCCAGCACAGTCCAAGCCCGTGGCAGCATCCAGAATTGTGATAGCCTCGGGATTGCTACAAATGGGAAATGCATGGAAAGTGCGGTGAATAGCAACTAAATGGTGCAAGTAATATAAATGGAAACCCAACCGTGTTTCAGCTCCAAAATAATCAGGTGCACGTGGTATTAGCAGTGAATGGCTTCTTAGTGTATCAATGAGAACCTTGGTCTTGCAGAGTTGGAACAAATCTGAGGAAATGAGAGGGGTAAAATGTTTCCAGAAAGAAAATAGGGAAGAGTGACACAATAGAAGAATAAAACAAAAAGAGGGTGCGTTATGTTGAAACATTTGGTTGACACGTGCAATTGGTCCGAAATAGGAAAGAGACAAGCTGGGCAAGTCGCACTTCCACACCATGTTGTCTGAGCCTGCTTTGTGATCAGGGTGATGGGACAACACATCCAGAGAACACATAGGCGGCCGGGTTGGTCACAAAGTCAAACCAGGACAAGTACAGGTAACTTAATAGGTGCTCATTTCATGAAAAATCCTGTATATTGTGGTGGACCCCTTTGTGAAGTTTTCTGACAAGTTATGAAGGGTGTCTGAGTGGTTGTATTTGTAGTAGGGGCTGATATCTGGCATTTCAGCATCACTCTGTAGCCATCAAATGCTCTGGTGCCATTTCTCGGCCATTTTTCGGACCTCAACTTTGATGGCAATCCAGGGTGAGAGAGCATCAAATTCAATTAAATATAGGTGCTAAAACTCTGAGGAATGACCATTCCTGCAATCCGACATTTCTCCTTCTAATGTATTTTTGAACTCTGTCACCCAGCCAATCTTTGCCTCGGTTGAGCATTCTGTCCAAAGATTCACTTTGCTGCAATCCGACATTTCCCCTTCTAATGTTTTTTTGAACTCTGTCACTCAGTTGAGCTTTGCTTCAGTCTGGTCCGAGCATTCTGTCTGAAGCTCCAGCTGTTGACGTAGCCACATTTGGCACTGCTGGCAATCACCCACCATCACTTCTCTTTCAAATACTGCACACCTCAGTCCTTGGTCATGGGTCAGCCTTCTCTTCGGCTAATAAATTTGATAGTTAAACCTGGAAGGTGAAAATCAACTCTACAGAAGAGGATGCGAGGCCATGAGCAGCCAAGCAGCTGCTTGTAAGTATTCAAAAACTCTAGAGAATGGGGATTACATGCCATATATATTTACTGCAACATGGCAAGAAGGCAGAAGGCTCAGTTCTTTAGTTCTGAGTTGGCTCTGAGTGGGTCATTTTCGCAGTGATTACTCAACAAATCTTTGTGAATATTCATGAATATCTGCTTTCCCAGAAACTGATATTCACATGCGCGAATAGCACAGCTACATCAATTCATGAATACAAATATTTGCCATTCGTGAATAGATACTCGTGATATTTGATAGTTGTGTTATTCTCTAGCCTCAGCTCATAAGTGACCAAAAGGTCTTCATTCTTTTTCTTCTTCTCCGGTGGTCAACCTTTTCAGCTGCCGGCAGCTAACTGTCACCATACAGGCGCGCAGTGTAAAACTTGGCCTCCTGCATGTTCACAGCAGTTACTATCCGACGTTCCTCAAAAGCCTCCATGCCGGCCTCCGGGCTGCCATCCAGATCTGTGCACCGAAGTCGCCAGAGCTTGCCAGAATCCACTGGCCGGACGACACTTTTGGTAGAGACAAGGTCCGTCCCTTGCCCGCTGGTCGTCCTTGCGCTGTTGGCTGACTTTTCTTCTCAGTACCCGTCAGGAGTCCTTGAGCACGAAATTGGTCACTTCGAGATCCTGCCTGTCGACAATTCGTTGGTCCTGCCGACGGACTTTGTGGTACATTTTCAATTTCTCTATCATAATTTGATAGGGTTTTTAAAAATAACCCCTCGTATTGGGCAGCTCTCTAAACCCCGCGCCAGCATTGTCCCGCCAAGCGCTCCCCCGGCCACGGTGTTTAGCCAGCGGCTTCTAAGCTTCTACTCCTTCTTATGTCTTGATCACTAACTCCGGCCATTCCCTAGCTCGCTCCGTCTTCGTCCACCTCCCGTCCCTCCAAGAAGGACAAGAAGAAGGCCAAGGAGGGCAAGCTCCGCGACTTGGAGTGCAAGCTGCTCAGCAGCGACGACAGCGATAGTTCGGAGATGGTAACCCCCACTGCCAATGTGCCCCTGAGCCCTCCAAGGTGAAGACTGTGCAGGTATGGGTGGTATGGCCCCGACACTCCTGTCTTCCTAATATCTGATTTCGTTTCGTCTCTGCAGATGCCACTCTCTGAGTTCCCAGCGGAGTCTGCCGTTCGCCGCCAGAAACCAGCTACCAGCGCGAGACCCCAACCCCTCCCGACACCAAGAATAATGACGACAAAGGTATGCTGCTCCGCCACTGCAGTTCTCATCATCTCAACACCTTACTACAGTTGAACACTGGTGGCCAGTCTCGCATGCGCCCTGCCGACAACACTGTGCCGGTGGAAAGTCTCCCGAAGAAGAAGAGCTGCCAAGCGGTTCCCAAGACTCCAGTGATCATTGAAGATGTGAGTCTTCTAGCGCAACTGTTGATTCCTGACTCTTACATCCCGCCTGCACAGTCGGACGATGACATAGTTGAAGGTGCGATTTTATTTTCTATATCCCCGCCACCTCTTCCCTTGCGGAAGAACTGACGGTTCATCTGTTTCTTTACCAGAGGTGCCGGCTCCCAAACTGAAGGGCAAGGACAAGAAAAACACCTTGGTGCATCCTACCACCAGCGGCAAGAAGCTACCTCCCGCTGCTGCGAAGAAAGGCACCGTGTCATGCTTCGAGCGTTTTGATCCGATCAAACGCACATGACAACGCCACACGTGCCCCACATGAGATCCAAAGGAGCTACAATGCTCAAAGACCTTATCAAGTGGATCATAAGCTAGATAAGAGGAAGTCTATATCTGATCAGAAGAAGATCAAGAGATAAAGACTTGAAGGAGATCAGAGATTATTCAAAGCATCATAAAGATAAGATGTTAGAAGAACTCAAACCTTCACGGTAGATAGTAGAGCCGACCAATGATGTCACAGGACGCATCGAGGAAGAAGTCCGTAGTCAGATCTAATGATCCAAGTCGTGCGATACAGAAGACCAGTATATCACAAGTGCATAACCTGACACGTCCACAAGACACGAGACGTAGAAGGAAATAACAATCATAGACGATGATGTCATAGATCGAAGAAGCATCATAAACATGAGGTGTTTACAAAGACCCTGATCGAGGGATCGATTGACGAAGAAGAAAGGCTTACATGCCTTAGAAGAACAACGAACACAAGGCAGACACACGCCTAGGTCATTCTGATCAAGTCACAATCGAAGACGTTACCCCAAGATCGCTCCATAGCTCCATTAACGGCATAGCCGGGCTTGGTCAAGACATGCGGTAGCAAGGAATGTAGATCAACATGTTGGAAATGATGGTCAAGGAAAAGGGCGCTATACATGCGATGGCTCAATCCTAATAACGAGGAGGAAGCGCCAGAAGAGATCGAGCCATAGTCTCGTTGATGGCTCTAGCCAAATCGACACATGGTCTCCTTGTGTTCATATCAATTATAACACGGGAGCTCAGCGCCATACACGGAGCGCATGTTCTTAGTAACAGACACATGCTTCACAACACACGGTCACAGCACCGAAGACAGATGTTTATTGTCGACTTGACGTTGACATGAGAAGAAGCTACACCACGAGAGAAGGCAATGGTTGACACACAGAACACGGATGGTTACAAGAACAATAGTGCATGGTAACCACTGGAACAATAGTAGTAGTATTATTAGTATCACACAGTTGCACCTACAGTATTTAACCGTAGCTAGGACGTAGAATATTCTGTACCTCTCCTAGCATTTTATTCGACTTCATTGACGATTCCCCAAAAGCCACTTCCCAATCCCGCTTAGTAATAAGTCAGGACGGCCGAGTAAGGGTTGTTCTTGTAACACACCGAGCCTATGTCGGAGAACGCGAAGCCTTCGCAGAGGATCCTCCGGCGGGACAAGGTGGTCCCCATTGTGCGAAAGATAAGTCCACTTCAATGCCGATGCTCTTTCCCTCCGTACTAATCTACCCGCGTCTCCTTACACTTCCTTGGGTCTGGCGGAACATCTCCAGCTTCAATTCAAGCCTCAGCACGCTGACAGCTGGGAGCTCGACAACCCGATCTTCCCGAAGGTCAAGATAGCTGAAGTTATTGGGTCGCTTCCCAAGTATAACAAGGAGCACCTCCGTCTCGACAAGGACGGCGTCTACTACACTCTGTCGTTCGGGGACTTGATGGACTTGCTAGCTGTGACACCCGCTGCGGTACACCATTTTTCTGTCTCACTTCTCTGTTTCCGCCGCTAGTTGTCTTAGCTGATGTCTTCTAAGACGGGCCCTGCTGTACTGCCTGTCTTAGTTGCGGTAGTTTCTGTGATTTGGTCGGCTTCCCGCTGCAGTGCAAGCAATGCCACGCCCGTCATGGTGCCAACAGCTGCAACCTTGCCTTTAGCGACGAAATCAACAACGATCTCGTGCTGGACCTCAAGTTGTGGGTCGAGATTTCTAGCGGGAGTAAGCCCATTTGTCTGTCTCTTGAGATTCCAACCAACAGCCACCGCTCACGCTCCTCTCCTAGGTTGGAGGGACCAGACACAGGAGCTCGAGGCTTCCAGCCGGCAGGTAGAGATGGCAGACCACACGAGACAACTCGTGCTCAACAACCACCATTTCAACATCTTGCAGCTTCTTCAGGTGATCGTCTGCACTCACTGCTCCATTACCCGCCAAGAATTTGTGGCTCACTTTGCCGGGGAGTCGCCCGAGACACAAGACTTCAACTCGGAGTACTTCCTCCAGCTGGCCATGCTGCAAGGGATCCGGGCCGACATCGAGGTCACCCGCGACTGGGAGTGGCATTTCTACCGGCTGATGGACCTTGTGAAGCCCATTCCGGCATTTGGCAGCGCCTACAACTTCTACGACACCCTCAAGGACGTGGCGAACCCCCAACGGTCACTCGGATTCTATATGATTCCAGCTAACCCGGAGGCCAACATCCAGCTGGTATGGGTCCCCCTTCAGGTACTCCTTTATTTCTAGCTTTTTTCTGTTTCTAACCGCCGCTGTGGAACCTCAACGCAGGTTGACGACTTCGAAGCCACGGTCAGCAGCGGCACCAAGATTTCGTGCAGCACCTAGCGCCAACCCCAAATACCCAGGGAAATGTGGGACTCGATGCAGGTTACCACATATTAATTAAATTCAACCGTGGTTATGTAATTTAAAGTAAAACAAATTAAACCAGAATACCGTGAGTCTGCCATAAAGAGATATTTTGAGCTGCCAAAGCTGTTGAGCTGTTGAATATGAGTGGGCATCTTCCGGGGCATTAAGGCCAAACCTCAGGGCGCTAAAATATGTATCCTATAATATCTCAACACAGATACGACTGTGGAGAACATGGGTCCCAGCAGATGCAGAGAGTGGAAGGAAAACTGTAAAGTTATCGAGAGCCATGGATGCCACGGAGACACCAGAATATGAAAGCACAGAAATACAAACCTGGCTGTTTCAGGTTGAATAAGTATGAACAGAAATGAGTGGATTCAATATCCACCGAGCGCGCGATGAAAGCCTCATTTGCGTGTCGCATCTGGACCATATGGGAAGTTACATCGGCCCTTAGTGGGAAAGCAACACCAGTGTTTGAGACGAATGGCGAAATGCAGAGGAGGGTGATGATGACAGAAATACATAGAGTGTAATCGACATGGCGGATTGATGAAGCCTAGGCACGGAGAAATAAGACCGTGACTTCAAGGTCCAAGGCCTCGAAATAAAGGAAGGGATCAAGGTGGAGATTTGAGACGTGAACCAGGAACAGCCTGAGACTACTGCAGAACCCCGAAAACCAACGGGACTTGCTGTGCTGAAAAAACAAATGTTATTATTTGAATTCAGTTGCATGGTGCGGCCCATAGTGTTTTTGGCTTTCACAGCAGTTCCAAGGGAGGCTTTGTTGTACATGGGAGAGATGGTAGAAACAGTTATTTCAACCACGGAGAGACGGCATGTATACATGCAGCATAATTGGCATGTCAAACAACACGGAGAGGGACCAGATGAGGTGGGACGTGAAGTGATGTGACGGAGAGAAATTCCTTGACAGAATAACAACAGGGTCCAAGGGTGCGAATTGAAAGAAACCAAACTGAGGTGGAGAAAACGAGAGCTCAATTGATCGAGTTTGAAGTGGCGGTTGCATAAACTTGGAGACCACTGAACTGCTGACTGGGTTGATGTGTAGGCACCGCTAACAAGGTATGATGAGACAGGCCGCCCGGGCTTGGTAGTGATGACAGTCTTCAGGATGGCGGTCTCGTAATATGTATGGTAGAGAGCGAGAGTCTAGTGCCAGAGGAAAATCCAGAGAATTGTTGAGAAAAAAAAAGGAGTAGAAACGGAGATGGTAGTACTAGTTCGAAGCCAGTTAGAGAGCTCATTCGAACCGCTATGCTAGCAACCAGAGTAGCATGTTGAGCACGCGACATACGTACATCGAGACACCAGGGATAAACTGTAATACATTCCAGATGCTTAATCGGTGCCTGGAAATCCCTGAGGCAAACGAGACTGTCCATTGAGCAAATGTGAATGCGGCTGTAGAATAAACATGGAGGTAACCGAGCCGTTGTTTGAATTGGTCCATCCACATGGTGATTCGTCACTCTAGAATCAGAGAAAAGTCTAAGTCACCACTCGAATGCGCCTCCGAGACAGAAGAAAATTTGGAGAGTTGTTGAAGCCTGAGCGAAAGGATGACGAGAACAGAAATTTTGAAGTTAGAGCAGCCATCCTGAGCGCACACGTCATACGCCCGGAGATGAAACGGGGAGACCCTAAAATGCACAGAAATAGGTAATGCAGAATTCAAGAACCGGAGGAGTTGGAATGGGGAAGGAATGACAGGTCAAAGTGCATGCCCGAAATGAATGCCCTTGAATGCCCCATTTGCTAACCAGACCGAGAGAGGGCACCTGAGAGGGTCAACAAGCTCGGCGAAGAATTTTCGGGCTGCGAGTGAAAATAGGCCAATATTCCAGCGAGGGGATTAACACCAATATTCGAGCTGTTTTGAAGTTCGCAGGGCTACTGGCAATTGCGAAAATCGGATGTCTTGTTAAGCAAGGAGGAACCCAGTCCGACGGAATTGCATCTTGAGGTAGCCTTCGAATCTTGAACGGAGAAACTCTGGGAGATGGACCGATGATAGTGATTTGTCCCAGTGTCGCGCGTGACAAGCGCCCACCCATCACCGATCACTTTGATGGCATCCCTCGAGCCAAACAACCCTTACAAGTTGCGCCACGTCTCACTTCCTCACACCCCGACTCACGCGTACTCTGGACATCCCGACGTTCGCATCGACTCACACTGCCATCCCCCTCCATCATTCCATTTAATGCCTTTACGCCGCAATCGCGCGCCACGGCATTCCTTCGATTATTCCGCGTATATTGCCGTTCTCCTGGTTCCTGCTGAGTCTCATTTCCTATTCATTTTACTCCACTTACTCCTCTCTCTTCCTTTATAAATACTTAGATTTCTTTTCAATAAATCACTTCTTGTTTGCCCCACACTCTGCAGCTCTAAGTCACGTCCTTGCGACATCGTCTCTGACTCCGACTACGCTTCGCTTCGCCTCCTTCGTTTTGTCTATGCCTGCGCTTCGCCAGCGCCCCGCATCGATCCCGTCCTGTTCACGAGTCAGCTGCCAGTTACCTTATTCGGCTCCAGACTTGTTTTGAGCGCTCGCCCCACACTTCCTATTCTCCCTGCTGGCGGTGCTGCCTAGTTTATTTGGGTTTAGCTCGTGCTTGCACGGTCGGGTCGGTAGGCGTGTCACCAGTCCAGCAATCCTGGTTCCTTAATCGAAGTTGACGGCGGACGGACGGAGGAGAACGCCGTGCAAACATCGCCGTCAATGACTCCGCTCTTCCCTGCCAACATGTCCCTTCTCTCTGGTCTCATCTGGCCATCTCCAGCGCCAGTAAGTACTCTACCCGGTGGATTGAGCGGCCGGGGAAGCCAGCGTCTCCGGCCGTGCGTCAAAGACCAAAAACAATTTTTTTGACGACATAGAAGCGCATTCTGGCTACCCGGGGCGTCGCTCGAAAGCGTGCTCCCGCCATCCTGAATGTGACGCGCAGCACTGCTCGCGACTGTCACGTTCCCCGACCTTTGTGCTGTGCTCCAGTGCACCACGCGGCCGGCGCCGCGCTCTTCCTCTGCTCGTGCCGCCCTCCACCTCCCCAGACTACCATCGACGCACGAGTCCTACACGCCGACGCCCTCCTCTTGCCGGTACCATGCCCACTACCATCTGACCCTGCCTCTCCATGCCCGTCGTGTGCACCACCACACGCGTACTCTGCGCCCGTTGCGGTCTCTTTATCGCCACCACGGCGCGCTTCGCCTGGCTGCGCACCATGTCCACCTTCAGCACATCGACCCACAACTCCTGCTGCACCCACGGGGCCAATTCGCCCGCACGCCGTGCACCATCGCTGTCGTCGCACTGCGCTCGTCTGTAGCCCCGCGGCAGACATTCCCCATCGCCTACGCTTCCTTTCTCACCTCTCGCACTATATGCATTTTAATCATCTTCCTTGTCTTTCTCGAAGCAAGAGAGGATTATACTTAGAACACTACGCAATATCAATACATACTCATCCATATGTCCATGCAAACGAATTACAAGAAACCCTTAAAGCTGCCATGAACGAAAAACGGCAAAAGAAATGTGAAATCCGTTGGTACCAGCATCAATGCCGCAGTAAGTAACCCCCCCTCTCGCCCGCGCGCGCTTGCGGCGGGTCGGCGTTCCCGAGAGGCAGCTGGAGCCGCCGCGCGCTCGGAGAGGGAGCACATTGGGATTTAATCCTTGCGTACAGCGTACCTGCTGCTCGAGCAGCGGCTGCGCGTCGTCTCCATGCGCTCGTGCGTTCTCCACGGGCGCATCGCACACAGCGCCGCAGGCGGGTGCGGCTGTCTTCGTGCTGCATACCGAAGGCGTGGGTGGCGGCGAGCGGTGGGACCGCGGAAAAGATCGGCACGGTGGTCAGATGCGATGGGTGCAGCGCGGCGCGGACGGTGGGGAATATCCGCGGTGCACGCTGCGCGCGCAGGTGTTGCTGGGGACTGGAGAAGTACGTGCAGGCAGGGGAGTCGAGCGGTGAGGGCGGATCTGCGCGGCGGATGGTGAGCGTGCACGTGGGGACGGGACGAAAGTGGCGTGGGGGTGGGGGATGGGGAGTGTGTACGCTGGGGGTGGTGCGCGCCATACCCGCACTGCGCGACAGAACCCGGCTTTGAGCAGATGGTGGGGCGTCGGTGAAGACAGTCGCAGCAGCGCATGGGGTGATTTGCATGGCGCGTCGTGCGCGTCGTGTTCGTGGTTCGTACCATGGGCAGCTTTTCAGCAGATGGTTGGGACGGCGCTGAGGATGGCAGGACGAACGTGGCATGCGCGGTGGAGAGCCGCTGCCGCAGGTGCTGGGGACGTCGAGCGGCGAGGACAGTAGATGCTGGTAGCGGATGAGAAGGTATCGAAGGTGGCGCAGGAAAGGAGGAACGACCATTGGCGTAGCTGGGGTGCGCGGGGGCCTGGCCTTGAGGATAAGATCGTAGGCACGGGGCACACGAAGCGGGTGCGTAGTGGCTTCGTAGTGGCTGAGCACATCGCGTTGGCTGTCGTATAGCTGCAGAAGGCCGGCGCGGGCGGCGGGCAGTGCGGATGGTCGCGGTGCATGTTGTAGAAGGCGCTCCGAAGGAGTGATTAGCCCCCTGAAAGGGTGTGCAAGCGCAGGAGAGCTGGTGGGGACGATGTCAATATATACAGCAAAACCAGAAAATAGGGCACAAGGAATGGATATGGAAGGGGAGGAAAAGGAGGAGAGACGCACCCTTATCCCATTCGAATACGCACATGCTGCAATGCAAAAGAGGAGAAGGATCTGCCCGGATTGGGATCAGCCCGTTCCACTCAGGACGACGCTGGGTGTCGGAGTGTACTATCTGAGGGGTAATCAGGTAAGGTAAAGCTTTAAGGAAAGGTTTAGGCACGCACGATACCGCGATCTGAAAGTGCAGGCCAGCTTCCAAGTCGCACCCGGGACGGGATGCATATTCGTAACCCAAAGACCAAGTTGTTGGTCAGGAGCGCGAGGGATGCCGCTGCACGACGTAAGAGGGTTGGCCCTGAGAGAAGACAAAGCAGAGGAATCAGCGAAAGGAGAGCAGGATTTTTAACAGGCGACGCACCGTGAATAAGTACGACCAGCGCCGACTGCCGTTCTCCTTCGATCCTTTCAGCATCAGGCTGTGTGCGAGGTACGTGTGCTTGTATGAGGGGAGATCGAACGCTGGATCAGCGGAGGTCTGTACGAGACACAAGAGGAAGATTGAATGAGAACGAGACGAAAAAATCACGGAAAAAAAATAAAGCACCCTGAATCGAGCCGGTCACGAGAATCGAGGGCTAGAAACGATGCGCGTAGGCGATGGCGTCGTACGGCACGCTGGGCATGCTGCGATCGTCAAGTCGAATGCATTCGAGCGTGTGTAGGGCGACACGGCGCGAATCGTGTCGAGCATGGCGGCAGTAGTTTCAAACTGAAGCTTAAAGGCCGAGTGGAAACCGAGGCCAACGGGCAGAGAGCAGGGAAGAGTGTCTTAGATTTGGGGGCGAGTGGTAAGTGTTAGGCACCTTCCATATCGGGAAGCCGCTTCTTTTCGCTCGTTTGGGACTGGTCCGCTCTCCAGTGCTTCCCGTGGCACTCGAAATCCTACGTTTTTTCGCATCAGCCTCTCCGTCCTCTCGCTCCCTGGTGGCCCAACTCCCGACTGCAACGCAGAAAGATTTGTCCAAAACAAAACCGTCCCATGTGAAGCTGTTGTGTTGATGGCATAGCACGGACTGGACTCGAGCGAGGATAATGGTGCGTTTATCCGCCGCCTGTAACTGATGTTCGAATGCTGTGATATCATCATGGCTAGGTTGAGTGGAAGGAAAGGCCGCCTTCCATCGATTTTACGCGTGTTCAGCGCACGCCAAAGTGACATTTTTCAACCACCATACAATATATTCTACGCCTTCAACGCAATTATCCGCGGCACAACGACACTTGCAAGATTACCTCGCCAAGGCATTGCTGCAGTTACAGCGCTATGGCCGCCTACCGGGGTAAGCTCGGTGTCGTGTTGCAATTAGGCTTGCGCCAAGCCGCGCGCGTCGAGTGGTGAGGAGAGTGGATGGGTGTGGCATACGAGAAGGTGACGAACGCGGCAACGGCGATGAGGAACGACCGTGACGCGTGCTGCGGACGCGGGACGTATTGCGGGTGGTATTGAAGAGCGTGGGCGCGCGGGTGTCCGGCGGTACACTGATCAAGACAGTCGCGCGGCACGGGGACGCAACGAGGGCGGCGTCGGGGACGATAAACGCGAGCACCACGCGCTTGCTGTGCGGCTGGCGGTATGGGTCAGGGCTAGGGTGCGCGCTGGTGTGGTGTCGAGCGAGCGTGTCGGCGTGGGACGGCATCGGGGGCGCGCATGACGTGACGTCCCAGTCGCGCAGTACATGGCGCGCAGCGCGTAGTGGGTCTGGAGTCGCGTGGACTATCGCGCGCAGCGTGGTAGTGCTGTAGATGTCCTCCGCGACAGCCGGCGCCGCTGGTAGTCGCGGCAAACGGCGCACGTCACGCTCCAGCGAGGCGGGGACTGACGACGCGCAAGAAAGGCAGTCGTCGGTGCTGCACGGCAGACCTGCAGGTAGTTGCGCCGCGGAGGGACGTTGCGAGTGCGCGACGAGAGCGTCTTGGTGGTTGAGACGCGGGCGGTGTCGAGCGCTGCGTATGCCGGTGGCACCGCGCAGGGGGCGTGTGGGGGTGCTCCTGCGTCGATGGTAGACCAGGGAGGCGGAGGGGCGAAACATCGGTGGTGGTAGTGCGCGGGCAGAAGAACATGGCGCCGCCGATGAAGAACAGCCCCGCGAGCGTTGCGCATGCGGGTGGTGGTGCGGATGGTACTTGGGGCTGCGCGAGAAAGAGAGGCGGGGGAGACTGGGGCGTTGCCGAAGATAGTCATCGCGCAAGGAAAACGATGTATGGGATGGGGAAGGGACGCAGCGGGGGGCGCGCACGGCGCTGGTGTTGCACATCCCAGCTGTTGGCATGCAAGTGCGCGCCGAGAAGACTGCGCTGAAGATCGTTGTTGCACGGGGCAGCGCACGCGTTAAAGAACCACAACGCCTGCTGCATGTCGAATCCTCGGTGCACGGGAGCCTAGTGTTGAGGGCACAGCGTCAAGCGTGAGGTCGTAAGCGCGGGTGAGTCAAGCATGTGGCCAGTGGCGTCGTAGTCACCGAATGCATAGCGTCCGATATTGTGCTGCGATGCAAAAGAAAAGACCGAGTAGTCTGCTAGGCTTGCGGTCGGTCTCGCCCGGTCGACACGCTTGCACTATGTGGGAGGTAATCAACAAAGTTAAAAGAAAGGTACAAGGCACGCACAATACTCGCTATCTGGAAAGGCAGCCCGGGTTCAAGTCGCACCCCCGACGAGATGCGGATTCGCAGCTGCTTCGAGCACGGCAAGGGTGCTCGAAGACCAAGTCAGGATGCCGCTGCGATGTAGGGACGCGCATCGGGCGTGTTGGGAGCAGAAAAAGCCGGTGAGATCAGCAGAAGGGGACGGGAATTGATAATCGCGAGTCGTGTTGGGCATGACGGCAATGGTTTCAAAATGAGGCTTGGAGGCTGAATTAAATGGGAGCTGGGGCGACGGGCGGAGGGGCCGGGAGAAGCTTCGGCCAAGGGAGGGACAGGATTCCATGTTGCGGTAAGGGAGCGAGTCGAGGAAGATAAGATCCATTACCCAAGAGCTGGACAGCGAAGAGATTCTAGAAGAACGACGAGGGTGAGAGTCAGAGGAACAAGCACGTGCACACTTATGACAGCGTGGGGGCGGACGGCACGTTGTCTCCTACACTCTCCACACACGTCGTCCTAAGCCTTTCCTTGGTCAGTCTTGCTTTAGTAGAAACTTCAGCAGCAATTGACATACCTCTGCAAAGATCCACATTCTGAATCTTCATCAATCTTCTGGCAACAACTTGACAGTATCATGCTTTCCCAAGATGATTCTCGCGCACTGTACATCACCGGTAAGAGAAGAACTATGCTACTCTGCTGAAATGATTATTCATTTTGAGTAGGTGGCCAAGGTGGTCCTGGGGGTCAGGGACAGCTAGATGGTATTGGTGGCCCTGGTGGGGCTGGGTTGGGTCCCACTGTGAATTTCAATGTGCAACAGCTAATTGCACATAATCTGCATGCTGGGGCTACTTCAAAGCAAGCATTTCAGCCTAGCAACATCCAAGCTTATCAAATTGTGAACCATTGTGCTCCTCCATCACGAATCTTTCAGGGCAGGAGGGCTATCCTGGACAAAATGCATCATTTTTTCAAATCAAACAATGGAATCCAGAACATATATGTGCTGCATGGACTTGGGGGTGCTGGCAAGACACAGATTGCTCTGAAATTCATACAAGAGTCATTATCTCGGTGAGCTTGATCATCCAACCTTGTAAATTTTCATTGTTTGTTAATCCAGTTTTATGTTCCAGCTTCTCAAACATCTTTTTTATTGACACCAGCACTGTTGCGACAATTGATACAGGTCTCAGGAACATAGCTGTTATGAAAGATTCTGGGAATTCCCAACAAGATGGCCTCCTATGGCTGACCAGCACAGTTGAAGAATGGCTTCTTTTCTTTGACAATGCAGATGATCCAAACATAGATCTAAATGATTTTCTTCCTCAGTGCAATCATGGGAATATCATCATCACCTCTCGAAATCCTGGACTGTGTGTTTATGCTGGCACACATTCTCTTGTGTCAGATATGGAAGAGAAAGATGCAGCTGCACTGTTACTCAAGAGTGCTACTCAAGAGGCCACAATCCATACTGAACAAACTGCAATGGAAATAGTCAAGGTCAGACAGCTGACCCTGGAAAATCATTCAATTCTAATGGTAGTATTTTCTTAGGCATTGTATTGTCTGCCTCTCGCAATTGTTCAAGCTGGTGCATTCATATCAAAATCTCGAGATCTTGGCAGCTATTTGACACTTTATACCAAGAACCAAGCACAGCTACTTAGGGAAAAACCTGCTCAATCTCATGACCATTATGCCTGGACAGTATATACAACATGGCAAATGAGCTTTGACAGGCTCACACAGCCAGCAGCAACATTTTTGCAGTTTTGTTCATTCTTGCATCATAGTGGAATTTCAGAGGAAATCTTCAGCTATGCATCTGAGTACACATTTCATCCAGATGGTCCAACTAAACAAGAATTACAGGAGCCTCTGGAATTCCTCTCACATTTTCTGGCACCAACAGGTGAATGGGATTCGTTGAAGTTTTCCAATATAACCAATGAAGTCCAAGCATATTCATTGATCAGCCGTGATGCAGAGCAGAAACTTGTTTCTATCCATCCATTAGTACATGCTTGGAGTCAAACAACAGTCTGCAATCCAGGGAAATACAGGTCCACCGTGGGATCTTTACTTGGCATGGCTCTTTCCAAACGTCAAAGATATGATGTTCAATTGGGAAGTCTGACAATGTGTCTACATGTGGAATTGGCTGTACAGATGGCAGCAGAGGTGGCTCGGGTGTTCAGAAATCAATATAGATTGATATTCCAGGAAGCTGGAAAATACAAACAATCTGAGAAGTTGCTGGACGAAGTGCTGGAGAAACAGAAACAGCTTCTGGGTGACAACCATCCAGATACCCTGCATACTATGCGTGATCTGGCCACGACATACTCATACCTAGGAGAGCAACAAAAGGCCAAAGAACTCAATGTTACTGTGCTGGAGAAACAGAAACAGGTTCTGGGTGACAACCATCCAGACACCCTGCGTACCATGAGTAATCTGGCCATCATATATTCAAACCTGGGAGAGCTTCAAATGGCCAAAGAACTCAAGGTTACTGTGGTGGAGAAGCAGAAACAGCTGCTGGGTGACAACCATCCAGACACCCTGCATACCATGGGTAATCTGGCCAACACATACTCAGACCTGGGAGAGCATCAAAAGGCCAAAGAACTCAAGGTTACTGTGCTGGAGAAACGGAAACAGCTGCTGGGTGACAACCATCCAGACACCCTGCATACTATAGGTAATCTGGCCAGCACATACTCATCTCTGGGAGAGCATCAAAAGGCCAAAGAACTCAAGGTTACTGTGCTGGAGAAACGGAAACAGCAGCTGGGTGACAACCATCCACACACCCTGCATACCATGGGTAGTCTGGCCAGCACATACAGATACCTGGGAGAGCATCAAAAGGCCAAAGAACTCAAGGTTACTGTGCTGGAGAAACAGAAACAGCTGCTGGGTGACAACCATCCACACACCCTGCGTACCATAGGTAATCTGGCTAACACATACTCAGATCTGGGAGAGCATCAAAAGGCCAAAGAATTCAAGGTTACTGTGCTGGAGACACAGAAACAGCTTCTGGGTGATAACCATCCACACACCCTGCTTGCCATGGGGAATCTGGCCAGCACATACTCACATCTGGGAGAGCATCAAAAGGCCAAAGAACTCAATGTTAATGTGCTGGAGAAACAGAAACAGCTGCTAGGTGACAAGCATCCAGACACCCTGTGTACCATGGGTAACCTGGCCATCACATACTCAGACCTGGGAGAGCATCAAAAGGCCAAAGAACTCAAGGTTACTGTGCTGGAGAAACGGAAACAGGTTCTGGGTGACAACCATCCAGACACCCTGCATGCCCTGGGCAATCTTGCCTGCACATACTCAGACCTGGGAGAGCATCAAAAGGCCAAAGAACTCAAGGTTACTCTCAGCACAGAGCAGATTCCGGGTTCCGAGGTGATGAGGGCGACTGAAGCACGATGAGGTCAAACAAATAAGTCTGGAGTTTAGACTAGAGTAGTGTAAAGTACAGGACAATAGGTACAGATTATATACTATAGGGCCTAGGGGCCTTAACTAAGGCACCATGTCAGATCACAACGGATAGGGTAAATGAAAGATAGATGAAGGGGTATATGAGCGTAAAGGGGAACCCGGTGTGTCGGGAATCGATTGAAATCCCAAAAGGGAACTCATTTTTTTTTTTTTTTTGTGGAGCGATCTGCGGAGAAGCAACTGATAATATCAGCTCTTCCCGCCGCTTTTTCGAGGAGGCGCAGGCCGTCTGAAAGAAAAAAAAGAGTCCCTAGAGAAATATGTTTACGTACGCCGGTGTATGGCAGTGTGGGGCTCGCTTACCTCCCCAATAGCCAGCAAGCCAGCTATTGGGTCCGTCCCGGAGGACGGAGAGGCGCCATACCCACTAAAACTCTAGACTGGCAGAGCTGTGGGTCTGCCAGATTTTTGGGGTCTTTGAGGAGCCCTTTCCATGTACCCGACACTTTCTTGGGGTTTAGCGCACGGTTCTCAAACTTTTTCTTATCTGTCAGGATAAAATCGATACACAGTCTGGAGTTAATACAGGCCCGCCATCTGTTGCGGAGTTCTGCTTCTGAGAAATATTTTGTTGGGTCACTGCCTCGGTCGATAACCCGTGTGCATCGCAGTTTCCATATTAGGTGTGCTGTTTCGGAAATCAGAATCCGGTACAGCCGGTTAGCTCCCAGGTCTCGTCTACCATTTGCGTCTTCTGCGTCTGCAAAACCACAGGCCATTATACCTCCCAAAGAGATCTCTGGCCAGCTGTACCCTTTGGTTTCCCACAGATCCTTGGCAAGGCTCCACAGGGCTTCCCGACCTGGGGCTTCACATTCCGTGAGGATGTGCTCCAACGAATCGTCAACATCGCAGTGCCGACAGGTCGCAAAGTGCTCAAAAGTGGGTATATTCCTCCAGTGTTCCCCCACCTTGTATGCTTGGTGCATGCACCTCCAGAGAAAGTCTCGGGTTGTTCGTGTTATGTCGGGGTGTCTGATTGACTTCCATATTTCTCCGTCTGTCGGTGTTTTGCCAGCAAGATTAGCCGCGGCGTATCGTGTTCGGTCCAACATTGCTTTGGTCTTAACCCTTTCAGGTCTTTTCCTCTTGGCGGCTATCGCTCGGTAGAAGGTTTTTTGGGAGCCTGTTCGTAGCTTCATTCCCGTAAGGTCGTAGGCTCTCGGGATGATTGTCTGGTATGGTGCAGGTAAGTCGGGTAGCGGTCCGTTTTGCGCCGTTTGGCTGGCTTCTTTTGAACCATGTATTTCAGGGTCATTTATTCGCTGGAAGGTACATCTCGATCCCCTTCCCCTTAGGGCCGCCACTATGGCTCTGAGCAGGTGTGCGTCTTTTGTCCCAATCCAACCTTGGTTCTCGTTCTTGTCCAGGTCCACCGTGAGAGCCCGAATGATCCCGGCAGCGTCTGTTTTGAAGTGAATTACTACTTCCCTGGGTATGGTCTGGATTGTGAAGAGTATTGCAGCTGCTGCTCCTCCTGCTCTGGATGCCAGCTCCTTATTAACAGGGACTCGGGTGTTGAGGTTATCGTTGTCCCCAAACCACACGCCACCAAACGAGCATTGATCTCCATCGTCCATTACGTGGTATGTGCTCCCTATATAGGCGGTCATTTCTGATGGTTCCTCCTCCTCTGTAGGCTCCATCTGGTGCGCTGGTTCATTGGCAGGGTGCTCCGCAAAAATGCGGAAGCCGTCGGCAAGTTTGGTGAGTTTGATTGTTGGGTCAAAGGTTATGGTCTCATTTTCCTTGAAAGCTTCTAGGTTTTCTTCCCTTTCTGCAGCAGAGAGTTCAGGGTTTGGTTGTTTAACTTCCACTTTTGGGTCCCACTTTTCATGTAAGCACGCTAGGATTTTGATGGCTTCTTCCTGGCACCTATATGGCTTCTCGCACCCATTGAGTCTATCTGCGCGACAGGGTGTGCATGCGCAGTTGCTCCTGCGGCTGTGGCGAGCGTAATTGCGTTCGACTACTCCTAGCATGTCTCCGGTCGACCTGGCACCGTGTTTCTCCCTCAGACACTTTGCACATGCTGTGTTGTTATGTTTAGTGGCATCTTTGTTCCCTCCTACGTGAAAGAAGATCGGAAGTTCCATCTTCACATCTTTTTCAAGAGCAAGTGCGTCTAATTTGAGGTGAAATTTTGTCGCTGATCTGAGCATTTTTTTCAGGGCTTTCGGGAGCTTGTTCTGAAGCGGCGCCCATGTTTGCGTGAAGGGGCTGTCCCTTACTTTCATATCTACAACGGTACCAGTACGTGTCTTGCTCCTTAGCCGGTGTTCGGCTAGGTCTTGCCACGCAGCGCGGCTACCACCTGTTTCTGTGAGGAGAGTTTTCAGGTCCTTGAGTACCAACGCTTCGTTCCGTTCCTTGATGGATAGTAGGTCCCTGCCTCCTTCCTCGACTGGGAGGAGCATAATGTCGTGATTGATAGGTGCAACTGTTTTGCCTGCCCACACAAAGTTCTTGATCCTTTTATCTAGATATTCCTCAATGTCCTTCGGCATGCCTTGAACTGCGGTCAGGTATTGTGTCATGCCCCCTACTGTCATTTGGACAATTTTCTTTCTTCCCTCGATGGTCGGGTTTGATCTTTCCCAGTTCGTCAGGGACTTCTCAATTTTCTCAATAGTGGGGGCCCATACGCTGGCTTCTTGGACCTTGTTTCCCTGCCAGCTCCCTAGAATGCGGACCGCTTCCTCGTCTTTAGTTATGGCGATGTGTTGAGGGAATGCGGAGTGACTGGGGTGTAACTTCCTATCGCGGATGACTCGCTCGCGGTATTGTTCCGGGCCTATAGGTATGATTTGTGTCTTTCCCTTGTTGAACTTTGCTCCAGAGGCTTTACACCAATCGCTGAGAATTTTCTCTAGATCCTCAAAAGAGTCCTTCTCCGAAAGAAGAACAGTTGTGTCATCTGCGAAAAGGGCTGTGATTATGCGGTCAGCCCGTCCCGGGCATTTGAAACCTTCGAGGTCTGAGTCACGTATCATTTGTGCAAGCAGCTCAATTGCTAAGTTAAAAAGTAGGCATGAGATAGGATCGCCTTGGCGCACCCCCCTAGTTACTCGGTATCGGGAACTCTTTTCACCATTGATTACCACTGACGTGTATGCGTTCTCATACAGTGATTTGATCGTGTTGATGAAGTGGTTCGGGAAGTTTGCCGCTTCAAGAGTTTGCCAAAGGTACGGATGTAGAATCTTGTCATATGCTTTTTCTTGATCAAGTGCTACCACTGCTCCGCCTTTCAGGTCCTGCTCGGCATGGTTTATTATAGCCTCAATCAGTTTGATCTGGTCAAAGATACTCCTCCCCGGAATGAATCCTGCTTGGTCTTTGTGTATGATCGAAGGTACTGTTTCCGCCAGCTTTACTGCCAAGACTTTAGTGAAGATTTTATAGTCTGTATTTAAAAGTGTTATGGGGCGGTAATTTGACACGTTTCTTTTATCGTTTTTCTTGTGGATCAAGCACATCCAGCCCTCTGCGAAATCGGTATCGGGGTGGACGCTGTAGCGCTCAATGTCGTTGAATACTGCTGTCAGGACCGTGGCTATGTCCATCGGTTTGGGGCCTTCTTGGCCTCTTGCTCTCTCGAAGCTGTCATGCATTGTCTTCCACAATTCGTGAATCAGCCCGTCAATTCCCGGTGCTTTGCCTCGTGGGAGTCGCCGTAGCACCCTAGCTACTTGAGCTCTCGTGACGTATTGTGACAACTTCGCTTTACTGGGTTGGTCTAATTTCTTGGTGTTCTTTAGGGTTTCTTTCGCAGCTTCTCCCTGCTCGATTGGGTCAGGTAAGTTATCCTGTTGCAGCTCGTCATGGAAATTTCTTGCCAGCTCCGCCATCCGGTCTGAGCGGGTTTCGTACTGGGCCGGGGCTGAGTTTGGGATCTGAAAGCTGTACATCGTGTCCCGGGGTTTCTTCTCCTTATTTGACTGTGTCCAATAGCTGGTTGCGGTGGTCTCACCGTCTAGACGATTCCTTGCCGCCGCGTTCTCACGTACGCCTTGAAAACGGAGTTTCTCGGTAGCGTCCAATTTCTCTTGGATCTCTGCGCTTCTTGTTTTTCTCTCTTCATCCCCGAGCTGAGGGTCATTACTCGCTTTTTTGAGCTCATCTTTTAGGGCCTTAATCTCCTTTTCCATTCTCGGAACGAGTATCTTTCCGCGTTCGCGGAATTGTGCTGTTGTGCAATCTTTGAAGCTTTTGAATAATAACTGTGGGTTGTTGTCATCAGTTCGTGCATCCTTGATGCTTTCAATATGGGCCTCTGTGTCACATCCAGTTGCGTTGACCTTTTGCATTACTTTCTTGTCTTTGATCAAAAATTTAGTAAGGACCCATCTGCCTTTCCCGATGAAGGGGAGTTTGGGGTTTGCATACCTTACCGACACCAGTTGGTGGTCAGTTGCTATTCCGGATGGGTCGATTTCCCAGTCGGTGAAGTTTTTGAGAGCTCTTTCCTGGACTAGGATGCCATCAATCCTTGACTGGGATTTTCTTGTCGGGTCATTTACCGAGCTCTGAAGGTATGTGTATGCCTTCAAATCTGGGTTGGTTTTGCGCCATCCATCCACTAAACCCCATCTGCGTTTCAGTTCCTGCATAGCTTCCACTGCGATTGCGGGGTCCCTGCCATGGGGTAGGCGATCAATTCCGTCTTCGACCATATTCCAGTCGCCCAGGGCTATATCTGGCTTTCGAAGGTGCCGTGTTTTTTCCTCTAGTTTCACAAGGAAATCAGCGTTAGGTTCACTAGTGTTACTCAAGGTGGGTGCATAGGCTGCGAGTACCGTAAGGCTCTCTTCGCCATGCCACGGAATTGTCATGTAGAGCGCTCGTCCAGGTATGATGACCTCCGTTTTGATGCCCTCAATGTTGGATATTTCTTTATTAACTACTGTAGCGACCCCTTTCGATTGTGGTGCTGTGATGTCCAGTGTTGCGTACACTCGGAGTCTTGTTTCGAAGATTTTGTTGATGTTCTCGACCTCGTCTGGGGCGAGGTGGGTCTCTTGCAGTGCAAGGATCCCGATCCTGCGGTCTCTCACTAGCTGGTTGATGCGCAGCCATTTATCCTCTCCCTTGTTGTACCGGCCTCTCATATTGAGAGAGGAGACTTTTATGTATCCCTTGGTTTTCTTTTTTATCCCTTTCGGCTTCTTACGCTGACGCAGTTGCCTCACGTTGTCTTGCCGTCTCTCACGCTGTGATCGAGGTCGTCCACCGCTCCGGGGGTTCATTTGGGTCTCGATGTCAGGGTTATTCGCAAATGGTAGGTCATCATCTGGTTCTTCTCGGGTTACTTGGGGATCCACATTTGTCTGGTTGGCTGCATTTCTTTGCAGTCGTTGTCGGGCTCGAGAGTTCCTGTATGGCATGGGTGGGATCATGTCTCCCTGTGTGACGCCCTGTGCATCCTCAAGGCCTGGTTGTGGCCATGTTCCTGCTGGTGTGCTGGACCTCGCCGGTGTGGCGTCAAGACTTGAGTTGTCTTCCGTGGCCTGCGGGGGGGCAGGCCGTGCTATTTGCGCTTCGACAGGTGCGTCGCGCCCTGAGCTCTCGCGTTGGGCCAGGTGCTGATCAGTCGGGTTCAGCATTGAAGATACGCCGCTTGATCCTCCAGAGCCATCATCGGGTGGATCGGGCGCAGCGGACCCTCCTCCCCCTCCGGCTCCGGCGGGGTTGTCTCGACCTGTAACCTGTGGAGACGAAGAGGTGAATGTGGAGATATAAGTAGCCGCGGTTAGTTATAGAATCTCGAGCTTAACCATACTCGTGGACCCCGCTGACATTACCCAGGTCAGCGTCGGAGGACTATGTCGGGGGGGCTCTCGAATCACAGCTGCAGGGATGCCCTTGAAGGCGCGGCTTGTGTCACCCCCTCGCGACTTCAGCTTCTCAGCACGGCACATCCAGGGCAAGAACACCCGCCGTTTCAACTCCAATAACTCATGCTCGGAACCTTTCGTGCCGCCGTAGCGTACACTATATTTGGGGTTCCCGTTAGCGGTGCACATACTCGCTACCCCCCAGACTTTATATCCGGAGGTGTTGCCGATCCCTATCGGCAACTTGTAGACTATGCAATGTTATCATTGTTTTCAAACCATTCGAGGCAGATAAATATCACTCAGAAGGGAGCAAGAGAGATCGTGAATTTCATGAGCGTGAAGAATACATGTAGCAGACGGTATGTAGTAGCGAGAATTATGAGCGAGTTAACTCAGAAAGAGGGGGCAGGGGCCTTAACGGCGATGGCCACTGTTGCCACCCTTGTTACCACCGCGCCCGAAGTTGGGCTTGCCATTCCTAGCGGTCTTGGGCTTCTTGTCTCCACGTTCCCTGCGCTCGTCCTCCTTGAGATGAGTCTTGTCCTCGTTAGAGGTGGACTTAGCAGGCGGGCTGAACCAGCCGACGATGTGCGGGAGGGGGCAGAGCCCAGTCGGGTGGTCGTAGGACTTGCACCCGACGCAGAAGAGCTGCGCGGTGCTAGTACGGGCGACGCCAGTGCCGTGGTTGTCGGTCTCGTAACGGAGGGCTCGCGCGCTCTGAGACCACGCGAGGTACTTGTCGAAAGAGATGGAGTTGGGCAGGGAGCAGTAGACGTTCCAGATGATGTCCGACCCACCACCGGGGAGCGCGATCTCGAGGCTGTGGACCTGGATGGTGTCAAGGGTCTCGGCAGCGGCCTTGGCGTCCTCGGCCGCGGAGTGTTTAACGAGGTAGTCGGCGGCCTCCCGGTACGATTTGAGGGTGGCGGCGACGGTTCTCGCAATGAACTTGTTGCCTTCCGGGTCGTCGGTAACGGTGAAGTTCTGGAGCGACATAATGTAGCGGGGGACCGGCATGTCAAAGGTGAAGGCGAAGAAGGTGATCGTGGGAGTGGACCACACGCCCTGGTCGGTGAGCGTCTTGAGCGACGCTGCAGGGAGGGAGTGGATAACGAAGTGCCAGGGGGCGGGGAGGCGCTCGGTCAGCTCCTCGGCGGCGGTCGGCGGGGAGATTACGACGTTGGGGGCATCGACGAGACGTGATATGACGAATTTGAGTTTGGCGATGGTCTCGCGCGGGCTAGGGTCGTATTGGGCGCGATAGATCCGCAGCCATCCCTTCGGGCCGTCCTGCGCGTCCCAAGTGGTGCGGTTGCGAGTCGTCGTGTTACGGTACGGGGACTCGACCATCTGGGGCCGAGGGAAACCGAGGGGGGGTGGGGCCGTGTATTGCTGACCGTTGGTCATCTGAATGACACCCTCGGTGAGACGCACTTGAGTTGCATTCGTCAGTTGCGCTTCGGGGGAGAGAGGAAGGAAAGGGAGGGCGTACCACCAGTGGAAGCTCCAGCATCAGCCATTGTTTTCTTAAAACGAAGTCTCGGTTTCTCAGGTGGAGGTGGTGTCGAGGCGGGGGGAGCGACGGGCGTTTCTACAATTGTAATGGGGGGGGGTGGGGGCTCAACGGATTCGGAGCGGACGCGTTTGTTGGGGTCGGAGGTTTCTTCTACGGACGAGGATGCCTTGCGCTTGTTCTGGCGTGAGTCGGTTTCGATGTGGGGAGACAGTTTGGATGTCGATGGGAGCAGGTGCCCTGCTCTTTATGTAGAGTTTACATTGGTCCCGAGGTAAAGGGACAAAGGGATAAAGGGTACCTTTGAGCATCGCCATAAAGGGATACGCAGTGAATCAGCGCTTCACACGCTCTTTGTTCGGGCCCAAAAGCGCCTTAGTGTCACTCGGCTGTGTGTTCCACGAGGCCGCAACGTGGGGGGTTGGGCCAGGGGTGGCATTCATCAACGGCGCGGGCTCAGCTTGCTGGCGTTGGCGGTAGTGCGCAGAGTGGGCGGGTGGAGGTGAGCGGGCGACGCAAGAGCGACGTGTACTGTCATGCCTGTGAAGGGAAGTCGTCGTTTGATCCGCAGAAGCTTTGACGTGTTCCATCAGAATCACAGCCAGAGTCGTGTTCTCGGCGCCGCCGTGTATATCCAGCGTCGAGCCCTACTCATGCGTAGTATTACTTGGGTGGGCCCGCTCTGGGCGACTCTATTTGAGAAGAGGAGACTCAGTTTTTGGACCGAGTCTCCCGGGCGCCACCGTAGACCAGTGGCACCCTACCTTTGTGGTAGTAAAGGTCCAAGAAGCTCCTCCCCAAAAGGGAACTCATGGTTTGATTGATTAGATAGTTGATCTGATCAATGATTGGGTTGCTAGAATTGTTCGGGTTCTAAAGTGAAATGAAAAGTCGGTTCATGACAGTTACTATGCTGGAGAAACAGAAACAGCTTCTGGGTGATAACCATCCAGACACTCTGTATACCATAGGTAATCTGGCCAACACATACTCAAACCTGGGAGAGCATCAAAAAACTGAAGAACTCAATGTTACTGTGCTAGGGAAATGAAAACAGGTTCTGGGTAACAACCATCCGGACACTCTGTATACCGTGGGTAATCTGGCCAACACATACTCAAACCTGGGAGAGCATCAAAAAACCGCAGAACTCAATGTCATTGTGCAGCAGCAACAGAAACAGATTCTTCTGCCCCCTCATTCTCCTTTGCTGCATGCATCCCCACTGCCTCCTCCTCCACTACCACCACCTAATGGTCCTTCATCACTGTCACCTCATAGGCACGGGAGATGGTTGAAGAAACTGACTACCTCAGCAGCTGCCATGCCCGTGCCTGTCCCTAAAACAAAGGCCACAAAGAGGCATGCATTGGAGGACATCCATTGGGATTAAGGTGAATTACTTCTGACTTTGATGTTTGATGTAGAACTAAGGGTGTGTTTTACAGACTTTAGTTTTCAGTCTGGAAAGAGCTTAAAAACAAAGCAGGACCTCAGTTGCAACAGCCTTATGCCCTTGTTTTTTTTTTGAAAGATGTGCAACATCTATAATATGCCATATTTCTTTTTCTCATTGTAGTAAAATTTTAAACACATAAACCAACTCAAGTTCCAGGTCTGCGTCCCGAGGTAAGTATGTTTGATGGGTACACATCATGTTACTAGACAGTCCAGACCTAAGATCTGTTGCTAGTTAAGAGCCTGTTTGGATTTGTTTTGAGGTTGGGTTGGTTTTCCATATCAAGAAACTCCAATTATTTTTCAGCACATGTGAGCTGAGAGTATGACAGTGCAGATTTGAATGCGACAACAATTCAATTCAGAATATGCCTACCCAAGCTCTATTTCAGCTATGCTTGATACTTGAAGTCATGTGCTTTTGGAATCTAGACAACCTTGCATTCACCCTCAATGTCAGTCCCTTGTACTGGAAGTAGGATTATCACACTTTTTCCCTGTCCAGTGAAGCTTGGGTCAATGAGTTGGCAGTTGGGCTAAAATCCAGGCTTCTTCAACATGCAAATGGTTGAGACACAAAGGTTGAGGCAAGAGGAATTACAAAAGTTGTCCAGAGTCACACAACTCACAATCTTCACCTGCACGCAAAAAGAATTAGAATTTCTAAATACGGAAAATTGACACAAGCACAGAATGCATCCAACCCAGCACTAACTTTGGTATTTAGTTCCATCATGTCAAATTTAAAAATCCACTACAGTTTTTCATGGGTCAATGAGACAAACAATTCACATCACATCAAATTGAATGCAACGACTCTCTGATTTTTCTGGGGGTACATCAGCCATATATGAAGGGAGAATGATGCAGCACGGGAAAAAGACGAGTGGCACCTAGCGAGGCATAGCCGGAGCTGTGAGAATAGTTATTGCAAACAAGCTGTTAGCCCCTGGACCCAAATGACCCAAGTGCAGATGTACAGATGTATGGGAGGCGAGAGGCACAATGGCTGCGTAGGCATGGGCATAGCCCCGAGACATCAAGCTTATCTTTCAGTAAGGTTTCTCAACCCATCGGAATATACTTCTCAGACAACGGGCCTTTATTGTTATTCCAATGGGAATGTGCACTCTGCATGGCAATTTGTCATCATTGTGTTATGCATTGGAGGCCCTCATACACATTATTCTTTACAAAACAGAAATGACGATATGGTGGAGGACATTAGTCAATCTGTTGCCCATCTACAGTTCCACACTCACTGGACGCAATGGACTACTCGTCCCACATTGTGGTATTCTTCCTTTCCCACTGTGTTCAAGGCTACCATCTGCCGTTCCTGAGGGCACCTTGTAGTCTTTGCAAAGTCCACGGCAGATGCCCTCTGGTTCATAACCTTTCACCTCAGAGCTTCTTGTACCTGGCTTACGATCTACAGCTTCTACAGAAGACTGAGATGATCTCTTTGTGTGCAGATCTATTTGCACTGCCATGCATTCCTTCCAATCCCCTCCTTCCACCCCTGTGTTCTGGCCTGACAAAAGTGAATGATCATGATTGGGAAAATTAATAGTCACTCAATCTCTCTCCTTTCCTTTTGAATCCAAATAACACCCACCTCTTCCTCACACATCGCCTTGATGTAGCCATCCCACTCAAACTCACCTGTAGACACACCCGCAAGACCTGTGCTTTGTGCATCTAATTAGGCTCAGTGTGGGCCTCAATGACACTTGTGGCTACCTCTGATTTTTGCAAAGGTAATCCTGTGTAAGGGCAACATTGAGCTCGGTGCGCAGGTGCGGAAACTAGCGTGGGAATCCAAAGAGTTTACAGCTCTTTGCGGAACTTAGGGCGCAGCCTTTTTTTTTTCAATGCATTTTACATCAGATGGTTCTCCTGCGATCAATTCTCAATGGTTCTCCTTGGGAATATACTCATTTTGTTGGAATTGAACTAGACTACTGCTTAAATACTGTGACTTGAAATATGTGATACAAACTACTATTATTGTCTTGCTATTGTCCCAGTGGTCACCACGCACAATTGTCCATGTGTTCCGTGTGTCAACTGTTACCTTCGCGCAAGGCACAGTCCTTCTCTGTCATATCAACATCTAGTTGACAACTGTCTGATCTTCTCTGTTCTGTCTCCATGTGTTGATCGTCCAAACTATAAATGAGATGTGTGTGTATGTCATCATAATTAAAACCATATGTACTCAAGCCTGCCCAGGGCATTAATAAAGCTATGATGTTGTGCTTATATAACTTTGATTTTAAATATCTTCGGGAACTTCCTCAATTGTCAAGGTTCGGGAAGTGGGCTTATGTAATGGTGTTGTCACATGAGAAAAGTGCTCGAAGCATTACCTTACACACAAGATTTAAGACCCGTGTCTTCGCCATGGAGATGCCCACACACAGCGGATTCCGAGATGCGCCACACTGCCATGAGAATCAACTCGTGACTTTATCACCTGATTTATCAAAAAAGCTGTGTTCATTGTCTTTTTATGTATAGGACAAGGAGGATAACCAAATTTGGACTGGCCAAACATGTGAAAAACATTGAGAACCAATACACAATGCATTCCACATTTTTGACAGGAGCACATTCTGAAATGCTTTTAAAATATCTTTTGCATGATGATCAATGCACCATGGTGAACACAGTTCAAATATGTTACCCCTGTGTATTGGATGGAATTTATCAAGGCTTTTACACATGTTCTCCATGTATGGCCAGAGGAAATATGATGAAGATTCAAATGTGTTCTCAATGTTGGGTGAGGCTGAATGCAGAAAAGATTAAAAACAAGAGCTGTATATGATTTTCATGTCTCTTGCACATATTTCATGGTGTGTACCACATAGATTATAAGTTTGGGACAGATTAACATGGTAAAGGGATATGAAAAATATTTTGAATGAGGTTTAGCATATGATTTGACCCTATGTGAGGGAAACATCTTAAATGTGCCTTTCATGACAACTACATGTAATCTGTGTGGGTCTTGCCTCTGTTTCACCTGGGTGTTGGGTGCGTTCCAGATATTTGGACTGGATACAGCCAAGAAACATCCAAAAGGTATTCAAAATGTTTGTTAGATGTTTGCAGCTGTGAAATACAGAAAACATTTAAAATGGCAACACATTGGCTGTCATGAATATAGTCATTTTCAACTCAACAACCGTGAGTTCATGTTTTGACTACACAGGGCAGATAACCATTTTTTTACCAGCAAAACATGTAAAACACATTGAGAACCAATATACAATATTTTCCATATCTTCGACAGCACAGCATGTAAAATGTGTTTAAAATATGTTCTACATACCCAACATCATGCAGAAGATATCTGAGTCAGGGAAAAGTCATTTTGAATATCTTTCAAATGATGAACCAGCAACCATTGAAAAGGCATTATAAAATGGTTCTCAATGTTTTTCACATGTTTGGCTAGAACAAATTGGATACCCTCCTTGTGCTATTTCCTATCCCGTTGCCTCACTCCATGTAAATCCTTACTTCCTCACATCTTCCTTGTCAACTATTACTTAGTTTCATTGTTACTATGTTTCAGTTTAGTATTTCAAATCTACCATACAGTATATAAACCACTAGCTAAGAAAATATACTTTACTTTTTACCTGCAACACTCTTCGCTCTAAACACACCCTCGCGCCTCGCTTAATTGCCTCGCACTCGGTCTAACGGCTTCGATGAACGTCTCACACTCGTTGAAGCCCAGGACAAATCCGTCTAACAGCTTTGACGAACGTCTTGCACTCATCAAGTCCCAGGACAACCCTCACACACAATAAGTGGTAACGAGCCTGCGGCTTGTGTGCTTATTGTGTTCGCATTTACATTGGAAAGTTAACAGGTTTCTAGAGAACCTTTGGAATTGCCTCCATTCCATAACATTGGTGGACACTGTAGGAGCTCGTCAATACGCTTTCCTCACAACATCTATCTTTGTTACCCAACATACCTTTACCATCATGTCTGCCTCTTCTACTGCATCTGCTCAGAGTGCGAATGCTAGGCGTAAAGCTAGGCAACGCATGAAGAAGTCCGATCAAGGGATGGATGATGGACAAGAGCCGGACCAGGAGATGGATCGAGATGTCATTGAAAATCCCGATCAACCCATTCGTAATTTTCATGATCATCCTTCCGCTCCGCCTCACAATCTGGACTCCAACGGTGATCAATTCGACGCCAACCGCTTTAGCGACGATCATTGTTTGGAGGAATACACAGGGCCTCAACCCGTTCAGTTGTTGGACCCTGATGTGAGAATCTTGAAAGGCTCACTTCCCCTCCCAACCTTCCAACCTTATTGTACGATCATCGAGGGAGACGTAGACATCATTGCTCGTCATCAACACGCATTGGACTTAGGGGCAGAGGGTTTTGCCAAGCCTTCCCTTCGTCATCCGAAGGTCGCAACTCAAAGGATGTACACGAGTGTTTGCCATGCCAAATTGACTTTGATCGACACTACAATGCTCCTGAACAAGGAGAATGCGTATCGGTTACAGAAATCGACATATTGGGCATTTTGGAAGCTCTTGGACGATCTGCGCAAACGTGCCAAACCAGCCTTCGAAATATTTGGATCGCTCACACCTACCATTCCACCCTGGGGAAGGAACGAGGACCCTCTCATCTTCTACGCGGCTAACGAGTTCAAAATCCTCGGTATCTGTTACCGTGCAGAGGTTGAGAATTTCCTCGCACTCTTGCATGAGCGTTTCGACTTTATCTCGGATGAGATTCGTCCACCAGACGAGGAAGCCAAGATATTTTATGAAGACTTCCATCGAAGCATGTCCGTCGGCATGGGCTTGGGAAATTCTGAGAACTGTTCATTCGACGCGTCCCCATTTCGAATTCGCCCTGTCTTGTCTCCAGGATCAGCGAAAGGTCCTTTTGTTAAAAAGGAGGAGAAAGAGTCGAAATTCCGCAACCAACCTGAGAACGTTCCTTCAACTGGAGGCAATGCAGCGGCAGGGAGGGCGCACTGGGCTAGAGTGGAGGCAGTAACCGACGAAGACGACAGGGAGACAGCCATACCCTTTCCGAGGAATGCGCTCTCCGCGGCGCCTTTGCGAAATTCTCCACTCCACCGTCTAAATTCCATGAAGCCTTTGCGGAAAGTCAGTTTGAGAAGGACAAGAAATCTTACCGCCAGTCCAAGTGGCTTCGCGATCAACCGTCTGGTGCCCCGCGTCACGATGCCTTACCTCATTTCTCGCAGCTGGGATTTGCAATCCCCGACCATTCTTCTCGACCATCTGAAGGTGCTCACCTTAATCACTCCAATCCGAAATCTAAAGCCTCTGGGAAAAAGGAGCTGGAGAGTGACCCGATTGATTCAGAAAGCGAAGACAGTGAGGATGGGAAGGAAGGCTCGAAGAGGCCTAACCGGAACGAAAGGGAGCGCAAGAAACCTCAGAGGAGATCTGGCCGTAATGGTGGTGATCCTAGGGATGACCCTTCGGGTTCTGACATGTCAGCACAGAGCAGATTCCGGGTTCTATGGTGACGAGGGCGACTGAAGCACGATGAGGTCCAACGACTATAGGGCCTAGGGGCCGTAGCTAAGGTACCATGTCAGATCATAACAGATAGGGTAAATGAAAGATAAATGCAGGGGTATATGAGCGTAAAGGGGTGATCGGTGACCCGTTGCGTCGGGGAACCGATTGAAGTCTCGGAAAGGAACTCGTAGTTCGATTGATCAGATAGTTGATCTGATCAATGATCGGGTTGTTAGAACTGTTCGGGTTCTAGAACCCGAAATGAAAAGTCGGTTCATGACATGACAACGGCAATTGGGGGCCGCGTCGCGACCTTCCTCGCCGACCTCTTACCAAGAAGAAGGGACTTGTTCATGATAGCAGCGATGAGGACCGGGACGGCAGATATTTCGACCTGCGTTTGAAGGATGCGGACATTCCTACATGGGATGGAGACCCGGATAAACTTCTGTGATGGATACAACGCTGCAACTTAATTGCGGAGGACCGACTGAAGGCTTGGCGCCAGCTGGGAAAGGTGGCCCCGCATGCATTCACTGGAACTGCACAGGACTGGTACTTTACTCTGCCTGTGGAGTATCAGCAGAAGATTCGTCAAAACTGGTCGACAATGCGCCAGGCTCTAGCGGATTTTTTCCTCTCAAGCAAGTGGTTGGACAAGACTCACACAAAAGCCTTGCATGGAAGCTATTGTCAGGCTGGCTACAGCAGGGAAAAACCCAGCGAGTATTTTATCCGCAAATGGGAGTTGCTCAATTCGGTCTATTCTCTCAGTCATGTCTGAAGTAATGAATGGGGCACCTCGCTCGTGGTGTACTGTCCTGGATACCCAGAAGTACGATTCCATCGTCGAATTCCATGCAGCAATTATCTTCCATGAGGATGTCAGAGGAACCCCCCGTCCGTCCGTCCGTCCGTCCGTCCGGCTCCGGCCCATCGCACTGCCCCACTGCCTCGTCCGATCCTTCGTCCAGCGCCCCTTCCACGTCCGGCCTCGCCCGCCCGTCTGGCCTTCCATCCAGGACCTCCGGCTGCGCCCTCACCTGGAACGTTGTCCCCCATCCCTCCAGACTCCGTTCCCCTTCGTCCCCCTTCGTCCGGTCGCTCGCACTGGAACGTGCTATGTGATCAAGCTCAAGACCACTGCTGATCACTTCGGACACGTGCTACTGGCTAGTACCTATAAAAACCTCGCCTAGCATGGGAATCCTCATCCTTTCTTCTCTTCGGATTCTCCCGCTAGGTGCGTATTCTAGAATTCTGTATTTAGTACCATGAATTGAGTTTACTTCAGATTCTCCCGCTAGTTCCCGTGCTCCCGCGCCGAGCTGAGGTTGCCCTTACAGCAGAAGAAAGGATCTAAGGGATCAACTGGTCAAGATTGCGAAGTTTGGTGTAGACTCGGATTCGGACCGCTACGCTAGCGCTCCGGCCTCTCCCACTTCCAATCTCGACCCCTCCTCCTTGATGGATGCCCCGACGTCCGGAAATGGGGCCGCGCAACCCGAGCTCCCGGATGTTCACATCCTGGACTCAGCTTCCGACCCTGAGACCCGGCTGACAGCAGTAGAAGACTCTCTTGCGAATATCGAAGTTACTCCGCTGCGTTCTACACAACAGCCAAAATCCGCCCGCAGCTGCCCCCCCCCGTCCCTGCCGCTCCGGCTCCGGCGGTGGGTCCAGACTTCACCACCCTTACTCCCGCAGCAAAATCGGTTCTCCGACCGAACCCTCCGGCCGTTTTCGACGGCGACCGGACACAAGGATGGATGTTCCTCCACTCCGTCCTCACATACCTCCGACTGGTTCCGGAAGCCTTCATGGTCCACGGACAGGTCGTAGAGGAAAAACTCGTGCAGTACGCCATGTCATTTATGGCGCGAGACGCGGCCGGACGATGGGCCGAATGACAGTCCGCGATCGTTCCGTTTCCGTTCCCGTCCTGGGCGGAATTCGAGTCCGAGTTCCGGCTTCGGTTCGTCGAGGAGAAGGAGCAAGACCAAGCTCTCCTCCGACTAGAGACCCACGGCTACTACCAGGGCTCCCGCGATGTCTACCGGTACACAGACGATTTTGAAGAGCTCGCCGCCACGGCCGGATACACGGACCCGCTCGTCCGTGTCACCAAGTACCACGCGGGACTCGATCCGCGGATTAACGCGGTGATCACTACGTCCGGGACTGCCCTGGCGTTGCTGGACTACACCGGATGGCGTCTCCGAGCCTTCCGCCAGTACAACACCCTCGCCCGCGTCCGAGTGGGGCATCCCCGACTTGCGCCCCAGCTCCGGCCGCACGCCCTCGCACTGGGACGTTCCTCCCAGTCCCCTCCTTCACGCCCGCTTCTAAAGCCGCGCCAGCGCCCGCCCTTCCGCCTGGCATCTCGATGGACGTCAACTGGACCTGCGCGCGCTTCACACCGCGCACTTGTTTCCGTTGCGGCGCAGCTGGACACCTCGCCCGAGACTGCCCAACTCCCTCGGATGTCCGGCATGCGGATGTCCTAGACGAGGTCGTCCGTCAACTCGGTGACGACCTCCTTGGAGAGCTCTTCGCCTGCCTCTCCACCACCGCTGGACTTCCAGCCGAGCCAGAAGTCGGAGACGCGGAGCTGGAGGGTTTTCCGGACGCGGTCGAGTAAGCGGTGCGCCCTCGGTCGTGTCTCCCAATCGTTACTCTTGCTTGTACAAAGATATACCCAATAAATCAGCAGTTGAAACGAAAGACACACCCCCCGTTCCGGCCTCCGTCCCCAAGCCGGAGCCCCCTATTCCCGCCCCGGAGGCGAAGAAAGAACCCCTTCCTTCCATTCCACGTGTTTGCCGCCCGAGGTGGGAGCGTAAACTACCCCAGCGGTACGTTATTGATTCTGTCGAGGGCCGGAACTCCCTGCACATTTCGTTGGAAATGCAATCGGTAGAGATCGCGGCTACGATGTCCGTGAAGGGTCTGGTCGACTGCGGAGCGACCAGAGACTTCATTGACTCGGAGTACGTGATCTCCCGTAACCTTCCTGTCCGGAAGCTCTCAGCCCATTCCGGTCCTCAACGTCGACGGTACGCCCAATGCATCCGGAGGCATTTCCAGCGTAGTTGATATGGTCGTCAACTACAAAGGGCACTCCGAACGTATCCAACTCGCCGTAACGCGGCTAGGAAAGCAGCACGTCATCCTCGGCTACTCCTGGCTCCAGGAGCACAACCCAGAGATCAACTGGGAGACCAAGGAAGTCCGGATGACCCGCTGCCCGACCAGCTGCAGCACTTGCCGAGATGAGCTCCGCGCTGTCTGTCGCAGCGCGAAGATCTCTGCCGCGATCCTCCAGTAGCTCCGCAAAGGTCCTGTTCCGTCTATCTGTGCCATCGACTCGGAGGAGTGGTGTGGAGACGACGGAGACGACTTTCCGGACCTCACTCCGGATCCGGACGACGACAATGACGATGACGATGACGAGCTCGAGGACGGCGACCGGATCCTCTACACCGTGTTCGCTCCAGCCGAAGAAATCCGTGCTGGCAGCACCGTTTCTCAACGGCTCGCAGAGGCCTTCGCCCGGAACTCGGCCCCACCTGGGACTTCGGTTCCGGCCTGGGTCGAAGATTTCTCCGACGTTTTCAACAAGGAATCGCTCAACGCGCTGCCAGAACGCCGGACGTGGGACCACGCCATCGAACTCGTCCCGGACGCGAACCGGCCAACTGCAAGGTCTACCCGATCTCCTCTCTCGAGCAAAAGGAACTCGATGCGTTCATCGAGGATGGGTTGAGCACTGGACGGATCCACCCGTTGAAATCCCCGATGGCGTCTCCGGTCTTCTTCATCAAAAAGAAGGATGGAAGCCTCCGGTTCGTCCAGGACTATCGGGTGCTCAACGCGATGACCGTAAAGAACCGGTACCCGCTCCCGTTGATTAACGACCTCATCAACCGCCTGAAGGGAGCTCGATTCTTCACGAAACTCGACGTCCGCTGGGGTTTCAACAACGTCCGGATCCGGGGAGGCGACGAGTGGAAGGCCGCGTTCCGTACCAACCGAGGGCTCTTCGAGCCGCTGGTGATGTACTTCGGCCTTACCAACTCTCCGGCCACATTCCAGACGATGATGAACGACATCTTCCAGGACCTCATCCTGTCCGGAGACGTCATGGTATATCTCGACGACATCCTCATTGCTCACTCTGACCTCGCGCACCACCGGGAGATCGTCCGAGAAGTTCTCCGACGGCTCCGGGCACACAAGCTTTACCTCCGGCCGGAGAAGTGCGAGTTCGAGAAGTCGTCGATCGAGTACCTCGGCGTCATCATCTCGCACAACCACGTAGAGATGGACCCGGTCAAGGTCGCCGGAGTAGCCGCCTGGCCCGCTCCGGAGAACAAGAAGGACGTGCAGCAGTTCCTTGGCTTCACGAACTTCTACCGGAGGTTCATCCGGGCGTTCTCGGACATCGCGCGACCCCTCTTCGACCTCACAAAGAAGAGCGTCGCGTGGACTTGGACCGCTGCCGCGGCCGCCGCCTTCCAAGCTCTCAAGGACGCGGTGACCGCGGAGCCCGTCTTAGTCCTACCCGACGAGTCACGTCCGTACCGGGTCGAGGCGGACAGCTCCGACTACGCCACCGGAGCCGTCTTGTCTCAGCCGGACGCGAATGAGAAGTGGCATCCGGTCGCGTTCTACTCCAAGAGTCTGAGTGACGTCCAGCGCAACTACGAGATCCACGACAAGGAAATGCTTGCGATCATCCGAGCCCTAGAGGAGTGGCGACATTTCCTCGAAGGTACGCAACATCCGGTCGAGATTTGGACGGACCACAAAAACCTGGAGTATTTCCGGAAGGCGCAGAACTTGAACCGGAGGCAGGCACAGTGGTCCCTGTACCTGTCCCGGTTTGACTTCGCGCTCCACCACCAGCCCGGCCGCCTCATGGGTCGCCCGGACGCGCTGTCCCGTCGCCCGGACCACGGAGTAGGTTCAGACAACACAGATGTCACCCTTCTCCGTCCGGACTTGTTCCACGTCCGCGCACTCGAGGGCGTCGTGGTCACTGGGCCCGAGGTTCCCCTCCTTCGCGACGTCCGGGAGGCCTTCGCGGGTGAACCGGACCTTGAGGACCCCGTCGCGCTTGTCGCACGGGAACTCCTCAAGAACCGGAACGTTCGCCCCCCCCGGTCGACCGAGTGGCGCATCGCAGAAGGGCTCCTTCACTACCGCGGTAAGATCGTCGTACCGCGGAATAAGGACCTCCGACGCCGGATCATCGCCCTACACCATGACACTCGGGTCGCCGGGCACGCCGGGCGCTTCAAAACCCTCGAGCTCATCGCCCGGAACTACTGGTGGCCCCAGCTGTCCCGTCACGTAGGCCAATACGTCCGGACCTGCGACCCGTGCAACCGAACGAAGGCGCTTCGGAAGCTACCCCACGGAGAGCTTCACCCGACCGAGATTCCGGAAGAACGCTGGGACACTGTCTCAGTGGACTTCATCGTCGAGCTCCCGGACGCGCACGGGTTCGACGCGGTCATGGTCGTGGTCGACGTCCTAGGCAAGCGGGCCCACTTCAACGAGTGCCACACCGGGCTTGGCGCGGTCGGAGCCGCTCGGCTCTATTACCGGAACGTCTGGAGGCACCACGGAACCCCCCGGAAGTACATCTCCGACCGCGGACCGCAGTTCGTCGCGGAATTCACCACGGAACTGTGGCGCCTCATCGGGATAGAGCCAGCGACCTCCACAGCCTACCACCCGCAAACCGACGGCCAGACCGAGCGCGTCAATCAGGAGCTCGAACAGTTCGTCCGGATCTTCACGAACTACAAACAGGACGACTGGGACGAGCTCCTTCCGGCCGCGGAGTTCGCGTACAACAACCACATCCATTCTTTGACGCAACAAGTTCCGTTCATGACGGACACCGGAAGGCTCCCCCGGATGGGGTTCGAGCCCAACGGATTGCGCTCGACCGTGGAATCCGCGAACGAGTTCCGAGACCGGATCGCGTCCGGAGTTTCGGAAGCCAAAGCCGCGCTCGTCAAAGCCAAGGACGAGTTCAAGCTGTACTACGATCGCCGACGCACGCCCGCCCCAGAGATCAAAGTAGGCGACCGAGTCTGGCTGGACGCCTCCGACATCCGGACGACCCGTCCGTCCGTCAAATTCGCGGACAAACGCCTCGGCCCCTTCAAAGTCGTGAAGGCCGTCGGAAAGGGTGCATACAAGCTCGAGCTTCCCCCGCGGTACTCCCAGCTCCACCCGGTCTTCCCGGTGGTGAAACTTCAGCTCGCGGAACCGGATCCGTTTCCCGGACGTCCTCGGAACGACGAACCCCCGCCCGTCCTCCAGACGGACCGCGACGTTCAGTGGGAGGTCGAGGAGATCCTAGAAGCGAAGGTCCGTTATGGCAGCCTCTGGTACATGGTGCGTTGGAAAGGCTACGGCCCGGAACACAATAAATGGGTAAAGCACTCTGACGTCTTCGCCAAAGACGCCATCGACGCCTATTATCGCCGCTACCCCAACGCCCCGCGCCGGATCGCTTCGGCCGCATTCGACTCGCTCTCGTTCCGGAAGCGCGACACCCATGTCCGATTCATGCGTCGAGACGCCGCATTCCAAGGGGGGGGTGATGTCAGGGGAACCGCCCGTCCGTCCGTCCGTCCGTCCGTCCGCCCGGCTCCGGCACATCGCACTGCCCCGCGGCCTCGTCCGATCCTTCGTCCAACGCCTACTCCGCGTCCGGCCTCGCCCGTCCGTCCTGCGTCACCCGAACGTCCGCCCTCGCCCGGAACGTTGTCCTCCGTCCCCCCGGACTCCATTCCCCCTCATCCCCCTTCGTCCGGCCGCTCGCACTGGAACGTACTATGCGATCAAGCTCGGGATCACTGCCGATCACTTCGGACACGTGCTACTGGCTAGTACCTATAAAAACCTCGCCTAGCGTGGGAATCCTCATCCTTTCTTCTCTTCGGATTCTCCCGCTAGGTGCGTATTCTAGAACTCTGTATTTAGTACCATGAATTGAGTTTACTTCGGATTCTCCCGCTAGTTCCCACGCTCACGCGCCGAGCTGAGGTTGCCCTTACAACCTCACGAAGAGCGTAGCATGGACCTGGACTGCTGCCGCTTTCCAAGCCCTCAAGGATGCGGTGACCGCGGAGCCCGTCCTGGTCCTGCCAGACGAGTCGCGTCCGTACCGGGTCGAAGCGGATAGCTCCGACTACGCAACTGGGGCCGTCCTGTCTCAGCCGGACGCGGACGGAAAGTGGCATCCAGTCGCGTTCTACTCCAAGAGTCTGAGTGACATCCAGCGCAACTACGAGATCCACGACAAGGAAATGCTCGCGATCATCTGAGCCCTAGAGGAGTGGCGACACTTCCTTGAAGGCACGCAGCATCTGGTCGAAATCTGGACGGATCACAAAAACCTGGAGTACTTCCGGAAGGCGCAGAACTTGAACCGGAGACAAGCGCGGTGGTCCCTGTACCTGTCCCGGTTCGACTTCGTGCTCCACCGCCAGCCCGGCCACCTCATGGGTCGTCCGGACGCGCTGTCCCGTCGCCCGGACCACGGAGTTTTTAGCAGCTTGAACGTATGTGAGACAGAAAAATAGAAGTTATAATTGAGTCGCAAATTGCAACAGCTTTTATACTCTACAATGAGAACTAGAACTTTCTAACTATTAGTAAAATATGAGTAAGATACTGAGTAAGAAGATTCGGACAGAGCCCGACAGAATAAGTCGGTGCTGCGCGCTGACTGATGATCCGTGCCGAAGTGCATCAGTGCCCTTGGCTTGATTGATAATCCAACACTCCCCCTCAAGCCGAAATTAATCCAAGGGCTTGGATCAACGGTTTAAACTTGAAGGCAGCAAGAGCCTTTGTGAGAACATCGGCAGTCATCTCGGCAGTCGGGCAATAAATGACTTCCAAGGTGCCGTCCTCAATCTTCTCGCGAATAAAATGATACCGGATGTCAATGTGCTTGGTGCGAGCATGAAACTGGCCGAGTTCGGCGTGCGCAAGCGAGATCGCCGACTGATTGTCGTTGTAAATGATGAGGGGAAAAGTGATGGGGCCGAACAGTTCGGCAAGGAAGTAACGGAACCATATTGCCTCCTTGGAGGCATAGGTGAGTGCAACATATTCGGCCTCTGTGGTGGAAAGAGAAACTATCTCTTGTTGTTTCAAAGACCAAGACACCGCTGCGCCATTCAAAATGAAGACGTAACCTGATACCGCCTTGCGGTTATCAAGTGTCATGCCATCGGCGTCTGCAAAAATGTCAAGGCCCAATGTCGGATTAGATGCCCGGTAGGTGGTGGCGTAGGTGCGAGTGCCTTTCAAATACTGAAGCACTCGCTTTGCGGCATTCCAATGTGGGAGTCCCGGATTGTCAATGAACCGAGATAGGACACAGACCGTGAATGCCAGGTCTGATCGCGTGGCTGTCGCAAGCCAGACAAGTCCGCCAATCAATTCGCGGTAAGGATATTTTGCCATCTCGGTGATGGCTTCTGGAGTCGTGGGACATTGCTCACGAGTGAGCTGTACAGTGGGATCGAGAGGGACAGAGACTGGTTTACAATCCGTCATGTTGAATTTTCGGAGGAGCGAGTCAATGTAGGTGGTTTGAGATAGCGCAAGCGTGCGCTTCTCACGATTGCGAGTAACTTCCATCCCAAGTAGCCAGCTGATAGGTCCGAGCATCGTAATTTTAAATAGACACGCTATTTCGTGTTGGACCTCGTCAATCAGTGCGGGAGAATTCCCGGTGATGGTGCTGTCATCAATGTGGATGGCCATTATTACGAACTGATTCCCGCGAGTTAGGCGATAGACGGCGTGGTCGGAGCGAAGGGGGTAGATGCCAAGGGTAGCGAGTGAAGAAGTCAATTTCTCGTACCATTTTCGGCTGGATTGTTTGAGTCCGTAAATTGTCCGATGAAGTCGAATGACCTCGTGTGAATTGCCGTTCGTGTAGTGTGGTGCCTGCTCCATATAGATCTCCTCATCCGGGGTAAATTCCCCATTGAGAAATGCGGCGGAATAATCAAACACCTTGATCTCCCAATCAAAGCGCGCGGCAATGGATAGAATGGTGCGGAGGGAAGAGAGTTTGGCAGTGGGAGAGAATGTTTCGAAATAGTCCACACCTTGGACTTGTGTGAATCCGCGTGCGACAAGTCGGGCTTTGTATTTGTCAATTTCGCCGTTGGCTTTGCATTTGATACGCAACGCCCATTTCGATCCCACAACGTTTCGGCCGATTGGTCTCGGAACAAGTCCGGACCCGAATGTGCCTGTCCTTCTCATCGCTTCCATTTCTATATCCATCGCTTGTTTGAACTGCGGCCAATCCGGTCGTTCCATCGCTTCTTCAACCGTCGGGGAATCTGACATGTCTCCCATGCCCACGTATGCAAACTCTGTGCCAACAATATTTAGAGGTGAGTGATCTCCCTCTGTATGCACAAGATGGGCTGAACGTCGTGTTCTAGAGCCCTGAATAATATTTTTGGGGTCAATGGCACTGGAAATGTCGCGTGGGGCAAGTGGTTGTGGATCGGAACTAGAATGTGGACTGGTCGGTGGTGTGGTAAGTGGAGATGGTGGCGTAGATGGGCACGGAGGAATATCGGCAGGTTGCTGTGTGGTTCCAGGGGTGTGCTGGATGCTCTGCGAAATTTCTTCGACCTTGATATCTGCTTTCTCCCCCTCATTCAGCACTCTGTGGATCCCACCACTCCTTTTAGTCTCGGGAAACTTCACACTGCGCTCGACACGTATGGACCGATTTTCGGGGAAGTAGATGCGATGCCCATCAATGCTGTCAAGTGCGTAACCAACCCATCTGCCTTCTCGAGCGCGGCCATCAAGCTTCGATGCATTATCAACGTGGACCGCCACTTTACATCCCCACTCGTGGATGTTGCGCAAGTCGGGTTTGGTATGGTAAAAGACCTCGTACGGGGTGTGTCCACCTAGTGCCTTTGTGGATGTTCGATTTTTCAACCACACAGCATGCTTTAATGCCTCGCCCCATAGGTTTGATGGTAACGCTGCGGAGTGCAACATTGCCCGCACTTTTTCAAGAAGCATGCGGTTAAGCCTCTCAGCGACGCCGTTATGTTCGGGAGTGTCGTGGACTGTGAGGCGGCGTCGAATGCCCCTCTTTGCGAGGTAATTGTCGAAGTTATGGCTTTTGTCATTCACCTCCATTGTCCGAATGCAGGATTTTAATTTTAATCCCATGCTCCTTCTCCCATCGTACGTCAAGGCTTTCAAATGAGTCCAAGGTCTCATCCTTGGTGTGCATCAACACTAATGCCGTGTAGCGCGATGCTTCATCCGTAAACGAGACGTAATACCGCTTGTGTTGCGGTGTTGCGACAGTTGCGGGTCCCCACACATCACTGTGCACCTCATCCCCAACGTTACCGGATGCTTTACGTTCCGCAGGACTGGAAATCGACTTCCGCGTCATCCTGCCATGTAGACAAGACTCGCAGCTGTCTTCCGGGGTGTGTGCCGTCTCGTCCAGTTCGATTCCATCTACCAATTGATTTTTAACCAGTTTCGTTGCTGCATCAATAGGAAGATGACCCATTAATTTGTGCAGCTCTTCTGGTGTTACCAAAAGCGGCCTGTCCTCGGCTGCGTTCGCACGTGGTGACGGAATGGGAGCCTGGACACGATAAAGTCCATGGACAAGAGGAATGGTGCCAATTCGCCGATTTTTTCTGTCAAAGATACGACACTCCGTTTGTCGAAATTGGAGCGCATAACCGGCCTGAGTAATTCGGGCGATCGAGATGAGGGTAACTCCGAGATTAGGTGCGTGCAGGATGTCCTTCACGAGGACCCTGGTTGACTTGTTTCCATTCGGAACCTGTACGCACATGTCCCCCATTCCGATGGCTTCAAATTTCTTGCTATCTGCTGCAAGAATTCCGCGTGGCTGAATAGCCCGATAATTCGTTAAGCGATGCCGGGAGGGTGTCATATGTTGGGTGGCGCCCGAGTCGTAAATCTCGAGCTCGAATTCGGGTGCAGTGGTGACAGCGGCGGTGACCAAATTTTCGGAGGTAAGGGAGGTTCCCACAATTGGTTCTTCGGCTTCTTCATCGTCTCTTCGCCCCCTTGGCACAGCATCGGTATCCGATACGTCCAGGCGCAGGCGAGAGGGTACATCAGCACATTTGTCCCATTCCAATTCCTCCTCATCAAGTTCATCAAATTCGATGTCGTCCTCTGTCAAATTCGATACTGCCATCCAAGCAGCATCAAAATCTGTGTCTGCTTTCGCAGTATTTGCCTTCCCGTGACCCTTCCTATGTGGGTTCTGACCTTCCTTCCCTCCTCCTTTCGCCCAACAGTCCTTCGCCATGTGACCTTTCTTATGGCAATTATAACATTCGATGTTCTTCTTCGGCTTCTTGCCGCCATTCCCGTAGAACGCGGCCTCCTTCTCTCCTTTCCCACCTTGCCTGGCCGCTTTTCGGTCGGCTTCATCACTGATGCCCTGTAGCACCGTGTCGGGATCGAGATTTTTGCCAAGAAGAGTGGCAGCACCTGTAAGTGCTGACAGATAAGTTTCGTATGCCGTGGGAAGGGAACCGAGTACGATAGCGACGAAATTGTCGTCCCCTGGGTCAGCGCCCATTGCGATTAGGTCTGCCCGTATCGTGCGTAGTTTGTCGAGGTGAGCTTTTACATCTCTACCATCTGCGCAACGCTCGTCCTGGAGTTTGCGGCGCAGATCAACTGTGACCATCTTTGATTTCTTCTCGTACTCATCTTTGACCTTCTCCCACATCCCCTTCGCGGTTTCCGCCCCCTTGACCTTCAAGAATAGTGAATCCGGAATTACCGAAGCCAAGCCCTGCTTAATGACAGCCTGCTCTGATTTCCAGAATCGCCGGTGCGCCAAGAATTCGTTGTTTGCCCTGGTTTCGTCCGCCGTAGGTGCTGTGACATCCACAATTGTAGGTGCAACCGGTGCAGCTGCTGTCCCAAGTGGAGCGTCTTCGAAATGATCACTCAGACCCGCAGCATCGAGTGCAAACAGAAACCGGTCACGGAAGAAGACCCAGTTCGTGCCGTCTGCTTTGCATGCGGGGAGTTTGGTGAAGTATTCACCAAGTTTGGCGGTAGAAGAAAGTGTGTTGGTCGACATGATTTTAGGGAGGGGTTGGTTTGGGATGTGTAGAGGTAAGAGTATTCGTTCTAGGTTTCTAGCGCGGGGGCCAATAACCTTTTAGCAGCTTGAACGTATGTGAGACAGAAAAATAGAAGTGATAATTGAGTCGCAAATTGCAACAGCTTTTATACTCTACAATGAGAACTAGAACTTTCTAACTATTAGTAAAATATGAGTAAGATACTGAGTAAGAAGATTCGGACAGAGCCCGACAGAATAAGTCGGTGCTGCGCGCTGACTGATGATCCGTGCCGAAGCGCATCAGTGCCGCTGGCTTGATTGATAATCCAACAGGAGTAGGCTTGGACAACACAGACGTCACCCTTCTTCGCCCAGACTTGTTCCACGTCCGTGCACTGGAAGGCGTCGTGGTTACCGGACCCGAGGTTCCCCTCCTTCATGACGTCCGGGAGGCTTTCGCGGGTGAACCGGACCTTGAGGACCCCGTTGCGCTTGTCGCACGGGAACTCCTCAAGAACCGGAATGTTCGCTCCCCCCGGTCGTCCGAGTGGCGTATTGCGGAAGGGCTCCTTCACTACCACGGTAAGATCATCGTACCGTGGAATAAGGACCTCCGACGCCGGATCATTGCCCTACACCACGACACTCGGGTCGCCGGACACGCCGGGCGCTTTAAAACCCTCGAGCGCATCGCCCGGAATTACTGGTGGCCCCAGCTGTCCCGTCACGTTGGCCAATACGTCCGGACCTGCGACCCATGCAACCGGACAAAGGCGCTCCGGAAACTGCCCCACGGAGAGCTCCACCCGACTGAGATTCCGGAAGAACGCTGGGACACCGTCTCAGTGGACTTCATCATTGAGCTCCCAGACGCACACGGGTTCGACGCAGTCATGGTCGTGGTCGATGTCCTGGGTAAGCGGGCCCACTTCAACGAGTGCCACACTGGCCTTGGCGCAGTCGGGGCCGCTCGGCTCTATTACCGGAACGTCTGGAGGCACCACGGAACCCCCCGGAAATATATCTCCAACCGCGGACTGCAGTTCGTCGCAGAGTTCACCACGGAACTGTGGTGCCTCATCGGGATAGAGCCGGCGACCTCCACCGCCTACCACCCGCAAACCGACGGCCAGACCGAGCGTGTCAATCAGGAGCTCGAGCAGTTCGTCTGGATCTTCACGAACTACAAACAGGACGACTGGGACGAGCTCCTTCCGGCCGCAGAGTTCGCGTACAACAACCACGTCCACTCCTCGATGCAACAAGTCCCGTTCATGACGGACACCGGGAGGCTCCCCCAGATGGGGTTCGAGCCCAACGGATTGCACTCGACTGTGGAGTCCGCGAACGAGTTCCGGGACCGGATCGCGTCCGGAGTTTCGGAAGCCAAAGCTGCGCTCGTTAAAGCCAAGGACGAGTTCAAGCTGTACTACGATCGCCGACGCACGCCCGCCCCGGAGATCAAAGTAGGCGACCGAGTCTGGCTGGACGCCTCTGACATCCGGACGACCCGTCCGTCCCTCAAATTTGCGGACAAACACCTCGGCTCCTTTAAAGTTGTGAAGGTTGTCGGAAAGGGTGCGTACAAGCTCGAGCTTCCCCCGCAGTACTCCCAGCTCCACCCGGTCTTCCCGGTGGTGAAACTCCAACTTGCGGAACCGGACCCATTCCCCGGACGCCCTCGGAACGACGAACCCCCGCCCGTCCTCCAGACGGACCATGACGTTCAATGGGAGGTCAAGGAGATCCTAGAAGCGAAGGTCCGTTACGGCAGCCTCTGGTACATGGTGAGGTGGAAAGGCTACGGCCCGGAACACAATAAATGGGTAAAGCACTCCGACGTCTTTGCCAAAGACGCCATCGACGCCTATTATCGCCGCTACCCCAACGCCCCGCGCCGGATCGCCTCTGCCGCATTCGACTCGCTCTCGTTCTGGAAGCGCGATGCCCACGTCCGGTTCATGCATCGGGACGCCGCATTCCAAGGGGGGGTGATGTCAGGGGAACCCCCCGTCCGTCTGTCCGTCTGTCCGTCTGTCTGGCTCCGGCCCATCGCACTGCCCCACTGCCTCGTCCGATCCTTCGTCCAGCGCCCCTTCCGCGTCCGGCCTCGCCCACCCGTCCGGCCTCGCCTGACCGTCCGGCCTTCCATCTAGGACCTCCGGCTGCGCCCTCGCCCGGAACGTCGTCCCCCCTCCCTCCGGACTCCATTCCCCTTCGTCCCCCTTGTCCGGTCGCTCGCACTGGAATGTGCTATGCGATCAAGCTCAAGACCACTGCCAATCACTTCGGACACGTGCTACTGGCTAGTACCTATAAAAACCTCGCCTAGCGTGGGAATCCTCATCCTTTCTTCTCTTCAGATTCTCCCGCTAGGTGCGTACTCTAGAACTCTGTATTTAGTACCATGAATTGAGTTTACTTCGGATTCTCCCGCTAGTTCCCACGCTCCCGCACCGAGCTGAGGTTGCCCTTACAGAGGATACACTGATGGATCTTCCGATGAATAAATTGGAAAACCATGAACGAGACAGCGACGCCGAGCAGTGCGAACCCTTCCAGAAGCCGGACACTGGTGTCGTCTTTTGACCTTGCCCTTCAGTCTATCGGTCCTTTCAAATTTTCAAGTCAACGCTGACTCGAAAATTGGGGGGATGTAACACGGGCACTGAAGGAAAAGGCGCCCCAAAATCCTCGCAAATCACGGGCATAAAAGGAACCGAGGACGAAGACGACTCAGCTGTCTTACATTTGCCCCTTAATTCTCTTTTCATTATTCCCGTCTCTCACCCCTCCCCACGACATCCAAAGTTCATTGGACATTAGTCTTCACATAATTTCTGCACCCCTACCTTGTCACTATGGCATTCCAAATGCACTTTTATTATTCCCACACATTCATTTACATTCCGCCACTTTCATTTCGAAATTTCGAACTTCCGCCACCTATTTTCAAGCTTTTCAGCACAAAAGAAAGTGGCGGGATTCCTCCCCTTTTCCGCCACTTCCATTGAGCAACTTTGATTTTCCGCCACTTTTGTTGGGTTGCCAAATCTCCGCCACTTTTATGTGAGCTCAAAATTTTTTTATTGCTCAAATTTTACACTTTTTTCTTCACAGCATGTTCAACCAAAATTTCTTGTACATGAAATGGAAAGTTTTTATACTTGTTTAAAACTTCTAAATTACTTGCCCAAAACCAAAGTTATATTGTCAAAATATCACATTTTTACTCCCCTTAATAAAAGTGCAGATTGACTGCCATACCTTTCCCTTTTGTATCTCTGAAAACTCCCTGCAAGCTGATTTCTTTGGTTCCGTGTTGTTTGCGGCCTTGGGGAGCGGCTCCAACTAACAACGTTTCCGTTTGTTTCGGATCGTATGGGATGTCAACAATGCAGTAGATTATTTTCTTATGTGTGTTTGCTATGCTTCTTATTGCCGGAGCGAAGCGGCGGCTGGTCTTGTTTCCATCAATGTGCTAGGTTTGATCTCAAACGCGGCACTTGCCTTTTTGGAATGTACGGTGCATCGGCAAACAGTTGGGGATACCACGTGGAACATTTCCTCTTTCTTTCTGCCCACCACTTGCCCGCGAAATCGCTCCCCAGCGCGTCAAAAAAAAGCACATCAGAATGGTCCCCGACGCCCTTGGAGGAAGATCGACAGCAGACAGAATATCTTGACAGCCTGACGGCACGTCAGTTGATGAACGTTCGGGATTATGTACGTCGCCGCGGAGTATGCGCCTGCTCTCATGCTAATCTACACAAGCGGCTGATGGCGGAGTTCGAAGGTGCCGACGGGGTAATATCGGATCACGAGAGGGTCAACTGACCAGCGGAGATTGAAAAGGCTTCGGACGGACGGACAGACAGCTTAATTTTATAAAGAGGGTAATAATTATGCATAGCTCTTCTCTGCCACATACATCGCTCTCAATCCCGGCCAGTTTCTCGACCATAAATGGCACCCGCACCATCTACTGTTCGATTTCCTTCAATTCGTACGACCATTTGGCGTGTGACACCGCACACGAATTGATCCTTTCGTATGCGGGCCTGCGACCTGTGTGACCTACGAATTTTTTCGTATAAAATTGCCCCGCAGGGCCGCCCGGAGCGAAATTTTTGTCTTAAGCTGGTGGTAACCTTTCGTATTGAGCCTTTGTGACCCTGTGACCTACGAAATTTTTCGTAGATTTTTGGGCTTGTGACCTGTGACCCTACGAATTGAAGGAAATTGAACAGCATGTCCCCAAAGATCGGCCAATCCGCAAGGTGCTCATTATCCACAACACGACCGGACACAACCACCCCATGCCGACGCTCACCAAAGTTTCCTATGGTCTGAAGGACACATACCGTCGGTGCATTGACGCGAATGGTGTTCTCGGGGCTACAGTGGCCAAAATTGATAACGGCATAAGTCTTTGCTTCTACTCTTTTTTCTGCGTGCTAAACATGATGCAGCACCATCAACGAAGCAAATACTCGGCGGGAAGACCCCAGCTGCGCATGCTGCCCCTTTTCACAACAAGCGTGTTAAAATGGACTTGCTCCACGCAAAGAAACTCGAGAAATATCCTGATGGTCTCGGCGTTGAAGGCACGTTGTGTGTTTTGTAAATTTGACATTCATTCACAGTTTACAGCTATACGTCCGATGTACCATGCTGAATTGTTCAAGCCACTTCCTGATTGCTACATTCACAGCTACATCGAAACTCCTAAAGGCGAGATAATCATAATTACATTTGTTGCTGACCTTCTGCGCCTTCTCGATGATCCTGGAGTCAGATCTTTCGATGGCGACACCGCATTCAAGGGCATAGAAGGGGAGATAAACGAGTGGGAGCTTACAATATTTGCTAAGGTCGTTCAACGCGGTACGTTCCTGACGCCATAATTTTCACATAATTGAAATCAAGTCTCGAATAGCTGGATCCATTCTGCGCGCCTATATCAACGGCGCAAGTGCAGATTTCTTCGAGCTGTTATTCGATGAGATCCAACGGGTGAAGCTGATGGTCACCACAAAGCCGCTTCCATTCAAAACATTCGTTCGAGGCAGTAATATACTTGTAACGAATGTGGACATGGATGCCACCCAGGTCGTTGGCTTGTGTCGTTCCGCACTGAAGTACAGTGATCCGGAGTATGGTGGGATTCCAAAGGACACTCCGCCAGAAAAAGTCGCCCCAAAATTCATCAAAGTTTGTTGGAGGCATGCAAAGGAGTACGGTTTTCCTTTCTTAATTTCCTTCCTGCCTTGTCTCCATTTCTGGTTTAAATCTGATCCGTCCTCTCAGGCCTCTCCACGATTTCAGAGCGCTTGTTTCGACGTCCGACTTTAATCGGCTCAAAAATTGCTTTTACCTTGAAGATAAAGAGGCTCTCGACGCGTTCACAGCATTTGTCTACGGTTTAGGTTGGGTTTAGGTGTCAAGAAAACCACAGGTTCGCATTTGTTCAACTCGGAATCTGCACTAGACTGTCGTCCGTCTTGTAGATTGGTGGAGACACAAGGAAATGCACGAGTGGATTATCCCATGTATGGTGAAGTCGCAGTCGCAGATTCCACCCGATGTCTGGGATTCTACACCTTCAACAACGAACACAAACGAGGCGCAGCATCACTGGACTAATTCCTTGGCGGGAATGAAATTAACCCCAGGTTGCAGAAACATATAAATAAAAATAACTTACTGGTGAATTGTATTTTTGAACTCTCCACTGCGCGAGTCCGACGAATTGGAGAGCAGCACATTAAAGGTACTGTGTTTGCGCGCAAACACGATACATTCTCCGTCAATGTGTATGAATGAATGTGCGGTGCATTCCGAGGAATGTACGGTTGATGGAATGTATGGCATGGAACGGGTTTCGTTAATCCCGCCCTCAATGGCACTGACATCATCGGTGGAAATTTCGAATTGGAGGCACAAGTTTAGAAGACGAACCAGTTCAACAAAGTGGGTATAGTAGGCCGGATTTTGGAATCGTTGGCGGAGAAGAACTGGAGCAATTGACATTGTCCACATGCACCAAGTGTCAGCAATGAAATAATAACACTCCTTTTTGAACTTCAACACCCCCGCTCATTATAATTATGTTTCGACGTGAAACCATGCTCAATCGTCCACAAATTCAAGGTATGTGGCGAGAAAGTTCACGACTTTGAGCTGTGAAAGATATGTGGAAATTCACGACGTTTTGACTGCCCAGTGTGTGCTCACGACACGCTCGCATTGGCCCCTGCGCAGCGCTCACGCTGACCGTTCTTTATCGCCAGCGCTGTGCTCTTCCTCTGCCCGCGTAAACCATGCTCAGCTCCATGCATCGGCCCCCCCCTCCGCCTCCCTAGAGACAAGTATCTCTACACGCCTGACGCCCTCGCTGTGCACGACTTACAGTACAAACCTCATGCGCGCACGACGTCGCCGTTGCCCATCGACGGCACCATGCCCATTCATCCGGGACCATACTCACCACCATCTCGCCCTTTCCTTTCTCTCTCGGTGATGCCGCAAGAAAAGATTACAGAATACTACGCAATATCAATAATAAATACTCATACGTCAATGCAAGCGAATTACAAAACTACACAAAGCTGCCATGAACGAAAAACTGCAAAAGAAATGTAAGATGCGTCGGTAGCAGCATTTCACCAGTAATCCCGTAGTAAGTAACCCTCCCCCTCTCGCCCGCGCTCGCTTGCGGCGATTCGGTGTTCCCGAGAGGCAGCCGGAGTCGCGGCGCGCTCGGAAAGGGAGCACAGCGGGAGCTTGATCCCTGCGCACAGCGTAGCCGCTGCTCGAGGAGCGGCTGCGTGTCGTCTCCATGCGCTCGTGGCGCATCACACACAGTGCCGCAGGCGGGTCACCCGCTGCTATCTCCGTGCTGCATACAGGAGGCGTGGGTAGTATGACAGTATTTATCGCTGAAAATTATGAGGTTGGGCACCAAGGTTTAGAACAGTATTCTACAGGTAGAAGGTATGAGGTTTGAGCAGTATGTGAGGTTGAGGTTGAGGTTAAGAATCGAGGTTGCAGTAGATCATAGGTTGTGAGGTGTGAGGTTGCACACTTGACATGCGAAGGTTGTATGATGAGATCAAGTTTCAAGGTTGCCATTGATGGTGACGAACTTTGATGGTGAGGTTGAGGTTCAAGGTCACAGTTGATTTCCCAATTTGGTTGCCATCAACATACTATGGTTTGCCATCAACATACTGTGGTTTGCCATCAACATACTGTGGTTTGCCATCAACATACTGTGGTTTGCCATCAACATACCATGGTTTGCCATCAGCATACCATGGTTCCCCATCATTATACCATGGTTTTCCACCATTATTCACAGTCAACCATGGTTCCACTAGGATCAGTTCCAATGCACTTTGAGACAATGTCATTTGAGCAGAACCAGTATTTAACTTGTAAGCAGCTCAAGTCTATCTATCTTGTTACTCTCTCAGAATTATTGTGCAATTCGCTAGCTCAAACCCAATCTGTCTGCACTATCATTTACTGCTTGTCTGATTTCATTTGGTAGACCAGTACCAGCATTTAGTCTTGCTATACTCATCAGGTCTTTTGCTTTTTGTTCCTATCACCAGCTGAAGCAAATACTTAGAATCAGTAACTCTGGTAGCAAAAATTTAGGAGAGATTGGGACTCTTCCTACACTTTAGTTCATATCAAATTTCATTACTAATACTATGGACTATCAGAATAACTACTGCAATCTTCCTGTGGATACCCAATATTTTATTGTCGCTCATATACTTGATAGTTTCTTTTCACTGCATTCCAAACACTCAATATTCAATCTTTTCCTTCAAATCATCTGTCCCTTCCACCTATAAAGCCCAGACAACCCCACTAATTAGTGTGGGGCTGGAAACCCGGTCCCCATACTAGTTAGTGGGAAAAACAGTGTGTTCAGGCTTCCTTTAATATGTTTGCAGATAACTTTTGAATAACTTTCAATATTTTGAGTTCTTGGGTATGTAGAGGGTAGACTTAGGCTTCTTTGCATAACTTTCAATAACTATAGGACTGATAGGCCTCAACATGGTTCCTTTGGAGCTGCATTATCCCAAAAAGGAAATTCTTCATATAGGACCGAAAATTACATGCGAAAATAGGTGAAGAAATATGACTTCACAATCAGATCCCTTCCCCTTACCTAGATGTACTGTCCCAAAAAGGAATTTCTTGATACAGGACCGAAAAATACATTGAGAAAAATCACCTAAACCTCCCAAATATCCCTTCTGTTTAGCAGGGGATAACCTTATATAGAGACTATACTGAAGCCTGGTTGTTTCATGTGTGGTATCTTGATTGTACGTGGGATTGTATACTAGGATCTCCTAGGCCAATTTCAATAACTTTTAATAATTATTGCACATCTCAACTCAAAACAACTTGCACTTACCCAAAAAGGAAATTCCTCATATAGTGCAGTGGGAACAATTTAGTCCAAGCTGAGGTCATGGTCTACCTTTTGCATGGTCCACTGCCAGCACAGACATCTGGTACATCAGCTCAGAGAGGGTCTATATGGGGGGCTACTCCTAGCTAACTTGAATAACTTTTGATAATTATGATGATATCGCCGGCTTTTCGAAAGTATTTTACATTTTCTGCAGCAACAACAAGGTCTATCCCAAAATTGTAAGCACCATCAGGTAGAGCACAACAGGAGCTACAACTTTGGTTTGGGGTCCATTTTTAGATTTTCCAGTCCCACACCAGATGTATACCCCTCTCAAGCACCTAAGGTTATAAGTATCACGTATGAATCTCCTAACATGGGACTGGGACCAAATCTCATTGCCATCACAGAGTGGGGTCATTACAAAAGCCGGTAAATTTTGTGGCCCGAAATAAAATACCATTGGATATTGTTTGAGACACCAGTAAATTCTGTGATCCACTGACATCACATCACAAGTCAATGAACTTTGTGACCCTCAAATACTATTCAATTCATTGGAAGTCAGTACAATTTGTGACCCATCTACATTACCACTCCTACCACAGACCCATTTTGGAAGGTCAGTAAATTTTGTGACTTCTTTACTCAACTGCCACAGATCGATCTCCCCAAAACACTTCAAAAATATTTCCAGTGTAAGCCACTCCTGATACTGGTACCACCGGGTAATCTTTCCTAAATCAGGTGGACTATCCTTATCTTTGACTGTAAGGCATCAATTCTCATTTATTGATATTTATCGCCAGGTTTGGAAGTGTATTTTGCATTTTGCGCCACAACTAGGGCACTAATGGCAAAACTGATTGGACAGCCGAATAGCGCCAAAAATGCTCTACAACTTTGGTTTTGAGTTTATTTTTGGACTTTTTGGCCTCCAGGTTGACAGATTTCATTTTTCGGCCACTACGCTTTTTGCCCAAAATGGAAATTCTTCGTTTTGGGGCAGGGATAGGCTGTCTTTCTTGGGATAACTTTGTAGTTGCCATTTTTTGTGAATGTGATAGGGTCTGAGTAGGGGTAGGGACACAGGGAAACATGGACATCATGTCTGAACCTGGAAGTGTATTTTGTGTTTTGCACCACAACCAGGGTACGGATCACAAAACGGATTGGACGGCTGGATAGCGCCGACAGAGCTCTACAACTTTGGTTTTTAGTCTATTTTGGGATTTTTTGACGTCTAAGGGCCTTCAAGCTGACAGATTTCCTTTTTTGGCCACTACGCCTTTCGCCCAAAAAGGAAATTTTGCGTTTTTTGCTCGTATTTCGGCGCATATTGGCCGTTCTGCTTGATTTAACTTGCAGGTTATCATCCTTTATGAATGTGGAAGAGAGTTATATCACATTTTGAGGCAGGGAAACAAGGTAACATGGACATAATGCCTGAACTTGTAAAATTGTACCTCTGGCACTACTACTTCACACACCACAGCTGGAGCCAAGCTAAGGCACTTTCTACTCATATTCATGGGTTCCTAAAGTGATGTGGAAACATTTTTTCAGTGTTTGATGAAGATATACACTATTTATTGGCCAGGTAAGAAAATTCAATATTGACCTTACCTTGTGTGTACCGGTGATTGGACTGGCTAAATACATGGTCCAGATGCTTTCTAGAGATCTATTGACACTTCCCAGGGACTTTATAGCCATATCACTATCAACCTCATTGTGATTGAAGGAAAGTATGCAGCACATAAATGTTCACCCCATCTGCTGGGTCCAATGGTGCTGACCATCAGCCCAACTACATAGAACTATTACAATGACATGCCCCAACCTTCCCTGGCCAAAATGCCTGTCAATATTTGGTCAGAACCATGAGATTTGTGAAATGTCAGTTCCCCATCAAATTACCAATTGGGGGCTAAGGAGCACACCTAGTGCGAAATAAACTGAACCCCCTGGCTATCTTTGATAGTAATCGGACCTAAGGACAGATGTTCCTCCATTCTGTCCACACCTACCTCTGGCTTGTTCTGGAGGTCTTCGTGAGGAATGGGCACATCATGGAGGAAAACTTGTGCAGCACACTATGTTCTTCATGTCGAAGAACACGGCCAGATGCTGGGCGAAACATCAATCTGCAATTGTTCTGTTCCTGTTTCTGTTCTGGGTGGAATTTGAATCCGAGTTCAATTTCTGGTTCATTGAGGAGAATGAGCAAGGCCATGCTCTCCTCAAGCTGGAGTCCCTCAACTACTTCCAGGGGTCTGCAACGTCTACTAGTACACAGACAACTTGGATGAGCTCACCGTGACTGTTAGATACATGGACCTGCTCATCTGCATCACCAAGTCCCATGCAGGACTCTATCCGCAGATTAACACCATGATCATGATGTCCAGAACCTCACTGGGCCTCCTTGACTACACTGGGTGGTGCCTATGCATCTTCCAGCAGTACAATGTGCTGAGAAGGGCATGAGCTGGAGTGCCTGCAGGTCATACTCGCACTCCGAAACCTGCACCCACACCTGTGCCTGCTCTTCCACCCAGCATCCCAATGGATGTTGATTGGACCCATATGTGCACTCTGCCCCGCAACTGCATTTATTGCAGAGTGACCAGACATCTCACTCAGGAGTGCCCTGCCAGCTCAGCAATGACCTCAGTGAGCTCTTTGTCTGCCTCTCCACCACTGCCTCCCTTTTGAGTGATGCAGAGGCCAGAGGTGATGCTGCAGAGAATTTTCTCCTATTTTCATGAAGAGATAGTCAATATATCTGATTCTGCACTTGAAACAAAAGATGCACCACCTGTTCCAGCTTCTGTCCCTAAGTCGAAGACAGAATTCCCCTCTTCTGTTTCAGTTTCCGCTGAAAGACAGTCACTCCTAGTGCAGATGGATCATGTTCAAGAAAAGGTTCACAAAGTTAACTTCTATAAAACCAAACCCTAACCAAAACCACTCAACAACACCCTCCTTAATAGGAATGATAGTTTAAATTCGGGGGTGTAGACCAAGTATTAGGTCAAATAGCCAAGTGTGTGCAGGTTTCCACCAAAGTCTCGTAGTTGAGCATGGTACGTTTTGTTGGTTTGCGGAGCACTTTCCTTTGTTCATGGATAAACGTAGGTTGTTTTTAATATAAGAAACAGACTCAAAGGTCTGGCATGGTTTGTTCCGAGGAAAGGGTTTTGCTAACACATTGGCTTATCAAGCACACAACGGTGGTTCGCGGACACAGGGACACAGAACACAAGACACAGGACACGGACACATTCACAGACACAATGACAAGACAAACACGGTTCAGGTTCACAAGTCCACACAGATATTAATCCAAAACCACAAGTCACTTTATATCAGGTGAAAGAACAGTTGCGCAAGGCTACTGAGCTCTCGGGCCAAACCTGTCTACAACCCAGCAGTGTCTAGAGGTGGGGTCTGCTACTGTACTGCTAAACTGCCTGTTCTTTTATACAACTTTCTTATTGCGATGACTAAATAATATCATATACACTGGTCCGTTTACCTACGAATTCTGACTCGGAATGCTTGCTTGAATAATGCCATTGGCTCCCTATACCGGTAGATCGAACACCGGTTCAGACTCAATCGATCAAAGATGAAATATTATAGTATCTTGGTGATAATGCTGGGTCCGTGACTTGCAGCTTGGGTGACGCTCTTGCTTAGACACATCTCTTCTTCATCCTAGCCCTATTCAGACTCTCCTGCTGAGGTCAGGGTCTCTTTGCGAGCGACTTATACGGTTTGCGGGCACTGGCAAACTCTTGCAGTTCAACTATATTGATCGCGTTTTGGCTGTTGCCATCTTTGATGGGACAGCTCCACCTGGAGCGCACTTTGGCATCGGATGCCTAATCCATCTGAGTCATATTCCGGATCTGCACAGACCTCGGAGCTATTGTTGGAAATTTGAAATTTGCCTTATTTTGGAAGAGATATTATGTAAAGTGCAGTTTCATCTTCCACTGGCTACCCGAAATGAAGTGTTGACAACGTTGGTTATGCGTGTACACGAGCCTCACTCGGTGCTGGAATGGAATACTTCCCACTCTGGCCAACTGGGGCAATTTTTTTCCAAAGCGGTTGTCACAGAATCGTTAGGACTCCAGATGTGCTAGGACGAATGAATGGTCACCCGAGGCAAATATTCCATGCAGATGAGCTCGGACATCAAAGCCACGGTCATCTGAGGTCATCTCTGTCAACTGCATCTCCACGCGCTCAATATTCGAGAAATTCAACTGGAATCCATTCATGCGTTGGTAACTGCGGCCATACGGGCTGAAGCAGAGGTATATTTGTCCCCTGCGGAGGTATATTCGCCTCCTCAATCCTCCATGATCCCCACGGGACCCATTTCACCCCGAATATTACTTTGGGGCCGAATTTATCGAAGGTGCTTACGCGCACCCTCCCCGTGCCGAGCAACGCGCGCTCCCGCCACCCTGAATGCGACGCGCAATGCCAGAACTCGCGCTTGTCACGTCCCTGACCTCTGTGCGGTGCCACCGCGCACTTCGGCCCCTCACGCTGACCGCACTCTTCCTCTGCCCGTGCAAACCATGCCCAGCTCCATGCGTCGTCCTCCGCTCCTCCACCTCCCCAGAGATACCTCTACACGGCCGACGCCTTCGCTGCGCTGAAACGTGTGCCGGCGGTCTATGGGTGAAATCCACTATAATGCAAATCCGACGGGCTGAATGCAATGAAGAAGTGTGCTCTAGTTCAGGATTCACAAATCCTGAAACCAACACAAATCCCTAAAACAACAACCAACCAAACTCCACTAGTGATTCCGGATGCAATCCCAGAGAGTGCGACCGAGTACGGGTCTTTGTGTACCGATAGAAGATACACGGGAACAGTTGTTTAATATTTGCGGATCGCAGCAAGCAAATCCAGGATCGCCCGCAGACAATGGTTCAATTTATAGTTTTGCAACTCTGGGTCACCCACTCTAACCTCATAAGACAGGAGCAGTGAACCAATTTGACACGCAACACGCAACAAATCCGGAACACACGTAGGACACGCAAAACACGTAGGACACACACAAGTAACACGCAGAACACGCAGGACACGTACACGTACACGCAGGATCACGTAGAACACACACACACGTACACGCAGAACACGCAAGGGAATATCCCGAAAAAGCTGATAGATTGATAATAACTCGAAAATACAAGCACGCCCCCAAGGACAGCCTCGATGAATCAAGCCGGTGGTTCCGCCCTTCTGTACTCGCTGGAGCAGACCGCTAGTCTCTCCGCTTTACGTTTCCGGGTAGGAGTCCGTGCCTTCTCCCTACAAGCTGCCCACCTTATATACTGTACATCTAAAAATAACTCTACAAACATAATACATTAATCATCGGTGTAACCATGTCCGTGACTCGAGAATATGAAATAACGATTGCCAAGCTTGCTGACTGATTATTTTAGATCCTGAAAATGTTAGTTCTGGATTAGTCCCCAAAGATATTGTGGTCGGATTGGATAGCCCTTCAAAATGCCTCTTTATAGGCACCCTGAACTTGTGTATAGCCCAAGAGCTTCCCTAGACCGTCTACCCGTCGAGGTGGAACATGGTTGAGCAGGCTCCCTATTTGTCTGATTTATTCCTGACGCGATCGGGGCCTTGACTTGGCACCCGAGTGGTCCTAGTATTCTGGATTTCTTGGGTGCACTACTTGTGTCCCTCAAAGGATTCTTGGAAATCCGGAACCTTGGGTCTTTTGCCTACAATTAGACACCCTGGTCCCCTTCATAGCTCAAGTAAGGACCTGCTTCCTAAATTGGGTTCGAACTCGGTTGCCATATTAAGCCGATCAATATTTGATGGGTGTATGACACCACATCCGGATCTGGCCCGTTCCGGTCTGAAAGGTTCTAGGTCATCACATGATCAAACACGTCGCCTCATTGGTACAAGCATGGACAAACAATGTTGAAACTCATTCAAGATGAACTTGCTCTGAGTTCCACAAATAGGCACAGAATGGATATTTTATTCCCCAATGTTCGTTTGGACTATCCGCAACCTCCTGCCTATTGTACGACAGTGGGATCCAGAACCAGCGGCATATTAGTCGGAGGCACCCAGTATGTGTGTTTTCTGGATACTCATCCGCAACCGGTTCCGGATTTAGATTATAGCGTGCAGTTCCAGGTCTACTGACTTGGGACTCGTCATAGACCCAGATGTGCGTGTATCCGCAATGGAAATCCAGAAAACATTAATTTTCAGGTGTTGGCGAATTCACGGCTTATCAGCGCACGACGTGTAGCACGAGCACAAGCACTGCCGCGCTCTTGCCGCCGTACAACCTCGACCTCAGCTTTGGCTTCAACAATATGGGTATGGACAGCGGGTACCTGACCGTTAACGTTTGCCACGTTCCCCGACCTTTGTGCTGTGTCACAGTGCACGACCGGCGCCGCACTTTTTCTCTGCCCGCGCAAACCATACCCAGCTCTATGCGTCACCCCTCCGCCTCCCCAGAGATTCTACACACCCGACGCCCTCGCTGTGCACGACATGCATCACAAACGCCATGCGTAGCGCACGACGTTGCCGTTGCCCATTGACGGCACCATGCTCATTCACCCTCCTCTTTCCCGGACCACACACCACCATCTCACCCTCCCTCTCGATGACGTCGCAAGAAAGGATTACAGAATACTACTGTCTACACAATATCATACCTACTCATACGTCAATGCAAACGTATTACACAAAGCTGCGATGAAGGAAAACGAAAAAGAAAGCCAAGAATGTAAGATCCGTCGGTACCAGTAATCCCACAGTAAGTAACCCTTCCCCCCTCTCGGTCGCACGCGCGCTGGCAGTGAGTCGGCGTTCCCGAGAGGTAGCCGGAGCCGCCGCGCGCTCGGAGAGGGAGCACAGCGGGATCTTGATTCCTGCAACAGCTGCGTGTCGTCTCCATGCGCTCGTGCACGCTCCACGGGCGCATCGCAGACAGTGCACAAAGCGCCACAGGCGGGTCACCTGCTGCTGTCCTCGTGCTGCATACAGGAGGCGTGGGTGGCAGCGGGCGGTGGGATGGCTGAAAGGATTGGCACGGTGGTCAGATGCGATGGGTGCACCGCGCAGCATGGGCGGTGGGGAGTGTCCGCGGTACACGCTGCACACGCATGTGTTTTTGGAGACTGGAGGGGTGCGTGCAGGCAGGGGAGTCGAGCGGTGGGGGCGGATCTGCGCGGTGGATGGTGAGCGCGCGCGGGGACGGAACGAAAGTGGTGTGGGTGATGGGGAGTGTGCTGCGTACGCTGTGTATGGTGGTGGTGCGCGCCATAGCCGCACTGCGCGACAGGACCTGGCCTTGAGCAGATTGTGGGGCGGAGGGTCGCAGCGCATGGGTGGGTGATGCGCATGGCGTGCGGGTCGTGTTCGAGGTGCATGCCAGGGGCAGATTTTCGGCAGATGGTGGGGACGGCGCTGAGGATGGCACGACGCGTGGGGAGGCGACGCATGTGCCGTGCGTGGTGGGGAGCTGCTGCCGCAAGTGCTGCGGACGTCGAGCGGTGAGAACGGTAGATGATGGTGGTGGATGAGACGGCAACGAAGGCGGCGCCGGGGTGAGGAACGACCATTGGCGTAGCTGGGGTGCGCGGGGCCTGGTCTTGACGCTAAAATCGTAGGCACAGGCACACGAAGCGGGTGGGTAGTCGCTTCGGAGTGGCTGGGCACGTCGCGTTGGGGTCGTGCAGCGTGGCGCGGGCGGCGGGCAGTGCGGATGGTCGCGGTGCATGTCGTACAAGGCGCTCCGGTGGAGGGACTGGCGCCATGGAAGGTGTGCAAGCGCAGGAGAGTTGGCTGGGGACGATGTTAATATTTACAGGAAAAAGCAGGAAACAGGAAGCGATGAGGAAAGGGAGGCGAAAGAGAAGGAAAAAAAGGGAGGAGAGACACACCCTTATCTCACTCACAAGCGTCGAATCCGCACATGCTGCGATGCAAAAGAGGAGAAGGGCCGTTCCACTCAGGACGACGGTGGGTGTCGGAGTGGACTATCTAGGGGGTAATCAGGTAAGGTAAAGCTTTAAGGAATGGTTTGGGGCACGCACGATACTCGCGATCTGAAAGTGCGGCCTGACTCCCAAGTCGCACCTGGGACGGGATGCGTATTCGTAACCCAAAGACCAAGTCATTGGTCAGGAGCGCAGGGAATGCCGCTGCACGACGTAAGAGCACTGGCCCTATAGAAGACAAAGCGAAGGAATCAGCAAAAGGAGAGAAGGATTGATGACAGGCGACGCACCGTGAATCAGCACGACCGATGCCGACTGCCCTTCTCCCTCGATCCTTTCAGCATCAGGCTGCGTGCGAGGTGCGCGCGCTTGCATGCGGGGAAGTCAATGTAGACGTTGGCTCAGCGGAGGTCTGTACGAGACAAAAAAATTGGATTAGAACGAAACAAAAAATTCACGGTAAAAAGTAAAGGCACCCTGAATCGAGCTGCTCACGAGGATCGATGGCTAGAAGGGATTCTCATGGCGAAGGCATCGTACGGTGCGCTGGGCATGCCGCGATCGTGAAACTCGAATGCATTGTAGGGTGACACGGCGCGAATCGTGTCAAGCATGGCGGCAGTGGTTTCCAACTGAACCTTAGAGGCTGAATGGGAACCGAGGCCAACGGGCAGAGGGCAGGGAAGAGTGTTGCTTAGATTCGGGGGCGAGTGGTGAGTGGAGTGTTAGAGGGAACGAAGCACCTTCCATATCGGGAAGCCGCTTCTTTTCGCTCGTTTGGGACTGGTCCGCTCTCCAGTGCTTCCCTGCTGGTCTCGCCGCCGTCAACGGTGCACATAGTGGACGAAATCCTACGTTTTTTTTGCATCTGCATCTCCGTCCTCTCGCTCCCTGGTGGCCCAAATCCCGACTGCAATGCGGAAAGATTTGTGCAAAAAATGGCGGTCCCATAACTTAAGCTGCGGCGTTAATGGCATAGCACGGACTGGACTCGAACGAGGATAATGGAAACAAGTAGGAGGAGAGTGCACGTTGATCGACGAGCAGCGACGGAGCCGGTTCTGCTGCAATGGTGCATTTATCCGCCGCCTGCAAATGATGTTTAAATGCTGTGGATATATATGATCATAGCTCGCAGCGCACGCCAAAGTGACATTTTTTAACCACCACACAAAATATTTTATGCCTTTGCAATTATCCGCAGCGCAACGATCCTTGCAAGATGGCCTCGCCAAGGCGTTGCTGCAGTTGCAGCGCACTCCCATTCAGCCGCCTAGTGGGCTAAGCACGGTGCCGTGTTGGGGTTGCGTTAAGCCGTGCACGTCGGGTGGTGAGGAGAGTGGATGGCGGTGGCGTATGAGAAGGCGATGAATGCGGCGACGGCGATGAGGAACGACTGGGGCGGGCAGTGCAGATGCGGGACGTATTGTGGGTGGTACTGAGGAGCGTGGGGGGCACGGGCGTTGGGGATACACCAGTTAAGACGGTCGCGCTGCACGAGGACGCAACGAAGGCAGCGTCGGGGAAGACAGACGCGAGCATCAAACGCTGCCCGTGCGGCTGGCGGTGTGGGTTGGGGCTAGGGTGCGCGCTGGCGTGGTGTCGAGCGAGCGTGTTGGCATGGGCCGGTATTGGGGGCGCGCATGATGTGACGTCCCAGTGGCGCAGTACATCGCGCGCAGCGTGTAGTGGGTTTGGAGTCGCGTGCTAAGTGTGGTAGTGCTGTAGACGGTCCCCTGCTACAGCCGGCGCCGCTGGTAGCCGCGGCCGATGGCGCACGTCACGCTCCAGCAAGGCGGGGACTGACGACATGCAAGAAAGGCCGTCGCAGGTGCTGCACGGCGGACCTGCAGGTAGCTGCGCTGCGGAGGGACGTCGCGAGTGCACGACAATGGCCTTTTGGTGGTGGTTGAGACGCGGACGGCATCAAGCGCTGCGCATGCCAGTGGCACCGTGCATCGGGCGTGTGGGGGTACTCCTGCGTCGATGGCAGAGCAGGGAGGCGGAGGGGCGACACATCGATGGTCGTAGTGCGCGGGCAGAAGAACATGGCGCTGCCGGCGGTGAACCACCCAGCGAGCGCTGCACATGCGGGTGGTGGTGCGGATGGATGGTACTTGGAGCTGCACGAGAAAGGCAGGCGGGGGAGACTGGGGCATTGCCGAAGATATTCGTCGCAGGTGGGAGGCAAAGAAAATGGTGTATGGGAGGGGGATGGATGCAGCAGGCGCCGCGCACGGCGCTGGTGTTGCACATCCCAGCCGTGGGGCACGCAGGCACGCGCTGAGATCACTAAGGTCTTCACTACAGATCGTTGCTGCGCCTACGATTAACGAGGGCAGCGCACACGTTAAAGAACCACAGCGCCTGCTGCGTCTCGTATCTTGGGTGCACGGGAGCCTGGTGTTGAGGGCGTGGGCGTGGTACGGCGTCAAGGGTGAGGTCGTAAGCGCGGGGTGTGTCGAGCATTCTAGTGGTGTCATAGTCACCGAGGGCATCGCGTCCGATATTGTGCTACTGCAGAAGGCTGACATGGGCGGCAGGCACGCGGTACATCTCGTGCACGAAAGAGCAAAAGGGTGAGCGTGCCCAGGTTGGCTGAGGATGAGTCAGTATACACGACAAGCCAGAAGCAACACGAGAGTAGGGAGGGCGAGGAGAAGGATGGGAAAGGGAGAAACACACCCCGAATTCACACGTGCTGCGATGCAAAAGAAGAGACTGAGCCGTCTGCTAGGCTTGTGGTCGGTCTCGCCCGGTCGACACGCTTGCACTATATAGGAGGTAATCAGCAAATTTCAAAGAAAGGTACAAGGCACGCACGATACTTGCTATCTGGAACGCCTGACGAGATGTGGATTTGCAGCTGCGCAGGGTGCTCGAAGACCAAGTCAGGATGCCGCTGCGATGTAGGGACGCGCATCGGGTGTGTTGGGAGCAGAAAAAGCCAGTGAGATCAGCGAGTATTGATGATCGCGAGTTGCGTCAGAGGTCGAATCAAGAGGAGCAAGCACGTGCGCACTTACGACAGTGCGGCTGTGTCCGCCATGTCGTCTTCTACAGGCAATATGTCGTCCTTCCTCGGTCAGTCCTGGTTCTTGTGAAACCTTCAGCAGTGATTGATACACTCTCAAGATTCACATTTTCATCTTCCAACAATCCACACCATGCATGGCCGAGCTGCTGTTCCTCAAACTGTCAATAATGACATCTCTGGTATGAGGGAAGCTGGTTGGGATGACTAAATGATTATTCATTTTGGTCCAGGAGGTGTAGGAGGTCCTGGTGGTGAGGGCCATGGACAGGGCACTGGTGGCCATGGGGGGGTTGGGCAGGGTCCCGCTGTCTATCAGCAATATAATATCAACACCAAACACTTCACTGTCAATAATCTCCATGCCAAGTCAGCTGCAGTACAAGCATCTCAGATTGTCAACCACTGTTCTCCTCCATCACGGATATTTCAGGGCAGGAGGGATATCCTTGACAAAATGCATCATTTTTTCAAATCAAACAGGGACCCAGAACATTTATGTGCTGCATGGACTCGGGGGTGCTGGAAAGACACAGATTGCTCTGAAATTCATACAAGAGTCATCATCTCGGTGAGCTTGATCATCCAACCTTGTAAATTTTCATAGTTTGTTAATCCAGCTTTATGTTCCAGCTTCTCAAACATCTTTTTTTGTTGACACCAGCACCATTGCAACAATTGATACAGGTCTCAGGAACATAGCTGTTATGAAAGATTCTGGGAATTCCCAACAAGATGACTTACAATGGCTGACCAGCAAAGTTGAAGAATGGCTTCTTTTCTTTGACAATGCAGATGATCCAACCATTGATCTGAATGATTTTATTCCACAGTGCAATCATGGGAATATCATTATCACCTCTCGAAATCCTGGACTGTGTGTTTATGCTGGCGCACATTCTCTTGTGTCAGATATGGAAGAGAAAGAGGCAGCCACACTGCTACTCGAGAGTGCTGCTCAAAAGGCCACAATTCATACAGAACAAATTGCAACGGATATAGTCAAGGTCAGACAGCTGACCCTGGAAAATCATTCAATTCTAACAGTAATATTTTCTTAGGCCAAAGAACTCAAGGTTACTGTGCTGGAGAAACAGAAACAGGTGCTGGGTGACAACCATCCAGACACCCTGGGTACCATAGGTAATCTGGCCAACACATACTCAGATCTGGGAGAGCATCAAAAGGCCAAAGAACTCAAGGTTACTGTGCTGGACAAACAGAAACAGCTGCTGGGTGACAACCATCCAGACACCCTGGGTACCATGGGTAATCTGGCCATCACATACACATACTTGGGAGAACATCAAAAGGCCAAAGAACTCAAGGTTACTGTGCTGGAGAAACAGAAACAACTGCTGGGTGACAACCATCCAAACACCCTGGGTACCATGGGTAATCTGGCCAACACATACTCAGATCTGGGAGAGCATCGAAAGGCCAAAGAACTCAAGGTTACTGTGCTGGACAAACACAAACAACTTCTGGGTGCCAACCATCCAGACACCCTGCGTACCATAGGTAATCTGGCCAACACATACTCAGATCTGGGAGAGCATCGAAAGGCCAAAGAACTCACGGTTACTGTGCTGGAGAAATGGAAACAGCTGCTGGGTGACAACCATCCAAACACCCTGCGTGCCATGGGTAATCTGGCCATCACATACACATACTTGGGAGAACATCAAAAGGCCAAAGAACTCAATTTTACTGTGCTGGAGAAACGGAAACAGCTGCTGGGTGACAACCATCCAGACACCCTGCCTACCATGGGTACTCTGGCCAACACATACTCACACCTGGGAGAGCATCAAAAGGCTGCAGAACTCAATGTCATTGTGCAGCAGAAACAGAAGCAGATTCCTCTGTCCCCTCGTTCTCCTTCGCTGCATGCATCCCCACTGCCTCCTCCTCCACTACCACCACCTAATGATCCTTCATCACTGTCACCTCATAGGCTCGGGAGATGGTTGAATAAACTGACTACCTCAGCAGCTGCCATGCCTGCGCCTGTCTCTAAAACAAAGCCCACAAAGAGGCAAGCATTGAAGGACACCCATTGGCATTAAGGTGAATTACTTCTGACGTTGATGTTTGATGTAGAACTAAAGGTGTGTTTTACAGGCTTTAGTTTTGGGTCTGGAAAGAGCTTAAAAACAAAGCAGGACCTCAGCTGCAACAGCCTTATGTCCTTGTTTTTTTTGAAAGATGTGCAACCTCTATAATACACCACAAGACGGGCCTTCGCTTCGCTCCGGCGGTGGAGTCTGTGTGACCATCTTTTCAGCTCGACCGATAACTGTTACATTTGGAAAATATCCATCACACTACATCCCATTCAATATGTGTCTGGTTCGACATTCTTCAAAGTCCAATTGAGTGAGCAAAGGCTTATATGTATTTAACTGCTCAGGAAAAACAACTACGCCGACATTTTTCTACACGAAAGATCTTCCGGAACACGCAGGTACAGCACCAATTTGAATCGGAGGACAGCCCTAAAGATCATCGAGAGTTGTAACCTAAAATTCATTTAAAAACCAGCGCCGGTGTCGCTAATTTAGAAGGCGTCGACACTACGAAGGCAACGAAAAATCCACGTACCAGGGTGAGCATGGAGTAGCGTACCGGAATGGTCAACCTTCTGCGAGGTCGCAATATGAACTAGGATCTCCGTTTCTGGTTCACAGAAGGCGTCAACATGGCAGCAAGATATAAGTCTACATGCCAGCTGGTCGTCCCGACCCAAAAAATGTCGTAGACGGATATTGGAGGTGTTGATATAATGTCATTGTGTCAAGCTCAACAGTGGTCAACGTCGAACGAACTAAAATTGTGGCCAACTCCGATCAGCCGTTGCCCGAGAAACACAAACAAAAAGTAACGCACAGGTTGGGGGTAAGGGCGGCGAGACATTGAAACCAAGGGAGTATGACTGCTGCCCGAAAGAGAATACAGTGAGAATCAAACAACCACACGGCGATATGCGAAGCCTCACACACGATAAGATACATATTGGTGGAAAAAAAACTCAGGAAGCACCCCCATAATTTGGTCCACAGGTTGAAATCCAACCTCAACCTGTGCTGTCCGATATCATTAGTTGCCAGAATGAGAGGGAAGACATATTGTTGACGAAGGGATTGAAGTGTACCGACTTCATATCGGACGGTTCCAAACGTGAAATGTATACCAGTCTTTTGCCAATTGGGAGGGATTCGGGGATTCCAACACATTGAAGGCATCGGTGAAATGAATCTGGCGGGCGAAGCATTGTTCCAACCGTTGTTGCTTGACTTGAGAACAATATAAAGAATTTCATGCGGGGTCTTGAATGCCTGGAAACCCTGAGATGATGGGGTTGAAGCAAGTCTGGAGAAGCGAAAAAAAGAAAAATGAACATACCGCGCGCCGCGCCTTGTTCACGAGATTGTCAAAAATTGAATTAATATCTAAACAACATCTAAAATGCTGTTGTAAGTACACCAGCAGTTCTGCGAACGCACCGGCTGCCAGCGTGTTGGACTGGTCTCGACGCATCCTGGATACCGATTTTTGTACGGCTGCGCGAGCCGTCGATGTGAGTGAGATGTGCTACGATGTCCAGACATGTATGGCATTGTTTGCGTGGAGGAAAATAAATTAAACCAATGGAAGAGGAGAGTTGGAGATGTGGCGGAAAATGTCAGTGGAAAAGCCGGGACCGCAGTACCTTCTCGGGTCATCGGGGGATGTACAACGAAGGCAATATAGAGGGGGCGGACAGGGACAGGGAAGTGAATGAGAAGGGGATTTCACTGCAAAAATGAATTCGGAAGTAACATTACAGTGTAGAAAACATTTGGTTGTGCAGTGTCAAGCTCTTCAGAACGGAAAGGTAAAGAGGCGGAGAGTATTCATCGCTCACCCCTCCGTTGATATAATGACACCAGCTGTTCGTGGACTTGCTAAGCAGTATGAGGTCCCTATGTTAGTCACGGAGGCAACTGGGGAAGGCTTCGGAGTTGAGGACGCACAGTGCAAAGAATCCAAGCAATACGAGGGAAGATGATGGGGGTCGGAATGAATGATAGACGTCGAGGTGAGACTCTTCCTTTTGAACGGAAATTGAGCGCTGATCGGCGAGATCGAAAATCAATTGTGGAGCGGAGATCACACCGGTTAAGTGGAGAGCCCTGAAAATAAACCAGGAAATTGCATACACATGGGAAGCAACGGCGGGGAGAGTGGGAAAATGGAAGGCTGTGAAATGGTGCAATCTACTAACGATCTAACGAGGTATGGGAAATGCAGGTTTAATTTGGCGGACCCCATTGAAATATGGTTGAGAATAAAATGCAGCACACATGATGACCCGGGGGAGCAAAAGCAAAGGCAGGTTGAATCTGGAGAGCGTCCTTGTGAGTGGGCCTTGAGCACGAGAAGGTTGGCCATGTAATTGATCCGCAGATAGCTACCAAAGTCAAAATGAGATGGAACGGGGACAAATCGAGCGGTGGTGAGCGCTCCGTCGAAAGCAAACAGTCGTATCGCGGGAATTGGTGAAGTGTGAGAGAAAAAGAAGAACGAAGAGGGTCAGCTGAGATAACAATTGGGGCAATTTCGGCGGAACAAACAGATGCACTCTGATTCGAGGCATCTCGATAATATACGAGTAATATTTCTTTTTCTCATTGTAGTAAAATTTTAAACACATAAACAAACTCAAGTTCCAGGTCTGTGTCCCAAGGTAAGTATGTTTGATGGGTATATATTATGTTACTAGACAGTCCAGACCTAAAATCTTTTACCAGTCCAGAGCCTGTTTGGATTTGTTTTGAGGTTGGGTTGGTTTTCCATATTGAGAAACTCTAATTTTTTTCAGCACATGTGAGCTGAGAGTGTGACAGTACAGATTTGAATGTGACAACAATTCAATTCAGAATATGCCTACCCAGGCTCTATTTCAGCTATGCTTGATACTTGAAGCCATGTACTTTTGGAATCTAGACAACCTCAATGTCAGTCCCTTGTACTGGAAGCAGGATTATCACACTTTTTCCCTGTCCAGTGAAGCTTGGGTCAATGAGTTGGCAGTTGCGCTAAAATCCAGGCTTCTTCGACACACATATGGTTGAGACACACAGGTTGAGGCAAGAGGAATTACAAAAGTTGTCCAGAGTCACACAACTCACAGTCTTTGCCTGCACGCAGAAAGAATTAGAATTTCTAAATACGGAAAATTGACAAAAGCACAGAAGAGCATCCAACCCAGCTCTAACTTTGGTATTTAGTTCCATCATGTCAAATTTAAAAATCCACTACAGCTTTTCACAGGTCAATGAGACAAACAGCTCACATCACATCAAATTGAATGCAATGACTCTGATTTTTTCTGGGGGTACATCAGCTATATATGAAGGGAGAATGGTGCCGCACAGGAACAAGATGAGTGGCACCCAGCGAGGCGTAGCCGGAGATGTGAGAACAGGTATTGCAAACAAGCTGTTAGCCCCTGGACCCAAATGACCCAAGTGCAGATGTACAGATGTATGGGAGGCGAGAGGCACAATGGCGGCGTGGGCATGGGCATAGCCCCGAGACATCAAGCTTATCTTTTGGTAAGTGTCAGGGGAACCACCCGTCCGTCCGTCCGGCTCCGGCCCATCGCACCGCCCCACTGCCTCGTCCGATCCTTCGTCCAACGCCCCTCCCGCGTCCGGCCTCGCCCGACCATCCGGCCTCGTCCGACCGTCTGGCCTTCGGTCCTGTACCTCAGCCAGCACCTTCACCCGGAACGTCGTCCCCCGTCCCTCTGGGCTCTGTTCCCCTCCGTTCCCCTTCATCCGGTCGCTCTCACTGGCACGTGCTATGCGATCAAGCTCGATACCACTGCCGATCACTCCGGACACGTGCTACTGGCTAGTACCTATAAAAACCTCGCCTAGCGTGGGAATCCTTATCCTTTCTTCTCTTCGGATTCTCCCGCTAGGTGCGTATTCTAGAACTCTGTATTTAGTACCTTGAATTGAGTTTACTTCGGATTCTCCCGCTAGTTCCCGTGCTCACGCGCCGAGCTGAGGTTGCCCTTACAGCAGAAGAAAGGATCTAAGGGATCAACCAGTCAAGATTGCGAAGTTCAGTGTAGACTCGGACTCGGACCGCTACGCCAGCGCTCCGGCCTCCCCCACTTCCAATCTCGACCCCTCCTCCTTGATGGACGCCCCGACGCCTGGAAACGGGTCCGTGCAACCCGAGCTCCCGGATGTTCACATCCCGGACTCGGCTTCCGACCCCGAGACCCGGCTGACCGCGGTTGAAGACTCTCTCGCGAATATCGAAACCCTACTCCTCCGTGTTTTACACAATAGCCAAAATCCACCCGCAACTGCCCCCGTCCCTGCCACTCCGGCTCCGGCGGCGGGTCCAGACTTCACCACCCTCACCCCAGCAGCAAAATCGGTTCTCCGACCGAACCCCCCGGCCGTTTTCGATGGCGACCGGACACAAGGACGGATGTTCCTCCACTCCGTCCTCACATACCTCCGACTGGTTCCGGAAGCCTTCATGGTCCACGGACAGGTCGTAGAGGAAAAACTCGTGCGGTACGCCATGTCCTTTATGGCGCGAGACGCGGCCGGACGATGGGCCGAACGACAGTCCGCAATCGTTCCGTTCCCGTTCCCGTCCTGGGCGGAATTCGAGTCCGAGTTCCGGCTCCGGTTCGTCGAAGAAAACGAGCAAGACCAAGCTCTCCTCCAACTGGAGACCCACGGCTACTACCAAGGCTCCCGTGATGTCTACCGGTACACGGACGACTTCGAAGAACTCGCAGCCACGGCCAGATACACGGACCTGCTTGTCCGCGTCACCAAGTACCGTGCAGGGCTCGACCCGCGGATTAACACGGCGATCACCATGTCCAGGACCGCTCCGGCGCTGTTGGACTACGCCGGATGGCGTCTCCGCGTCTTCCGCCAATATGACGCCCTCGCCCGCATCCGAGCGGGAGTGCCCCCGACTCGCGCCCCAGCTCCGGCCGCACGCCCCCGCACTGGGACGTTCCTCCCAGTCCCCTCCTTCGCGCCCGCTCCCAAAGCCGCGCTGGCGCCCGCCCTTCCGCCCGGCATTCCGATGGATGTCGACCGGACCCGCGCGCGCTTCACGCCCCGCGCTTGCTTCCGTTGTGGTGCGGCCGGACACCTCGCCCGAGACTGCCCGACTCCCTCGGATGTCCGGCACGCGGACGTCCTGGACGAGGTCGTCTGTCAACTTGGTGACGACCTCCTCGGAGAACTCTTCGCGCGCCTCTCCACCTCCGCTGGGCTTCCGGCCGAGCCGAAAACCGGAGATGCGGAGCCGGAGGGGTTTCCGGACGCGGCCAAGTAAGCGGTGCGCCCTCGGTCGCGTCCCCCAATCGTTACTCCTGCTTGTACAAAAATATACCCAATAAATCAGCAGTTGAAACGAAAGACGCACCCCCTATTCCCGCCCCGGAGGCAAAGACAGAACTTCCCCCTTCGATTCCCCGCGTCCGCCGCCCGAGGTGGGAACGCAAACTGCCCCGGCGGTACGTTATTGATTCCGTCGAGGGCCGGAACTCCCTGCACATTCCGTTGGAGATGCAATCGGTAGAGACCGCGGCTACGATGTCCGTGAAGGGTCTGGTCGACTGCGGGGCGACCGGAGACTTCATCGACTCGGAGTACGTGATCTCCCGCAATCTTCCCGTCCGGAAGCTCTCCCAGCCAATTCCGGTCCTCAATGTTGACAGCACGCCTAATGCGTCCGGAGGCATTTCCGGCGTAGTCGATATGGTCGTCAACTACAAGGGACACTCCGAGCGCATCCAACTCGCGGTAACGCGGCTCGGTAAGCAGCACGTCATCCTTGGTTACTCCTGGCTTCAGAAGCACAACCCGGAGATCGACTGGGAGACCAAGGAAGTCCGGATGACCCGCTGCCCGACCAGCTGCAGCACTTGCCGGGATGAGCTCCGCGCGGTCCGTCGCAGCGCGAAGATCTCCGCTGCGATCCTCCGGCAGCTCTGCGAAGGTCCCGTCCCGTCTATCTGTGCCATCGACTCGGAGGAGTGGTGCGGAGATGACGGGTGCGATCCGGACGACGACGGAGACGACTTCCCAGACCTCACTCCGGACCGTGACGACAATGACAATGACGAGGACGACGAGCTCGAGGACGGCGACCGGATCCTCTACACCGTGTTCACTCTGGCCGAAGAAATCCGCGCGGCCAGCACCATCTCTCAACGGCTTGCAGAGGCTTTCGCCCGGAACTCAGCCCCGCCTGGGACTTCGGTCCCGGCCTGGGTCGAGGATTTCTCCGACGTTTTCGATAAGGAGTCATTTGACGCCCTACCGGAACGCCGGACATGGGACCACGCCATCGAACTCGTCCCAGACGCAAAACCGGCCAACTGCAAGGTCTACCCGATCTCCCCCCTCGAGCAAAAGGAACTTGACGCGTTCATCGAGGATGGGTTGAGCACCGGACGGATCCGCCCGTCCAAGTCCCCGATGGCATCTCCGGTCTTCTTCATCAAAAAGAAGGATGGAAGCCTCCGGTTCGTCCAGGACTATTGGGCGCTCAACGCGATGACCATGAAAAACCGGTACCCGCTCCCGTTGATTAACAACCTCATTAACCGCCTGAAGGGAGCTCGGTTCTTCACGAAACTCGATGTCCGGTGGGGATTCAACAACGTCCGGATCCGGGGAGGCGACGAGTGGAAGGCCGCGTTCCATACCAACCAAGGGCTCTTTGAGCCACTGGTGATGTACTTCGGCCTTACCAACTCTCCGGCCACGTTCCAGACGATGATGAACGACATCTTCCAAGACCTCATCCTGTCCGGGGACGTCATGGTATACCTCGACGACATCCTCATCGCTCACTCCGACCTCGCGCGCCACCGGGAGATCGTCCGAGAGGTCCTTTGACGGCTCCGGGCGCACAAGCTTTACCTCCGGCCGGAGAAGTGCGAGTTCGAGAAGTCCTCGATCGAGTACCTAGGCGCCATCATCTCGCACAACCACGTCGAGATGGACCCGGTCAAGGTCGCTGGAGTCACCGCCTGGCCCGCTCCGGAGAACAAGAAGGACGTGCAGCAGTTCCTCGGCTTCACGAACTTCTACCGGAGGTTCATCCGGGCATTCTCGGACATCGCGCGGCCCCTCTTCGACCTCACCAAGAAGAGCGTCGCATGGACCTGGACCGCTGCTGCGGCCGCCGCCTTCCAAGCCCTCAAGGATGCAGTGACCGCGGAGCCCGTCTTAGTCCTGCCCAATGAGTCGTGTCCGTACCGGGTCGAGGCGGACAGCTCCCACTACGCCACCGGAGCCGTCCTGTCTCAGCCAGACGCGAACGGGAAGTGGCATCCAGTCGCGTTCTACTCCAAAAGTTTAAGTGACGTCCAGCGCAACTATGAGATCCACGACAAGGAAATGCTTGCGATCATCCAGGCCCTCGAGGAGTGGCGACACTTCCTCGAAGGTATGCAGCATCCAGTCGAGATCTGGACGGATCACAAAAACCTGGAGTACTTCCGGAAGGCGCAGAACTTGAACCGGAGGCAGGCACGGTGGTCCTTGTACCTGTCCCGGTTTGACTTCGCGCTCCACCACCAGCCCGGCCGCCTCATGGGTCGTCCGGACGCGCTGTCCCGTCGCCCAGACCACGGAGTAGGCTCGGACAACACAGACGTCACCCTTCTCCGTCCGGACCTGTTCCACGTCCGCGCGCTAGAGGGCATCGTGGTTGCCGGACCCGAGGTTCCCCTCCTTCGTGACGTCCGAGAGGCCTTCGCGGGTGAACCGGACCTTGAGGACCCCGTCGCGCGGGAACTCCTCAAGAACCGGAATGTTCGCTCCCCCCAGTCGTCCGAGTGGCGCATTGCGGAAGGGCTCCTTCACTACCGCGGCAAGATTGTCGTACCGCGGAATAAGGACCTCCGGCGCCGGATCATCGCCCTACACCACGACACTCGGGTCGCCGGACACGCCGGGCGCTTCAAAACCCTTGAGCTCATCGCGCGGAATTACTGGTGGCCCCAGCTGTCCCGTCACGTCGGCCAATACGTCCGGACCTGCGACCCGTGCAACCGGACGAAGGCGCTTCAGAAGCTACCCCACGGAGAGCTCCACCCGACCGAAATTCCGGAAGAACGCTGGGACACCGTCTCGGTGGACTTCATCGTCGAGCTCCCGGATGCGCACGGGTTCGATGCGGTCATGGTCGTGGTCGACGTCCTGAGTAAGCAGTAAGCGGGCCCACTTCAACGAGTGCCACACCGGCCTTGGCGCGGTCGGAGCCGCTCGGCTCTATTACCGGAACGTCTGGAGGCACCATGGAACCCCCCCGGAAATATATCTCCGACTGCGGACCGCAGTTCGTCGCGGAATTCACCACGGAGCTGTGGCGCCTCATCGGGATAGAGCCAGCGACCTCCACTGCCTACCACCCGCAAACCGACGGCCAGACCGAGCGTGTCAATCAGGAGCTCGAGCAGTTCGTCCGGATCTTCACGAACTACAAACAGGACGACTGGGACGAGCTTCTTCCGGCCGCGGAGTTCGTGTACAACAACCATGTCCACACCTCGACGCAGCAAGTCCCGTTCATGACGGACACCGGAAGGCTCCCTCGGATGGGGTTCGAGCCCAACGGACTGCGGTCGAGCGTGGAATCCGCACGAGTTCCAAGACCAGATCGCGTCCGGAGTCTCGGAAGCCAAAGCCGCGCTCGTTAAAGCCAAGGACGAGTTCAAGCTGTACTACGATCGCCGACGCACGCCCGCCCCAGAGATCAAAGTAGGCGACCGAGTCTGGCTGGACGCCTCCGACATCCGGACGACCCGTCCGTCCGTCAAATTCACAGACAAACGCCTCGGCCCATTCAAAGTCGTGAAGGTCGTCGGAAAGGGTGCGTACAAACTCGAGCTTCCCCCCCGGTACTCCCAGCTCCACCCGGTCTTCCCGGTGGTGAAACTCCAGCTCGCGGAACTGGAACCGTTCCCGGACGCCCCCGGAACGACGAACCCCCGCCCGTCCTCCAGACGGACCGCGACGTTCAGTGGGAGGTCGAGGAGATCCTAGAAGCGAAGGTCCGTTACAGCAGCCTCTGGTACATGGTGAGGTGGAAAGGCTATGGCCCAGAACACAATAAATGGGTAAAGCACTCCGACGTCTTCGCCAAAGACGCCATTGACGCCTACTATCGCCGCTACCCCAACGCCCCGCGCCGGATCACCTCGGCCGCATTTGACTAGCTCTCGTTCCGGAGGCGCGACGCCCATGTCCGGTTCATGCGTCGAGACGCCGCATTCCAAGGGGGGGGTGATGTCAGGGGAACCACCCGTCCGTCCGTCCGTTCATCCCACATTGTGGTATTCTTCTTTTCCCACTGTGTTCAAGGCCACCATCTGCCATTCCTGAGGGCACCTTGTAGTCTTTGCAAAGTCCGCAGCAGACGCCCTCTGGTTCATAACCTTTCACCTCAGAGCTTCTTGTACCTAGCTTATGATCTACAGCTTCTGCAGAAGACTGAGATGATCTCTTTGTGTGCGGATCCATTTGCACTGCCATGCATCCCTTCCAATTCCCTCCTTCCACCCTTGTGTTCTGGCCTAACAAAAGTGAATGACCATGATTGGGGAAATTAATAGTCACTCAATCTCTCTCCTTTTCCTTTGAATCCAAAATAACACCCACCTCTTCCTCACACATCGCCTTGATGTAGTCATCCCACTCAAACTCACCTGTAGACACACCTGCAAGAGCTGTGCTTTGTGCATCTAATTAGACTCAGTGTGGGCCTCAACAACACTTGTGGCTACCTCTGATTTTTGCAAAGGTAATCCTGTGTAAGGGCAACATTGAGCTCGGTGCGCAGGTGCGGAAACTAGCATGGGAATCCAAAGAGTTTACAGCTCTTTGCAGAACTTAGGGCGCAGCCTTTTTTTTTTTAATGCATTTTATATCAGATGGTTCTCCTGTGATCAATTCTCAATGGTTCTCCTTGGGAATACACTCATTTTGTTGGAATTGAACTAGACTACTGCTTAAATACTGTGACTTGAACTGTGTGATACAAACTACTATTATTGTCTTGCTATTGTCCCAGTGGTCACCATGCACAATTGTCCATGTGTTCCGTGTGTCAACTGTTATCTTTGCGCGAGGCACAGTCCTTCTCTGTCATATCAACATCAAGTTGACAGCTGTCTGATCTTCTCTGTTCTGTCTCCATGTGTCGATCGTCCGAACCATAAGATATGTCTGTACGTCATCATAATTAAAACCATGTGTAGTCAAGCCTGCCTAGCATTAATAAAGCTATGATGTTGTGTTTATATAACTTTGATTTTAAATATCTTCGGGAACTTCCTCAATTGTCGGGGTTCGGGAGGCGGGCTTATGTAATGGTGTTGTCACGTGAGAAAAGTGCTCAAAGCATTACATTACCCCCTCTCTAGGATTGTCCCTGATGATCGGGATCAGTTCATTGGATTCGTGAATAAAACGTTTATTCATTGAGTATTGTAAGGACTCATCCTTGGGTTTATATCTTTTGATTAAATAATCCCAGTGCCCTTCGGCCAATATGAGCAAATGCCCCACATCTATGAGCTGCCTGACATCAATTTCATGCTCTTTATTGTATTTGTCCAGCATCTTTTTGATGTGTGTCAGGTTATGTCTGGGCTCCCACGTGTGCTCCAGCACGGGCTAATCCTTACACTTGATTAAATACTGATAACCTTGTCCTATCTTGCAGTGTTTCAGAATTTCCTCCACTTTGTACTCCGGTTTGCCTCCAATAATCTTGGGAGGCAGGTGTTGTTCCCTGTGATCTGCTGGCAGTTCAATGTAAGGTGCAAGCAGTCCCTTGTTGAATACCAGGTGTGACTGGTCTGTTTCAGGCAACTGCAGCTTGTAAGATGCCCTGATCTTCTCAAGATTTTATAAGGGCCCAGCCTCTTGTCATCGAACTTCTTGGAGGGTCTGTTTGTCCTTATTTCTTTTGCCTCAACCCAGACCTTTTCGCCAATTTTATATACCATTGCATCCCAGTGCTTTGCATCGTAATCTTGTTTTCATTGTTTTCTGGGTTTTTTCAAGAGCCGCTTTTGCTTTGTCACAGATCTTTTTCATCTTCTCCGTGAACTCGGCCACTGCCTCGTTCCTTGTCTCCACAGCATTCTCAATCCCTTTCCAAGGGTGATAGCCGGTATTTAAATAGAATAGGGATGCCTTTGTTGATGTGTTCACCTTGTTGTTATAGCAGAACTCCGCCAGGGAGAGCCACTTGGTCCAATCTGATTGCTGATAATTAATGAAAACCCTGAGATACTTCTCGATCTCCTGGTTCATCCATTCTGTTTGCCCATCTGTGATCGGATGATGGGCCATACTTGGGTTCATCTTGATCCCCAGGATCCATTTGAGTTCTTTTATGAACCTGGATATTATTGTGATTACATGCACATCTGGGTCTATGATGAGGCCCAGTCAAAAGTCGGTCGGATAGATTGAAATGATTTGAGATAGAATGCCAGAAGCGGCAACCAAGTGGAATGATCTGAGATTGTTTATCGATGGTGATCAAACCATGTTGTCTTATCACAGTCACCATTGCTTGCCTACAGGTAGCTCTTACTCAACGACGTCCACACTGCGGGGAAGGCTCCTGCTCAACTTTGTGATATGGGACACAAGGTGACAAGCGCCATTGTTTACATGCTCGAAAAGGAGTTCCCGTACCTTTCGCTATGCTCCAACCACTGGAAAGCAAAACGCGTCATCGCAGGGTGATACCGGTTCTGGGTGAAGACGCAGGGTTTGGCCAAGAACGGCGATGGCTCGGATGTCGACTCTGACAAGGAGCGCACAGTGGGATCAAAGCACAAGACACGAGCAGCTACTGTACCTCGCAAGCATCAGAGGTCTGCTGCTGTTCCTCCCGGTGAGTCGGCGGTCCTCATTTCTCCTTTCTCACATATTTTGACACATCCCTCTTCTGCATCTTCGTCGACCCCAGCCCAACCCCCATCTGCACCGCTGCCAGCTCCTGCACCGGCACCGAATCCGGTCCCCGCTCCCGCCTATGCACCAACCGTGCCAGCACCGAATCCAGTCCCCGCTCCTGCTCCCGCCTCCGCACCACCCGTGCCGGCGTCGAATCCAGCTCCCGTGCCGGCACCGAATCCAGTCCCTGCTCCCGCCCCCACACTACCCGCCACGCCCGCACCCGCACCCGCACCAGCCCCCAATGCAGTGTTCGCGTCCAGGCCTGCACCCATTATCACGGAGGAGCCCGATTTATTGTGAGTCTTTGATCTTCTTTTGTGGTGTGCACTCGCTGACAAGTGTTAGTGCTGGTATTGATGTTTCCCCGCCAGCTCCACCTCCCGTCACAACAACCACACCTGCGACTGCACCCGTCGTCTCGAAGGCTGGTGCGAAAGAAGCTTCGCCAAGCTCGACGACGTTTACTGCACGGTACGTTATACATCGCTTTACTTCACTCTCACCCATATTGAGTCTGCAGGAACCTTTGCCTTGCTGTCTAGTGCGCTGAGGTTGGTGGTTCTGTCGCCTCCTTCAATTTGTACTGGGATGGTCTCAAGAAAGACAAGAAGTTATCTCCAGTATGTATCTCCTTTTGGTGTGAAAATTCGACTCTTGTGTTGACCCACCTATTTACAGGCCTACGAGAACTACACAAAAACTCTCGTATGTCTTTCTTGTTGTGGGATCTGCGTCCTCGTGCTAATCAATTACTTCAGAAAAAAGGCGGAGCCAAGGCAATCCCCGAGGCCCGCGCTATTCGAGATGCGGTTAGCCTTGGCCCGGCTGCCGACACACCGGCTTCATCATCTGGATTTGTCGCAGGACATGAGGGTCTGGGTACGGTGTAGCTGGGCGTGCCAAGGTTATTTTGCATACAATACTACACATTTCATTCCAATTCATTGCATAATATCACGCACTCCCTTTACAAACGATCTCAGAACATTGCAACGTATTCTCTAGACGCCACAGTACCTCACGCTATCATGTGTAATAGATTGAGATGGATTGCGGAAATCCTCAAACCATCGCAATACAGCTCGTGCCATACCGCAAATCAGTGCAAGATTTCCAGATGGTTTGAGAATTGGTGAGATGGTTTGAATATTTTGCATTTCATCTTGTTTCATTCCACTCCATCCCGTGGACTTTTGACTGGGGATGAGGCCCAAGTCAGTAGACCAGGAACTATGCGCTGAAAACCAATCTGGAATCAGTTGTGGATGAGTATCCAGGAAACACACATACTGGGCACCTCCAACTAATATACCATTGGTTCTGGATTCCACTGTCATACCATAGGCAGGAGGTTGCAGATACTGTACCAAGTTGTAGGGAGGCAACTCTCTGAGTACTGTGACAAGGCCGTCGCCTATTCTTTAGGCAACAGCAGGGACCGTGAGCGTGACGGTTGCTTGAGGAGGTGACCAGATTTTTTTTTGGAGGTAAGTTATCCTATTTCAGGGATCCAGGCTGTAAGCACATCCTCTGTTGGAGGAGAGATTGTAGACGAATTTCTGACCATTTTACCTTGTTTCCAGGGCCAGCAGAATTTTTTGAGATTTTTTACCACTATGTCATGATAATTTTGAGGCAACGGCCCCCACTGTTACCGTGACCCACCAGAAAATAGGCAACACAACGGGCGGCCCGTGACCATGACCGTTGCCTCCCTACAACTTGGTACAGTAGTCCAAAAGAGCATTAGGGAATATAATATCCATTCTGTGCCAGTCAAGTAACTCATAGCAAGTCTCAACATTTGTTTGACCATGTTTGTATCAAGAAGGCAGCACATTGGATCACGTGATGGCTCCAGAATCTTTCAAGCCATGACAGACGGGATTCGGATAAGGTACTATATGCCCATCAAATATTGATTGGCTCAATATGGCAACCGAGTTTGAACTCAATTTAGGAAGTACTCTTTTACTCAAAAGACCCACAGTTCCGGATTTCCAAGAACCTTTCAGGGGACACAAGTAGTGCACCCAAGAAAGCCAGAATACTAGGACCGGTCGGGTGCCAAGTAAGGACCTCAATCACATCAGGGATATATCAGATAAATGGGGAGCCTTCCCAACCAGGCCCCACCTCAACAGTTAAATGGTCTAAGGTATTTCTTGGGCTATGGACAAGTTCAGGGTGTCTATAAAGAGGCATTCTGAAGGGCTATCTTATTCAACCATAATATCTAGAGAGACTAATCCAGAACCGGTACTTTCAGGATCTAGGACAATCAGCAAGACTTGGCGATCACACTGGTTGAAGTATTCAAATTTTTGACCTCAAAAATTGGTGAAAAACTAACAAAGTTTTTCATCAGTTTCTCAAGCAGAAATTGCATGAAAAATTCATGAGTTTTTCACCAGCTTTCGAGCAATGTAGTAAAAAATTTGAAACATGGCGAAAACTGATGAAAAAGTTATAAAATTTTCATCAAACTTTTGATTGAAAATCCAGGTGAAAAACTCATATAAATTTTCACCCATATTTTTCCTGAAAACTTGAAATGTTCAACCAGTGTCACATTTCATATACCTGAGTCATGGAAATGAATACACTGGTGGCTAATATATCAAGTTTGTATACTTATTAATAGTTGTGCAATATATAAAGGGGATAACTTGTAGGGAGAAGGCATTGAATCCTACCTGGACACAGAAAGTGGAGAAGACTGACAGTCTCTCTAGTGAGTACAGAAGGGTGGAACCTCCGGCTTGATTCATCAAGACTACTCCACGAGTTAGCACAAATTGATCAGCTTCATTTGGGATAAAACCCTTGTGTTTATATGTGTGTGTATGCTTTATGTGTACGTGTGCATGTACTTGACCCTACATGTGTGTATGTACACCTGCCCTGCCCTAAGATAGCAACCGATGAGTTAGCATGATGCCATCACGGGTTGCCAACTATGGAGTAGCGGAATGTGCCCGCTGTCTTACCCGTTGATAATACTGTGGTTAATTATACCTTTGCTCCATGCAAGACCGCTCCTCGGCACCTTGGCTAGCGCCCGGCTCAGTGTTCTTCGGACGATGTTCCTGATTGGTTGTCCCGCCCGAAATGGACGTGACAGTTGCTGACAGGTTGCATCATGTGCCGCGTGCGCTGCTCGTCGGCACGTGGGTACAATGTGCCCGCTCACTACCGCCACATTGGATGTGGGTGCCCGGCTCGATACTCTTCGGACAATGTTCCTGATTGGTTGTCCGGCCCAAAATGGATGTGACAATTGCTGACAGGTCACATCATGCGCCGCATGCGCTGCGCGTCGGCGCGCGGGTGCGATGTGTCCACTCACTACCACCACATTGGATGTGGGTTCCCCTTCCCTCTTTATGAAACATGCTCCGCAACTGTACCTGCATGCCTCAAGTCCTGTATTCCTGCCGCATTCACACCCACACCGTGATCACCCTTCAAAGTTGCAATGTCATTAAGTGTGCGTGCCATCACGATGGGTGTCCGGCTTATGGCGCTGGGGCTGTGAGCATCCATCTGTCACGCAGCCCAGTCTCAACTCTCTGCTCTGCGCAAACCATGGCCAAGGTATCCTCTAAAGTGCGCATCAAGACAGGTACACGTCCGGGTACCAAGTCCATAGCACATGTAAATGCCAGCAGGACCTCCGCACAACGGGCACAAGCCAACAAGGATTACAATGACCAGATTGCTCGTGAGCATTCCTTTTTGTACTAATTGCTTTGTTTTTGCAAGTACCAATCTTAATTCACTAGAAATGAGTTTCCTGGCCAGAGATGAGCTCCTGGCAGACGCTCCCATGGCCGACGACTCTTGTGACGCCTCATTCGACTTGGGCGGTGCCACTGGCAACTCCGACTCTGAATGGAGTGATGAAGAGATGGATATCAATCATGAAGATGGGTTCCTCGCATTTCTGCATGCTGGTGGAGAGGCTGTCTTTCACAAAATATGGGAAAGGACCAAGCCTGGGTCCGTTTGGACCGATTTCTCTCTCAACATAAATTACTGATTCCAGATCCTAGGAGAGGGGACTCGCACAGGCGCCGCCACCGTGTTCAGAAGCAGGTGGATTCTTGGGCTTCCGATTTGATGGCCCTGTTTCCACAGCTCCTGACATACCGGGGGTCTGGAATATTGAGGTTCTAGGATTTTCAGGTGTATTGCCCAACCCATGCCACGACGTTAATCCTGACAGACTGCAGAATCAGGCCCGAGGCCTTTTGTGTACACCAGCACATCCAGAAATGCTAATGAAACACTTCTCCACCACGGTTATGTTGGCGGTTCTCCAGACCAGCCCACCATCGCATTTTCAGGGCATACCTTCGAGATCTATCGGCAGGTTCATCGTGTCTGCCCCCGCTTCAGTTTGGAAGGGCTTGCAAAGGTACTCGGTCACCTCCACATGGTGCGTCAATTGAAATATTCAATGAATTCATTTTCTGAAATGCTTCCGTATTTCCAGCGCCCATGCAGATCGTACCTTGCCGAACAGCTGTCCACCGCATATGACGCGTACCTGGCCATCATTTGAGGCGTACAGCGCGTGCTCGGACGCGATGAGCAGTGGAAGGCGAAAAATGCCTGCCCACCATGCTTCTATAAGCTTACGGATGAAGACCCACTTCAATTCTCCTGGCCAGGCGCCATGGATGGTAACAACTCCCTCAAGCTGATCGACAGTACCTTTCGTGCGGGTCTTCCGCGGTTTGACAGCTGGAAGGCTGAGTCTTTCCGCTGGCTCACCACTACCGAGGTCAATGTGTTCAAAGATGAGGTCCAGAATTCTGAAAAAGTATTCATCAAAATTAATTTTCACACAAGGCTAAAACAGTATTCCCAGATGCCCATGGTCACGGCAGCTGCACTCGCAGCAGTGGCGGAATCTCTGGCCTCCGTGACGGCTGCCGCCATGCCCTCATCACAAAATTCAGATGTGTCCATGACGGCTGCCACTGTGCCTTCGTTCCTGACAGGCGAGTCTGTCCCACAATTCTTGGCCCCACGTCCCAATTTGGGCACTTCACACGCACCACCCTCAGATACGCTGCTGTCTGCAGATGCACCACCCTTGGGTACCTCGCCATTGACTTTAGTGGATGATGATATTGTGTGGCTCAACATTAATGAGTTAACTGGGGAGGAATCAGATAAGATAGAACACTGTGTTAACACCTGCATTGAACGCTGGAAGAATGCAGGACCCGAGGCACATAAAAAGATGTTCGCCCTTTTCGCAATTTCTGGGATATTCTTGTCTGTGTGTTGCCATGGCCATGTCTTGGTGATATGCGACATGATCTGCAGTGGAGAACTGTGAGCCTGAATTTCTCTCGCTTGGACTTACTGACACATTGGCCAGAATGAAATACCCACTAGCAGTAGCCAATCGGCTCCTGGAGCTGTATGGTGCAAACACCGCTCTAGGGTACAATATAATGTGCGCTTTTTTCAAGACTTTGCTCCAGAGTTCAATGGGCCAGCGTGTCGTTGCACTTTGTCTTCGCAGTGTCATACCCTCATTCCACGGCCATGTGCACAACTGGGGTTGTCAAATCGGCTGGCACCCGCTCTATGTTGAAGGCGTGGGACTGGAGGACTTTGAGGAGTGTAAGTGCACATTTTGTCTCTCAAACCACCTTGTGACCGTCACTTGTCATGCAACACAATTTCATTGGTAACAGCAAATCGATGAACATTTCCACTTCCATGACCTCGACAACCACCAAGCTTCCGGTGGGTTTTGCTTTCTTTTTCATCGGCTATATTAACGTGTTACAGGGAATTTTATTTCCAAAACTACCGCCAGGCCACGAAGATAGCGATGAACAGCATCAGTCTTGCCACTCTCGAACAGCGCTTACAGACGACTCCCGCTGACTATGAGAATTATTTGACCCAGGAGTGCAACCACCTTGAGTCACTCAAGCGCAAGCCACCGGAAGTGTTGTGGACAGTGGAATATATGGAGAAATTACACAAGAGGGCTGCTGCAGAGTGTGTTCCTCCTGTACTGTTTCCACACAACAGCATTAGCTTATCATTCCAGACAAGTGTCTCTCACGGCAGCCCATGACCACAAAAACCTCGACTGGCATATTGTCAACAGCGGTTGGACCCCCCCCAAGATCAAGGATGTTCGGACCAAGACAATGCACACCCGGGCCCTCATGTTGGAAGAGGATGTGCCACACTTTGAGGAGGAGCACGGTATTGAAAGGCGGTGGGTACCAGGAATGCGGGAATACGAGGACGCATTGGTGCTGATGTCGGAACACCGGTATTGTCGGGCTCTTGATGAGCTGGAGCGTCTCATTGTACAGCGCCTGCTCGAGATAACGAAATTGGGTGCTAGTGGCGTTGGTACGTCGTAAATTGTATTTTATTCAAATGGTAACTAGTGTACTCAGCATACAAGCTTCGAGAGAAAATTGGGAAGGCTCTCAAGACCCACGCCACAGCAATCCAGCGCGCTCTCGTCAAGTACAATGCCGCTGCCGCGCTACTCACGCCGCCGCATCAGCAGCTCACTTGGGCGGAGGTTGCCGACACCGTGAGCATCGCCGAGTTCGACCTCTTGTGCAACACACGCACCAACATTCAGCAACTTCCATGGGCAGATCCGGCACATCGAGAAGCGATGGTGCTGTACTTTGGGATCAAGCGGGCAAAGGAAGAAATCCGGTGACTCAACGTCGAGATCCGCCGCCTTGTCACTTTCATGATTGATGACCACGTCGACTACGTGAAGGCGATACGGGCCCAGATCTCACTGTGTGTTGATGATCTGCCCCTTGTGCATGAGCTTAGCAGCCAATGGGAGTACCGCACCAACATCAATGCCAGCATTGTCGAGCGCTTGGTGAAGGTCAGTAAACTTGACAGGTTTATGGGCTCATTACTTCCAGGCACGCGCGAGGGTAGAGCCGCTGAAGTTGATGAGATTTCCCTTCCGTCCTGGGCTGTTAGTGCACTGGGGTTGGGTGAGGTTGTCATTCAATAAGAGGAGGGTAACAATGCGGACGATATCGCGCGTGAGTTTCATGATATGGATGATGAGCTCTTGGAGCATGTAATGGACCAGTTGCATTTGAGCTAGTTTATATGCCTGTACCTTACCTCCAATCTATGGAAAAATCATCTCTTGCTTTGTCAATTTTACGCAGTCTCCGTGCTCGACACCTGTCACTTCGGAATCCGACGACATCGGATTGGCTGGAATGTCCGGCCCGACCTTGGTGAGTTCTTTTGAACACTGGAGTCAGCCTCTAAATCTCCTCGTAAATATGCCAAGAGACGCCTTCACGCATTTTTTGTTGCTTTTATACGTGTAAAGAAGTTTTTATTAGCTCATAGCGAATTATTGTACGCTTTTGATTCTCCGGCAATATGTTAACTCTGGTTCTTCAACTTCTCCCACCAAAATCAACCACATTTTTGATTTTTCGTTCACAAAAGATGAGTCACCATCCGAATAAATCCTGAAAAATGCTCAGATACCTACCAGGGATAGTACAGACAACATTCAAGAGAAGTGCCGCACAAGGAGTAGGTGAGAAAAGTTTTGGATTTGCGAAACCACAATGTTCAAGTGGCAGTCGCAACCTTTGTTTACAAAAGATGAGTCGTCATCCGAATAAATCTTGAAAAATGCTCAGATACCTACTAGGGATAGTATAGACAACATTCAAGAGAACTCTCGCACAAGGTGTAGGTGAGAAAAATCTTGGATTTGCGCAACCACAATGTTCAAGTTGCAGCCACATTTTTGTTGCAACCTTTGTTCACAAAAGATGAGTCGCCATCCGAATAAATCCTGAAAAATGCTCAGATACCTACTAGGGATAGTATAGACAACTTTCAAGAGAAGTTCTGCACAAGGAGTAGGTGAGAAAAGTCTTGAATTTGCGAAACCACAATGTTCAAGTTGCAGCCACATTTGTGTCGCAACCTTGCTGAGCTTTTGGTCCATTTCATGCATCTGTCCCTCAGTACCCGGATAGCCCCACTTATTTTAATAGAATGGCGCGAGTAGACATCCGTGCAGTCCTTCGGTGACATTTAGATTGTGATTCTCAATCTGTACTCCCCATGATTCGGAAAAAGGTGGTAAAAATGTTGAATTTTCAAACTCGTCTAAGGTCTTGGCTTTTGATATGAGACGAGCCGTGACATTGCAGCGACCCGTTTTACATCCAATTTCAATCCCTATCTCAAATCTTTGGGTCGAAATACCTTTGGAAATTATTGGAGTCTGAGGCCATTTTCTCTTGCAATACATTCTCTATCATCTCGATTTTTTTCCCCTGGACATTTAGGTAAAGACTGGACTGGAATTGTATGCCCCTTTTTCGAATGTCTACAGCATCTATGAAGAGGCATGGATTTAAATGTTGGCCCTAGGAATATTTCAAGTCACCCAAGCTGGATAAAATTCCAGAACACAAGATTCATGTCCATAAAAATAATTCAGAATGATTAAATTGAGTTCTCAATCACAACAATAGCCTAAATTGGTGGAATGGTGCGGAAACTGCGACGGAGTCTCTGGATGTCCCAAAAACGGTCGTCCTTCAGCTAACCGAAACCGTGGGGAACAACGTTGATGCACGGCTCTCTTGTCCTCCACGCTCATGACAACCCCTCCACACTGGGACTGGGGTGTTCCCGGTGTCTTTCTACCGCCTTCAGAGGCACCTAACATCGACATTTCGACTCCTCGCCCCTGGCTGGATCTTAAATTCGATCCTGCAAGTGCTTGTGACCTCCGCCGTCACCTTGGTGCCACTACCGATGAGCCTGGTCGTTTCATGGCTTCCCTTTCCAAGTTCCTAGCCGCCGATCTCGGGTTCCTTGCGAGTGACGCGAGCACGGACGGTCGACATGCCGTTGGCTTCAATGATTTCTTCAGAGAATTTTGGGATCTTTGTAACACTACGAGACAAGAAAGTGAAGGTTTGTCTGTCTCAACGTTCCCACAGACGAGACGCTAATGAATTCTCTAGGAGCTTCAGACCGTAAAATCTTTGCTGAGAATGTACGGAAGGTACTCTTTGACTTGGTGCGTTGTCGTTCCCCAAGGACTTTGACTTGCTTAATGTAGCGCAGGCAACCATCCTCGACCGTGCAATAGGAAGCACCACAATGGTTCTGTCGGCCGAGGGAACAGTTGCGCCTGGCACCCCACCCCGTCCCGAATACTTGAAGGCTCATCTCAACATTCTTCCGTTTTTCCTAGCAGAAAACGATGCCAGCAAGCCCCACATTGCAACAATTATTCAAATGTTCTGTACTTGCGTGGGAGCGTCGTGCTCGTGCTCAGAGGTGGACGCTATCGCAACCTCGCCGGGCAACGTCGTTGTCATCCTATCTACCCATCATGCCGCAACCCCTTTTCTGGCCCAAATGTCTTTGTGAGTCGATACATTCGTCCCATATGTCAGTTGAATCAAATGACCTTGGTTTAGCACCTCCGAACGAGTTAACCTCCGTAATATTTCCGTGGTTAGAAGGTGAACAGATCGCACTCCAGGCTCGCGAGCAAAAAAATCGGTTTGCCAAGGACATCGCGCTCGCCCAGTTCCTTCGTTTGATGTGCTACTTCCGCACAGTTCTAGTTCAAGACTTCGCCATCCTTTTCACAAAATATCCGACGTGCCCGGTGTTCAAACTCCCACCGTTCAACTCACCCACCTTCCGGCATTTCGCTGCCCAGTCTTCAGCTCGTATCGTCGCTGCCGAGGACAAAGCAAAGCTGGCACTCGCTAATCTCCCTCGGAGTGTCGCGGAAACGTTCCGCGGTGCTGTTACCAATTTCTCTCTCGAACAAAAACGCGAGCAGGATGCGAGCAGAGCCTACATGGAAGGTTTACACCAAAAGATCAGCCTGGTGTCGGATTTAATGCAACACAACATGTCGGGCACCACGTCGCGTAAGAGAGGTTCGCTTGGTACGTTCATTCACTATCTATTTCCATTTCCATCGGGCCGGACTGAATTATTGTGGTAAAATCAGTAGAACCGCCCGCACCCGTTGCGATGTCCACTATCCCTCTGCCCCCTCCATTCCGCGGGAAGCAATTTACCTGGCTTCCACGAATTCTGCGGTGGCTCCAACTCCCACGGTTTCGCCATTGAAAGGGAATTTCATGACAGCAGTGTTCGCAGAACAATCTTTTTTTACCTCTTCCTCGAATTTCGGTCATGCCCAAACACCGATACAGTTCCTCGAACCTCCTGCGGCTATTCTGGCGTCCAGCACAAACGCCAACACAGATGCAGTTGCAACGCAGCTCGACGCATGGAACAAGCTCGCTGCCAGGTTCGGAGGTGAACGTCTTCGAAGGCACCAGTGGGAATGGATCACGATAGGAAAGGACGCGAATTCCTACATGGAATTCTACACATTCCAGCACGTGTCCAAAATCACTGATATATGGACCGAATGGGCATCGGGACTCAATGGTTTCCTCGCAATTCGGGACATGGAGGAGACGTGGGTTGCGCGATGGCGCCGCGACAACAGTGGCTTGAAGACGGAGATGAGGCGCCGTAAAAAGATGATCCGATGGTTAACAAAGTTACTTAGACAAACTAACTTAGCCTTACAAAACTAACTTTACTTTACTTGTGGCAGACAAGTAAAGTAAAGTACGACAAAGTTACTTGTAAGTAACTTAAGTAACTTGTAAGTAACTTCAAGTTACATGTGTACTAGGTACCCCAGGATCTATTTCAGCTTTGTGAGGTCGTGCCAAGTGCCAATTCACGCTCTCGCGACTATAGCTTGACGAACTTGGCGGGATTTGATGCCATCTGATGGCATAAGTTACTTTGTCTGATCGCATTGATCTAACTTGGCGGGGCAAGTTACTGCTAAGTAACTTGAAGTTATTTGAAGTTACTTGAAGTAGTTTGATTACTTGCCTTGATCTGCATTGAAATTTGAGGTAACCAGGCATCTAGAGCTCAATTGCAACACACTTGCTTCGGGTTACAGTTATGGCCGGCTAGTCAGGTGAAGAAATCCTTGGATAAGACCATGTAGATCGATCACGCGGTGTGTTCACAGTCTTTGTGGATGGCACGACTGACCGTGCCTGAGACAGGCAAGGCCGTCATTTCGACGGGTAGGCAACAGGCAAGTCTGTTCTGTCTCCGTCCTGGCATGAGGTCTAGATAAATTGCTAGGGGACGGGTCGGTTGTCACGGGCGACAGCACGGGTTAGTAATTGGACATTCCCGCTCTTAACCACCGGTAATGACCCCAAGTGCGACATATTTGTAGCCTAGGCCTATATTGGGGAGAAAAATTAATGCAATCCTGCCTGCTGCTGCTTCGAACCGCTGCTCCCGCGCTACCCCTCTACGTAGGAGTCCTTGTTGTGAAGCACCCCAGTGTCCCGTCCCGCACGGGGTGCTTGTGTTGCTGCAGCACTGCCGCCGACCGAACCGTAATGCGACAAGTGCCGAATGTTAGCTCTGGTGTGGTGCTAGTATTGTCCAACTCAAATGCCGCGAAGCGACTATGAGCTGAGACCGACAGCACAAAACTCCGGAACAAGAGTTGTCAGACCAGCTGGAGATGATGAGATGTTATGTGGATGATGAATCGAGTTTTGGGATGGATTGGATATTTTCCATGGTGTTGTCTCGTGTTTTTTTGACTGGTCAGTGCATGTTGCTGGTGGGAATGTGTGGGTTTGCGCAACACCCAGTGGGAGTGTTGGAAAAGAACCGTCGTGTGCGGTGATTACCCTACCTACCTACCCACTATCTGTTGCACAGCTTTCCTCTTATATTCAGCCTGTATCTGCCTGTTACCATGGTCTCTTGCATTTCTCGCGCCCGTGTAACCGCACCTGAATACACTACCTCACTGTGCGACATCAACATTTACAATAATGCTATCAATAGTTCTCCAATGAACCTTATAGTTATGTTTAAGTTATGTTTAATGGTATATGCCCAAGTTTGAAAGTAACTTAGAAGTGAACGGGATTACAATTGACGGAAGTAGAAGTGGGAGTAGATGTAGATAAGTTAACTAACTCTGATCTAAGTCTTGTTTACTGTTACCCGTATCTGTGTGTGACGAGTGCGTCAACTTCCCGCAGCCTACAACACACTACAGACGTGGTGCATCTACGCTGTATCCGGCCGTGAACAAAATCAAGTTGTATGAAGCTGGAAAACACATTCCCGCACGGCCTGGACTCGACCCAACTCAAATCAAGTCTATGGACCAAGACTTACCTTATTTTATATGCTCACGGGCTATGGCAGACACAAGGATGATATCGATACACCGTAACACTGTCACCGATGGTGCGGCATAGAGTGTAGGGTCCGGTGACAGTTAGTGTCAGCTGTCAGTAACTGTCAGGATGACTGTCAGAATCTGACTGACAGTTAATTATTTTTGCGTGGTCGAATCTGACAGTTGACAGTTAAAATTCAAAAAAAAATTGCTCCGACTTGCAGAGAATGACCTCCACAGCTCCCACTCGCCCGGCGCGGAATTGCCAGGTCTCCTCCCGTGTTGCCAATGACGACAACTCTGTAGGCCTCAGTGCAGCTGCTCAAAACCTTCTCTCCGGTGTGTGCTGCTCACGGCACGCCGATGATTCTTATTATCTAACTGCCGACAGCAAAACCTATCATTGATTTGGTCAAGAAAATTGCGAAGCTCACATTGTTTCTCCCGGAGACTGTACCACTTGCCACAGAGGAAGATGATAGTCCGCGTCGCATCTTCGAGCTGGAAGGTGAAGACAACACGGTCGCCAGCACCTTCAATCGCCGAGTCGATATCTTGTTCGGAGAGCATGTTCGCGACTCTGACGGCCGCCTAAAATACGTGCGACGTGGGAATCTTGGCATGGACTGTGTTGTGAAATACCTCGAGTCAATTCACTGGGAGTCCGCGAAGATTCCGTTGGACCTTGCTCACGCGGGAGAGAAGCCATCGCACAGTGAGGATGAGGAGGCTGACAGAATCCGTCGCAGGTATCATCGTAAAAAGCGGGCGGTAAAGACAAAAGGAAAAAAGAAAGTATTTCCGTCTCACACGACATTCGTCGTTGATCCAGACATCAACCTCCGCTCAGCTGGACTCAAGGAGCTTCTCAGTGATGAGCCGTCTGCACCGAAAACCCGCGCTGCAGTGGCGATTGGTGTTGGTGCGTCCAGTTCGGACAGCCAAGACCTATGGGAAGGCTGGTAACTTTGCATAGTAGTCCTGTACGCCGAGCTCGCAATTGTCAGAACTGTCAACTGTCAGAACTGACTGTCAGCCTGACAATTAATTATTTTCCCCAAATGCTAACTGTCACCGGACCCTAATAGAGTGAAGAAATGAGTGTCATAGCGGAAGGGAAAACAATAATTACCTAGGTTTCAATACTATTCAGATGCTGGGAAACATTCACTGTGGCCTTTGCATCGTCTCGTCAGAACCGTACAAGTTAGCTGTCAACAAGTTAGATTTGCCAAGCGTGGGAAAAGTAAAGTAAAGTACCGTAAAGTTAGCCCCGCCAAATCGAACCGGCGATCAAAGTTCAAGTTAGCTGCCACAAGTTACTTTATACACTCTCAGATGATCCAATGGGTGAATAAACTCGCTGATAAACAGAACTAGAATGTCGCCTTGGCCCTTCGCTTCATTGGGACATATACGAACCCAAATGAACACCACGAAAGTTTTGCGAGCGTCTACAGAAGAACATTGTCGAAGGGGGAGTTTCGGTGCTTGATGAAATTCTTATTGTTTCGAATTCATACATTTAATCGAGCTAGTTATCTGCATAGACTACAAGACCTCTTTAGCTCGAGTTGGACCTCTCCCAAGAAGCTAAGAAGTCGGAGAATGAGCGCCCTTCATGTGTATCGGTGGACGCGCGCGTTACAACGTCTTGGGCACGATTTTCTCCAGACTCTCCATACTTATGGAGAATTCTTGTCATCTTTTCAGCCTCAGATAGTGCAGTAGTTCCCATTCCCAAGGCACTTTCAATTGATGCCTTCTTCATAGATATTGTGGAGCTCATCTGCAATTCCGTCCTTAATTTAGTTGATTGGTGTTTGATGTACAGACTTACTGATGCTGCTGAGTTCTTGTGAAATTTAGAGGAAAAGTCGGACGCAAACTTCCAAAATACGACTTGATCCTTGTTCGAAAGCCGTTTGCCTCGGTTGTCTCGGAATTCTTTGTAACCGGTTCGGGCAGCCAATATTTCTTTCAGCAAAGAAACCTCGTCTGCATCGGCTTGCGAGCTTCGCTTGCCTTGTGTCTTGCTAGTTGAAACTGTGCTCGAACCGCCCGATGCAGTGACGTCGGCATCGGACTGTTCACGCTTCGGAGGACTGAGGAAGGACTGGTATTTGAACTTTAAATCAAGTTAAAGTCGTAAAATACAGGTGAGGGGCACACCTCGGAATGCTCAACGGAAAATCGAAGAGCTGACGATTGAGGGACTATAAGTTGAGGAGGGGACATTGTTACATCACTGAGGAGTTCCGAGTCCGAGGTTCTAGCGAAGTAACGTTTCCATCCGCCATCCTTTTGATCCTCGAACACCAGCTTCACTGGCCCTAAATGGGCTGAGGTGATGATTGAATGAGAAATAGATTTAACTGACCATGCAATGCCGAAGGTGATTCTTGGAGCGCAGCAAGAATTCCTTTCCCGTCAACAGCCCATTCACCCGTCTCTAATTCACCCGCTGAGACGACCGCAGCATATTGAACGAATTTATTTGAGGGCTGCACACGCATATCTTCAATCCAAAGATCAAGGGAGCGAAGCACAGGCGTAGGGATAGTCTCCAAGTGAGCATTTCCTTCAATCTGGGGCGGGGGCGGTGGGGAATCTGGGAGCATGAATCAAACCAGCAGTAAACAATGTAAGGCTTTAAACAGGCTTACCTTCCTCTAATGGTTCGGCGTCCATGAGAGTGAATTCATTCTCGAGGACAGCTGCCTCTAATTTTGCCTTCTTAAGCTTTGAGTGGTTGAATTTTTCACCAGGCCACTTCGAAATTTGCCCCTTTATAATGTTGACCAAATCTGCCTTCAACATATCCTTTCTAGAAGCATGAAAGGGTCAGTACCTCATCAGTAGAATGAAAAGTCAAAGTTACAAGTCTTCTGCTCGATGGGAGAAGTAGGAGAGGAGAGGTGAGGCAGTACAAATCTCCTATCTTCGGAACACCCGGGGTTGCGATCATACTGGACATTGTGCATTTTGACCAAATTGAGCACGCACATTGAACATGTTCAATTGAACCATCATAGATTGCACAAAATCATTGAACAAGTGAACATGCTCGATCGGGAATCAATCGGCAATGTTCAATGAAATGGTACAACATGCTCAATCGAGCATCAATCCGGCTTGTCCGATTGAATGTCGCCAGCTACTGCATATTAGGTAAATTGAACATGTTCGACCATGCTCAATTGAGGTTTTACTTATGATGTTCAATCGGGAGGCTTTGAACATGTTCATTGTGCACAATTGAGGTTTCACTTATTATGTTCAATTGGCATCCTCGATTGAACACTGACCCAAGGATTCAATTTATGGGTCACAAGTGGTTCGCGGCCGGCTCTGCCGGCCGCTCCTAGACTCGTAACCAGTCTGCCTACGGGAAACCAACCCGCTGTGGCGGGGCACGGTTGTCGTAGACAGACTGGTACATCTCGGGGTTCGGCAAAGGGCTGGGCCCGGAGTTTGAATTTTAGTGGTTTCCCACACTAAAATCGCTTACAACTGCGTAAACTCAATGACGCGATCGCTTCGGCAAACGCTAAGCAAGTTCCCACACTCAATTCCTTTTAAGACTGCCTCTGCTTTTGTGGGATTTCCGTGCCCCAAAATGTAATTTTGAGTAGATAGACTTGAAGGGATAAATTTATCGTTTGTATACAAAGCTTGAACCGAAAGAATTGGTTCAAAATTGAACCCGGAATCAATGATCTTTCTAAAAGTTCAGCGTGGGAAACTAATAAAATTCAAACTCCGGGCTCAGCCCTTTGCCGAGCCCCGAGTTGTACCAGTCTGCCTACAGCAAAGTGCTTGCCACGGTTTTTGCTAATCGTAGGCAGACTGGTCACGAGTCTAGGCCGCTCCCACTTGGCTAATTATAACGGAGAAAAATCGGAGTTTCGGGTCTGCTGACCAGGCGGAGTTTAAAAAGCCTCGGACGGACAGACAGGCCTAATTTTATAAAGAGGGTAACTAGAGGCTTAAGGCGTAAGGCAGTGGTGGCTTAAGCTGGCTTAACCCAAATGGGGTCAATGCATAGCCACCCTCATAATCATGCCCACGAAATCAATTTCTTTTGGTATTTCACATGCCCCTACGAGTCCCTCCGTCCCTGTGCATAATGCTCGCCGTTGCTATATGTTGTTGTAGCAGCGACGCGCCATTCCTATACTATGTTTTTCCTCCCAACACACGATATTCCGCGTCTTCAGACGCGTCGACCGTGCTCGATGGCGAAAGACAATCAGAAACTTGAATCCAACAAAACTGCGAGACACAATCAAAAGCTTTGGGAAGCGCATGATGCCGCCGAGGGCAAACGTGTCCGTAGATAATGTAGAAATATATATTTTCGCAATAATGGAACTATATACAATGTAAATAATGTAGGGATAAGAGCACATACAAAGAGTGTGAAAAGCCTGGCATAGGTACGTACGTCTTCAAGACTGAGTCCTACTTGAGCCTCAGCTACTCCCAACGTCCACCAAATTGTCTTCCAGCAACCAGACCATACAAATGTCGACATTCATGGACGACAATATGGCCCCGCTCTCGAACGACGTCGTAGTCGGTGGCAACGAGTTGGCCAGTGGAGCGCGACGTCGCCAAACCACTCCGGCGTTCAATTTGAAGTTGTGGATGTAGCACTCATATAGCGAGTACTGCCCAGTGTAGTGGCGCTACCCTACTCGGGCAGTGTGCTTGAACATCTCGAGCTAGAGGAGCGGGCCGAATACAACGCAGGTGGTGTAGAACTGTCGTCAAGGAGCCATTAGTATCGTTATTAGACAGCGAGGAGAAGAGAGTGGGGAGCGGGGGAGGCAAGGGAGCAAGGAGTAGAAGAAGGAAGGAGGGAGGAAGGAGAGGAGAGGAAACGAGAACAAGACGCACGACACGAACAGCCTTGATGAGCAAGAACGGGTACTCCTCCAACCGTGCGACAGTATACCGCGGCTTTCCCCTCCCCGGCACGCAACACCGATGCGTGAACAGCACCCAGATCGAGAATATTGCGACGAGAAGAAGTGGTAGGTCAGGAGCGCAGGTGAAGGTTCGAGTCTGTTTCCCAAAAGAAAAGGTGTTCGTCAAAATGAAACAAATGGTAAAGGAGAAGAAAAGGGGACGCACGCAGACAAAATCGACACCGGCCCATTAACACACTCGCCCCCGCGCTCAAAATACTTGCAGCACCCCGTTCGGGGCACCTCCAGCTCCGTCCCATCTGCGCCAAACAAATCATACAGCACCACGCTCAGCATATTCACTGTCGAAGACATCGCGACAGCCAGAGTTGAGGGGAAAGCCGTGCCGCGTACCCTCTTGCGGAGTCAGTGTCGATGTGGCGTCTAGAGGTGACGACGGTGAGAAGGATGGTGTCACTAATGCCCGATCGTCAAGATCTCGGTCCTGCTCCTTCCCTTTCCTTCCTTCCCTTTGAACTGGATTTTGCCACGAGAAATTCAGATGCGAAAAGTTCGAATGATTGAGCTTGTGAATCTTGGGCAGAACGGCGCCAGCACGAGGTTCTGGGAGAAAGAGGCGGTGGAGGATGACCTTGTTGAAGCTGGTATCTGTGCGCCATGCCAAGAACTAGAGGTCAGGTTTTATGGATGGAATTCAGTGTGGTGGTAGGCAGTGGTCCGAGAAAGAGAAAGCGGCGCGTCGACGTGGTGTCGTGTGAGTGATTTGCAATCTCGATTGTTATTGGCTGTGGCTTAACCCAAACGGGGCTCTATTCCCGAAAGGAATAAGCCTTGAATTCCCGTGCCGACGCTTGCGCATCATCTTGATATTCCGCTACTCCGTCTTGTCCCTCCACTTTGGAGGGTCCCTGAGCCACAAAAGGCATCGGGTTTGAGCCAGGAGAGGTAGGGTGAGACCTCTCTCTCTTTCCCGCTTTTTTTCTCTTTTTCTCAACTTGATTAACTTGGTTTTTTGCGTTTCACCACAGACTTAAACCATAAGCCTAACTAGAGGTCAATTCCCTACTTTTTCAATGAAACACTCAGGTTTGTTCAATCTCTGCTCAATATGTTCAATCTTCCCGTTCGACAGCGAGGTAACCGCGGCGTGTACGGACGGCTCATTTTGGCGGACCATCAGTCACGTGACCAGATACCCAGGAGGCAACCGCGGGTCACCATACCCCAGGTACATTCTTGCCCTGTGGAGGTATACTCGCCTCCTCAATCCTCCGCGATCCCCACGGGACTCATCTCGCCCCGAGTATTACTTTGGGGCCGACTTTATCGAAAGTGCGTGCGCGCCCTCCTCGTGCTGAGCAACGCTTTGGAATAGTGGGACCAACAGGCCATTCGATTTCGAATTCAAGGACGCAAGCTTATGACAAAAACAAGGCCGCGGGGATGGATGGCGCTAACCCACGCCTTGTTCCCAATTTGTCGGAAGTACCCAATCAAACATTCCAAAAACTACAACCCGGTATTTGGGCACCAAGCGAGGCGAGCGAGACCTCCTCATCCCGATACGCGCGTGTTGATGCTTGCCTTGGTTCCGTAAACGTGAATGTCTGTGGCGATGTGGGCGCTCTATAAAGACACTGGCACAAATCTTCGGCAAGGGGTCCGCATTACCGATTCACTCACTCTTCTCCTCCGACTTCCCGAGCACTACCAACCTTAAGTTCCGGCGACCTTCTGAATCGCGACTTGACCTCGAGCAGCCCGCTTTGCGCTGTCTCGGTAACCCAGCCGTTCTCATGACGATCCGGACTGCACCGTGATTGATGTTGGAGATCGAAAAAAAAGTGCAGAGATTGTCACTAGAACGTCTGGGGCATTTGGTATGGCAACCCCCACCATCGCGTCACAAATGGCGGGGCCATCACTCGCTTAGCCCGCCATTTGTGACGCGATGGTGGGGGTTGCTATACGAAGTACCCCAGACGTTCCGGCAAGAGGTGTTCGATCTCCCGGTCGTGGATATATTCCCATGGGGTACCTACCCCCCTAATAAGGCAGGTCTGAGTCAGCGGCGCTCGAGCGGCCATCAGTCTGCCAAACACTTGTAACTGCTCTGCACGACGCGTCCATTGCGTCCCATTCACACATTCAGCATGTTCCGGCGCCAATCTGCAGCAACCACGATGGAGAGCTAATAAACATGTGAATATTATACTTTCCCCACTGCCAACTTGAAATCTATCTTGGGAAAATGGCTTGACTACTTCTTGGCAAAACACGTCTACATCTTGGCAAAACGCGTCGACATCCACCTTCCGCATAGTTCAAACTCCTCCTTCCCTCTTGCTTGACATCCAAAATCAAAACCCACCCTCCGAGATTGGAGATGTACAAATGGAAATGCGCGCTGTTTTCTGCACTCGGTGCTGTGAATACGTGAACCATGGGTGCGTAACGGGCTCGGTACCTATGCAGTGTCATAGCGAGGGTTCCCAATGTATACTGGCCCATGGTATGCCACTTCTTCCACGCTATTTATTGGGACTGAGACCGTTGTTGCCGAAGACAGTGCCGTGATCGAGCAGTGGCGCTCACGTGCACACATCAACTTCCACGATCCAGAGATCGCTCACCCCTTGCGTTCCGGTGTGATCTCTGCACTTTCTTTTTCAATCTCCGACTTCAATCACGCACACCGGACGTCTGGGTTACCGAGACAGGCTTTGCGTTGCAAAACTTTTCAAGTCGATCTCGAATCCCCCAAGAAAACAGTAGGATGCCTGCAGAACGTAGTCGTGGATCGCGTCGCACTGGAGCAGACGGTTAGTACACTTCTCCATCCCATTTAATTCTCTAGAGACGGGTACCTCTACACGCCGGACGCCCTCGCACGTCGGACGCCCTCACTGCGCACGACGCGCAGCACGAACACCACGCGTAGCCCACGACGCCACCGTTGCCCATCGACGGCACCGTACTCATTCACCCTCCTCTTGCTGGGACCACACTCACCCTTTCTCTCTTGGTGACGCCGCAAGAAAAGATTACAGAATCCTACACAATATCATACCTACTTATACATATGTCAATGCAAACGATTTACAAAACTACACAAAGCTGCCATGAACCAAAAACACCAAATGAAATGCAAGATCTGTAGGTACCAGCAATCCCGCAGTAAGTAACCCTTCCCCCCTCTGTCGCGCGCGCTTGCGGTGAGTCGGCGTTCCCGAGAGGCAGCCGGAGCCGCCGCGCGCTCGGAGAGGGAGCACATCGGTATCTTGATTCCTGCGTACAGCGTAGCCGCTGCTCGAGCAGCGGCTGCGTCTCGTATCCATGCGCTCGTGCGTTCTCCACGGGCGCATCGCGTGCGGCGCACACAGCGCCGCCGGCGGGTCACCCGCTGCTGTCCTCGTGCTGCATACAGGAGGCGTGGGTGGCTGGCGGTGGGACAGCGGAGAGGATCGGCGTGGTGGTCGGATGCGATGGGTACACCGCGCAGCGCGGACGGTGGAGAATGTCCGCGGTATACGCTGCGCATGGAGGTGTTGCTGGGACTGGAGGAGTACGTGCAGGCGGGGGAGTTGATCGGCGAGGGCGGATCTATGCGGCAGATTGGGGGCGCACGCGGGGACGGGACGAAAATGGCGTGGGTGGTGCTGCATATGCTGGTGGTGGTGCGTGCCATACTCGCACTTGACCCGGCTTTGAGAAGATGGTGGGGCGCCGCTGGAGACAGTCGCAGCGGGTGACGTGCATGGCGTGCGCGTCGTGTTCGTGGTGCCTGCCGTGGTGCCTGCCGGGGCCAGGTTTGCAGCCCATGATTGCGACGGCGCTGAGGATGGCAGGATGCCTAGGGAGGCGACGAACGTGGCGTGCGCGGTGGAGAGCCGCTGCCGCAGTTGCTGGGGACCTCGAGCGGTGAGGAGAGTAGATGCTGGTGGCGGATGAGACGGCCACGAAGGCGGCGCCGGGGATGAGGAACGACCGTTTGGGTACGCAGGGGCGTGGCAGTGAGGGCAAGGCCGCAGGTACGGGGCACGCGAAGCAGGTGGGTTTTTGCTTCGTAGTGGCTGAGCACATCGCATTGGGTGTCTTGCAGCTGCAGAAGGCAGGCGCGGGCGACGGGTAGTGCGGATGGTCGCGGCGCATGTCGTGCAAGGCGCTCCGGCGGAGGGAATGGCGTTATGGAATGGTGTGCAAGCGCAGGAGAGTTGGCTGGGGACGATGTTAATATTTACAGGAAAAGCAGGAAACAGGAAGCGATGAGGAAAGGGAGGAGAAAGAGAAGGAAAAAATGGGAGGAGAGACGCACCCTCATCCCACTCGCAAGCGTCGAATCCGCACATGTTGCAATGCAACAGGAGAAGGATCATCTAGGATTACGGTCGGCTAGCCCGTTCCACGCAAGACGACGGTGGGTGCCGGAGTGGAATATCTAGGGGGTAATCAGGCAGGGTAAAGTTTAAGGAACGTTCAGGGCACGCACAATACTCGCAATCTGAAGACGCAGCCTGAATCCCAAGTTGCACCCGGGACAGATGCGTATTCGTAACCCAAAGATCAAAGCGTTGGTCAGGAGCGCGAGGGATGCCGCTTCACGACGTAAGAGCTTTGTCCCTGAGAGAAGACACAGCGGGAGAATCAGCGAAAGGAGAGAAGGATTGATAACAGGCAACGCACCGTGAATAAGTACGACTGGCGTCGACTGCCGTTCTCCTTCTATCCTTTCAGCATCAGGCTACATGCGAGATGTGCGTGCTTGTATGCGGGGAGGTCAACGTAGACGTCGGGTCAGCGGAGGTCTGTACGAGACCAAAAAGAATTTGCATGAGAACGAAGCAAAAAAATCACGAAAAAAGATAAAAGCACCCTGAATCGAGCCGGTCCATGAAGGTCGAGGGCTAAAACCGATGCGCCTTCGCCCATGCGTCGTACGGCGCCCTGGGCATGCTGCGATGGTCGAACTCGAATGCATTCTAGCGTGTTCAGGGCGACACGGCGCGAATCGTGTCGAGCATGGCGGCATTGGTTTCAAACTGAAGATTAGAGGCTGAATGGCAACTGAGGCCAACGAGCAGAGGGCGGGGAAGCTGTTGCTTAGATTCGGGGGCGAGTAGTGAGTGCAGAGTTAGAGGAAACGAAGCACCTTCCATATCGGGAAGCCGCTTCTTTTCGCTCGTTTGGGACTGGTCCGCTCTCCAGTCCTTCCCGCTGGCCTCGCCGCCGTCAACTGTGCACGTAGTGGACGGAATGTTATGTTTTTTTGCATCTGCCTCTCCGTCCTCTCGCTTCCTGGTGACCCAAACCCCGACTGCGATGCAGAAAGATTTGTCAAAAAAAAGCCGTCCCATGTGAAGCTGCTGCGTTATTGACGTAGCACGGACTGGACTCGAGCGAGGATAATGGAAACAGGTGGGAGTGGAGTACACGTTAATCGACGAGCAGCGTCGACGAAGCGAGTTTTGCTGCAATGGTGTGTTCATCCCCCCCCTGCAATTGATGTGTTAAATGCTGTGGATATCATCATGGCTGAGGCCGAGTGGAGTAAACGGCCACCTTCCGTCGATTGTACGGGGGGTTCAGCGCGCGCCAAAGTGACATTGGTACCCACTACACAAAATATTCTACGCCTTCAACGCAATCATCCGCAGCGCAACGATGCTTGCAAGATGTCCTCGCCAAGGCATTATGATACGCACTCCATCCAGCCGCCTATCGGGTTGAGCTCGGTGCCGTGTTGGGGATGCGCCGAACCGCGCACGTCGAGTGGCGAGGAGAGGGTGGCGGTGGTGTATGAGAAGGCAATGAATACGGCGAAGGCGATGAGGAGCGACCGTGGCGCGTGCTGCGGACGCGGAATGTGTTGTGGGGGATACTGAAGAGCGTGGGCGGCGCGGGCGTCGGGCGGGACACTAGTTCAGACGGTCGCGCTGCACGGGAACGCAACGAAGGCGGCCTCGGGGACGACAAACGCGAGCGTCGCACACTGCCCGTGCGGCTGGCGGTGTGGGTCGGGGCAGGGGTGCGCGGTGTCGAGCGTGCCGGGGTGCTACGGCATCGGGAGCGCTATAGCGCGCATGAGGTGACGTCGCAGTGTGGCAGGTTTGGAGTCGCGGGGACTATCGAGCACAGTGTAGTACTGCTGGAGCCAGTCCCCGGCGACAGCCGGCGGCGGAGTCGCGGCGGATCCCGCGCGTCACGCTCCAGCGAGGCGGGGACTGACGACGCGCAAGGGAGGGGTCGGAGGTGCTGCACGGCGAACCTGCAGGTAGTTGTGCCGCGGAGGGACGTCACGCGTTGTGAGTGCGCGACGAGAGCCTCTTGGTGGTTGAGACGCGCACGGCGTCAAGCGCTGCGCATGCCGGCGGCACCGCGTGTCGGGCGTGTGGGGGTGCTCCTGCGTCGATGGTAGACCAGGGAGGCGGAGGGGCGACACATCGAGGGTGGTAGTGCGCGGAGAAGAACGTGGCGCCGTCGATGGTGAACAGCCCCGCGAGCGCTCCGCATGCGGGTAGTGGTGCGTGCGGATGGTACTTGGGGCTGCGCGAGAAAGAGAGGCGGGGGAGACTGGGGTACTGCCGAAGATAGACGTCGCGGGCGGGAGGCAAGGAAAACGGTGTATGGGATGGGGAATGGACGCAACGAGCGCTGGTGTTGCCCATCCCAGTTGTAGTGCATGCAGGCACGCGCTGAGAACACTGATCGTTGCTGCGCCTACGATTAACTGGGGCAGCGCACGCGTCAAGGAACCACAGCGTCTGCTGCGTGTCGTATCTTGGGTGCACGGGAGCCTGGTGTTGAGGGCACGGCGTCAAGGGTGAGGTCGTAAGCGCGGGTTGCGTCGAGCGTACGGCTATTGGCATCGTAGTCACCGAGGGCATCGCGTCCGATATCGTGCTGCTGCAGAAGGCCGACGTGGGCGGCGGGCAGTGCGGATGCTTGCGGTGCATCTCTCTCGTGCACGAAAGAGCAAAAGTGTGGGCGCGCCAAGGATGGCTGAGGATGATTCAGTATATACACGGGCCAGAAACAACACGAGAGTAGGGGAGAAGGATGGGGAAAGGGAGAAACGCACCCGGAATGCGCACATGCTGCGATGCAAAAGAGAGGACCGAGTCGTCTGCTAGGCATGCGGTCGGTCTCGCCCATTCGACTCGCTTGCACTATGTAGGAGGTGATCAGCAAAGTTGAAAGAAAGGTGCAAGGCACGCACGATACTCACTATCTGGAAGGGCAGCCCGGGTTCAAGTCGCACCCGCGACGAGATGCGGATTTGCAGCTGCGCAGAACATGGATATGGTGCTCGAAGACTAAGTCGTTAGTCGGGATGGTGCTGCGATGTAGGGTCGCGCGCATCGGGCGTGTTGGGAGCAGAAAAAGCCAGTGAAATCAGCAGAAGGACGGGAATTGATAATCGCGTTGAGCATGACGGCAATGTTTGCAAAATGAGGCTTGAAGGCTGAATTAAATGGGAGCTGGGGACGACTGGCGGAGGGGCTGGGAGAAGCTTCGGCCAAGGGAGGGACAGGAGTCGATGTTGCGGTAAGGGAGCGAGTCAAAGAAGATAAGATCCATTAGCCAAAAGCTGGGCAGCGAAGAGATTCTAGAAAAATCGAGGAGGGTGAGAGTCAGAGGAGCAAGCACGTGCGCACTTATGACAGCGTGGTGGCGGACGGCACGTTGTCTCCTGCACTCTCCACACACGTCGTCTTAAGCCTTTCCTTGGTCAGTCTTGCTCTAGTAGGAACTTCAGCAGCAATTGACATACCTCTGCAAAGATCCACATTCTGAAGCTTCATCAATCTTCTGGCAACAACTTGACGGTATCATGCTTTCCCAAGATGATTCTCGCGCACTGTACATCACCGGTAAGAGAAGAACTATGGTACTCTGCTGAAATGATTATTAATTTTGAGTAGGTGGCCAAGGTGGTCCTGGGGGTCAGGGACACTCAGATGGTACCGGTGGCCCTGGTGGGGCTGGCTTGGGTCCCACTGTGAATTTCAATGTGCAACAGTTAATTGCACATAATCTGCATGCTGGGCCTACTTCACAGCAAGCATTTCAGCCTGGCAACATCCGAGCTTCTCAAATTGCGAACCATTGTGCTCCTCCATCACGAATCTTTCAGGGCAGGAGGGATATCCTTGACAAAATGCATCATTTTTTCAAATCAAACAATGGAATCCAGAACATTTATGTGCTGCATGGACTTGGGGGTGCTGGCAAGACACAGATTGCTCTGAAATTCATACAAGAGTCATCATCTTTGTAAGCTTGATCATCCAACCTTGTAAATTTCCATTGTTTGTTGATCCAGTTTTATGTTCCAGCTTCTCAAACATCTTTTTTATTGACACCAGCACTGTTGCGACAATTGATACAGGTCTCATGAACATAGCTGTTATGAAAGATTCTGGGAATTCCCAACAAGATGGCTTACTATGGCTGACCAGCAAAGTTGAAGAATGGCTTCTTTTCTTTGACAATGCAGATGATCCAAACATGGATCTGAATGATTTTCTTCCTCAGTGCAATCATGGGAATATCATTATCACCTCTCGAAATCCTGGACTGTGCATTTATGCTGGCGCACATTCTCTTGTGTCAGATATGGAAGAGAAAGATGCAGCTGCACTGTTACTCAAGAGTGCTGCTCAAGAGGTCACAATCCATAGGGAACAAATTGCAATGGAAATAGTAAAGGTCAGACAGCTGACCTTGGAAAATCATTCAATTCTAACAGTAATATTTTCCTAGGCATTGTATTGTCTACCTCTCGCAATTGTTCAAGCTGGTGCTTTCATATCAAAATCTCGAGATCTTGGCAGCTATTTGACACTTTATACCAAGAACCAAGCACAACTACTCAGGGAAAAGCCTGCTCAATCTCATGACCGCTATGCTTGGACAGTATATACGACATGGCAAATGAGCTTTGACCAGCTCAAGGCACCAGCTGCCATGTTTCTCCAGTATTGTGCATTCCTCCATCATAATGGAATCTCAGAGGAAATCTTCAAATATGCATCCAAGTACACATTTAAATCTGATGGTCCATCTAAAGAGGAATTACGGGAGCCTCTGGAATTCCTCTCACATTTTCTGGGGCCAACTGGTGAATGGGACTCGTTACGATTTTCTGATATAACCAATGAAGTCCAAGCATATTCATTGATCAGCCTTGATGCAGAGAAGAAACTCTTTTCTATCCATCCATTAGTACATGCTTGGAGTCAAACAACAGTCTGCAATCCGGGGAAATATAGGTCAACTATGGGATCTATACTTGGCATGGCTCTTTCCAAACGTCCGCTGCAGGATGCCGAATTAGGAATTCTGGCAATATGTCCACACGTGGAATTGGCAGTAGAGATGGATGCAGAAGTAGCTCTGCTGTTCAGGCAGTGGTATGGATTGATATTTTGGGAAGCTGGAAAATACAACCAATTTGAGAAGTTGCTGGAAGAAGTGCTGGAGAAACAGAAACAGCTTCTGGGTGACAACCATCCAGACACCCTGCGTACCATGGGGAATCTGGCCAACACATACTCAGCCCTGGGAGAGCATCGAAAGGCCAAGGAACTCAGGGTTACTGTGCTGGAGAAACAGAAACAGCTACTAGGTGACAACCATCCAGACACCCTGCTTACCATAGGTAATCTGGCCAACTCATACTTAAACCTGGGAGAGCATCAACAGGCCGAAGAACTCAATGTCACTGTGCTGGAGAAACGGAAACAGGTGCTGGGTGACAACCATCCAGACACCCTGCGTACCATGGTGAATCTGGCCAACTTATACTCAAACCTAGGAGAGCATCAACAGGCCGAAGAACTCAATGTCACTGTGCTGGAGAAACTGAAACAGGTGCTGGGTGACAACCATCCAGACACCCTGCGTACCATGGGGAATCTGGCCAACACATACTCAGACTTGGGAGAGCATCAAAAGGCCAAAGAACTCAAGGTTACTGTGCTGGAGAAACTGAAACAGGTTCTGGGTGACAACCATCCAGATACCCTGCGTACCATGGGTAATCTGGCCAACACATACTCATACCTGGGAGAGCATCAAAAGGCCAAAGAACTCAATGTTACTGTGCAGCAGAAATGGAAACAGATTTCTTTGCCCCCTCGTTCTCCTTTGCTGCATGCATCCCCACTGCCTCCTCCACCACCACCACCACCTAATGCTCCTTCATCACCGCCACCTCATAGGCTCGGGAGATGGTTGAAGAAACTGAGTACCTCAGCAGCTGCCATACCTGTACCTGTCCATGAAGGAAAGGCCACAAAGAGGCATGCATCCGAGGACACCAACTGGCATTAAGATGAATTACCTCTGGCTTTGATGTTTGAGGTAGAACTCAAGGTGTGTTTTACAGACCCCAGTTTTCAGTCTGCAAAGAGCTTAACAACAAACCAGGCCCTCAGTTGCAACAGCCTTATGCTCTTGTTTTTTTTGAAAGATATATAACATCTATAATACACCACATTTTTCTCATTCTAGAAAAAATTAAAACACATAAACAAACTCAAGTTCCAGGTCTGCCTCCCAAGGTAAGTATGTTTAATGGGTATACACAATGCTACGAGACAGTCCAGACCCAAAATCTGGCACTAGTTAAGAGCCTGTCTGGATGTGTTTTGGTGTGGTCTTGATTTTCCTTCTTGAAAAATTCTAAATTATTTTTCAGCACATCTAAGCCAAAAATTTGACAGTGCAGATTTTGATGGGACAGCAATGCAATTCTGAATATGCCTACTCAGCCTCTATTTCAGCTATGCTTGATACTTGCAGCAGCGTACTTTGGAATCTGGACAACCTTGCCGTCATCCTCAATGTCAGTCCCCTGTACTTTGCACATATTGGAATTTCAAATGATGAATAATTGTCTCAATGGTGTGTTCAAGTGTGCATGATATTTGATGACTAGACGAGTACATATCCTAACCTCGGATGTGCCATACCAACTAATAGGGAGGTTGTGCAAAAGCCACACGGGCTGCATGTGGCTTTTTTGCATTGTGCAAAGCTGCACCTCACCAAGGGGTTTTTGAGTGAATCCAGGTTCATTTCAGAGACATACTGGTGAATTAGGTGGTATGGAGTATATTGAACTACTTACTGAATGTAAGGTGCACCATTTTTTGACATCATTATTCCGTTTGGCACGGCTGTTGTGCAGCTATGGCATTGACACTGCCGAAAACCCCTGTTTACCCCACTTTCCTCCTTTCACCTGATGCTGGAATCAATGCTGACAGCATTCAAGGCACTAGATGTAAGGATTGTATTCATAATAGGTAGGAAAGCAAAAGCCGCATGATGCCACATGTGGCTTTGCACAATGCACAAAAGCCACGCGCAGCTCGTGCGGCTTTTGCACAGCCTCCCTAATTTGACACTGTCAGTGCACACAAAGCACGAGAACAACAGGCTGCACATCGTGAGCATGGTATTCATCTAGGCTGCAAGAAGTATGGCATGAAAGAGAATTCAATTGTGTATACAGGAAGAACCAGAATGTGTCGGGATACCACAGAAACTGATTAACGAGGGCTCAGTAACTTGGTTGAATGTTGCTGCATTCTGGCCGTCCCTAGCCACGGTATTGTACTGCACTGCCTTACCACAGCTAGCAAACTGTGTTTGGCTAGCTGATGGCAACTCACATAGCCACATCTGGTTATGTCCAGCATGTGAACTGGCTGTAGCTTGCTACTGCTAGCTAATGACTAGCACAACTAGCCAGAACTAGATGTTTCTCACTGCACTCTCCTTCTGATTGATACATTGGAGGTACAGTACTTTGCTTGGTATCAGAGTTGCCAGTGTGGGAGAATGCTGTGTCCTTTCTGTCAAAGATTTTTGGTGTTCAACTATGGCACGGTTATGGCACAGCTCAGGGCTTGTACAGGCTGATGGATTTGTGTTTTGTGCAATAACAAGCATACATACATGAGATTGGTCTGAGAAGTCAGTAAGCAAAGCTAGCCTTTTGTGTGGCTGGCTTGAGGAATGTTGGCTACCCATGGCTTGCCAGATTGCAGCTGCACTGGTTACCAATAGCTGGCAAGAGCTCACCATACATGTTGCTAGGTGACTGTGGTTAGGCAGCTGCCTAGAGCTAGCCAAAGGATAGCCATAGCTAGCCAGAACTGGCAAGAGCTCGCCGTAAATGCAGCTATGGGGTGCTGGAATGCAGTGACTGGATATATATCCAGTACTATAAACATACCAGACATATGGTGAATATTGACGACAAATTCCTAAGCATGCCCTTGGACCAATTCACATAATTCACAGTCCTAATCGCAAAATTGAATCAAAACATCTACAGTAAATGCACAAACACGCACCTGGGTAACCCTTTCTTGTTTTGCTCAAGAAATGTGTTGGGAAAAGTTGTGATAGAGAGATTAAATGTGGCTGATGCCTCCATTTGGAGAACCTTGACAGCCTGAAGGACGAGGGGTCCATCACATCACGAGAATTACTGACCACACTGTGGTTGTTTCAAGTTTCAAGTATGCCCAGAGTTGATATCTGTCAGTGTCTGGTGAAAATAGGAAAGGAGGTGTTGCAAGTGACATACAATAAAATTGTTTGGGCCAGCCCAGCTGCTGGTAGTAGCTACCTAGATCTCAACAACATTTCCCAGGGTTTGAGTGTGGATGTACATGTCTGCACAACAGCTAGAGGGAGCTATAAACAGAGGTGTGGGCAACAGTGATTTCCACTTTGACCTCGGAACACACGACCCAGTATATCCCAACCATTCTCAACCTGGTCCTTGTCTCGTCTATTCCAACATGTCCTTTGTGATTATTTCAGATTGTGTTTTTTTCAATTCAAGGTGAGTACTCATGGCGGTACTCATGGCAGTGGATTCGGTTCACAAAATAACTGTTGTGTGTTCATTAGTTGTGATTGGATGGGAGTATCTGATAATCTGAAGAGAAGAGGAAGAAGACAAAGAGACAGCATTTGCTTGAGTGAAATGTGCACGAGAGTCGAGACACGGGTTGTGGCCCTAAGGGGACATGGCTGTGCTGATCATGTATCACTGCCGGGTAGCAAACGGCATGTGGCGGTTGTGATAAGCCTGTAAATCTTAGGGAATAAGTAGTTCTACCCAAATGGGTATTCATTTGAGAGTCGGTGGTGAAACAACAAATTGGTTGTAGTTGTTGCATTAGGGATCCCCACCATACCACATATGGATACAGCCATAATGATTACGGTGAATTACGGGTGCTGCTGTCCTGCAACCATAACTATAATGAGCCTCTGGGAGGGTTATATAGTTATGGTACAGTGTCTCTGCTGCAATATATTCTGTGGGCGCCAATATTGACGCTACAGGAAATTCCAAATGGTACATGAATTTAGGCTCTGTCTGGGTTGATCATGAACCACAAAAAATTTCTGGGATTGTTTCTGAAGTAGGATTTGAGAAAAGACCTCCCTCAAGTGGCTCTCCTTGCACCAACCCCAATACCCGGTAAAATGCGGGACTCAACGCGGGTATATATTATTATATATTAATTGAGTTCAAATGTGTTTGTTTTGCCTGTGTTCCCTATGCAAAGATACAAGAGGTATAAGTAGATGTACAGATAGATGGATGCGGACGTGCACCCGAGATGAAATAAATACGTGATTGACCTAAAATGGTGGCCGCTTTGCACAGTCTCATGGCACGGACACAGAGAGGATTTAAAGTAAATTAAATTAAACCAGAATACCGCACAGCCGCCGTAAAGAAATATTTGAGGCTCCGCCAAACCCGACACAGTGACACACCTGTCGAAGATCAGGAAATCCAACACGCCTCAGAAAATCCAACACATGTAAGAAAACCCGACACATTTTCTCAGATCTAGATCTGAGATCGCATTTGACCCCTCCCTTGTCGCGTGCATGGCGCCTCGCTCCCGTCCGCTACTATTTTCCAGCGTGCCCGGGCTTCCCCAACTGTAACTTTTCCATACTCTGTCTACATGCGCTCTCAACTTCACCTTTAGCTTACGGAGTCTACATAACCTCTCAAGGAATTGGTATACACCAGTAGCTTGGATATCTGGAAAATTTGAATTTGAAGGGCAACACTACAGAATTTGAGCTACTATGTAGTTCGCCACGAAACCTCCTGAAATTGAAGGCCCACGAGCCCATCTCGCGCCACATGCATGCCGCCGGCCTTGGGCCCAGCCAGTACGATCTTGCTGCCGCCAATTTCGGTGTATTGTGTTGCTGTGTAGGTGGTACGTTCACCCACTGCTCCAGTCAGCGTGGAGCGACCCGGCGGCGGATGCACATTTGTCAAAATTGTGGCATCGAGCAAGTCGGCAGCGTATACGGCGAGGCTATGATTGAAGGTCTGTGCCACTAAAGACCTTGTTTCCTGTGCCCACAAATCCCCGCTGGTCCAGAGGCAACCTGCTGCAGCTGCCGGACCTGTTCAAGTAGCATTACGCAGGGAGCTGGGTGGGCGGACATGTATGCTGTATGACATCCAAATTGAGTGGGCTCTTTGCTCACCATTATGGACAACAGAACTCAATCTCAGTCCATGCACAAGCCGACGTTGAAACCATGTGTCCCGCGCTGTGGTCTGGCAGAAAGAAGCCACTAGGGTGTCAGGAGAACGCGAGTGTCGCGTGATTAAGCGCACCCCGAGTTGATCTGAATATGTGCTCAAATCTCTCTCGGCACCAACTCAGTGCCATGCTGCTATGCAGGCGTTGTCGGCCGTGTTCGTGGTTGGATTCTGTCGACGATGATGGTTGGAAGCAGGTTGGATTGTCACAGTGACGGGCTGACAGCGTAATGGGACGGGACATCTAGCCAGGTGTGTCGGATTTTCCGAATGAGGAATAAATGTGTTGGATTCTCTGAAAAATCATGTCAATATGTTGGCTTTTCTGGAATGTGTTGGATTTACTGATATTTGACAGGTGTGTCGCTGTGTCGTGTTTCCTCTATCCTCAAATATTTTGAGCTGCCAGAGCTGTTGAGCTGTTGAATATGAGTCGGATTCTCCCGGGGCATCAAGGCGATACCTCAGGGCGCTAAAATATGGGTCTTATAATATCCAATTTCAGATACAACCGCAGGGAACATGGGTCCAACGGATGCAGGTGAAATAGGACCAGGTTGTCTTAAGTTCTAGCCGCTCTTTATCGACTTTTGAACTGAAGCTCAAAGGAACTTCAGTTCAGGGACCGCTGACCCAGAGCCTGTAGTGAGCTATATACCGCTGTATCTCTGGAACTTCAGTTTGGTCGCAACTCAAGTTCACGTTACCATGGATCTCAAGTTGGCCGGATCTTAAGTCAGACTCAAAGAGTGAAACTTAAGAGCATATAATTGAAATTCATATATACACGAACTCGAGTCCCCATGAGAACTCGAGTTCATTCCCTGGCGGGTGAACTTGAGTCCAGCGGATGACCGGCCCAGTTCGGTGACCCCACTCAAGTTCGGCCAGCTGCGCGCAAAAATCGAGTTGTGTAACCTTGGACTCGAGTTCGGCTCGGCGTGCGTTGAACTCGAGTGCTCGAATTCTGCTCCACAAAACTGAAGTTCAGCCAGCCGTGTGCTCGAGTCGCGCAACCTTGGACTCGAGTTCAGCTCTGCGTGCACGGTCTAGAATTCTGGTCCACAAACTCAAGTTCGGCCAGCCACACGCAGAACTCGAGTTGTGTCCAAGTTTGGTCTCCGAGCTCTAGTTGCCAGTTACTCAACGTGTTTTCTGTTCGCGTCGTGCACTCCTGTCAAGCGAAATTGTTCTCAAGCTAGTGAGAGATGTTAAATCATCAGCGGACAGCACTGCGACAAGCAGCGGAAATACAAAAAACTTACTCAGTGGCACTCGTCCAGTGGCATTCGATCCAAACAGTGGCGGGATGGCTAAAAACTTTGTTCAGCGATGTCGGTGGGGTGAATCATGAACAGGTAGCACATACCGTGAAAAACACCGGGATACAAGGCAAGGTGGCTCGAAGATTGAGGTGGAAGAGGACAAGAGAGTGACCGATGTGACCTGCAGCAATTCTTTGACACGGTGGCTATGACCGCCCATCAGACTTCCTTTGTCTTGCCGCATTCACGAAACCAAAGCCAAATTACTTTCGAAACACGCAGCTTGTTAATGCGTCGATAGCCATAGCTATTCTGGCTTTTATGCCCCACGGCTTTGAGAGGATCGAGTAAGCCCTCTTTTGACTGCGGGTGGGTTCGGAAAGTTTCATGCGTTTGATTCAAGAGTATAGATCAATAATTATACGTAGATCTGCGAAAATTGTCAAGTGAATCAATAATCACCAGGTTTTCAGCATTACTGGCTCATATTCTGAAAGAAACGCGGCTAATTTATCTCTGCAGTTCAAAATTTATGCGACGCAAATTTAAGTTGTGTTGGAGTGAGACCCCGCGACAAGTCCTCAGATGTGATCGAGTTGTGGATTGCGCTTTCTGCTTGTCTTCTCCAGACACGGTCAATACAAACTGATACCGCCCAAATGGATATCAATCAACATGAATTGTGGAGCATGAATGAGCTAGAGCACAGGCTTGGCACAGGCAATCCGGTACACAAACTGATTACCTCGGTATGTAATGGCAACGATTGATCCGCTAACAATACGGACCTTTCGCATCGCCCAACCGGTGCTTTTGTCCTTTTTGCAACAATCAGATTTGGCCCCCACGCAACTGATCGCGAGCACTATGAAACAATAACGGCAGCAGGTCCATTCGCTTTGGCCTCAGGAGTGGCAATCACCACTTGCTCTCAACTCTCACCACACCACCCCGCGGCTTCTCCGCTGTGCGCCACATCCACTGCCACGAAGAAGTCCAGGAACAATATTATCTGCGACTGCCTACCGGGCCACACTAGGTAGTGGGCCACTTGCATGATACAAAGTGTTGTGATATAGAGTCTTGGGATTTGGTGCCTATGGGATAAAATATGACCTATGAGGATATTGTATGTCAAATTTGGAGGCAGATTGACGCCGCGATCAACAGCTGTCAAAGGTTTTTCATCAAGATGTCAGCGTGTGGGCATCATTTCTTATCTCCGAAGGGCCTTTCCGCTTGTCTTTTGCTTATTTCTCCGCCAATTCTTCACTGATTCACGAGTTTCATGGCTCATTTTTATCCATCGATGCTGGAGACTGGCGTAGCATAGCACCCTACTTAAAATCGACTCTCATTCGTGTCTTAGACCCTTCAAGATCATCTCGAGTTGATGCCGCGTCGCACAAGAGGGCCACCTCGATAGCGACACACCCATCTTTGTTACGGTCCTGGAACTTGGTATGGCCATTCGAGACATGTAACCCACCATTTTCCCAGATGTATTGGGTTTTTTATTATTCGACTCCCTGTTCATGGCTCACCACTATCCCAAAGCGTTGAATTTTGCTAGCGCATAAAGATGAATTTTTTGTGAAGGGTTATTGGCGTGTGGGGGATATCTCTCATGGATAGATATGTTCGTATATATCCCATGAAGTCATTTATGCCTTAATTTGGGATGTTGATACCCTCTGTCCTTTGTAGGCCGCGCCATTCAGCCCACATTACAATTTCACCTATCTTCCTTGCTCAAAAGGGAAATAATTGTTGTCCTTGTATACCTCAGATGGACCCTCTCAGTGTATAGAATTGTGGAATCAGATCTGTTTAATGATTTGGAATACATTGGGACGCCCAGTATGAGTCCGAACGAGCGATTTAGAGGGGTGGCCCACTACCCTGTTCTTACCATTTTGGGATACCCCCGGAAAATAAATTCGGTAGGCCATGAAACCGTAGTCTAAATTTGCGAAAAATATCTCTACTCAGTCACAGGATGTATACCTTCGTTTCAGAGCCCATGTAATTGTACCCATTTCACTTTATGTGTCGGATCAAGGTAGAAAATGCTAAGGTGGCCCGGTTCCCAGTCTCAGATAATACCCTCGCCACCTTTGCCTCCAGCCAGCGACAAGGACATGTACGACGCGGACAGAATGGATGGCTCACCTTTTGCAGGAGGCGACAGCAGAGCGTGCGAGGAAAGCGCGCTGCTGATTCAAATTTCCACAAGTCGCTGATATTTTACAGGATGAGGCAGCAACTGCTAGGAAAGCACCCAGGAAACTAAGCGCAAGAATTGAAGTTGTCAGTAGGTCACTCAAGTTCCAGGTCTGAAGCTCACTGTTGTACAAGAAATTAAAGCCGTGAGTAAGTCTCTGAAATTTGCTATTTGAAACTCAAGTTACGCTATTAAGTTCCGAGAATAGCAAGAATTCAAGTCGTAAGGGGATCTTAAGTTTCATGATTGACGTGGGTGTCTCAAGTTCTAAGAAGCGCAACACTTTCAAACTCGTAAGTGGGTCTTTTGGCTTCCACGCTCCTAAAACTTGAGAGCACGGAACTGGAGCATGGGGTGGGACTTGAGATAGAGCGCGACTTGAGATATTTACGACAACTGAAGTTTTGATTGCATTAATTTGATTTAACATGCTTGCAAGTTTATCAGGAACTTAAGTTTCTGCGAACTTGAAACACAGCTGGTAACTTGAGTTTTTACTGCACTGAAGTTGTCTATATCCTGAGGTTTGCGGCTCGCGATGGGCTCTGGGTGCCGGTCCCTGAACTGAAGTTCTCAGGAACTTTAGTTCTATTGTCGATAAAGAGCGGCCAGCACTTAAGAGAACCTCATCTATTATCTGGATGCAGAGAGTGTAAGGAAAACCGTAATGTTATTGAAAGCCGTGGATGCCATGGAGGCACTGGAATATGAAAGCACTGAAGTACAAACCTGGCTGTGTGAGTTCAAATAAGCATAAGCATGACCAGAAATGAGGGGCCTCACGGGTGGATACAGGATCCGCCGAGCACGTGATGAAAGCCTCATTCGCGTGTCGCGACCGGTCCATATGCGAAAGCACCGAAGTGCTTGAGACAAATGGCGAAATGCGGAGGGTAATGATAACAGAAATACGTAGAGCATAATCGACATGGCGGATTGATGAAGTATAGGCACGGAGAAATAAAGACTGTTGTTTGATGACTTCAGGGTCCAAGGCCTCGAAATAAAGGAAGGGACCGAGGTGGAGATTTGAGACATGAACCAGGAACCGCCTGAGACCACCATAAAACCCCGAAAATAAATTAGACTTGCTGAGGGAACAAATGTTGTTTGAATTGTGTTGCATGGCGCGGCCTATAGTGAGTCTTTGGCTTTGCCAACAGTTCCAACAGAGGCCTTGTACACGGGAGAGATGGTAAAAGCAGTTATTTTGACCACGGAGAAACAGCATGTATGGCACATGCAGCATAATCGGCATACCAAACAACATGGAGTGGGACCAGATGAGGCGGGATGTGATCTGATGTGACGGAGAATTCATTGACAGAACACCCACAGGGTGCAAAACGAAAGAAACCAGGCTGAGGTGGAGAAAACGAGAGCTTGATTGATCGCAGTCGTGGTTGAATAAACTCGGAGACAGCCGAACTGCTGTCTGAGTTGATTTCCAGGCACTGCTAGCAAGGTATGACGAGACAGGCGGCCCGGGCTTGGTAGTGATGACAGTCTCCAGGATGGCGGTCTCGTAATATGTATGGTAGAGAGCGAGAGTCTCGAGCCAGAGGAAAATCCAGAGAAGCATTGAGAAAAAAACAAGGAGAATAGAAAAGGAGATGGTAGTACTAGTTCGAAGCCAGTTGGAGAGCTCATTCGAACCACTATGCTATCAAGCAGAGTAACATCTTGAGCACCCGTAGACGTACGTACATCGAGGCGCCGGGGATAGACTGTGATACATTCCAGATGCTTAATTGGTGCCTGGAAATCCCTGAGGCAAACGAGACTGTACCTTGAGCAAATATGAATACGGCTGTCGAATAAAGATGGAGGCAACCGAGCCGTTGTTTGGATTGGTGCACCCAGATGGTGATTCGTCGCTCCAGAATCAGAGAAAAGTTCAACTCACCACTCGAAGTGTGCCTCTGAGCCAGAAGAAAATTCGGAGAGTTGCTGAAGCCTGAGTGAAAGGATGACGAAAACAGAAATTTTGAAGTTGGGGCAACCATCCTCAGGGCACACGTCATACGCCTGGAGATGAAACATGGAGACCCTAAAATGAACAGAAATAGTTAATGCACAATTCAGGAACAGGAGGAGTTGGAATGGGGAAGGAACCACAGGTTAAAGTGCATGCCCGCAATCAATGCCCCATACCGAGAGAGCGCACCTGAGAGGGTCAACACGCTCGGCAGGGAATTTTCGGGCTGCAAGTGAAAATAGGCCAATATTCCAGCGAGGGGATTAAAACCAATATTCAGGCTGCTTTGAATTTCACAGGGCGGCTGGCAATTGCGAAAATTGGATGTTCTGCTGAGCACGGAGGAATCCCACGCCAAAGGGATTGCATCTAGTGCTGGCCAAAAATACGATACGGAAAAATATTTTTTGAATATATTCAAATACACATGAATTGGACCCTCCCACTGAATATGAATATGGGTGAATATGAATATGATATGATATGGATATAATACAATATGGTGGTCAGCATATTCAAATATATCTGGATACAGATATATACCACCAAGGTCGACGCGGGTGCCAGTTCCAATTCCAGTACCATCACCGTGCAAAATACGATCTTTGCGATGGCAAAGGCCCTGAACGCCACGCCGGCTTTACCAAAAGTCACGGCAGCTGTTGACGGGAAGGACAAAGTTGATTTGTATGCGGAAACGTCTCTCCCGTTGCGCCGGACTTCGATAATCCTCTGAAGTGGTGGAAGGTCAGTTTTTTTCCCCTTCTTCCCACTGTTCCCAGGATACGGTGTTGAATTTTTCTGGCAGAAGAATTCAGGCACATTGAAATACATGGGGCGTGTCGCACGGGATATTCTCGCCATTCCCGGTGTCAGCATCTCTGTTGAGGGCCTCTTTTCGATTTTGAAATACACTCTGTCTGACGCTCGGTCGTCCATGACCACGGAAACAGTGTCCGTAGATATTGTCACAAAGGAGTGGTTGAAGTCGGGGCTTGAGGAGGGGGTGAACTACACGGATTTCATCAAAATTCACGAGAAGTAGAATATATTTGAATATATTCATATCATATTCGTATTCAATGGCCTCAATATGAATATGATTCACTAAGAATATGATATGGGGCCCTCATGGTGAATATGATACAGATATGAATATGATACGGAATTTTCGTATTCATATCATATTTTGGCCAGCACTAATTGCATCTTCAGGCGGCCGTCGAGTCTTGAATGGAAAAACTCAGGGAGCTGGACCGGTGATAATCATCTGTCCCAGTCCAGCAAACTGCAATCCTCCTGGTTCCTTGATTGAAGTTGACGGCGGATGGACAGCGGAGCACGTCAGGATTTGCTTGGTTCTAACGCCTTTGCGCTGCTGTGCAAATATCATCGTCACGCTCTCTTGCAAGGGGCACTCGGGATTCTCATAACAGATAGGGGGTCGAAAAGATTTTTAAGGCCCTCTGTCGGACCTCCCCCTCCCCCCTATATAGGGAAGGAGTTTCCCATGGGTAGCCCCGGACCGCCGCCCCGGGTCATGTGCAGGTGCATCGCCACCTGATGGCCGCTTCCCGCCCAAATAAGCCAGCATGAAGTCCATTCTGTGCACGAATCTCTGGGTGCGTATTGACCACAGGACATGCTATTGGATCATAAACAAACTCATACATGTCATTTGGACAATGTCTGGTGCCCCATTGAGGGCCTCCAACTTACAAAAATATTTCTGTGCAGGCTAAAAAGGTTCGTGGGTGTTCCTGGACCTTTGAGGGCCAAATACATATATTGCAGAGCCTCCCATGGGCTCAGATGTGTTTTAAACACAGTTCTCGCCTAGTTTGAAATATACTATGAAAATATTTTTAAGGCCTCGCTTGGGACCCCCCCTCCCACCGCCTGTCTGGATTTTGAATCCAGAGTGCTCCTTGCTCTCTTGCCAACTTTCTCTGGCCTCGTCTAGTCATCTCCAGCATATGCAATATACTCTACTGAATGGATTGAGCGGCTGGAAAAGCCAGCGTCTCCAGCTGTGCGGCAAAGACCAAAAACAAATCCATCAAGAAACGAGTTTTTCGACAACGGAAAGTGGACCCCCGCTAGCCAGCACTAGACAGGTGCTTGATAGCACTGCATAGCTCCCTAGCAGCCATAGGCACATCCCCCCTATGTGGCGCTGAAAGACAGTCACTCCTAGTGTGGATGGATCACGTTCGAGAAAGGTTCACGAAGCTAACTTCTATGAAAACCAAACCCTAACCAAAACCACTCAACGACACCTTCCTTAATAGGAATGATAGTTTAAGTTCGGGGGTGTAGACCAAGTATTAGGTCAAATAGCCAAGTGCGTGCAGGTTTCAACCGTTCGAGAGAGTCTCGTAGTTGAGCGTGGTGCGTTTTGTTGGTTCGAGGAGCGCTTTCCTTTGTTCACGGATGAACATAGGTTGCTTAGTATAAACAGACTCAAAGGTCTGGCGTGGTTTGTTCCGAGGAACGGGTTTGTGCTAACACGTTGGCTTAACAAGCTCGCAACGATGGTTCGCGGACACGGGGACACAGAACACAGGACACAGGACACACAAGAACACGTTCACGGACACAATGACAAGACAAACACAAGACACAGGACACAGACACGTTCACGGACACAATTCCACAGTTCAGGTTCACAAGTCCACACAGATATTAATCCAAACCACAAGTCACTTTATATCAGGTGAAAGAACAGTCACGCTGGGCTACTGAGCTCTTGAGCCAAACCTATCTACAACACTGCTGTGTCTAGAGGCGGGGTCTGCTACTGTACTGTTAAACTGCCTGCTCTTTTATACTACTCTCTTATCGTGATGACTAAATAAATATTATATACACTGATCCGTTTATCCGTGAAATCTGACTCGAAATCCCTGCTCGATTAACGCTATTGGCTCCCTATACCGGTAGATCGAACACCGGTTCAGACTCGATCGATCAAAGTTGAAATATTATGGTATCTTGGTGATATGCTGGGTCCGTGACTCGCAGCTCGGGCGACGTTCTTGTCTAGACGCGTCTCTTCTTCGTCCTAGCCCTATTCAGATTCTCCTACTGAGGTCGGGGTCTCTTCGCGAGCGACTTATACGGTTCGTGGGCACTGTCAAACTCTCGTGGTTCAACTATATTGATCGCGTTTCGGCTGTTGCCATCTTTGATTGGACAGCTCCACCTGGAGCGCGCTTTGGCATCGGTCACCTAATTCATCTTGGTCATACTCCGGATCTGCACGGACCTCGGAGTTATAGCCATTCGGGGTATTCGCCGCTTTTCCGTTCTCGGAGCCCTCCGCTTGCATGTGACACACACGTCCACTAATTCCAGGAATGCCGCGACAAACAAAGTGTCTCTGGAGGTGGTCACGACCACTGAGTTCCATCCGCGATTGCCAAATATAGATTCCTTCTAACTCCTCTGTAGTCCGAGTCAGCGTCAGCGCTTCTAGGCGGGTTCCTAGGTACTGTCTGGTTATTCGAGATCGTCTCCATGTGAGCGCGACTCTAGCTATATGACTGGTAGCTCTCCGCGCGAGGCGTCGCGGAAGCTTCTCGGGATGTCTGCGTGATTGTTTATACTGAAAATCGCAAAATAGCTGCGTTTCACGTGTGGCTGCTTTCATGGCTTATCAGCGCTAGGGAGTGCTCGGCTAGCAACACCCCAACGCTATGCATCACTATGGAACGCTTGGCTAGCAACACACCATTACTATGCAGCACTATGGAACACTCAGGCCGCCTCGGTTTGTACTTCTCGTGCCCCACCTTCCCTGCTCATTTTCACTAGTACTCTGAATGGACTTGTAACAATAATATTATTGAGAACGTAACCAGATGAGCAAATAATGTACCAGGTCCTACCAACAATCCCTACTGTATGCGCAAAGACTGCAAGTGGCAGACCTCGTGTATCTACTGTGCAAGAATGCGTCGATTGGCCACACCACGATGTGGTTTGACAGGATCATGACTGAGCTAACTCGGTACCAGCAACGACATGTTCCTCAATGGTGCCACCCAGGACAAAAAAGAAAAAACCCACTAGCAGCATGCATGGAAACGTCGGGTGCTGTGGCTTGACCATCCACCATCGGCGCCCGCTCACCGCTCACAGAGGCTATTTGGCACTATGAAACTATCAGTGACAGCTTCACAATGGACAGCCTGCTAACCAAGACGACTTGCCATGCACTCGGAACGCAGTTGAATCTCATCACCACAACCTCTGCGCATTCTGCTGACACGCAATTCGAAGAGGTTCCTGCAAATGATGTTAGAGGCCATGACACGTGATGAGGAGGATGTGCACTGACATATCAGACTGCAGGATTGACTGAACACTTTGAGATTCTCTTAGACCTGGGTAACAAAGGACAGAGAACACACTGTGCTTACATCCACCGCCAATTCAGATTGCATAAACACCAGTCACTGCGACCTGCATCATCAAAATTGGGACGACATGAAGAGCGCACAGTGCGGTAAATTTTCGAGCTGCGCTTCACTAGGTCTCCGAATCAAAGGTAATTGCAATGGGAGGGAGAAGGTCGTGCACATGCACTTGATCCATTCAGCACTCTGGGAGTCAGACAGAGGCCTGGGAGAGCAGCAGAGGATGAACAGAGATGCCGGTTGCGGTCTACGAAAAGCGAGAGCAAAGGCACAGACCAAAGACAAGACAGGATGATGGGGGACGTGGTCAAAGAACAAGCAACGTGGCGGTGATACGCTTGAGGGTGGGAGTGACTATATAAAGTGCGGCGCCAACCCATCCGCCCTTGACTTTGTTTCGTTGTACTCCAGCAAGATAGTACGCGGCTGATGCCGGATGACTCGAGAATGCCCAGTGCCCCATAGTTCTCCCTAGCACACAGGGCACACTAGGCAGCGCTGCCCGAGCACTAGGAAATGCTATAGTTGCTATGCGCAATATGGACAAATAGGGTCAACTAGGGCTCAGCAACGCTTTTCAGCGCTTTTCCTGATGTAAGCACGGCACTGGCTACCCGAAATAAAGTGTTGACAATGTCGCTCGAAAGCGTGCTCCCACCGTCCTGAATGTGAGCACAGCACTGCTCATGACTGTCACGTTCCCCGACCTCCGCGCTGTGCTGCGGTGCATGACGCCTGTGCTTTGGCCCCCACCATCACTCCCCTGCGCAGCGCTCACTGCTGGTTGACTTCATCGCCGCTGCCGTCCTCTTCCTCTTCCTCTGCCCGCGCTGCCTCTGCACATCCCAGACTACCATCGACGCACGAGGACCTCTGCATGCCCGACGCTGACCACGCCCACCACCATTTCACACTGCCTCTCGATGCCCGTTGTGCACCTGCGCCACCACCCGCGTACTCTGCGCCCGCTGCAATCTTTTTATCGCCATCATGATGCTCTTCACCTGGCCGCACCATAACCACCTTCAGCACATCGACCCGCAACTCCGTGCTGCACCTGCGTGGCCGATTCGCCTGTGCGCCGTGCACCATCACCGTCGCAGCACTGCGCTCGTCTGTAGCGGCTGACACTGCCTTTTTCACCTCCTCTTGCACTATATGCATTTTACTCACTTTCTCAAAGGACGCCGCAAGAGAGGATACCTACTCATACATATGTCAACAAGCTTCGCAGCCGGCTCCACTGGCCGCTCCCACTTGGCTAATTATGGCGGAGAAATATCGGAGTTTCGGGTCTGCTGACCAGGCGGAGTTTAAAAAGCCTCGGATGGACAGACAGGCCTAATTTTATAAAGAGGGTAATGCAAACGAATTACAAGACTACCCAAAGCTGCTGTGAACAAAAAACAGCAAAAGAAATGCAATATTCGTTGGTACCAGCAATCCTGGAGTAAGTAACCCTTCCCCCTCTCTCGCTCGCACGCGCTTGCAGTGAATCGGTATTCTCGAGAGGCAGCTGGAGTCGCTGCGCGCTCGGAGAGGGAGTACAGCGGGATCTTGATACCTGCAGCCACTGTGTGTCGTCTCCATGTGCTTGTGGTGCATCGCATACAGTGCACACAGCGCCACAGGCGGGTCACTTGCTGCCGTCCTCGTGCTGCATACGGAAGGTGTGGTGGCAGCGGGTGGTGGGTCGGCTGAAAGGGTCGGCACGGTGGTGTGCACCGCACGGCGTGGGCGGTGGGGAATGTCCGCGGTGCATGCTGCACCTGCAGGTGTTACTGGGGACTGGAGAAGTATGTGCAAGGAGGAGAGTCAAGTGGTGAGGGCAGATCTGTGCAGCAGACGATGAGTGCGCACGGGGACGGGACGGAAGGGGCGTAGGTGATGGGGAATGTGCTGTGTGTGCTCATGGTGGTGCGCGACAGGACCTGGCTTTGAGGAAATGGTGGGGCGGAGGGTTGCAGTGCATGGGTAGGTGATGCGCATGGCATGCACGTCGTGTTCATGGCTCGCACCAGGGGCAGGTTTTCAGGAGATGGTGGGGACAGCGCTGAGGATGGCAGGACGCGCGGGGAGACGACGAACGTGGCATGCGTGGTGGGGAGAAGCTGCCATAGGTGCTGGGGACGTCAAGGGGTAAATACTGTAGACGGTGGCGGTGGATGAGAGAAGCAACCGTTGGCGTATCTGGGATGTGTGGGGGCCTGGCCTTGAGGGTAAGGTCATAGGCACGGGGGACGCGAAGCTGGTGGGTAGTAGCTTCGTAGTGGGTGAGCACATCGCATTGGGTGTCGTGCAGCTGCAGAAGGCCGGCGTGGGTGATAGGCAGTATGGATGATCGCGGTGCATGTTGTACAAGGCGCTCTAGCGGATGGACTGGCGTCATGGAAGGGTGTGCAAGAGCAGGAGGGCTGGCTGGGAACGATGTCAGTATATACAGCAAAACCAGGAAACAGGAAGCGATGAGGAAAGGGGAGAAAGAGAAAAAAAGAAAGGGAGGAGAGACGCACCCATATCCCGCTCGCAAGCGTCAAATATGCACATGCTGCAAAAGAGGAGAAAGATCTGCTAGGATTGCGGTCAGATTGTTCCACTCAGGACAACAGTGGATGTCGGAATGGACTATCTAGGGCGTAATCAAGTAAGGTAAAGCTTTCAAGGAAAGGTTTATGTAGGGCACGCACAATACTCGTGATCTGAAAGTGCAGGCCAGCTTCCAAGTCGCACCCGGGACGGGATGCATATTCGTAACCCAAAGACCAAGTTGCCGGTCAGGAGCGCGAGGGATGCAGCTGCACAACGCAAGAGCATTGGCCCTGAGAGATGAAAAAGCAGCTGGCACAGTAAACATTTTGCAAAACCCCAAGATATATAAAGTTCTCACTTTTTGCAAAGACCCAAGATAACACTTTAGACCCTTGTAGGAGTACCGGATAGCCTAGATAGTGCCATTTTCTGCTATAAGCCATCATATCTTGGACTGATAAGATATCTCACCCTGCTATCAAAATGAGGATCATCCGGCATCACCTTGAATGTGATGGCACATCAATTTTGCATCAAAAAGCGCCGGGTTTGCGAATTATTTTGCATTTTGTGCAATAACTAATGGTGCAATCACAAAACTGTAAAGACAGATCAATAGAGCTCAGCGGTCCCTACAAGCTTCAATTTTTTCGATGTATAGCTGACAAATTGATGAAATTTCCTTTTTAAACTACTACGCCTCTGGTCCAAAAAAGGAAATAATTGTTTTTTTGCCCTTCCTTGGGCCTAGGTTGGCCGTTTTCCTTGGTTCAACTTTGTATGGCCCATGATTTATAGCCACAGAATATAATTAGAACACACCTACTCATGATAATTACCCCATATTCACTTTCTGTTGCTTTCATTCATAATTCAGAAGGACATGAATTATACATGTGCTGAACAGTCCATATCGTACTCTATCACTATCAGATACATTGTACATATATTTTATCACATTCCTATCAATAGGGCAGCACTTCTGATGCAAATGGTGAATTCCCTTATTTGTGAAGGCCAGAGTTCATGGTCGTCTTAATCTAGGACATGTCAATAGTGTTCTAAAATATGAATCACACTTTTCTATAGGACAATTAGCCCATCCAATCATGTGAATATCAAGCATTTTAATGTTCAACCCCAAATGTGTGTTCCAGTGTTTTGGTCGCTCCTGGAATCTTGAAACCATGTGTAGAGACTTCTAGAATGTATTGAATATATCCCACTCAATTCCAAGCCAGAGATTGTCCTGAAATATGGCCTTGAACTTGAGATATGTGACATGTCATTTTCCAATCATTTGATGAATACTGCACCAAGCAGGGCAGATACAAAGAACTGCATTTGACAATGTGAAAGAGCAATATTGTGCTTTATTTGAAGGATTTTCATCAAGATTCCACCAAATAGTGTTTTGTGGCATGTGTGCTATAGTATGAATTTTAGCCTCTAGAGTGCGCACAGTTGAAAACAATATCTTGTCAAATCTTGACCAAATTCCATGAAATAAAGCTTGGGATGACTGTTTTACCTTGTGGCTTTGTTTCTATGGTGTTTATTTCGCACCCAGTGGCTTCCTTCGCCCCCATTTGGAAATAAAATCGCGAACTCACTTTTCATGATTCTCATACTTCTGTCCATCTATTGAGCAGTATTTTGGTATTTGAGTGTTGGGACATGTTATTGTGATTACTCTATGCACTTGTACCAGTGTTCACTACTATAGGACCAAGCAGATGAGCTGAACACTTGTCTAGAACATACTTTGGTTCAATCTCAATGTCATTGATGATCACATTGCTACTAAGCTAGACAGAAATGTCTATGCATCCACCAAATGCAGTGGGCTCATGTATACAGGCAGTCTGATCTTCAGTATGCATGTAATCAGGTGAATATTGAGATTGTTGTTATGTCCAATAATATGAGGATATCCTCATTGGACACCAGGAGAATGTGTTAACAGACAGAGATGACCACTGGGATATAGGAATTTATAGTGCTGGCCAAAAATACGATACGGAAAAATATATTTTGAATATATCCAACTAAATACAAATACGATATGGTCCCCAGGCCTCTTTCCGAATATGAATATGCATGAATATAACTATGATACAATATGAATATGATACAATATGTCGCCAGCATACCCAATTATATTTGAATATGCCCAACCTGTGTTTTTTTGCTGCTTGCGGAGCCAACACTGATGGTCTGACCTTCAAATTGTATCCCAGGCCACCCAATCGGCTCCATCGGCAGTGTATGGGGAGTGTAGACCAGTGTCCATTCGTTTGAGCTGGATGAGGAATGTTCAAATGTCATGATGTTGACGTGATGAAAATTCACAACCAAGTGATCACACACCAAATTCCCCATCCCACAGCCAGGGTGCGGCACTCACAGAAACCATACTCTATATTTCTGACTCTGAGAGCATGTTCCACCAAATTTCGACCCCTTTTCCTTGACCGAATCTGTGGTGAAACATATTTAGATATATTCGAAATATACTCATATTCAAGTGGTTGAATATGAATACGATACACTAAAAATACGATACGGGCCCCAGGGAGTGAATATGATATGGATATGAATACGATATGGCATTTTCCATATTTATATCATATTTGGCCAGCGCTAATAGGAAATAATGATTGGTCTTGGGTCCAATTTATCTGTTCTCCATGAACTATCTTTTTTATGTGGCATCAGTAATGCTGAATTATTTCAACATTACAGGGCATTTGACAACCTCAGTGTGCCTCCAGTCAACTCAGGACACAGAGGACATGACATCTGCACAGTTAATACAACCAGAACGGTCAATCTGCGCCCTAGGGAGGGGAAAACAAGTAATTTCCTTTTTCGGCCGAAAGCGTAGTGGCCTAAAAAGGAAATGTGTCGACTTGGAAGGCCCCTCCGCACCAAAGAATTAAAAAATAGACTGAAAACCAAAGTTGTAGAGCAAAAAAAGGCTCTTTCTAGCAGTGCAATCTGTTTCGCAATCACTGCCTTGGTTGTGGCGCAAAATGCAAAATGGATTCCCAACCTTGGCGATAAAAGAATATTTTTTTCAAATAAAATATTCATTTAAGCTGATCTGGATCATTGAATCAGTTAGATGAGAGTGATGGGAGGCTGGAGTGTTTGATTGGGCAAAGGCCCAAGAGATATGATAGATTACACACAAAGATAAAGATAATCTGTCCTTTTGCAGATAGATAAGAGTTATCTTGGGTCTTTGCAAAAAGTGAGAACTTTGTATGTCCTGTATTTTGCAAAACAGCTACTGGATGTAGTGCCTACCACCTCCGGGGAGAGGTGTACGCTCTCAAATCTAATGCCTCTCCTTTCCCATACTCATAGATGTGAAAATGAATAAAAACTGGGTGTTTTCATGCTTATCCCGTTACATGCCCTATCATATCCCCCTTCTGAAATATCAACTCTTCTGAGTTGAGAGGCAGTCTGTCTCTTATTTCAGAACTGTTCTCGAGGAGCGGGGTGGTGAACGTTGAACGCCCGGCACTTCATTTATGCATGGGAGACCAGTGAGGCCCAGCCTTCCCACAGTTGCATTGTATAGTTCTCATGATCCAGCTGGATTTTTCATTTCAGTTCCAACGTGAAGGGCAAGTACCACATCAATTTCTAGGCGCCGCCAGTCGTCCCTCCTGCCGGATGATTTTTCCCAACTTGGTGAGACACCCAATCAAGGGGTCCTTCCGCAGTTGTCTTCCAAAATTTCCATAGTTGGGAATTGATGGCCCTCCTTTCTAAACATACGACCACGCCAATCCACTGCCAACCAATCCATGTTTCCAGGATTGGTTCCACTATTTTGGGATGATCGGTGGGAGAATCTCAATTTAATGAGCAGCCTAAAGGCCGCTTCTCAAAACATATAAGAAGGCCAGCCTAAGTCATGACTCGGATTTCTTCCTTTCTCCCCCCACTTCCCGTACTGTAGTGTAGGCCTACAGGGCTTCAATCTTTTCGTTATTTCTTATCCTAAGTATCCCTGAGCCATTCCCGTAAGAGAACTTCGTTCAACTGTAGGCTTCTTGTCACTCCGAGCCGTTACTAATTGAGAGGGTGGTTAGAACACCGTTCATTTAATGTCCACTCCCTCGCACAGCTGCCGTTCGAAAGACGCTGAGCCCATTGACTTCTGGAAGTACATCCGGGAGCTGACTCCGACCCAGTTCAAGAATGCCTGCCTGTTGGCAAGCCTCAAGGTTCATGACCTCGCACCCTGTCAGACCTCCGAGGCTTTGTTGTCAATGGTGCCTCAGCTCATAAGTGACTGAAAGGCCTTCATTCTTTTTCTTCTTCTTCCGGTGGTCGACCTTTTCAGCTGCTGACGGCTAACTGTCACCGTACAGGCGCGCGGTGTAAAACTTGGTCTCCCGCACGTTCACAGCAGTTATTATCCGACGTTCCTCAAAAGCCTCCATGCCGGCCTCTGCGCCGCCATCCAGATCTGTGCACTGAAGTCACCGGAGCTTGCCAGAATCCACTGGCCGGATGACACTTTTGGTAGAGATAAGGTCCATCCCTTGCCCGCCGATCGCCCTTGCACTGTTGGCTGACTTTTCTTCTCAGTACCCGTCAGGAGTCCTTGAGCACGAAATTGGTCACTTCAAGATCCCGCCTGTCGACAATTTGTTGGTCCTGCTGATGGACTGTAACGGAATAATAGCCGGCCCACTACGTGCGGGCCGATGTCATACATTACATAACTTTGTCATATTTGTTCGCGGGAGTGACAGCGTAACGGGGACTTTTCCTACCCTACGCTGCACTACCCAGAGATCTATTTGAATATAGTCTTTGGTCTGGTTCACTTGGGTGGATTCTTAAGTCAATAATCCACAACCCTTATACTTTTTTGAACCTCCAGTGGCTCGTGATAAACGAGCCCTATACTCAAAAAGATTTTATCTTCAAAAAGAAAAATCCGTTGTTCATCTACAACAACGAACAAAAAGTGCCATGGCTAGTCAAGCTCCCAGCAGCCCACCTGGCATACCCTCCGCGGCGACTGCGGACTCTGCCCAGTATATCTCGGCCAACTCTGTACCGGAAACGGTACAAGGACCGAGTGGAGAGCATCCACCGCCAATCGCCACCACCCAACTCAAACTTACCATGGGACCTGACATGGTGGCATACTTGGTCGACCCATTAACTGGACAGCGATTCGACGTGGAGGACGACGAGGACATATCGGAGTCCGCCGCACGTCCTTGGGCGCCACTAAGCCGAGATGCAACTACCGACGCCGACGGCACACCATCGACCACGTTGTTGATCGGGGACAAGCTTCCCCTTAGCGGAGAAGCCCTCGTATCCGCGCTAGCTACTGACCTGAGCGCCGCGCCCCTCTCTGAGCAACAACTTGCTAAGCTGAGTAGACTCCGGAGCATGTTCTCGATGAGCCGAGATGCACTACTGAGCACCACCGGGCTGGTAGCGGGACAGCACACCCAAGTCGACCGGTTGGCAGAACGGGTGACCTCACTCAGGGACGAAATGTCCCTCCACATTGAAGAATTAAGTGACGAGGTCATTGGAGCCTCACACAGGCTTGAAAGTACACTTGAAAACAACTTGAGAGTGCTCCGAATCACGGGAGCGACTGAGAGCGAGCTAAAACTGCTCGCTGAAACGGTGCGCCAGAACAGGTCGCACCCTGTCGCCCCCATCCAAATGCACACAGAGGCGTCAGTGCCCATAGCGCCCCCTACCGACTTGGGCAATCTGAAGAGCGCCCTGAACAATGCATTGCCCCCCATGCAACCACACGAGTCCCCCGAGGACTTCCACCGCCGGGGCAACAACACCATCGAACGAAAGATGAGGGCAGCGGCCTCGTTCGACACTGTAGATGCTCGAGACCCAAGACGCGGGATCCCACCGCACATGGTCGTTCCGCCTGCAACGAACGACAGTGCGTCGATGGTGGGCACAAATGGGCGAGGCGCATTTGCAGCACCCCCCCACAAGGCGACGCAATTTGCAGGCGTGGAGGGCGCGTCCGCTATGGGAGCACGAGCAGGCTACTATGGACCATTGAAGGTCGCCCCCATGGGACTTAATCAATCCCTGTCAGGATACCTGACCCAACCCGTCGCAGCCGTAGGACATGCTACGGTATTTGAGGTGTTCGTCGCAGAGAAAAGCTCGCAAATAAGTCGACTCATTGAGCGACAATTGGGCGAGCCCATGGAAGCACCGCCCAGGTCCCCAAAGATGCGGGACCCCCCGCAATATAAAGGTGAAGATGACGACACCATATTCATGTCCTGGCTGGGCAAAATCTGCACCTGGTTCCAGGGTCACGCAATGGCCGGTCCCAAATACGATGCGAACCGTATTGTATTCCTCAAAACCGCGTTGGAGTCACACGTGCTCGAGTGGTTCCAGAGTGAAGTGGAACCCCTGGACAAAGAGAGCACAATTATCCATGAATTCGAGGAGATAGTATGCGCATTGCACAAGCGCTTCGTGACATCAGCTACAGCCACGCGCGCCACTAAGGAATTCGAGGCAGTGCGTTACGACGCCTCTCGAGGAGTAGAATTCCTTGCTAGCGAATTGCTGCGTACAGCGGCGAAGATGAGGGAACCACCAGCTGACTTCACCGTCAGACAGCGGTTCATGAAGCTCCTGCCCGCAGACGTTCACGATGTATTGATCGGGCGGTCGCTACATCCCGAATTTACCGACCTGGATACCTTGAAGAGCCATGCGCGTGTTCGGATCGAAGGACTCGGAGCGATGCGTGGGTCGCGTACGACCTCAGGTATCGCTGCTGGAGTAACCACAGTGTCGAGGGCACCGGCACCGTTGAGATCACCAGCCAGAGGGGTACAAACATGTGCCGCCACTCGTGCTGCGGCTGATCGGACCGCCACCCGGCCCGCGGGCGCGGTCACGCCTTGCACCTTCCTACCACCTCGATCTTCAATTCCGACCACGTCCCCATCGGTACGATTCGCCCCACCACCGTCGGCTATGCCAAACCGAAGTGGCAAGACATGTTATGGCTGCGGCACCATCGGACACATCGCCAGCGATCCCAGCTGCCCCCGATTCAATGAATCGGCCTCGTCGCGACCAAGGCCTGCGGCTCAACTACACGCCCAACGGGTAGACGACAGTCATTCAGTAGGTGAGGGAGGTGATAATATTCTGGAAGACGAGGAGTTGGAATATGAGGACCAGGAAGTTGAGGTGACATGGGGAGGAGACCAGTACGAAGCCGATGAACTCATCGACGTGTACGACTATCCGGCGGACCAAGGCGGCGCAGGAGTCGACGTACACGAGGCACCCGATCTCAGTGACCTTATTGATCGCACCGAGGAGCCGAGCGTACGAGTTGGTGCGATGCGCCAATATTACTCAATGCGAGTGGACCGCCATGTCCCTCTCGAGGAAGTACCCGAGGGCGTTCACGCCCCGGACCTCGTCCATCCAACTGTGCGCAATCGCACTCTCATATTGGACGCCGATGTCACACTAGTCAGTGTTGCTGACGACAGCACTCCTACGTGGACCGCAGAGGGCGAAGCCGCCCTTGAGGAAAGCCGAGGAATCGGCTGGGACACGGGGGTAACCTCGCCGGATGCATTATTCGTCGCGCTCGAGGAGCACTATGGCTCCCGGGTACATGACGCGCGATCAACCGCTGAAATATTGGCTATCGAGGCGCTGAGCGCAGAAGAACATGCCCGTGAGTCCTGGGAAGGACTCCTGATGCCACAGCCAGTCATGATTCGGGGCTTTTCACCCGAATCAACAGCCATTGACCCGGAGGTGGAGGTCGCACTAGTTGGCCCAGTATTTCGAGGGCTACAACAAATCCTTATCGACCTGCATGGATTAATTGGTCGACGACTCGACGCGAAGCGAACTATACGATCTATGAGTCGCACTATCGTAGACGTACAGTCTCGTGCTCCATCACTGCTCGCCAGGGCCGCTATGGCCAATCGCCGACTGCTAGACGATATGCGGATGAGCGCACACCTCCTGAAACTACGACTGGTTAGAGTTAATGAGACGCTGCGCGCCCTACAAGAGGAGGCCACAAGACGCTCTATGGAGCGCGAAGGCTACCGACTAACCCGTGCCTCAGGGCAGCCGCCCGTAATGACCCCGCTCGGCAACGCCGAGCCACCTCGGTACCCAGGATCACCTCGGGAGTCCGACCACTATTATTCTGCGGAGGACCTGCCAGAATTATCACAGGTCCCCGACCTAGGCAGCGAGATGGGCGATGAGGTGGACATACCATCCTCCGAATCTTCAATTGAATTTACGGTGGATGGTAATCCAGGCGCCCCCGAGTCTGAGGGTATGGCGATCACCCTGCCGCTACCCGATGATGATAATAACCTTGCACATTCTGAGGAAGTGATACTTCGTTCAGTCGAAGTGCTGACCTCTAGGGACGCTGAGCGGCTAACCACCCTCGTCTCAGAATCGGGTGATTTAAGAGTAATTCAGTCCGCTCTACCAGACACCCACCGCCTGCACCCAACATTCCGACATGAACATCAGGCTGCACTCGCGGTAGCGATCGTAAACCATGCCGTGGACACACGCACGTCTGTCAGCGCGGTGGAACAATGGGCCACTTACATGCAAACACCCGAACGGGACGCGAACGGACTCATCCTACGGGATATTAACGGAGTACCGGACCACCTCCCCAACTTAATCCCTGGGCTGGTCTATCATGAAGGCCTACCCTCAGAAGGGCCCGAGGAAGACAATGAATCGGCTTGGCCTGAATTTCGGGCGAGACTCCTTTCTCAACGAGTTGAACACTTGTCGTCCGTACGCCGACCCCGATCACTACCGATCCACTCAAGCCCCGAGTCTATTGGGCTGATGGACCAGCCGTCCCGCTCTACTAAGACCATCGCGTGTTTATCTGCTGTTGTGAAAATTGGGTCCTCCAGTGCGTACGCATTGTTTGACTCAGGAAGCAACACGGACTCGATAACCCCCGAGTACGCGAATGCGGTACGAGGTGTGCGGATCCCGCTTACCGAGCAAGTCACTCTGCAACTTGGGTGCGTCGGGAGCCGGTCCAAGATTAGCTTCGGCACGCGGTTACCAGTGGACTTCGGGGGCATACGTGGACACGTATACTTTGACCAGGTCAATCTTGACCGGTACGATGTGGTAATCGGGACACCGTTTATGAACAAGCACGGTCTGGTCCTCGACTTTGGGACCAGGGAAATATGTTTCCGCAATGGGCACACCATTAAAGCGCTCTCATCTATAGAAGAAGCTTCCTTGGTGGAGTCTCGCAAAGCGACCCCTCGCAAACCGGAGATCGCAAGCAAGGACGGCCGCACCTTGAGGGTGCCGTCAGCGTGACAGAGACAGTATGCACTGGGTACCAACCGAAAGAGTTACCCGAACCCGAGCATTGAGGTGGTAGATGATGAGGAGGACGTTGAGTCCCCGTTAGCGACGCTGCCTATAGGGCACCACTGTATATTAATGCTCGAGAGCGAATACATTTCCGAGGGTCGAGAAGCGACCCCTCCCTACATACCACATATCGTGGACATTGATGAGATTGAGGAAACATCCCATGAATGTTACTTACCTCGCTACCTTGGTGGGACCCGGTCATACTAATGACCGAGGATGACTACCAGCGCAGAGGACCAGTCATGATGCCCACGCTTGCACCTCCGGGGCTGAACGCAATCACTGCCAGTGATGACACTACAGTCGAGGACATTGTGGCATCAGTGGATGAGCACACCATAAACCAAGCGCCCGAGCCCCATATTAGGGGTGGCACACTCATCAATTTCAAGCTCGTTGCAAAACCCCGCGACTGTTTCATGGAGAACATGGATCATCCACTGGCTCGCGACTTCCCGGGACTATTCGACACTGATTGCGTGTCTGTCCACTCGACTCAGAGCCGGATCTCAAGTATGGGCAATGACGACCCCCATGGACTATTCGATGAGGCAATCGACGAAGCCATCAGCATTATCGCGCTGCGTAGCTCTCGCATAGTCCAACACGGTGCCATCAGGGATGACGAGTCCCCCCGGCATCTGCACGAACTGCGTACCCGATGGTTCAAGGCGTGTTCCGATCTTATGGGGCCCATCCCCCTCGAATTGCCTCCGCTTCGAGAGATAAATCACGAAATAAACCTCATAGATGAGCTCGCGAAGTACAACTTCCATATGCCTCGTTGCCCGGAGGCACTCCGTCCTGAGCTATGTGCAAAAATCCAGCGCTACACGCAGGCAGGCTGGTGGGAGATGACTCCAGTACCGCAAGTCGCACCCCTACTCTGTATCCCAAAGAAGGATAATAAGCTACGTACGGTTGTTGATGCCCGCCAACGGAACGAAAACACAGTCAAGGATGTTACTCCTTTCCCCGACCAAGATGCCATCCGAATGGACGTTGCAAGAGCTAAATATCGCTCTAAGATCGACATGTCTGATGCGTACGAGCAAGTACGCATCATTGATCGCGATATATGGAAGATGGCATTTGCTACGCCGTTTGGTACGGCCTTATCGCGAGTCATGCAGCAAGGAGACTGCAATGCTCCCGCTACATTCCAGCGGCTGATGACATGGGTCTTCCGAGACGTCATAGGGGACTTTATACACGTATATTTAGACGATATCTTCATATTCTCCGACACGTTGGAGGACCATGAGCGTCACCTAGCCCTTGTATTCAATCGAATCCGTGAACAGAAAATGTTCCTAAGTCGCAAAAAATGTGATTTGTATTCCAAGGACATGGATTGTCTAGGCCATCGTATAGATGACCGCGGACTCCACGTTGACACCGATAAAACTGCGAAAGTGCTTGACTGGAGAGCACCTGGATCGCACAATGAAGTGCAACGACTACTTGGATTAATCCAGTACTTGGCCCATTTCTTACCTGATATATCCCACTTCACGTCACCTTTGGAATCGATATGCCGAGGTGGACAACCCTTCTCCTGGCGCCCATTCCACCAGCTTTGTCTGGAGAGAATCAAGGCCATTGTGCGACGCACCCCAATACTGCGCCCCATTGACATGAAGAACCCCGACCCAATATGGATCGTATGTGACGCATCCGTCGTAGGAGTGGGCGCACTGTATGGGCAAGGCCCGGATTGGAGGAACTGCCGACCAGCAGGGTTTCTGTCCAAGAAATTCACCTCGGCCCAGCGCTCGTACAAGACGTACGAACAGGAGGCATTAGCTATGATCGAATGCCTCCTCAAATGGGAGGACAAGTTAATTGGTCGTAAGATCATGATAGCGACTGACCACAAGGTGCTATTGGCTGTTAAAACCACTGCACGCAGCGGCCTCAACGGGAGACTGATTCGCTGGGACGAATATATGGCTCGCTTCGATTTCGAGGTGGTACACGTAGAAGGAGTACAGAACAAAGTGGCAGACTGCCTGTCTCGCTACTACGAGAACGACACCGCTGATGACTCATACGAGGACTTTGAGTTTGTTACCGCCGACGCGCGGCTGGACACCAACCTTGAATACATGACTCGCGCACGAGAAGCCGAGCTCCGGGGCACTGACATAGCCCTGCTCGCCCGCAGAGTCATGGAACCCATAGAGGCCCGCGTGCTAGAAGCACGAGAAATGGAGGCTCATGCTGAGCGCATGAGAGAACGGGGATTTGACATTTCGGCCGTGCCATTAACGGAAGTGTTGAAGGCCCCCCGACCGAATGAAGTACGCGTGGAAGGAAACACTGAATTCCTATCTGCGGTGAAGGGCGGATACTTGAAGGACTCTCTATTGTCCAAAGTGATTGAGCGCCCCGACGCGTATCCCCAATTTTCATTGGTGGACGAGGTATTATATGCCTACAACTCGGAAAGGGAACTCTGTCTAGCCGTCCCTAGGGATGTGAAGCTCCATAACAAGCGCAAACTCACGGAGATCATCATTGACCAGGCTCACAAGACTGTGGGTCATATGGGTGACGAAAGGACCACGAGCTATTTGCGACGGTGCTACTGGTGGCCCAAGATGGGCCCCGAGATAGCCACTTTTTGCCTGGCATGCGAAGCATGCCGCACGTCCAAACCGGACAATCAAGCACCCGTAGGGCTGCTGCACTCATTATCTATACCCAGACACCCCTGGGACTCAATAGGGATGGACTTTGTGGGCCCTTTTCCCAATTGCCTCGGATATAATTATCTACTTGTGGTAATCTGCCGACTAACAAGCATGATTGCCCTGATTCCGATGAAAGTCACGGATACTTCATCCGATGTGGCATGGATGTTCGTACGCGACATTGTAAGACTACATGGTGTACCGTCGTCAATAGTATCTGACCGGGACGCCAAATTCAAGTCAAAGTTCTGGCGGGAGCTCCACCGACTAACGGGTACCAAGTTACTCATGTCTACCTCGTTCCATCCTCAAACGGACGGGTCTTCAGAACGAGCCATTCGCAACGTGACCCAAATCCTACGGGCTACGGTCGACCCCACACAACTTGACTGGGTCTATTTGTTACCCATGATTGAATTTGCCATAAATTCGAGCATAAGTGCGTCAACGGGGTACACCCCATTTGAATTAAATTATGGGTATATGCCCCGCATGGGGGGAATAGAACCAGAAGCCACGGAATATCCGGGGGTTCGAGAGTTCGTGAACAAGGTGTTGGCGAACATAGCTATGGCTCACGACAACCTCATAGAGGCTTGAGTACGAGCCACTTACCACTCCAATCGAGGACGCCGAGAGGAGATACCGTATGACGAAGGGTCACTGGTATATCTCTCCACGAAAAACCTGAGCTTGCCGAAGGGGCGAGCGCGGAAGCTTGCGCCAAAATTTATCGGGCCATTTAAGGTCCTAAAAGCAGCACCAGAGACGTCCAACTACACGCTGGACCTACCTCAGGAGCTAGTTAGACGGCGCATACACCCTACGTTTCACTCCTCGCTGCTCCGTGCACACGAACCCAACGATGACACATTATTCCCGAGTCGAGAAGTCCAGCGATTCTATGATTTTGGAATGCCGGACAATCAGGAATGGATGGTCGATGAAATAGTTCGACACGAATGGAGCGGTAAACGGGTGAAATTTTGGGTGCGGTGGACCGCGGGCGATTACACTTGGGAATCCCCCTCCACACTGGATGAACTGGCGGCATTGGACGAGTACTTCGAGGCACACGGCGTTACGCGGTGGCAGGACCTGCCACAGGACTAGGTCACGGGTGGGCGTGATGTCTCGGGGTTGGCGCCAAACAGGCGCCCACTGACTTTTCTCTTCACTCGCTACATCATAGTTCCACACCCGCGCCGCTCACTCATGTCCGAGTATCTGGACCTTTCGCGATGCGTGCTATCACGCCAAGGCGTATACTACTGGCGACCAGATATGGGTAGCAGATGGCGTGGAGAGCCCGACGACCGCGTATGGGTACCTGGCCTGGATTGGCCTGACAACGCGCCGATACCACCAGACCCCCAATATTCTCGCGCCCCGCCTTCGACCCGATCCTCGCCCCGCCAGCGCACTGAGAACCGCAGGCTCCATGAGAGCCGCGACTACGACACGCCTCCGCGATACGACACCGTGCCACAGTCTCCATCAGGGTTCGCGGAAACGCGCCCTCAGCCACCCCCGGTACTAAGGGGGGGATTCGGTTCATCTCGCGACCGGGATATAGGTCCATATGCTGGACGGTCCCTCGAATTCCGCAGTCCTGTAGTCGACCATGAGGTGGTACGACAGAGAGGACCACAGGGATCCGTGCCTCGTGCACCATACCGGACAGCCGTACTGGGCGCACCACGCATGCCGAGTTCCCAGCCGCCATGGCGATCTCACCCCGACACGATCCCTGCTGGGCTCCGACATAACGATGGACCCCGCCTTCATCGACGCGAGGCTCCCCGGGGCCACGATGTGGATGATGAGCATGGCCGCTCCCATGTACGTGGGGAACGTTACGACCAGCGGGCTCCGCGTTCCTCGGAACGCGAATTGAGGGATAGGGCCCTCCGCTCCAAGCCAGTACGGCCAGCTGTGGCCGCAACGTGTGCGGTCCCGCTCGTCGAAAACGCTGCGGTGGACGCCGAGGGATATCCGATATTCCCATTATCGGCCCCCACAAACGACGACGAGAGTGATTATGGGGGGAGTGATACCGACACATCTGGGGACGAGGGCGACAAGGTGCAGAGGGATATCGCCAATAAGGAGCGTATCCAGCTCGAAGATGCGCAGCTCAATCGGAGCCCGCGACCGACGCTCGACGCACTCCCCCCGCCCCCAGCCGCCGCGGGACCATGGGGCCGCCTCAACTTCGACACGGTCGCACGGGCGAAACTGATCACGCAGTGGTGGCGCGCGGGTTGCGGCAGGGCGGACACCATGATCAAGCATTTGGTCAGGGTGTATGGCCAGTACCCTCTGCTGCGCCGCCCACCCGGGATTCTATACCTCATGCGCCACCTGCGCGATGGGAACACTGACTTTCTACTCGCTCGCGGCAACCGGGGACTCCACGCCAATCAGCCGCCGAGACGGTCGTACCCCGATTACCCGGAATATGCACCGCAACAGGGCAGCGGTACGCCGCAATGAGGACTTGTCGACTACGACGGACACCACGACCACGGACGTGGGGCTTACCGGCGACGAACTCATGCCCCCGGCGCCACCGGCCCTGGGCCACACACAATCCTATATAGGATTCTCGCCCGTCCCTGCGAATTCATCAAGAGACGTGCTGGGCCCTCATGCGCCCCTCAACGATGTAATCGATCACTACACCCAACTTCCCCCGGCACAGTGGGCTAGGGGCGTGCGCGATGATCAAGGCTACTGGCCCGCGCCAAGCGCTGCTGCCGGGGTGTCTCCTCATATTGGCGACGTTATGGCCTCACGATTGATACACTACCTATCGCCTTCGCGCGAATCCGACAGGTCCTCCATTCATCATGCTGGAGGGACATGGTCCTCAACGCGTTTTCGGTACGAGGTCTGTTCGAGCGACACGTCGCGATTGGCGGCTGGGTGGGTGGCTTCGCAATTCTAGAGCGCTACCCCTTCGATACGCTGAACATGTCACTGTCTGATGCTCTGCAATGGGTGCATGCCCATGGCATCCCTGCGGACTCGGACGCGTCCCGTACAATACATGCGTACACCGCGTCGTGGCGCAACATGAGGGAAGGGGGTGCAGACTCGCGCAACGTCGACTTCGCGGGGGAATATCCGAGCCCCGCCACCACGTGGGCAGTAGACCGCATCACACCATGGCCGCTCATCCGACACGGGACGCTGCGCGTAGGGGCGAGTAGCGAGTACCCCCAAGCCCCAGGCGCAGTGCCTGCGGAGGAAGACAGCGAGATGCGCCCTGCGGAGGAAGGCGAACTGTCCGAGGGATTGGGGGACGGCGACGCCAGCGTGACGCCAGGCGGGACCTGAACCAACCCAACACGAATGGGGCCAGAGCGTGACGCCGAGGCTCCAGCGATCGTGTAGTCCTATGGGACGGGGGCAGGGATGGTGCATTGAGTAAACGAGACCATGCGAGCCCAGGGCTGGGCTCCTCATGAAAATCACATCGCATTGCAAGGACTTCCGGAATCGGCCTCGGTATATCGAGGAAGGCACTCCTCGCGTTCTACGGAACGCTAAAATTCCTGTACATTCTTTTCGGACTCGGAAAATCGTCCTGGGGGGAGGGGTGTAACGGAATAATAGCCGGCCCGCTACGTGCGGGCCGATGTCGTACATTACATAACTTTGTCATATTTGTTCGCAGGAGTGACAGCGTAACGGGGACTTTTCCTACCCTACGCTGCACTACCCAGAGATCTATTTGAATATAGTCTTTGGTCTGGTTCACTTGGGTGGATTCTTAAGTCAATAATCCACAACCCTTATACGGACTTTGTGGTACACCTTCAATTTCTTTATCATAATTTGATAGGGGTTTTTTAAAATAACCGCTTGTATCGGGCAGCTCTTTAAACCCCGCACCAGTGTTGTCCTGCCAAGCGCTCCCCCAGCCATGGTGTGTAGCCAGCGGCTTCTAAGCTTCCACTCCTTCCTATGTCTTGATCACTAACTCTAGCCATTCCCTAGCTCGCTTTGTCTTCGTCTGCCTCCCGTCCCTCCAAGAAGGACAAGAAGGCCAAGGAGGGCAAGCTCCGCAACTCGGAGTGCAAGCCACTCAGCGGCGACAACAGCAATAGCTTGGAGGTGGTGACCCCTACAGCCGACGTGCCCTGCGAGCCCTCCAAGGTGAAGACTGCAGGTATGGGCGGTATGGCCCTGACACTCCTGTCTTCCTAATATCTGATTTCGTTTCATCTCCGCAGATGCCACTCTGAGTTCCTGGTGGAGTCCGCTGTTTGCTGCCAGAAACCAGCTACCGGCACGAGACCCCAACCCCTCCTGACACCAAGAATGATGACGACAAAGGTATGCGGCTCCGCCACTGCGGTTCTCATCATCTCAACACCTTACTACAGTTGAACACTGGCGGCGAGTCTGGCAAGCGCCCCGCCGACAACACTGCACCGGCGGAAAGTCTCCCGAAGAAGAAGAGCCGCCAAGCGGTTCCCAAGACTCATGATCGTTGAAGATGTGAGTCTTCTAGCACAACCGTTGATTCCTGGCTCTTACATCCTGCCCGCATAGTCGGACAATGACATAATTGAAGGTGCGATTTTATTTTCTATATCCCCGCCACCTCTTCCACTGCGGAAGAACTGATGGTTCATCTGTTTCTTTACCAGAGGTGCCGGCTCCCAAACCCAAGGGCAAGGACAAAAAAAAAAATGCCTCGGTGCATCCTACCACTGGCGGCAAGAAGCCACCTCCCGCTGCTGCAAAGAAAGGCACCGAGCCTACGTCGAAGAATGCGAAGCCTTTGCAGAGGATCCTCTGGTGGGACGAGGCAATCCCCGTTGTGTGAACGATAAGTCCACTTCAATGGTCATGCTCTTTCCCTCTGTACTAATCTACCTGCATCTCCTTACACTTCCTTCAGTCTGTCGGAACATCTCCAGCTTCAATCCAAGCCTCAGCATGCCGACAGCTGGGAGCTCGACAACCCAATCTTCCCGAAGACCAAGATGGCTGAAGTTATCAGGTCGCTTCCCAAGTATAACAAGGAGCGCCTCCCTCTTGACAAGGACAGCGTCTACTACACTCTGTCGTTCAGGGACTTGATAGACTTGCTGGCTGTGACACCTGCTGTAGTACACCATTTCTCTGTCTCACTTCTCTGTTTCCGCCGCTAGTTGTCTTAGCTGACGTCTTCTAGGACGGGCCCCGCTGTACTGCCTGTCTCAGTTGCGGTAGTTTCTGTGACTCGGTCGGCTTCCCACTGCAGTGCAAGCAATGCGACGCCCACCATGACGCCAACAGCTGTAACCTCGCCTTCAGCGACGAAATCAACAACGACCTCGTGTCGGACCTCAAGTTGTGGGTCAAGATTTCTAGCGGGAGTAAGCCCATTCGTCTGTCTCTTGAGATTCCAACCAACGGCCACTGCTCACGCTCCTCTCCTAGGTTGGAGGGACCAGATGCAGGAGCTCGGGGCTTCCAGCCGGCAGGTAGAGATGGCGGACCGAACAAGACAACTCGCGCTCAACAACCACCATTTCAACATCTTGCGGCTTCTTCATGTGATTGTCTGCACTCGCCGCTCCATTACCCACCAAGAATTCGTGGCTCGCTTTGCTGGGGAGGCACCCGAGACGCAAGACTTCAACTCGGAGTACTTCCTCCAGCTGGCCATGCTGCAAGGGATCCGGGCCGACATTGAGGTCACCCGCGACTGGGAGTGGCATTTCGGCCGATGGACCTTGTGAAGCCCATTCCGGTGTTTGGCAGTGCCTACGACTTCTACGACTCCCTCGAGGACGTGGCGAACCCCCAACGGCCGCTCGGATTCTACATGATTCCAGCTAACCCAGAGGCCAACATCGAGCCGGTATGGGTCCCCCTTCAGGTACTCCTTTATTTCTAGCTTTTTTCTGCTTCTAACCGCACTTCAAGACAGGTTGACGACTTCGAAGTCACAGTCAGCGGCGGCACCAAGATTTCGTGCGGCACCTAGCGCCAAACCCAAATACCCAGGGAAATTTGGGACTCGACACAGGTTACCACATATTAATTAAATTCAACCGTGCTTATGGGATTTAAAGTAAATTAAATTAAACCAGAATACCGCGAGTCTGCCGTAAAGAGATATTTTGAACTGCTAGAGCTGTTGAGCTGTTGAATATGAGTGGGCTTCTCCCGGGGCGTCAAGGCGAAACCTTAGGGCACTAAAATATGTATCCTATAATATCTCAACTCAGATACGACTGTGGAGAACATGGGTCCCAGCGGATGCAGAGAGTGGAAGGAAAAATCTCAGAATGTGAAAGCACGGAAATACAAACCTGGCTGTTTCAGGTTGAATAAGTATGAACAGAAATGAGTGGATTCAATATCCACCAAGCGCGCGATGAAAGCCTCATTTGCGTGTCGCGTCCGGACCATATGGGAAGTTACGTCGGCCCTTAGTGGGAAAGCAACACCAGTGTTTGAGACAAATGGCGAAATGCAGAGGAGGGTGATGATGACAGAAATACATAGAGCGTAATCGATATGGCGGATTGATGAAGTCTAGGCATGGAGAAATAAGACCGTTGTTTGATGACTTCAGGGTCCAAGGCCTCGAAATAAAGGAAGGGACCGAGGTGGAGATTTGAAACGTGACCAGGAACAGCCTGAGACTACTGCAGAACCCCGAAAACCAACGGACTTGCTGTGCTGAGAAACAAATGTTATTGTTTGAATTCAGTTGCATGGTGCACCCATAGTGTTTTTGGCGTTCACAGCAGTTCCAAGGGAGACTTTGTTGTACATGGGAGAGATGGTAGAAACAGTTATTCGACCACGGAGAAACGGCATGTATACATGCAGCATGATTGGCATGTCAAACAACACGGAAAGGGACCAGATGAGGTGGGATGTGAAGTGATGTGACAGAGAGAAATCCCTTAACAGCACAACAACAGGGTCCAAGGGTGCGAATTGAAAGAAACCAAACTGAGGTGGAGAAAACGAGAGCTCAATTGATCGACTTCGAAGTGGCGGTTGCATAAACTCGGAGACAACTGAACTGCCGACTGGGTTGATGTCTAGGCACCGCTAGCAAGGTATGACGAGACAGGCCGCCCGGGCTTGGTAGTGATGACTGTTGGAGATGCAATCCAGCATCTCGGAGAAGATGCTGGAATGCTGACTGATGTGCTTAGTGATCGCCGAGAGAATGCCGAAGTCGGGCTTAGTGATCCCGATGCACCATTGACTCAATTGGAATTTTCTAGATAGTTTAACTTACAGTATAAATAGTGGGATGAGGAAGAGATCCTCATCAGCTTGTCATACCTGGTCTAACAACCACCTGTGCGATCTTACCTGGAAATAACAGCAATGACAGTCTCCAGGATGGCGGTCTCGTAATATGTATGGTAGAGAGCAAGAGTCTAGTGCCAGAGGAAAATCCAGAGAATTGTTGAGAAAAAAAAGAGGAGAGTAGAAACAGAGATGGTAGTACTAGTTTGAAGCCAATTAGAGAGCTCATTCGAACCACTATGCTAGCAACCAGAGTAACATCTTGAGCACGCGACATACGTACATCGAGACACCAGGGATAAACTGTAATACATTCCAGATGCTTAATCGGTCCCTGGAAATCCCTGAGGCAAACGAGACTGTCCATTGAGCAAATGTGAATGCGGCTGTAGAATAAACATGGAGGCGACCCAGCCGTTGTTTAAATTGGTCCACCCAGATGGTGATTCGTCGCTCTGGAATCAGAGAAAAGTCCAAGTCACCACTCGAATGCGCCTCCGAGACAGAAGAAAATTCGGAGAGTTGCTGAAGCCTGAGCGAAAGGATGATGAGAACAGAAATTTTGAAGTTAGAGCAGCCATCCTGAACGCACACGTCATACACCCGGAGATGAAACGGGGAGACCCTAAAATGCACAGAAATAGGTAATGCAGAATTCAAGAACCGGAGGAGTTGGAATGGGGAAGGAATGACAGGTCAAAGTGCATGCCCGAAATGAATGCCCCATTTGCTAACCAGACCGAGAGAGGGCACCTGAGAGGGTCAACAAGCTCAGCGAAGAATTTTCGGGCTGCGAGTGAAAATAGGCCAATATTCCAGCGAGGGGATTAACACCAATATTTGGGCTGTTTTGAAGTTCGCAGGGCTGCTGGCAATTGCGAAAATTGGATGTCTTGTTAAGCATGGAGGAACCCAGTCCGACGGAATTGCATCTTGAGGTAGCCTTCAAATCTTGAATGGAGAAACTCTGGGAGATGGACCGATGATAGTGATTTGTCCCAGTGTCGCGCATGAAACCCCCTTGGCCTCCCCCACTATGACGCCACGTGACATCACGTGTCGCCACGTGTCGACGCAAAGTCATAGCGACGCAACCTTTAAGTCAGGCATGAATTGCAGCACCCAGTCTGTAAGTGGCATAGTGATGATAGTATAGTTAATTAGCTCATTCCATATAAACTGAGAATATATCCCTGTCTCCTACAAAAATTATCATTAGCTTGGCCAGCTAAGTATTGGTCTGTAGAAAGCAAAGTCCACTGATTGAGTCTGAACAAAGGAGCCGTATACTAACAGGATTGAAGACAAGTATACATCTTTGAAATTTTGTCAAAATCAAGATGAATAAAAAATGTACAAACCAAAAGCCAAAATATGATTAACGCGGAGATCGAACCCGCGTTCGCTCCAAATTAGCCGAAGACCACCATGGTAACTAAGGGTTAAGATCAGTGTAGACCTGAACGGGCTGTTCGAGACCCTGCACGTGCGCCAATTAGATTAGATTTACCTTTTAAGGCAATGTCATAGTGGGGGAGGCGTGTGGGAGATTCGCGCATGGCAGCGCCAAGCGTGTAAACACCCACAAACGCCCCACCCATCACCGATCACTTTGATGGCATCCCTCGAGCCCAACAACGCGCTCTCCCAACCTTACTTGCGCCACGTCTCACTTCCTCACACCCCGACTCACGCGTACTCTGGACATCCCGACGTTCGCATCGACTCGCACTGCCATCCCCCTCCATCATTCCATTTAATGCTTTTCCGCAACTTTTCCGCCGCAATCGCGCGCCACGGCATTCCTTCGATTATTCCGCGTATATTGCCGTTCTCCTGGTTCCTGCTGAGTCTCATTTCCTATTCATTTTACTCCACTTACTCCTCCCTCCTCCTGTATAAATGCTTAGATTTCTTTTCAATAAATCACTTCTTGTTTGCCCCACACTCTGCAGCTCTAAGTCACGTCCTTGCGACCGTCTCGGACTCCGACTACGCTTCGCTTCGCCTTGCTTCGTTTTGTCTATGCCTGCGCTTCGCCAGCGCCCCGCATCGATCCCGTCCTGTTCACGAGTCAGCTGCCAGTTACCTTATTCGGCTCCAGACTTGTTTTGAGCGCTCGGCCCACACTTCCTATTCTCCCTGCTGGCGGTGCTGCCTAGTTTATTTAGGTTTAGCTCGTGCTTGCACGGTCGGGTCGGTAGGCGTGTAACCAGTCCAGCAATCCTGGTTCCTTAATGGCGGACGGACGGAGGAGAACGCCGGGGTTTGCTTGGTTTTAACGCCTTTTGAACGCTTTTGCGCTGCTGTGCAAACATCGCCGTCAATGACTCAACGTTCTTCCCTGCCAACATGTCCTTTCTCTCTGGTCTCATCTGGTCATCTCCAGCGCCAGCAATGTACTCCACCGGGTGGATTGAGCGGCCGGAAAAGCCAGCGTCTCCGCCCGCGCGGCAAAGCCCAAAACAAAATACATCTGGCACTGACAAATTTTAGGGTACATACCCGAAATGAAACGTTGACGTTGCTCGAAAGCGTGCTCCCGCCGTCCTGAATTCCTGAATGCACTCTTCGCGACTGTCACGTTCCCCGACCTCTGTGCTGTGCTGCAGTGCCTGCTTCGGCCCCCACCACTCTGCGCAGCGCTCACCGCTAGCTGATCTTCGTCGTCGGCGCCGCGCTCTTCCTCTGCCCGCGCCGCCCCTGCACCTCCCCAGACTACCATCGACGCACGAGTACCTCTATACGCCCGACGCCCGACGCCCTCCTCTTGCCGGGACTATGCCCACCACCATCTCTCGGTACCCGTTGTGCACCTGCACCACCACCACCCGCGCACTCCGCGCGCGCGGTCTCTTCATCGCCACCACGCCGCTCTTCGCCTGCCCGCGCACCATGACCACCACCTTCAGCACATCGACCCGCGACTCCTGCTGCACCCGCGGGGCCGATTCGCCCACACGCCGTGCACCATCGCCATCGCAGCACTGCGCTGGTCTGTGGCCCCGCGGCAGACATTCCCCTTTGCCGACGCTTCCTTTCTCGCCCCCTCTCGCACTATATGCATTTTAATCATCTTCCTTATCTTTCTCGAAGCAAGAGAGGATTATAGAACACTACACAATATCAATAAGTACTCATACGTCAATGCAAACGAATTACAAAACTACACAAAGCTACGATGAACGAAAAACCGCAAAAGAAAAGTAAGATTCGTTGGTACCAGTAATCCCGCAGTAAGTAACCCTCCCCCCTCACTCTCGCGCGCGCGTGCGGTGTGTCGGTCTTCTCGAGAGGCAGCCGGAGCCGGCGTGCGCTCGAAGAGGGAGCACAGTGGCATCTTAATACCTGCGGACAGCGGCTGCGTGTCGTCTCCATGCGCTCGTGCACTCTTCACGCTTCACGGGCGCATCCAGCGCCGCGGGCGGGTACTGCTGCTGTCCTCGTGCTGCATACGGAACGCGTGGGTGGCTGGCGGTGGGACGGCAGAAAGGATCGGCGTGCTGGTCAGACGCGACGGGTGCAGCGCGGACCGGGATGGTGGGGAATGTCCGTGAAGCCCGCGGCGCACGCAGGTGTTGCTGGGGACCGGAGAAGTACGTGCAGGCGGGGGAGTCGAGCGCTGACGGCGGATCTGCGCGGCAGACGGTGAGCGCGCACGGGGACGGGAGGAAACGGGCGTGGGTTATGCAGAAGAGCTGCAATGCGCTGGTGGTGGTGCGCGCCATACCCGCATTGCGCGACAGGATCTGGATTTGAGCTGCTGGTGGGGCGGAGGGTCGCAGCGCATGGGTAGGTGACGCGCATGGCGCGTGACTCGTGTTCGCGGTTTGTACGAAGGCAGATAGTCGGGACAGCGCTGAAGATGGCAGGACGCGTGGGAGGCGACGCTCGTGGCGTGCGCGGCGGAGAGCCGCTGCCGCAGGTGCTGGGGACGTCGAGCAGTGAGGACTGTAGATGCTGGTGGCGGATGAGAAGGCGGTGCCGGGGTGAGGAACGACCGTTGGCGTAGCTGGGGTGCGCGGGAGCTTGGTCTTGAGGGTAAGATCGTAGGCACGGGCACACGAAGCGGGTGGGTAGTCGCTTCGGAGTGGCTGGGCACGTCGCGTTGGCTGTCGTGCAGCTGCAGAAAGCCGGCGCGGGCGGTGAGCAGTACGGATGGTCGCGGTGCATGTCGTGCAAGGTGCTCCGGGGGAGGGACTGGCGCCATGGAAGGGTATGCGAGCGCAGGAGGGCTGGCTGGGGACGATGTCAATATATACAGCAAAACTAGGAAACAGGACAGAAGGAATCGATCAGGAAAGGGAGAATAGGGAGGAGAGACGCACTCTTATCCCGCTCGCAAGCATCGAATCCGCGCACAGTGCAATGGAAAAGAGGAGAAGGATCTGCTAGGATTGCAGTCGGACCGTTCCACTCAGGACGACGGTGGGTGTCAGAGTGGACTATCTAGGGGTAATCAGGTAAGGTAAAGCTTTAAGGAAAGGCTTAGGCACGCACGATACCGCGATCTGAAAGTGCAGCCCGGCTTCCAAGTCGCACCCGGGACGGGACGCGTATTCGTAACCCAAAGACCAAGTCGTTGGTCAGGAGCGCGAGGGATGCCGCTGCACGACGTAAGATCGTTGGCCCTGAGAGAGAAGACAAAGCAGGAGAATCAGCGAAAGGAGAAAAGGATTGATAACAGGCGACGCACCGTGAATAAGTACGACCGGCGCCAACTGCCGTTCTCCCTCGACCCTTTCAGCATCAGGCTAGGTGCGAGGTGCGCGCGCTTGTATGCGGGGAGATCGATCGTTGGGTCAGCGGTCTGTAAAAAATAAGATTGAATGAGAACGAGGCAAAATTTTCACGGAAGAAAGCAAAAGCACCCTGAGTCGAGCCGGTCCATGAAAGATCGAGGCTAGAAGCGATGCGCATGGGCGAAGGCATCGTACGGTGCGCTGGGCATGCTGCGATCGTGAAACTCGAATGCATTGTAGCGTGTGGAGGGCGACACGGCGCGAATCGTGTCAAGCATGGCGGCAGTGGTTTTAAACTGAAGCTTGGAGGCTGAATGGGAGCTGTCGCCAACGGGCAGAGGGCGGGGAAGAGTGTTGCTTAGATTGGGGGCGAGTGGTGAGTGCAGTGTGAGAGAAAACGAAGCACCTTCCATATCGGGAAACCGCTTCTTTTCGTTCGTTTGGGACTCGTCCGCTCTCCAGTCCTTCCCGCTGGCCTCGCTTTTGTCCACGATGCACGAAATCCTACGTTTTTTAGCATCTGCCTCTCCGTCCTCTTGCTCCCTGGTGGCCCAAATCCCGATTGCGATGCGGAAAGATTGTCCAAAAAATGCGGTTCCATAGCTTAGCACGGACTGGATCTGAACTCAAGCGACGATAACGGAAACAGGTGGAGTGAAGTGCACGTTTGATCGACGAGCAGCGACGAAGCGGGTTCTGCTGCAATCGTGCGTTTATCCGCCGCCTGCAACTGATGTTTGAATGCTGTGGATATCATCATAGCTGGCCGAGTAGAAGAAACGGCCGCCTTCCATCCATTTTACGAGGCGTTCAGCGCACACCAAAGTGACATTTGCACTACACAAAATATTCTACGCCTTCGCAATGATCCGCAGCGCAACGATCCTTGGAAGATGACCTCGCCAAGGCATCGCTGCAGTGCTATGGTACGCACTCCCATTCAGCCGCCTAACGAGTTAAACTCGGTGTCGTATTGGGGTTGCGCCAAGCCGCGCGCGTCGAGAGTGGATGGCGGCGGCGTATGAGAAGGCGACGAAGGCGGCGCCAGCGGTGAGGAACGACCGTGGCGCGGGCCGCGGACGCGGGACGCGTTGCGGGTGGTATTAAAGAGTGTGGGAGGTGCGCGTCGGGCGGTACTAGTTATGAAGGTCGCGCTGCACGGGGAAGCAACGAAGGCGGCGTGAGGGACGACAAATGCGAGCGTCGAACACTGCCCGTGCGGCTGGCGGTGTGGGTCGGCGCTGGGTGCGCGCTGGCGTGGTGTCGGGCGTGTCGGTGTGGGACAGCATCGAAGCGCTGCAGCGCGCAGGAGGTGACGTCCTAGTCGCGCAGTACATCGCGTGCACCGTGTAGCGGGTGTGGAGTGGCGTGGGCTATCGCGCGCAGTGTGATAGTGCTGTAGACGGTCCGCTGGTAGTCGCGGTGGATCGCGCACGTCACGCTCCAGCGAGGCGGGGACTGACGACGCCCAAGGAAGGCGGTCGGATGTGCTGCACGGCGGACCTGCACGTGGTTGCGCCGCGGAGGGACGTCGCGAATACGCGACGACGGCCTCTTGGCGGTTGAGACGCAGCCGGTGTCGAGCGCTGTGCATGCCGGTGGCGCTGCGCGTCGGGCGTGTGGGGTACTCCTGGGTCGATGGTAGACCAGGGAGGCGGAGGGGCGATACATGGTGGTGGTAGCGCACGGGCGTGGTGCCGATGGTGAACAGCCCCGCGAGCGCTCCGCATGCGGGTGGTGGTGCGTGCGGATGGTACTTGGGGCTGCGCGAGCAAGGCAGGCGGGGTAGACTGGGCCACTGCCGAAGATAGTCGTCGCAGGCGGGGCAAGGGAAACGGTGTATGCGATGGGGAATGAACGCAGCGGGCGCTGGTGTTGCACATCCCAGCTGCGGGGCACGCAGGCGCGCGCCGAGAACACTGAGGTCTCCACTGAGGATCGGTGCTGCGCCTACGATTAATGAGGGCAGCGCGGGCATCAAGGAACCAAAGCGTCTGCTGCGTGTCGTATCTTGGGTGCACGGGAGCCTGGTGTTGAGGGCACAGCCTCAAGCGTGAGGTCGTAAGCGCGGGGTGCCTCGAGCATGCGGCTAGTGGTGTCGTAGTCACTGAGCGCATCGCGTCCGATATCGTGCTGCTGCAGAAGGCCGACGTGGGCGGCGGGCACGCGGTGCATCTCGTGCACGAAAGAGCCAAAGGGTGGGCGCGCCAAGGATGGCTGAGGACGAATCAGTATATACACGACAAGCCGGAAATAACACGAGAATAGGGGAGAAGGATGGGGAAAGGGAGAAACGCACCCCATGTCCCGCTCGCATATGTCGAGTTTACAGATGCTGCGACGTAAAAGAGAATACCGAATCGTCTCCTAGGCTTACGGCCGGTCTGGCCCGTCCGCCTCGCTTGCACTATGCGGGAGGTAATCGGCAAATTTAGAACAAAGGTACAAGGCACGCATGATACTCGCTATCTGGAAGGGCAGCCCAGGTTCAAGTTGCAAGCGTGGCGAGATGCAGGTTTGCAGCTGCGTAGAACACAGATATGGTGCTCGAAGACCAAGCAGGATGCCGCTGCGATGTAGGGACGCGCGCATCGAGCGTGTTGGGAGCAGACAAAGCCGGTGAGATTAGCAGAAGGGGACGGGAATTGATAATCGCGAGTCGTGTTGAGCATGACGGCAATGGTTTCAAAATGAGGCTTGGAGGCTGAATTAAATGAGAGCTGGGGGCGACTGGCGGAGGGGCTGGGAGAAGCTTCGGCCAAGGGAGAGACAGGATTCGATGTTGCGGTAAGGGAGCGAGTCGAGGAAGATCCATTAGCCAAAAGCTGGGCAGCAAAGAGAACGAGGAGGGTGAGAGTCAGAGGAGCAAACACGTGCGCACTTATGACAGCGTGACGGCGGACGGCACGTTGTCTCCTACACTCTCCGCACACGTCGTCCTAAGCCTTTCCTTGGTCAGTCTTGCTCTAGTAGAAACTTCAGCAGCAATTGACATGCCTCTGCAAAGATCCACATTCTGAATCTTCATCAATCTTCTGGCAACTTGACGGTATCATGTTTTCCCGAGATGATTCTCGCGCACTGTACATCACCGGTAAGAGAAGAACTATGGTACTCTGCTGAAATGATTATTAATTTTGAGTAGGTGGCCAAGGCGGTCCTGGGGGTCAGGGACACCCACATGGTACGGGTGGGCCTGGTGGGGCTGGGTTGGGTCCCACTGTGAATTTCAATGTGCAACAGTTAATTGCACATAATCTGCATGCTGGGCCTACTTCACAGCAAGCATTTCAGCCTAGCAACATCCAAGCTTCTCAAATTGTGAACCATTGTCCTCCTCCATCACGAATCTTTCAGGGCAGGAGGGATATCCTTGACAAAATGCATCATTTTTTCAAATCAAACAACGGAATCCAGAACATTTATGTGCTGCATGGACTCGGGGGTGCTGGAAAGACACAGATTGCTCTGAAATTCATACAAGAGTCATCATCTCGGTGAGCTTGATCATCCAACCTTGTAAATTTTCATTGTTTGTTGATCCAGTTTTATGTTCCAGCTTCTCAAACATCTTTTTTATTGACACCAGCACCCTTGCGACAATTGATACAGGTCTCAGGAACATAGCTGTTGTGAAAGATTCTGGCAATTCCCAACAAGATGGCTTGCTATGGCTGATCAGCAAAGTTGAAGAATGGCTTCTTTTCTTTGACAATGCAGATGATCCAAACATAAATCTGAATGATTTTCTTCCTCAGTGCAATCATGGGAATATCATTATCACCTCTCGAAATCCTGGACTGTGTGTTTACGCTGGTGCACATTCTATTGTGTCAGATATGGAAGAGAAAGATGCAGCCATACTGTTACTCAAGAGTGCTGCTCAAGAAGCCACAATCCGTACTGAAAAAATTGCAATGGAAATAGTCAAGGTCAGACAGCTGACCCTGGAAAATCATTCAATTCTAACAGTAATATTTTCTTAGGCTTTGTATTGTTTCCTGCTCGCAATTGTTCAAGCTGGTGCTTTCATATCAAAATCTCGAGATCTTGGCAGCTATTTGGCACTTTATACCAAGAACCAAGCACAGCTACTCAGGGAAAAGCCTGCTCAATCTCATGACCGTTATGCCTGGACAGTATACACAACATGGCAAATGAGCTTTGACCGGCTCAAGGCACCAGCTGCCATGTTTCTACAGCATTGTGCATTCCTCCATTATAATGGAATCTCAGAAGAAATCTTCAGCTATGCATCCCAGTACACATTTGAAACTAATGGTCCATCTGAGGAAGAACTACAGGAGCCTCTGGAATTTCTCTCACATTTTCAGGGGCCAGCTGGTGAATGGGACTCTTTGCAGTTTTCCAATATAACCAATGAAGTCCAAGCATATTCATTGATGACCTTTGATGCAGAGAAGAAGCTCTTTTCCATCCATCCATTGGTACATGCTTGGAGTCAAACAACAATCTGTAATCCAGTTAAATACAGGTCCACTATTGCATCTATACTTGGCATGGCTCTTTCCGAACGTCCACTGCAGGATGTTGAATTTGGGAGTCTGGCAATCTGTCCACATGTGGAATTGGCAGTGGAGATGGATGCAGAAGTAGCTCTGGTGTTCAGGGAGCAATATGGATTAATATTTTGGGAAGCTGGAAAATTCAAACAATCTGAGAAGTTGCTGGAAGAAGTGCTGGAGAAACGGAAACAGCTTCTGGGTGACAACCATCCAGACACCCTGCGTACCATGGGTAATCTGGCCAGCACATACTCAGACTTGGGAGAGCATCAAAAGGCCAAAGAACTCAAGGTTACTGTGCTGGAGAAACTGAAACAGCTGCTGGGTGACAACCATCCACACACCTTGCTTACCATGGGTAATCTGGCCAACACATACTCAGACCTGGGAGAGTATCAAAAGGCCAAAGAACTCAATGTTACTGTGCTGGAGAAACAGAAACAACTCCTAGGTGACAACCATCCAGGCACCCTGAGTACCATGGGGAATCTGGCCAACACATACTCAGACCTTGGAGAGCACCGAAAGGCCAAAGAACTCAATGTTACGGTGCTGGAGAAACGGAAACAGCTGCTAGGTGACAACCATCCAGGCACCCTGCGTACCATGGGTAAACTGGCCAGCACATACTCAGACCTGGGAGAGCATCAAAAGGCTAAAAAACTCAATGTTACTGTGCTGGAGAAACAGAAACAGCTGCTGGGTGACAACCATCCAGACACCCTGCGTACTATGGGTAATCTGGCCAGCACATACTCAAACCTGGGAGAGCATCAAAAGGCTAAAGAACTCAATGTTACTGTGCTGGAGAAACGGAAACAGCTGCTAGGTGACAACCATCCAGGCACCCTGCGTACCATGGGTAAACTGGCCAGCACATACTCAAGCTTGGGAGAGCATCAAAAGGCTAAAGAACTCAAAGTTACTGTGCTGGAGAAACAGAAACAGCTGCTAGGTGACAACCATCCAGACACCCTGTGTACCATGGGTAAACTGGCCAGCACATACTCAGACCTGGGAGAGCATCAAAAGGCAAAAGGACTCAATGTTACGGTGCTGGAGAAACGGACAGAAACAGCTGCTGGGTGACAACCATCCAGACACCCTGCTTACCATGGGCAATCTTGCCAGCACATACTCGCACCTGGGAGAGCATCGAAAGGCCAAAGGACTCAATGTTTGTGTGCTGGAGAAACAGAAACAAGTTCTGGGTGACAACCATCCAGACACCCTGTATACCATGAGTAATCTGGCCAACACATACTCAAATCTGGGAGAACATCAAAAGGCCAAAGAACTCAATGTTACTGTGCAGCAGAAACAAAAACAGATTCCTCTGCCCCCTCCTTCTTCACTGCATGCATCCCCACCACCTCCTTCTCCACTACCTCCGCCTAATGCTCCTTCATCACTGCCACCTCATAGGCTCAGGAGAGGGTTGAAGAAACAAACTGCCTTAGCAGTTGCTGTGCCTTCACCTGTCTGTGAAAAAAAGGTCACAAAGAGGCCCCCATTGGAGGACACCACTCGTCCCCATTGGCGTTAAGGTGAATTACCTCTGGCTTTAATGTTTGATGTAGAACTGAAGTTGTGTTGTACAAACCCTAGTTTCTAGTCTGGAAAGAGCTTAAGAACAAAGCAGGACCCCAGTTGCAACTGACTTATGCTCTTGTTTATTTTGAAAGATGTATGGCATCTATATAAAGCAACTTTTTTTTTGAAATTGTAGTAAAATTTGAAATACACAAACAAACTCCAGTTGCAGGTCTGCCTCCCAAGCTAAATATGTTTAATAGGTAATGCCACATTACCAGACAGTCCAGACCCAAAAATCTGACCCCAGTCGAGAGCCTGTATGAATGTGTTTTGGTGTGGGGTTGATTTTCCTCACTGAGAGATATGTTCAAGTGTGCATGATATTGGATGACTAGATGAGTATACATCCTACCTAACCTTGAATGTGCCATACCAACTAATTTGACACTGTGAGGTCCCATCAGATTGGAGCCACATAAATTCACTATATGGCACAAGCACCTTACCTAGGGCCTCCACCCATTACTGTGATGGCAACAACTGTCAAAATGATAGTCGTTTTTCTAAATTTCAAATGTCTGACAGGATGGGACCGCTGTGACGGTCATTGAAACACCAACAGGTTGTGTCCGTTTATTTTTTTGGTATTCACTGCACATTTTACTCACACAGTGATTCAGTTCAACTTGAATATCACTGATTGGCTGTTATCTTCTCATTCCTGTCCCAACTGACCTGCAAACACTGCGGGGTTGAACCTTGGCAATTTGGGAATCATATCAGGCATTGCAGAATATCACAATAAAATGTACAAGATGTGCCAGAGCAAAGCAAAGGCACAATTGCTCAGGATTTTGTAAGCCGCAGCTTGAGAGGCAACTAACCGTTGGTGAAAAATGATTAAAGGACAGTGTACGGTCGTTCTGTGTTTGCAAACTCTGTGACAAAGGTGAACATGGGTTCAAAAGTATAGGAAACGTATTCGAAAATATCATTAATCCACACAAAGTATGTACACATACTATGGGTCATACAATGAGTCACAGTCCAATGCGCAAACTCACCCTATTCATCTATCACGATAGACTGCTGCATAGCATGCCGCAAGTTGAATCAGAGAGTAACTGCAGAATGATTAAACACTCATTGACAAATGACTGAATCAAAACCGGATGGTCAGACACTCGAACTGTGGGAAAACATGCATTATACCAGAGCAGCTTGAATAAAGGTAAAGTATTACAACACTGTTAATTCGCTTGTGAGCATTGAATGCCAGAACATATGGAATTACTTTAATACTCACCTCGCTCCGAGTCGCTTGCGGGGCTCAAACTTCAACTTGTGGAATGGATGTATGCATACCAGAATCAGTTAACATAGTATCTGCATGGTTGAGGAAAACATATGAGATATCGCCCCAACATCATACCGTACCTTGCGGGAAGTCCAAAACTTCATAAGAAATGTTGACAGTCTTCGAGCGCATCGGGGATACGCTCGGGCCAACACTTCAGTGCAACCTGAGCAACGACACAGACACATACATAACCAAACTTGGGAAATAGTATTTCAGTATCGGATTCAATGTTTTAGACGATGAAAAAACTCGCCGGAAACGCATCCGAGGCACTGGCGGGAATGTTCAGTGTAATCAAAATAAATTGCGTCTAGCAGATGTGTTGACACTAGAGCCGATACATCTTATTAGACTGTGAGGGCTCAAGGGCAACACCGAAGCGTCTCACCTGATAGGGCTAAGGGTAAGTGAGATGCAAAAGAAATACTACTTGAATAAGAAACTTGTTACTGCGCGCAGAAAAAGCGCAAAAAAGTTGACTAAACATACATCTAAAATTACGCTGGCTCACAGGGAGCGTCAGAAGCCGGGAACTTGGAAGCAACCTGTGAATATAACTGAGAAGTCGGTAAAAAACAGCAGAGGGGCCCAAGAGCATGAAACGTTACCTTATTGAAGAATGGGAGTAGAGGGAGGTGGACAGGCTGAGCTGCACGAAATCGGTCACACTTACCAATGCCAGCCGCATCGAAAATAGGGTGGGCGCTGTCTTCTAGTTGGGTGCTCGTAGCCCATGCAGGTGGTTAGATTAAAAGATAACTGGAGAGTGGAACAGGACGGACGATGCAATTCAGCACAGAATGCAAAACAAATAGAATATGTGCTACTGGTAATGTACCCGACACCCTGGGTATCAGCCACAGAATCTGGTAACCTGGAATCGTACTTGATATGGAAAGAATGAGGGACTCTGACAGTGGGTTTGATTCGGAGTTTGTCGGAACCAATTTCAGGCGGTCCAGCACTTGCCAGGTCAGACACAGTTTATTTGCTCCTGATATTGCTCCTGACACTCCAAGTGTTGGGGGCAGGTTCTATTACCCCCAAACAATAAGTGTTAGGTGCAGTGGCAGGAAGTTCCCAGACACAATAAGAATCAGACCCCCGGACACCAGCCATCACTCGGCATCAGTCAGCGGCACATCCGAAACTGGCTCCGGCATGTGCTGAATCAGGTGTGAAATCAGATTGACTTGCTTCTCACATATCGGGTAGGATTTCAGTGCACATTATTTTGTCACTGACACCACAAATGTCAGGTATGTTTGCTTGTAAACTGATTCTATTTATTTTACCAAGTGATGTAGAGGAATGTTGAATGATGTAATTCCAATTACTCATCTCTCCCTAATAACTATGAATACTATGACATAATATTGGATCCACTCTGCTCCACTCCGTCGGATCCACTCTTAGCTCCGCTCTGCTCTACCTCTTGCTTCATTCCCTCACAATCCGCCTAATCCCCACTTCTGTTACATATTAATAGTTGCTATCCTTCAAATCCATGAAAAGGAACCAGAGTTGGGGACCAGCACTTGCCGCCGCTACCGATAAAATATCAGTGACTCAAGCAATTTTGAATCAATGCCGCGATCTTACCCCCACTTTTCTCGGACGCTCTGCCGTCGCCTCCTGCACAACGCCATTCATCCATTAAACATGAATGAATAATAACTCAATAAAAAAAAAGCATTGAAATCGAATCATGAACATACCTGGTCCTCACCTGCCACTCAAGGCTCTTGATAATGTTGAACGCCGCGACGGCACCACCTCGCACGTCCCTCAAGTGGCAACCCCGCAATTGAAGGACTGAGTCCCACAGCTGTAATGGGAGGAGCATAGAGTCGGGGTCCAAGACTGGTGAGGCCGGCCTCGGGGTCCAAAGAGAGAGAGACGTGCATCGTAAGAAGGCGTGTGGAGGTGGAGTGGAAGAGAGAAGCGGAGGGTCACAGATGTGACACTGACTTGACAGATGTGGCTGCGCACGGCAATCAGATTTTCCTTTGTCCTGCAAGCTCTTTGACCTTCATCAACGTGCTTGCATCCTACCACGACCTTGATCTCTCGAATATGTGAATCCCGCTCGCCATTATACTGTGGACACCACACTCCTCTGGTCTCTTAAAAGCAAATCAATCCCACTTGTCAAGACTGCGCCTGCGGCCCCTGGTCTCCTGCCCACCTGAACCAGTGGCCGACCTCGTGCCACTCACCGCTATTGCACTTGGTGCCACTGCCATAGAAGAACTCAATCAGGATGGTCACAAAGTAAGGTATGGTTTCAGCTACTATGTGCCTGCCGCAGAAAGTGCGCGGCGGATGCCAGTGGAGAAGAGGGCATGACGTGCACAGAAAATACGTCGAGCAGCTGGTGACTTGAGTTAGATGACCAGACTTCGAGGCAACTTGAGTTCTGCGTGCGGCTGGCTGAACTTGAGTTTGGGCACCAGAGTTCTAGAACTTGAGTCCAAGGTTTCACGACTCAAGTTCCGCACGTGGCTGGCCAAACTTAAGTTTGTGGACCACAGTTTGAGCACTTGAGTTTAGCACGAGCCAAGCTGAACTCAAGTCCAAGGTTGCACAACTCGAGTTCTGTGCGCAGCTGGCAGAACTTGAGGGAGGTCACCGAACTGGGGCGGTCATCCGCGTGACTCAAGTTCAACCTGCCAGAAAGCGAACTCAAGTTCTCATGGGGACTCAAGTTTTGTGTATATTAATTTCAATTATATGCTCTTAAATTTCACTCTTTGAGTCTGACTTTAGATCTGGCCAACTTGAGTTCCATGTAATACATGAACTTGAGTTCTGATAACACTGAAGTTCTGGATATATGGTTCAGTACGGGCTCTGGGCCGCCAGTCCCTGAACTCAAGTTCTTTTGAAATTCAGTTCTAATGTCGATAAAAAGCGGCGAAAACTTAAGATAACCTGGTCCTATTTCATAATTCTTGACTTTTTCTCTCGGTGTAAGCTATCCTCAGGAGTCCCGAGAGCCTCCCTTGCAATCCACGAGCTCATTGTAATCATCCACGGCCTCTCCAATGTCACTGCTCTTGTCACAAGGTCGACCTCGCTTCATTTGGGCACTCAGAGCAAAGAAGTGTAAGTAAAGTTCCTGAAAAATTGTGCTTTTGCCTCAAAGTAACTTATCCTCAGGAGATGTACTGGCCTCCCTTGCGATCTTTGAGGATATTGTGGCCACCCGCAAGCTCTGCGACGTCGCTCTTGTTGTCGCAAACCATCGACTTCCTTCCATTTGGAAATAAAAGAAAGAAGTGTGAGTTCTCATTCAAATCACCGTCCTTTTCCTTGGTGTAAGCTATCCGCCGCAGATTTAGGATCTGTAAGGTTGCCGAAGCCATACGCCCCATCCGAGATTTGTTGCCGTCGCAAAGTTGACCACGCGACATCTCTCATAGGAAGGTAAGGTAATAATCTTCCTCAATCCTTTGTCTTTTCCCTTGGTGTAAACGATTCCTAGGAGCCCTTTGAGTCCCCCCTGAGGTTTTTGAGGTCGCTGAAGCCATCCACCGTCTTTGTGGTGTCGCCGTCGCCGTCAAAGTCGACTTCCCTATATTTTGGCACTCAGAGGAAGAAACATGCTTATCTTCCCCAGTCCTTCGTCTTCTTCCTTCGTATTAACGATCCTCAGCTCAATTTGCACCAGATGGCATGCTTGCGTTTTCATTTGTCATGCTCATCATGGTGGTCCCTCGCTAGCTTCACGTATATCTCTGGACCACGTCCATCATGGTCAGCTAATCTGTCCTGGTCGTGTTTTACAAGGCTTTTACGGTAGTTTCCAATTCATGTCTTGCCTTTTTGCCTTCGTGTTCGCTAGAACATCGTTAGAGAGACCCTTTACAATACTAGATTTTTGCCCCACGCAAGGAACACAGATACGTACGAAACTCAGAAGAGATCCGGCGCCAATGGCCATGTAATTCAACCAGATAATCGGGGATGACGTCCATGGGAAGACGGAGGCGGCGGTCCTTCTTGCTGAATATGTCCTGGGTGACTTACAGTGCAAGATCAATTTGATTTCAGTTCAGAACCAAAGCCAAGTTGATAATGAACAATTCAGATGAATTATTGTGTGGTAAATCGGATTCTTTGGTCACCCAGAAGTCGAAAACAGGGGAAATTTATTCCCTGACTGAGTTCCAAAAACGGATAAAATCGCTTGATTTTTCAATCAAGCCCAATATTTGGAGTGAAAACCCTTCTCATCCTACGATAGAACAGACGAAAAACTCCGACATTCGACAACCTGCCCATTTGGCCAAGTCTATGTACTGTCCTATTTCATTCAATTCACATGGCACGTGACTTTTTAATTTCTCCGACAAATCTCCAAAATCCGCTAAAATCGAGAAAAAATTATTGCAAGGGTTTTTAAAAATCGGGTGTGACGCGTGACATAAATTGAACGAAATAGGGCAGTACTAGGCTCGGAGCAAGCCTGTCTCCGGTCCGCAAGCGGACATTCTCGGAGAGAGGCTTGGTCCAAACTCGGAAAAACAAGGCATGTCTTTCAACATGAATTCCTCTGTCATTTCAAGTCGGGTCCTTTCCATGTGTGCTGAGAATTTGTTCGCCATATGCTGGCGTCGAATTCCCTCGACTCAGGTTCGCGATAATGCGATTTCTTCCACTCTTATATCCAGAGTTTCACAGACAACTCTCCAGATCAATTCCTGGCAAACTCGAGATATTTTCGTTGAAATCAGCTGTTTTTATGGGCTCAATAGACACAGTGAATTATTTGGAAGGTATCTCCCTGCAAATGTTAAGTTGATATCCTTACCGTTCGTCCTCAAAATGTGCTCTTAGTGTTATAGCCACATCGGGATGCCTGTTTTGACGTGGCTGTCAGGACATTGATGCCAATCCTCTCAGCGTCCAAATCCGGCCAAATTTCTCTCTTGACCCTTACACACTCGGCTCTGAGCATATTAACCCAGAGTAAAGTTTCCTTGGCTTCATAAATGTACCCACTAAGATCTTGCCTCCTCAGAATTGTGATATAACAGACAGAAATAATATTATTCATGCACTTAGATCCGTGCTCTCCGCGTGAAAAGCCTACATCACCAGGCGGTTTTCAGGACCCTTTGGAACCCAAATGAAAATCTGAGGAGAGCAAATTGTCTGCGCACTTCGTATCTAAAATACGTGTCGATGCTCCAAAACATTTGACCCGGTTTTCGAGACAGCAGAACGAGCTGAACACATCCCCCATTTTCTTGATCTTGGCACAAGCCCCTTCTCAGAATCGTGCGTGGAACACGTGAATATCATGTGATCTGAGAACGGCTTGATCCGAACCTAGGGCAGTACTTGGAAGTCGCGTTGTTTGATTCAAGCTCACGTGGTCGCGCTCAGTCCATCAAAACAACACTTACAACGGAATCATTCAAATGCTACTTGCAGCCGACGCTCAAGAGGTGCAGAGCAGTGAAAAGCTCGCGAAGGGGTGCCGGGCTTTCGGCAGTCGTGGACCCCCGTGCAGGGTCAATTTCTCCCTCGATACCGTCGACGCAATCAGGTGCTGCGCGTATCATTGATGGTCAAGATAATCGGTGTATTCATTCTAGTGTTCATTTGGCGTTTGAACAGAACCTCGGCGGCCTAGGGAAAAGTGCACCCACAAGAACTAGCTGACATCCACCGAGACGAACCTGAATCAAGTACATGACAGCGGACAACACAAACAACAGTGGCAGGTTTGCGTCAGGCCCCGGATGAGAATGAATATCTTTTCGACAAATGGGATCCGAACACAAAGACGAGGTAATCCGATCTCAAGGACTGTCAATGGACGCCACAAGAATGAAAGATGGTACCACTAGTGCGACCTGATCCATATTACCATATCACAGATTTGATTGGAAACCACCTCGCAGCATGCGGTCAGCTTTCGGGCATGGAATAGGTTTCGTATGGGATTTCCGTTCGCCATTTGAATGCGGTGGGCTGTGGGTGCCATCTCGGTTCGCACTATTTCCACCAGTTTCCACCCTAGGTGTTCGCCTGAGCAGGACAAATCAAAGGGAATCCATGCCGCCCGAATTCCGCAATCTGGACGTCGTTCACTGGGAACTAGTTTGTACATCGAAAAAAATCTGTGGGATCGTATATCATGAGACCCGAAGCTGAGCAAGTGGCGAGGAGCCGCGGTGGAACATGGCACACGAAGCGCACGTTTCACAATCTACGGACCTGGCGGCCCACGCGAGACTCGTGCGACTCTGCCTGAACTGGCGAATTTAGCCACCATGCCAGCGGCGCGCCGATTAATACCGTGCGGTGGAACTTCCAACATGGACTCAAACGACCTCCTTTCCGGAATTTACTTACTTAGGAGGCGCAACTTCACTGGTGGCACGGCCACAAATCCACCCGCCTCGTGCTCTGGAGCCCCTAGGAATTATACAGGTCTCTGCGGTTCCATAAGGACTGTCACAGATCAGGCTAACCTGGAGTCTAGAATATCAATTGCCTGTCTGCACACAAGGAGGAATAGCTCGTCTATATCCTCCTGGCACGGAACTGAACGACAAGCTTGCCCATATTCTGCGGAAGGCCCGAAGTGTCGAGGCATAAAGCTCACCTTGCTTTGAGGTTCCTCGTCCCATCGGAATATACTTCTCGGACGACAGGCCTTTTAACGTTATTCCAATGGGAACCGCATTCCGCGTGGCGATTCATCATGCATTGTTGTACTCGTACCTGGATTACGACCTCCAGCTTCTGCAGAAGACTAAGATGATGTCTTTGTGTGCGGATCTATTCGCACGGCCGCGCATTTCTTCCAATTCGGTCCTTCCGCCCGTGCGTTCTGGCCTGACGAAGGCGAGCGATCATGATCGGGAAAATTAATAATTTCTCAATCTCTGTCCTTTTCTTTTGGATCCAAAATAACACCTCTTCCCCACACATAGGCTTGACCTTTGTAGTCGTTCAACTCAGACTCGCCTGCAGATGCACCCGCACGACCCGCACGACCCGCGCTTCGCGCATCTAATTAGGCTGAGTGTGGGCCTCAGCGACGCTCTTGTGGCCACCTCTGGTTCTTGCGAAGGTAATTCTGCCCGGAGCCGCAGCGATGTGAATTGAGAGTGATACTGGTAATGCACCTTCAAATTGACTCATTTGGTTTAAATTTTAGGCTTTGTCCTATCCTCGCCTTGCATAGGCATCAAGCCCTTGTGAGTTTGTGTGCTTTATTGCAGGTCCTTCTGCGGGAGAACTGCACAGGCTTTAACGTGCTGTGCCTGCGTGCATGCTCTGCGACCCCTGCACCATATCATTACTACGCGACACCGATTGGTCCAGATTCTGGGGAAATGGTGTCAAGTACAAATGCAAAAAATCACGAACCATACAATTGACCCACTCCTCAGCCTTCTGCCCTTCATCGAGCCCCGCAAATTCAAAGCGTTCATGTTGGCTCATATTTGCTGGCTCGGATTCGCAAGTAACGACATTTACTCACCGATCAAACAATCTGCTTCCGCGGAATCAATCAATGATTCAAACTGAGGTACTTTGGAGTCCTTGCCAGCTTTTGCGGGTTTGACCAAATATCCCACGTTGTTGAGCGTTCTCGCCCACTCATTTCTCTGATACGCACACCCATAATGCCAAGCATGATCGAAGCGGATGCCGGGACACGATCGACACCGCGATCATGATTCGCATGCCCCAAAAAGGCAGGTTCAACGCGCGGAAGCTATTCGCCGACGCAAACGCCCCGGTCGCACTATGGGGTTTGAACGGACAAATGAGTGACACTGGTGAGAGTGGTCGTGTGTTTCGTAGAATGTATAGTACAACACTTGGAAATGGCGTCCAGAAAGTACGGATGACTTGACTATCCGACGTTGTCATAGTGTCATGGGTTGAACGTGGGCCAGAAAGTATGGAGATTATAACTTGACTATCCAACGTTGTCGGACGAACGTGGGCAAGGATTTCAACCTCAACAGACGCCGTTCATCCTTCACCATCTCGGAACCAACTTCGAGTTGGAGCTAGCATGCCAGATGAATTCAAGCCGCTCGGACCCAGAGTCGGCGCCATCGTCACCGGCGCCTTGAACTTCGGGCCGAGCTGCTGTATTTGTTTAGTGTGGCCACAATATGAATGTGATGACCAGGACTCGACTACTGACGCGTTCTGTGATACCTGATTGCCAGACGACTGGGAGTATTGATTGCCTGGCTTCGAGTCAGGCAGCGTCGATCAAGATCGAATTGTGAGAATGTGAGAGTTCACACACGCGTAAAATGACTCAAACATATCCGCATGCGAGCGCGAGAGCATATAGTGTGGAGATCAGTGGCCGCAACACCTTATAAGGCTTTGAACTGAAACAAGAGTTTTATCTGACAAGGGTGAAGGCTTTTGTTGGTGATAGCGCCAGACCCATGCGTTTTGTTGTACTCACTCCAACAAAAAACTATTATTTATTTCAACAACAGTCGTTGGTTTTGAATCCCACAGACCCCTGTGCAAATGGCACAATCTCGAGCAGGCCGTTTCACAAATCCATTTGCCTACACTACACCGTTTCGCGCTCACTGCCCAATTTGGCATTCGTTGTTCGTCTGATGGCGTCGTCGATCATGATCGAGAAAGTTCACACTCACTTACGCAAAGTGACTCGGCCAGAAGTTTCCACACAGCTCCGCACGCGTACATAGTAACATACGCGTGGCCAACGCACATCATAAGTCCTTTTACCCAAATGGGTATTCATTCGTCGGTGGTGAAAACAACAAGTTTATTGTATTCGTTTGATGGACCATTGAATTACAAGGTAATTACAATAAATTCCACAGCAGCAGCAGCAGCAGCAGCAGCAAGGGCTGGATTTGTGTATGAATTGAAGCTCTGTCTGTGTTGATCATGAAGGCACAAAACCTGTGTGGTTGTTGCTGAATTGGAATTTGAGCTGAGACCACACCAAACGGCTATCCTAGCACCGACCCCAAATACCCAGGAAAATGCGGGACTCGAGACGGGTTACCATATATTAATTAAATTCAACCGTGTTGGGCGCTACGACATAAGCCCAGAGGGTAGAATAGAATATAGCCACTGGCTGTTTCCATGTGCACATAGGCACCGGAATGTCAAAGAAACAAGACGTAGATGTGGAGATAGATGGATACGCAAGCGCACCCGAGATGAAATAAATACGCGATTGACCTAAGATGGTGGCCACTTTGCACAGTCTCATGGCGCGGACACAGAGAGGATTTAAAGCAAAATTAAATTAAACCGGAATACCGCGTGGCTGCCGTGAAGAGATATTTTGAGCTGCCAGAGCTGTTGAGCTGTCGAATATGAGTGGGATTCTCCCGGGGCGTCAAGGCGATACCTCGGGGCGCTAAAATATGGGTCTTATAATATCTAAACTCGACCGCGGAGAACGTGGGTCCAGCGGGTGCAGAGAGCGGAAGGAAAACCGTAAAGTCATCGAGAACCATGGATGCCACGGAGGCAGAAAAAATAAGAAAGCACGGAAGTAACAAACCTTGGCAGTGTGAGTGTCGAATAAGCATGAACTGAAATGAGTGCGTTCACGGGTGAATTCGGGATCGGCCGAGCACGCGATGAGAGCCTCATTCGCGTGTCGCGTCTGAACCATGTGGTACGTCAGGCCTTTGCAGAGCGGGAAAGCAATGAAAGTGCTTGAGACGAATGGTGAAATGCGGAGAATAACAATGACAAAAATACATAGAGCGTAATTTTGATGAAAGCACGGAGAAATAAAAACCGTTGAACGATTTCAGGGTCAAAGACCTCAAAATAAAGGAAGGAACCGAGGTGGTGATTTGAGACGTGAATCAGGAACCGCCTGAGACTACCGCAGAACCCCGAAAACAAGCGGGACTTGCCGTGCTGAGAGAACAAATGTTGTTGTTTGAATTGCGTTGCACGGCGCAGCCACATATTGAGTCTTTGGCTTTGGCAGCAATTCCAAGAGAGGCCTTGTACATAGGAGAGATGGTAGAAGCAGTTATTTCGACCACGGAGAAATGGCATACACATGCAGCATAATTATAATTAGCATGTCAAAGAATGCGGAGAGGGACCAGATGAGCTGGGACGTGATGTGATGTGACAGAGAATTCCTTGCAACAGGGTCAACAACAGGGTCCAACGGTGCGAATTGAAAGGAACCAGGCTGAGGTGGAGGAAACGAGAGCTTGATTGATCGAATTTGAGGTAGCGATTGAATAAACTCGGAGACAACCGAACAGCTGTCGGGGTTGATGTCTAGGCACCGCTCGCAAGGTATGATCATGACGAAACAGGGTGCCCGGGCGGCATGCTACTGATGGCAGACAGTCTCCAGGATGGCGCTCTCGTAATATAGTAGAAAGCGAGAGTCTAAAGCCAGAGGAAAATCCGGAGGATGCTTAAGCAAAAAGACAACAAGAACAACAACGGAAACAGACGCCAGTTAGAGCTCGTTTGAGTCACTATGCTAGCAACCACACACGTACATCGAGACGTCGAAATTTAGAGCCTAGAATGGATAGGACAGAAATATCCCTGCCAGGCCCGTAATACTTGCCGTATACTCTCAGTGGGTGCCGGAAATCATCAAGGCAAAACGGGATTTTACTCCAAACGGAAGTCGCCGTCGAATAGACGTGGCCTGTGGTGGCAACCAAGGGGCAATCCAGTCCTTGTTTGAGGCAGTGCGGCCAGAGGGTGATTTGTCGCGCTTGAGAGAGCTAAGGTCGAGCCTGAAGTGCGCTTCCGCGTGGTGGATGCTACCGAGCGAGTCAGAAGAAAATTCGGAGATTTGCCGACGCCTGAGCGAAAAGGTGACGAGAACGGAAACGTTAATTTGAAGCTGGGGATAGCAACCCTCCTGAGTCCTGAGCGCGCGCACCTGTCATGCGCTCGGGGGTGAATTTTAATTGTGGAGACCCTAAAACGCACAAAAATATCTAGCGCTAGACCGAGAAAAGCAATGCACAATTCAGGAACCGGAGGAGTTGGAATATGGCAGCAAGAAATGACAGACAGGATAAAGTGCACCCGACCGAGCCCGAAATGCATGCCCCATTCTGCTGATGAGACCGAAAGCGCATCCGATCTCGGCGACGGAGCGAAAATAGGCGAATATTGTAGCGAGGGGATTAAAAGGAAAATTCGGGCTGCTTTGAAGTTAGTCAGGGTTGCTCGCAATTGCGAAAATCGGTTGTCTGGCTGAGCACGGAGGAACCCCAGGCCAACGGAATTGCATCTTCGGGGGCCTTCGAGCCTTGGATGGAAAAACTCAGAGAAGTGGACCGGTGATATTGATTTCCAGTCCAGCAATCCTGGTTCCTTGATTGAAGTTGATGGCGGATTGACGGCGGACGTCGGGATTTGTTTGGTTCTAACGCCTTTGCCCTGCTATGCAAATAACGCTGCTCCGAGTCTTGCTGCCAACGTGTCCCTTCTTTGGTCTCGTCTAGTCATCCACTGCACCAGCAATGTACTCTACTGGGTGGATTGAACGGCCGGAAAAGCCAGCGTCTCCCGCCGTGCGGCAAAGACCATCAAGAAACGAAAATTTTGACGACAAAGAAGCGCAGTTTCATCTTCCACTGGCTACCCGAAATGAAGTGTTGACGACGTCGGTTACGCGTGTACACGAGCCTCACTCTGTGCTGGAATAGAATACTTCCCACTCTGGCCGACTGCGGCAATTTTCTTTTTTCAAAGCGATCGTCACAAGGAAAACTCAGTATACCACGATCGTTGGGGCTCCAGATGTGCTGGGACGAATTAATGGTCACCCGAGGCAAATTTTCCAGGCAGATGAGCTCGAACATCGAAGCCAGGGTCATCTGAGGTCATCTATGTCGACTGCATCCCCACGCTCTCAATATTCGAGAAATTCGACTGGAATCCATTCATGCGCTGGTATCTGCGGCCATACGGGCTGAGGCAAAGGTATATTCGTCCCATGCGGAGGTATATTCGCCTCCTCAATCCTCCGCGATCCCCCACGGGACCCATTTCGCCCCGAATATTACTTTGGGCCCGACTTTATCGAACGTACCTGCGCGCGCCCTCCTCGTGCTGAGCAAAGCTTTGGAATAGTGGGGCCACCAGGCTATTCGAATTCAAGGACGCAAGCCTATGACGAAAACAAAACCGCGGGGATGGATGGCGCTAACCCACGCCTTGTTCCCAATTCGGAAGTGCCCAATCGAACATTCCAAAAACTGCGACCCAGCATTTTGGCACCAAGCGAGGCGAACCAGATCTACCCATCCCGATACGCGCGTGTTGATGCTTGCCTTGGTTCCGTAAACGTGAAAGTCTGTGGCGATGTGGGCGCTCTATAAAGACACTGGCACAAATCTCGGCAAGGGGTCCGCATTACCGATTCCACTCACTCCGCGATATCTCATCCTCCTCCGAATTCCCGAGCGCTACCAACCTTCCGGCGACCTTCTGAATCGCGACTCGACCTCGAGCAGCCCGCTTTGCGTTGCATAACCTTTCAAGTCGATCTCGAACCCCCCAAGAAAACAGTAGGATGCCTGCAGAACGTAGTCGTGGTTCGCGTCGCACTGGAGCAGACGGTTAGTACACTTCTCCATTCCCTTTTATTCTCCCATTTTCCCCTTTCATTTCGAGTACACGCGCTCACTCCGTGCGACAGGCGACCAGCTTGTGTGGACAGAGCCTGCCCTCGCGCCCGGCATCGCATTCGCGACGACCTTGACGCCCGGCGCGTTCGAGCCCGAGTCCCCTTGCGCGTCCCAATGCGGCGTTTTCTCCGCTTTCGACTTCGAGCCCCCGACGCTGATCGAGATGAAACCCGAGCCCGAGCCCGCTACACCTGCCCCGACGACGACGTTCTTCTTCTTCGACGCCCCGCCTTCCGACGAGTCCAAGCCCAAACGCGCGTCACACAAGCGCAAGCAGACCCCGCCTCCTCCCACTCTTTCCTCTCCCTCCTCCCCTGATGCTGTAGAGCCCGATTCCGACTCTGCCTCGCCTGCGGGAACGGGTGCGCCCACCCCCGCAGCGCACATCCCCGCCCGCCCAACGCCTTCATCCTCTTCCGCTCGTCCTTCATCCGCGCCGGCGCCGTCCCCGCACACATCGAGTCCTCGCACGCGTCCCTGAGCTCCATCGCCGGCCTCACCTGGGCCAAGCTCCCCGAGCCCGAGAAGGCGCTCTGGTACGCGCGCGCGAAGGAGGAGCGCGAGCGCCATCGGGAGCGGTTCCCCGGGTATGCGTTTCGGCCGCGGCACCGCACGACGTCGACTACGTCTGCGGCGAATTCGGCGTCGGACGCGGATTGCGAGGATAGTGGGGGCGGCGGCACGGACAAGGAAGCGAAGCAGCCGCGGAAAAGACAGCAGCGCGAGGTGCCGCCGGCGGACCGCGCGCGCCAGGCACACATTGCGTCGCTGCTGCTCACCGGCCTCTCTGGCTCCGCGCTCGACGAGGCCATCGGGCGCTTTGACGCGGAGCGCAAGGAGCGCGGGGAAGGCGGGATGGAGGTGCGATTTGGGGCTGTCGAGACGCCTGAAGGGCGCATGGAGGGATGTGAGAAGGTGAAGGCCGAGAAGGAGACGGCGGTGAGGAGGAGTACAGGACAGGCGCAGAAGAGGCGCGCGAGTGCGAAGGCGACCAAAACGAAGGAGGAGAGCAAGGACACGACCACCTCGAAGCGCCGCCGTGTGTTGCCCCCCTCGACACCCATAGACACGACGTCCCCCTTCGCATTCGCGTTTGACAACCTTTCGCCCTCTACCCCCGTCGACGATTTCGCCTTTGACTGGCCCTACGCCTCATCCCCCTCGCCGTCCTCCCCCGCGACCCCATGGGGCTTCCCCCTTCTGCCTTCGACCTCCCCGCCTCGCCCTGCCCTTCGACGCCCTTCGACTCCTACCCGCCTTCGCCCGCACTCTCACACGCGTCTCCCTCGAGCTCCTCCTCGTCGTGGAGCTCCCTTGAGGACCTCTCGCTGTCCTCGAGCTCTCTCCATCCTCGCACGCCCCCACCTCACACGGTCCCTCGCCCCTCTCCGCCTGCTCCTCGATGTCCTCCATTGGGGGCGATCTGTCGTCCCTCTCCTCCCTCGATCACGATTCCATGTCCGCGTCCTTCGCGATGTACGACGGCTGCGCAAGCACTGCCGCGCTATTGCCGCCGTACGACCTCGACCTCGGTTTGGCTTTAACAACGTCGGCATGGACAGCGGGTACCTGACCAGCTACTTGGAGGCGGGCGCGGACGCGACCGTCGTGTGGTAGTCTCGTCGCGGCTCGAGACTCCATGCAGGAGTACGAGCCGGCTACGACGGAGGCGAGGCCATTCATTTCCTCCCCTCCCTCTCGACGCACGGAGGTGGCGCTCGTCGGGCCCCCCTCCTCTCTCGCTGCTGAAGCGCCGCGCCGCGCCGCGTTGTACCTTGGATGTATATAGCCTCGGATGGATCTTGTTGTACGGATGGATTCTGCGTCTGGATTGTTGTTGTACCGCTACCACCCCACTCCCACTTCTACCACCGCTGCCGGCCATCCCGCTCCCTCCCTCCTCCGTCTTTACCCGATAATATCCTTATCTGTACTCTATCGCGCTGCCCCCTCTCTTCCTCGCTTCATTCCGTCTATCGCACGCCTGCGCTGCGCCGCCCCATCTCATCTTGTGTACCCTACCACTCTCAGTATACTTGCAATAGACGGATTCTCTCTCTCCACACGGTTTCTTTCTTTCCCTCATTCATTCTCCCGCTTACATCCCCAATTTTCCCGTCCTTCCTTTTTTGGGGGGCAGCGAGGGAAAGTAAGCTCCCGCACCACATGCTGCCTCGAGGGACCAAAACGGAATAACGGTAAATCTCATCATCTACCTCCGGCGGTGGCGGAATTTCTGATTAGATTGTCTTGTTCTCGTCCCGGTAACCGGACCGCGGGATTTGGATTGCTCCCAGCCGCACAATTGATTTTGGATTAATTTATTTTCATTGATGGTGGGATTGCTCGAAGTGGCGTTTTCAGGAACAAGGGCAGAGGGGAAGCGGAGCGGGGGTGTGGATGCACGGGAGTTGCGGACGGAGAGCAAGCTAGTCTGGGCTATGGGCTAGAGCAAGGAGCGAGAATGTCGGCCGATGGAAATGGGGCGGTATGTCGTTTCCATCTCCACTTTGTCTTTTGACAGACGGACAGTTTTCTCGGGGTTTTCCCGACGCCTGCGATGACGTTGGGCACTTCACGTCGACAGGCGGCACGGGCTCGGACGCAACCGAATGCGCCGACCTCTGCCCCACCTGCCAGTGGGGCGACGTGCCGACATCATGCGAGCATCTGTGATGGCGGGATCTACGCAAAGGCGTCGGGTAGATATGACGAGGGGTTGTGGCGATGAGCGGGAGCAATGGATGCATTGTTTTGGTCCCGCTTTGTGCCTCGGCATTGATATTGCGAGTTTGAAGGTTGAGTGCTTTTTTCTTTATTTCTGGCCAGGCTCTCGATGATTCATTCATCTTTACCTCTATGCTTTCGATTCAGATCTTGGTTGCATTTAACGTTTCAATAGTTGGACGAGCTGGTAATGCATGTGATACGAAGGTTCACCAAGAGAGAGAAGATGAGCCGGAATCTGCCGGTACCAACTTCATTCAATTTGGCACATCCATGGACCCCACAAGCCGCCCTACCCCCGACGATTAATATCGATATTCCAAGCGACCTTTCCTGAGGTTTCAGTTGTATTTAGATCACTCACATTGACCCAAACGGGAATCTTCAAAGGATTGGATTGGATTGGTCGCCAGACGTTGAATTGGCCGTCATTGCGAGGTAAGCTTGTCGCCTATAGGGGGATGTGTCGTGATTCTCTTTAAGTTTAGCCGCCGAACAATCGTGAATCCACTCACGGAGCAGAAGTGTCTCGAGGCCAGACCCCTACCTCAAACCCGGGCTGCCCGTTTCAGTGCCGAGACGTTCTACGACTTGGGGTGGTGTAGATTCCCGGCGGTCCCAAAATGGGAGGCGGGGTATCCTATTTTGGACTTGAGCGCTTAGGAAGCAAGTTCCTCGAATGGGCCTCGATATCACGAGGCGGCGCCAACCTGCGCCACGATGCGGAGCCGTCCATCGAGTTCGAATTGTTCAATCGTGGAATATGACCTATGAAATGTTCAGAACAACTTCTTGTCAGCTTGCTTGCATTTTCTACGTTCACCTGCGGTTGTGGTGCCGGAGAAGGGCAGCATCCAGATGACCATGGGCGCCAAAATGAGCTTCAAACCAATCACCTTCAGGTCCGTCGTTTTATCGATTCGCGACATCTCCTGAGACATTGGGTTGAACTGCACGCGGCGTCTGTTTCGAGGGTATAACGTGTAAGCATTTGGTTCAGATATTAAAAGTTCATGTATCAGAGTGAGCGACGTTGCGCCGTTGCCCGGTCTGTCTCTTGATTGCTCGTGAGTCGTCTTTGTACAGGTGAGTAAAATTGCTGCCAAGGTGTGTACCAAAAATCAATCACGACGGCGGCGTCTCCGCTTTCGGACAGGACGATAGTGTTGGTGGTGATGTGAGAGATGATTGATTTCGAACGTTGTGGAAATGGGGTGCTGATTTTACCGAAGGTCTTTGTTACATTCATCGCCTGTCGTACTCGTCTTTGTCGGAGGGTGCTTCGTTCATGTCAAACCTCGTCTAGCCTGATTGAAATGGGGTGTCGATTTCTGATGGCCTTAGTCGCCGGCTGCACTCGCTCACTCACATCGTACGAGGGAAGTGATTCCCATATACACTTGAAATACTGCACGGACAGATCCTCTTGAGACACTGACATGTGAGAATTGGAGGGCTTGAGATCGCTTCGATATCTAACTTCATCCTCGCATGGGTACGCCGTCCGGTAAACTTTAAATCTGCATCTCTTGTCCCTCTGTGGATGGCAGCGAGATCGTTGCCCGACGGTGATTAAGACGGCAGATGCGCGACTAGAATGAGATAGACTGCGATAGTGGACCGGGCCATAGACCGCGGTGGTGTGCGGACCGTTTGACCGAGATGGAGTCGGTGAACACGACCCGGGCGCTAGCCTTGGGAGCGAATACCGAGGAGGCTTGAGGGACTATGTACATTAGGGCGATTTTTAGGTGCATCGTGGTGGAGCATCCAGTGGCGAAGACCTGCGCACAGCCGAATATGCAGACGGGGAGAACGTTGCAGCCGAATAATGTTGAACGGTGGCAGCCGAACACTGAAGCTGACGACGATATCACAGAGTACAGTTGCATCTGAGAAGTGGCTTGGACGTTGATTAGGTTCAAGGAGGCGGTGTGTATTATAGCCAGCAGGCTACCTTGTTTTCTTGCGAGATGAAGCGATGTGGAAACGGACCGTGATTTGGTGTTTATTTGAGTACAAGGGATCGTCTTCTATCTTTTGATGGACAAGACAAGATATTCTCGTCGATTCATTTATTGGCCGACGCATTGTATCCCACACATAAATTATAGGCTAGTGCAATGTCGATAGGTAGCCGGGTTACTGATATGGGGAACTTTGTCTTCGTGTGGGTAAACAGTCGGTTCATCTATTCGCACGCTGCAATCACAGGTCATTCGGTGGATGTAGGTCCTCTCCCTAGAAGCGCGGACGATGAGCCAACGAGAGCGAGCGGCGGTATTAATAACGCCTCTCCATATGCCGTGCCGCCGAAATACTAGAAACCGAAGGCATAATATGACATGGGTGAGGGAATATTAGGGCATCCCATTAGACGATTAGATAGATAGATGGCCGGCGGAATACAAAGACAAGCCAGAAGATGTTCAATTCTCTCAGCCCCAACACCGGGAGGTCAGGTGTGCCGTGATATGCATGAAATGATGACGAAGTTTGAGCGAAGAGGCAAAGGTGCAAAGACGTCGAAGGAAGACCCAGAGAAAGATAGCACGATGCCGACGCCAGCGCCCGCACGTCAGAAACTCCGCCAGTATATATTCCCCGACCCGAGTCCGCTCCGCGTGATTTCTCCGACGATGTCAGAAGAGCCTACGTGGGACTCCGGAAAGTAAAGCCAGAGAGGGAGAGGTCGTCCAGGAACGCAAAACGTGGAGCGCGAAATCCCAGCGTGACAGACAAGAAGGCCCATTTCGGGCCCATTTGCAATTGGGCAATATAAGAGTTTGTGATTTGGGAACCAGGGGAACGAAAATGGGACAAGGGAAAATAAAGTATAAAGTTTGTGATCACTGGGCCGCTAGTGAGATATCTGCAGCGCCGCGGGAAGACAGGGCACACGTCGGCCGGGTGGGAAGGGTAGGGATGTCACCGTAGCACATCGGAACAGGTCGTAGGTTCAGATCAAGGATGATGATCGAAGGCGTCGGCTAGCTGGTCGGTGCGTAAAATCGGCCTCGAGGCTCGCATACAAAGGGCAAAATTCTTGCCATAAACGTCTGCAAAGTACCACTTGACCGTCGGCGGCCCAGAACCATTGATCAGGACGCCTCGAGGCTTGAGCTCGTCGGCTAAGCTGATGGGCGGCCACCTGCCAAATGCGGAAGAGGGGCGGCGGAGCACGTGCTTGCAAAGTGGAAGGAAGGCGCGGAGCGGGTGGCGCTGGGACAGAGAGAAGAACGATGGTGACCCAACGGCTACCAGATATGTTTAGTTGGATGTGGGTGCGATCGATCGAGGTGAAGGATTTTCGCTTCGTCGGGTGTGGCTTTGTGGGCTCGCGGCCTCGAGGCGGTGATCGTAAGGGGATGGCAAGATGATGATCTAACAGAGCCTCGAGGCGCAAGCAGACATGATCGAACGCACACCGACATGGTTGGAACCTGACGCTGACCGTGCCTGAGTGAAAATCCAGGTGACAGGTACACCGAAGATAGGACACCAGCGCGCTCATTTTTTGGAAGCGAGAAATTGCGGGCAAATGGCGCGGATCGTCTCCCGACGAGAAGAATTCGAGGAACCGGCAAGTTGGAGCGTGTTCAGGAAGCAAGTCCGAGAGGCTCACCTGGACGGATATTCGCCACATTCGGGTTCTCGAATTGGCGAGGTGAAGGACGTGAACGCTTGTTAGTATTAGTGTCATGATCCGTGCTGAGCTTTTCGAAAACTCGAGGAAGCGATTGAGACGGCTGGAGTTGGCAACGAGGGCGAGCTATTCGGATATTCCGGCGGCTCCAGTTAACGGATCTTCAAGCTACTTCCAGACGACTCGCACGAAGAGGCGAAAGCCTAAAGGTAACTAGTCAATGTGAAATGTGACGCTGACGTGGAATTGACGGTGTGGACCACAGGGAGAGAACACGAGACCATCCCAAGCCGTTAGGCTATGTCTGACAGCTGATAAATTCCGGCGCTATTTGGTCCAAGAAACATTTAAATGGCAAAGGACTTGCTACCGCTAAGTGTGGTCCAAAATCGAGCGAGACGATCACCTACTAATAAGAGGTTTGGAAAAAAAGGAAAGCCGCTCTTGCAGGCGACTACATTCTTGGGAATTGTACGACCACGACGAAGCATCGCGGATCGGCCGTTGGCGGCCACAGTCGCACGACAGGGAAAATTGGTACACCATGAGTATGGAGGAGACTGGTTGTTGAAGGCTTGAGATCCAGAGGACTTTGTCATTGTCAAAGAACGACTCAAAGCGGCTCCGATATTGGAGGCAGAGTGGAGCGGTCAACGTCTTGAGTTGTGTCATAAAATCGCTGCATTGGGCGAATAGAAAGCAGGAACTCAGGAAAAAAGTAAAACAGGGCATTGGACGATTTCGAGGTGGGCAAAGGTGGTGGCAAAGTGAGAAAGAAAGAGAAGGGTGACTCGGACCGTGACTCCATCACGCGATCACGGGCGCTTAATCACTCTTACCGTACCACACTGTGACGTGGGGAGCATGGCCGAAGCTCACCCGCATCTGACCGAGTACTCTGCGCTCCTAGCGAAACCCAAAGAGATATTCGTTACCTCAGCCTATTGGTATCCCTTCAAGGTCGAGACCACCCATGTTTTTCCTTTATTCAGTCGTACTGACCTTTCTGCGCAGGGGATCTATTTCTGCCTGCGGCACCGATATCTGTGGCCGCTGCTGCGTGCCAGGTTCATCCCATGTCTCATTATATCCATTATCGTCCTCCCCACGCTCTTTATATTCACATATCTACCCCAAGTCGCGTTTCTCGCGATCTTTCAGGGAAATCTCGCGTGGTTCAATGCGGTGTTCCTCGTCCTTGGTGAGGCCGCGGCTATCATCGCGCTCCTCTTTGAGGCCTTCTTTGTCGACGAAACGCTCGTCAAAATTTTCGACGCCGTGAGTTGCAGCGCCCACGAATTCCGAATTTCGTCTCGGCGTCTAATAACCCAGATACGCAGGTCCTAGTCAGCCAAGGCTTCGCGGACCTCGTCGCCCACCGGCGTGTCATAATTCCAGACGCCCCCGATCCTGTACAACAGCTCGGGCCCGCCACAAAATCCGCCATTTACTCCCCCTTCTCCCTCCGCCTCAGCCTCGAATTCGTCCTCTTCCTCCCCCTCACATTCATCCCGCTCGCCGGAGGCCCGCTCTACTGCCTCGTCCTCGGCCGCCGTGCTGGCCCGTTCCAGCACTGGCGCTACTTCAAGCTCCTGGACCTGACGCCGAAGCAAAGGGACGCGTTTATTCGGAAGAGGCAATGGAAGTACACGTGGTTTGGAATGGTCGCGCTGCTGCTGCAGCTGGTCCCGGTGTTCTGCATGCTGTTTTTGCTCACGACCGCTGCGGGTGCTGCGTTGTGGGCGGCGGACTTGAACCGGAAGAAGATCCGCGAGCGTGAAGGCGGACCAACGATTCCTGTCGAGGCTTGATGCGCGCCAAAGCGCCGCGAGCTTATCCGACAATGAATATAAATAATCCCATAGACCCTGTTGTGCTGTTCCACTGGAGCCGGCTCTATCTTGGATCCCCGCTTGTAATGTCTCTGTTTCAAAACTCTAACTCCACCTAATATATTGATTTTCTGGTCTTCCTTCGTAACATCCGCAGACAGTTCGATCGTTCCTTGAGAATTATAGTGGGCAGTACGCACATTACTCTGGGTTGTGCCTGAACCCTGCAAGAACACCCGCGTTCCGATTTCACACGAAATCGTGCTTCTTTTCATGGCGGATCTTACGAAACCTTGCCACGGTTCAACGTCCAACGTTCAAACTTCAAAGAGCTCAAGAACTTGAAATCCAGCATCACAACAAAAGCGAAATGATTGAAGAGTCCCTATATAACATTTTTGCTTTCCTTTCCGTCATTACTATGTACTTTATCGAAGAACCTATTTAGTGCGACATAGGATAGATATACAGGGTGTAAGTGAATAAGTGAAATTATGAGATATTCTGAGATGTAGAGAGACCTGAGCCCACACGCCTCGCCATAACCGCTTCCACGCGTCAAACACCCACCCCCGCCATCGCGTCGCGTCCCTCCCACGCCGAATACGTCTCCCGCGGCGTCTCCTTCCAATACCCCAACTCGATCCGCAGCCCCCCCGCGATCTGGTCCCCAAGATGCTTCAGCATATTGAACTGCCTAGTCCTCGGGAACTCAATCTTTACGCGGGTAAGGGGGCGTCCCGTCTCCGCGCGCAGCTGCACAAAGTTGAATACAACGCTGTCGGCGAGGTGGCACCCCATAACCTCCAGCCGCGTCAGGAATGGCGCGGGGCACTCGTCCGACGCGATCGAGACAGAGACCGCAAGGCGCTCCGGATCGGGTGGCGTGAGGAGGCGCAGGATGTCGTCCGCGACCGGGGTCGGGCCCCAGCCGTCGGAGACGTTGTTTAGGGATAGGGGCGATGGGGAAGGCGACGGCGTGTACGGGTCGTAGTTCGCGCTCTGCAGCCGCAGGACCGTGAGCGCCGGCAGAAGCTCGACGCAGTGCGCGAACGCGCTTTTCGTGAGGCCCTGGATGTCGAGGCTGAGGGTGTGGATCTCGGCAAAGGAGAAGAGGGAGACGAATGGGAGCTCGGGGGTGCCGTACTTCGGCCCGCAGTAGTCGAATCGCTTCAGCGCGGGGAGGTGTAAGGAGCGGAAGAACGCGACGGCGTTGCTCTGGGAGTGCTCGCGATTGTCGACGGTGAAGTCGGTGAGGCGGCTGAGGAGGAGCGGGGGCCGCGAATTGGAGTTGGAATCGGAGCCATCTGGCGAAAGGGAGTCGGGCGCGGGAGTGAGGCATATGGTACATTTCTTTAGGTTGGGACATTGGCCGAGGATGATGAGGGCGACGGCGGTGGTCATTCGATAGCTGTTGTCCTTCTTGGCGGACCCAGCGGTTAAACTGAGGGACCGGAGTAGCGGCCACGGAAGGGTGAGAGCGAGGAAGTTCCCGCCAAGGGAAGCGAACGATGCGCTGCGAATGGATGGGGTGCGGATAAAATTGACGGGTTCCCAGGGGATTGCGAGGGGTTTGACGACGTTCATCCAGGTGCCCTCGCCAACCGACGTGAACCGGATAGACTCGAGTATCGGCACATCCGACGGGCGGAGATTCGTGAGAGGCGTAAGGGTAGTGTGTGGCGCCAGCGTAATGTTCATGTGCTTCCAGCGCTGCGAGAAATTCGTGAGGACATCGATCATAGTCGCAACGTTGTCTGACCCCTCCTCGCACACCGCGGAAACGGCCAGAGTGATGGAAAGCGGGACAGCACCGGATCGCGAGAGCCAAGTATCGACCGCGGAGCACATTTTTCGGATCCTGGAGGTATTGGGCACCACGACGTGCAGCGACGCCCACAAACTCGGCGTCGTCAGTGCGATTCTCCGCCAGCCCGAGCAGACGTGCGTCAGCAGCAAGGGTGCCTCTTGGGAGTTCATTACAGGATTCCCCGAAGACGGCAGACATGCGATGAAAATCTCGCGGATAACGTCTTCGGGCAGCCTACGCAACAGCGACACGAGCGCCTGGTGGGCGTCAATGGCCTCGTGCAGCGCCTCGGACTGAGTCATGAGCAAGGCCTGCATGCGTGCGATCTCCTGAGTCACTTCCGCAAAGTCTTTCCTCAGTCCTGACAGAAACTGCCTAATGGCGTCGCACTCTGCATCGGACGGCACCGTATTGGTGCAAAGCAGGCGACTGAATGGGGACTCGCGCTGTGATGTGCTTCCTCGCACTAGGCCTGAGTGAGTATCAGGTAGCTTCCAGGAAGAGCAGAGTATACCTCGAGGATCCTGCATACTCAGCGGCCTAGAGACAAGGGAGAAGGAAGAAGGTCCGAGCGAGGACGATGGTGGGCCTAAAAATCGCCCATATCGTGTCGCTTTGCAAATTGCAAGAGTGATTGGCGATGTGACCGGACCGCAGCTGATGGATACCTTATGTCTTTCCTTTTTCGGTGCTCGTTTGCCAACAATTACGCCTTCTTTCGGAGTTGAAATTAGAGTTATTAGCTCCTGTACCAGTCACTCGGGTGGGCCCTGCTTCCTCTTTTTTTGCCCATCTCTGCCCCCAGGAAAAATCTCACTACCCTCGTTCATTTTGGGTCCTCAAGGCTGCGCAATGAAATTGCCGTCCTCTGGATAGTATTCAAGGCATAGTGCCTCAGAAGTGTTGGCGCTGTGAGGCCGACTATACATCGCTTGACGATCCAAACGGCAACCCCATCATGGCCTGATACAAGTAACCTCATTAGGCCGCGTCCGTATCAAAGCGTCCAAGCGTCAAGGTACCGGAAGGTACCGCCCAAAAGATGTAGCCAGCTGCTTGGACGCCCTGTCTTTGATCTCTCCAGATAGTCTGGATTCTTTCCCTTTACGGGCGCAGGTTTATGTTGATATCGCTTCCACCGTCGTGCTGGCCAACGCATCCCGTTTACCATCCGCCTCAGTCTGAAACCTGTGATTAATCACAGTCACCTGAAGATCCGCAGTCCCCGTTTTCTTTGTGAAGCAAAGATAGAGCTGTATAACGCATAACTTATCCTTCCTGGGACCAACGTCAACGAATATCCAAGTTTCCGTCTGGCCCATGGCAGCGGTTGCGTTCAAGGTGCGTCCAGAGGCTTGATTCAGACCGAGGAGTTCACTATTCAGGCACAGGCTCATATGTACCTCACGCCATCGTTTTGAAACCCATTTCGTCTTCAACCTTCGCCTCGCTGGGGAAAAGCGTTGGTCTGTCGTCGAGTAGGGTCGGCGATAATCGGGCTCGAGGTCGGATTTGGACAAGACAAGACAAGACAAGACAAGATCCTCCAAAGAAAATGAGGGGTGTCCGCGGCGACATCGGATTTTATATCCCCCCAACAAGTGCGTGATCCCGCTCAGCCATTTCATCGATTGATGCTTTCATGATATCGAGCCCAGATTTTTGCAGTAATCCGGGCTATCTACTCTCGACGTGGGCATTTCCCATGCACTGTCGGACTCGGCGAGTGATATCATGTCAGTCGATTTCCAGGATCGGCTTGAGAGCCTACACATACGCGTCCGCGGTTCATCACTTTAAATATTTGTGTCGTCCAGAGGTCTTTTTGACCGGGACGACAAGGAAAATGGTATGTTTCGAGGTCTGAAGGTTTCTTTCTGGTCGTTCGACGTCCCGTGTGGATAACAAATCGGTCCGGCATAGAAGCCGAGAAGGTGTGATATTGGTTACTTGTTCAGTTCATTGCTAAGGCCTATAAACATAGTACCGTGAGGTTATTTGACGCGAGTTGAAGTCAAAATCGTACAAGCACAATCTGGTCTTCTGGTCACCTTCGATGCCGAAGTCCAGAAAGATGCTGACGGGCTAGAAGGTGCGACCCAGGTGTTTGAACATGCTCATGAATCTGTGAACTCCGCCTGAACACACCGTACTTTTGGTTGGTTTCTGGATCGAAACATTCTGGATCGCGGATTATTCCACTGAATCTTCGAAGGGTCTTCACGTGAGTCATGTATTTGACTTATAGCGGGCCCTCAGAGCAAGCTCGGCTTGTCATATAGTTTACCATACATCCGCGTCGGGCAGAACTCGGCTGGAGTCAGCTTCGGGCGGAATTATATGAAGCTGAACGTCGGGACTCGATGATCGAGCTGACTGACCTGCGCAACATGACCTCACGTGAGAGGGATGCTCAGTCTGCGTGTTGCTTATACTGGACTGACTTGACTAAGTTTATTTCGATGCCAGTACCTGGAAATACGACGCACGCGGACGGTCAAGGAGCTTTGATCAGTGGGTTTTGTAATTAGGTATGCGACTGAATTTCCAGGCATCATCGTGGTTGCAGACCGGGTTTCTGTGAAAGACGGTTGTTTCAGCAAGGACCTGGCGATTAGTTGAACGGTACGGTCATCGGTCAAGATACATAAGACGCTTTGTAATCTAGCGGTGTCCCGTCGCATTCGGCAACCATAACATTTGGCGATGCCGTCCCAGTGTCAAACTAAAGTACGTGCCGTGTATCCCCGCCCGTCCAGTCCTAGCGCATATATTAGCCCTAGAAATCCTGCAATCAACTTCAACAAATTCTGACCTCACTTTCAAGCTGAAACATATCCTACCATGTCCCCCTCAGTCCTTCTCATCGGTGCTAGCGGCGCTCTCGGCCGCCCGCTCGTCGAAGAATTCCAGAGACAACGCGCCCGCTTCAACCGCGTCGCGGTTTTATCCGACCCAGCCAAGGTTCATAAATTCGAGGAAGTGAAGAACAACGGCATCGAGGTCATCAGTGGGTCATTCCTCAACTTCGAGTGCTACCAGGGTGCGCTCGCCCCCTCTTTTATTCTTGAATTGGCACAGCAGAAGTGAAAGAACACAGGTTTCGATGTTGTCGTCTCCCTCACTGGGAACGGTGCGATGCGCCTCCAGCCCGCCATGATCGAAGCCGCCGTCGCAGGCGGCGTACGTCACTTCTACCCCTCCGAATTTGGGACCGATATCAATCGCAACAACAACTGGCAGTTTCGTTATTTCCGCGACAAGGTCGCGACGCGGGACCACCTCGCCGCGACGGCCAGGGCATTCCCCGACTTCCACTACACGCTGATGCTCACAGGAGCGTTCTCCGAGTGGGCGGCAGGGCCGTTCAGCGGCGTTGACCTCGAGAAGCATATAGTGAAGGCGTACGGATTTCTTGAGGCGGAGATTTCGGTCACGGCCATGAAAGAGTGCGTTTTTTCTTGTTGGATGAAAAATCGTGGTAGCTGATCCACCTTTCCCTCTAGCATCGTGCGCTACACCGTCGACTCCATCTTCCTCCCGTTCCCGGCAGGGAAGTCGCGCCGGGACATCCGCATCCGCGGCGACCATCTGACTTGGGCGCAGCTCATCGCCCTGCTCGAGGAGGTCCAGGGTGTGAAATACAAGGCAACATTCATTGACCCACAGGAGGCCGCCAACAAGCAGGAGGAGGCCCGCCAGCGCGGGGACGAGGAGGGGGAGCTCATGTGGGCGGGCAAGACTCTTGGGCCGGCAGGGAGGGTGGTTATTCCGCTCCCGTTGGACAACGACAAGTTTGACTTCAAACCGGAGTCCCTTAGAGCAATTTTGGAGCAGGTGTTGAAGGGGAACTGAGAAAGGCAGCGGAAACTTGAGTTTGAGCAATAGACTAGTGGATGTGCTTTTAGACAGTAAGGCTGTACGTCCGAATCGTACCGCAGCCTTTGAGGAATCCAAATTTATAAAGAATTCGATCTGGAGCGAGAACTTGCGATTTAAGCCCATTGAATTATCCAATCCTGAGCAGCTGTAAGCTGAGATCTAGAACCGAACCAGAGAATGTGGTCAAGAAAGCGTGACTGTAGGCACACAGCGAAAAAAGGGAGAAAGTAAACCAATAAACCTAATTCTAAGCCAGTTCGTGGATTTCAAAAATTCGCGGAGGATGGCCACGCACTGTCAGTCCTAGAAAGCACTTCGACGAGCAGTTCTAGAAACATCTTCGAAAATTCTCAACTGTAAGTGGAGCTTGAAATGGTTTGTAATGGCTGGGACAGAGGACGCAAAAACGAGAAAATCTCAAGACCAAAGCCCATGCCAAAGCAAACTGTTCGCAATAAATTCAACCGAGTTGAGAGGCTCCTCACGAGTACCCACTCAGAGTTTGTCTCATTTCGCCTGCTAGACTCGTAACCAGCCTGCCTACGAGTGGCAACAAATGTTGCGAGTACGTTGCCGTAGGGAGTGCTCGTCACAATTTTTGCCACTCGTAGGCAGGCTGGTCACAACCCTATTCGCCTTCGTCCTCGAGTCTTTCACCCGCTCTCAGGTTGTAAGTTCGTAACACCACCGAATACCCACCCTTGTGTGAGTCACTAACATATTCAAGCATCGATGTATGGACCATATACATAGAACTCTCTGTGAAATATGCAACAAGAATTTCAGCCAAAATGAACTGTACCCAATCGCACGGACTGCTCGATACTATCTATTTCATCCCAAAACATATGTTGCAAGTCACCCCAATTCCGATATGATTTCACTGAGCCTCCCAGTCCCATTTCACCACTTCCAGGTTCAAGGTCTGTCTGGATTTTCCCAATGTCTCGAGCAACCTGGCAATTTGAGTTGAAGCGTCTCCGAGACCATCACCGTGCGCTGCGAATGGTGTCGAACTACCATGTATGTGTTGCTCAGTCGGCTGAATTCTGTTTAGAATTTTGTCTGCAGCCTTACCAAGGCATTTGCCAAACTCTGGTGCAAAGATGGTTCTGATACTGTATGGGATTGGTTCCACATTGAGACCGGTATTGGTGTGAAAATAATGGTTCACTCGAAATGCTACCAACACAGCCGCACGAGCCAAATCTAATTGCTGTGAGGTGGGTGAAGTATTGAAGACATTGGTTTCGAATGCCTGACCCACTGCTATCAAAGCAAGAGCCCAACTTTCTTCATGGCCACTCCTGAATTCATACCGGTCATTGCTGTTTGGAACCCAAATCTGGCGGAGAACAGAGACAAATTTGATGGACCACACCTCCTCCCAGTGAAATATGCTCTCAAATGTGATAATCCAGGTCAAAATTTCTCTATGGAGGATGGCTCTCCATTCTGGGATGCCTGCAATATTATTCCCCAGTTCCAAAAAATGTTTCCCAACTTCTTCTGAACCTCGATTTTCAAGGGCAATAGATGCCAGATGAGTCAATACAGATTGTTGTTGCAAGATTTGTTTCAAATTTGAGTCCTTGAACCAGGTGTGGGCTCTAGTCATGACAAAGAATGCCCATAGTGAAGCTTTGTTGCCTGCTGATAATGCACGGATGATTGCCATCAAGACAGTATCTGATGGTTTTCGTACCAAAAAGGTTGGCTGAGCCCATGCCAACACTGCCAACAAACCCTCAACTGCCTCATCATGACTGTATTTTCTGGGTTGACCCATTTCCTCTCCTGGTAAGCTTTCAAGGTGTTCTAATGCCATATAGATCCAGTCAATATCGAGTGGGTTTCCATCACCACAGGACTCTTCTTGATAATATAGTGGCTGGCCCTGATGGTTGGTGACCCGAGCAAGCATGGTCACAGAGACCACCAGATCCAGCCAGCCATCCACATGATGGACACTGGAGCAAAATTGTGCTACTTCTGTCATGAAATTTCCTAGTCGGCCAAACTGAATAGAACACGGTCCAAGCCCATTACTCAGCAATTGAGATGTTGCTGTGACAATTTTTGTAGCAAGGGGAGTATCCATTATGTTAGATTGCAATTCCTTCAAGAGCTGGGTCATTAGAAAGATCTTCAAATTACTATTTTGAATTCAAGGGAATATTAATTTTTAATGAATGGTTCTGTGAATAAGTTCACCTTCTATTTTGCTGCTTCAAAATTTGGGGATTGACAGGACCAAAAAACGAGTTCAGACAACACAGGTAATCCGAAGCCTCTTCTTCTGATAGACTCAGCATATTGCTTTTCAGAAACTGGTTAAGGAAGTATTCAACCGGTTTGTGAAGTGATCCCCCAAAGGTTGTTTTGCAATCAAGGGAGGGAATAACCTTCAAGGCCCATTTTGCCACTTGTGACATCTCGGAGCCAATGATGACATCAGGTATCCCGTGAAGAATCCCAAGTACAATCCGCAGATCAGATGGACAAGCTTCTGGAATGTCTTCTTGATTGAATGGAAAAACAAAGGGAAAAATATTAACATGGGATCCCTGAACTTGAGAAATGTGCCTGAGGAAGCAGTACACCATACCACACGCAATAGCGGTATCCACCATGCCTTCTCGGATGTGGCGCTTGTCTGGGTCATAGCTCCAATGAAAACAGGAATAGAAGGTTTCATGCAACCGATTAATGGATAATGCGGGGTCTAGATTAAGTGGCCAGCATAGATGAACACCCATCTTAGCTGCAGTGCTAATCATGGTAGGATCTGTTGAGGTTTCCAGGATCCATAGAACTGCAGGTGCCTCTGTTGATGGTCTAGAAAGGTACCATTCCAGATTTGTTTCCCATGGTGGAGACTTCCTATAAGTCTCAATGGAAGTGCGTGTTGTGAAGCAAGGCAAAAGATGAGCCTGATACTTGTGGATTTGACGCCAGCTCAAGTTTACAGTTTCTGTCAATATTTGCCAGGTTTTCTCCAACCTCTGCCATGGCCTCAGAGCATGTTGGGCCAGAGAAATCATGCGTGCAAGGACCTGGGCTAAGGGTGATTGGAAGGGCGAGTCCGGAAAAAGTGCAGCAGAACCAAGGAAAAATAGATATAAGCTGAAGCCCAGTGCTGTTGATACCAGGACAATGATCGCGATTGAGACATGGACTGTCCAGAGATAGATGGAAAGGGCAGTTGAGAACAGCAACAGAGCAGCTTGGAGGAGCAAGGGGAATGCCTGCAGAACTGTGTCAAATTTCCATTTTTTTAACCCATCGAGTTTGCGTTGCCTTTCGAGGCCACGCTCTTCAATGGTACCTCTACTACCAGCTGCTTGGTAGTGCATGATCCATTGTTTGCCAAGGACAGTGAGCAATGCTGCCAGCAGTGTTGTGAACATGCTGATATAGAGGAGGCTTTGGACGACAATGATTGTGATTGGGGTGGACTGTATAGGTACCATTTGAGGCTGGATTTGGATGATGAATGCTGACACAATGGCAGAAAAGAGACCGGACTGCCATAAACAGAGTGAATGTCTCAGCAAATGAAGTTTCAAATTATACACACAAAGATGAGGGTGGTGTCAAGGTCTGTACTATATTTTTCCGTGAATTCCTTATCGTGCTCGTCGGCGAGCTTCATGTAAGATGTCCAGAATGTACTCTTTTCATCAGCCACTGGTACCGGCAATTTGAGGGCTTCAACTGCCTTCTGGATTCTTGTGGTTGTTCAGATGGCAGAGAAGATATGATCAGATGAACGACTCACCCGTCCTGCTTTTCAAGCAAAGTGGAAAAGCAAGACTGAAGTACAGCAATCAGCCTGTGGGCCATAGCATTAATGATCACCGGATTTTCAGTGAGGAAGTGAAGCTTCTACTTGTCGTTGTCTGAAAGAGGTTGTGAATCAGCTTGAACCCTCTCGACGACCACATCATCTGGAGGACCCAGTGGAAAGGGAGCCAGGTCATCGTTCGACATGGTCAAGCAAAGAATCAAAAAGCCCATCTGACGGATGTCTGGCATCTACATCCGGGGCAGAAATTTCTCACAAGTGTCCAATCTTGTCCGATGTTCAAGGAACATTTCAGAAGGTCGATGGATGTCTTGTCAACCACATGGGACTCCGACCGATATTGGATGGATTCTGTACCACCACCTGTCTTTGAATTAGAACCTTTTTCAGGCTTGGCATTCACAAGGTTTGACCTGAATTCCGAACTGCGAGTTTTGAACCACATTTGTCGAAGCCGGTTGATGCGCGAGACTGTCAAGGTTCGATGCGTGATGGCCGCAGACAGTTGCGATTTCATTCTTTTGGGTGCCGGCAAGTTCTTGGTCAGTCAGCGAAATCATATCGCCAGCCATGTTTTACCCAGCTTGTTCTTTGTGCGACCGACTCATCAATTGGTATTTAAATGGTTCCTAAAATTTAGACAGCATCCCTCTCAATAGTCAAAGCTTTCTCGACATCAGGCTCAACGATTTACCTAGTTCCTAGATTTTGGACTTCACATCTTCCTTCTTTCTTTCTTCTCTTAAGGCATTGTCGACTATCTCCCCTAGAGCAATAGTGGCCTCTTCTTCCATCGTGCGGCAAATGAACTGGCTTCTTAGTCAGATCAAAACGTTCAAGAGGTGCGGTAAGTACCTCAACGGAAATAGGTGTAGAGGTGTACGTCGCCGGATCATCTAAAATGGCTGCGCACAAATCTCATAATTCTCCCGATCCTCCTTCGAGTAAAGCTCCTCTCTCGGCCGTTGCACATCGAACGTCTGATCCACTTGGGATACTGGGATGACCAGTGATGAGTGATCCTAATATGGTACTGCAACTGAGCACAGAGACATACCAGCACGTTCAGATTCATCGTGTATTGCCCGTCCCTGAAACAGTTACGGTCAGAACGGCTGGCGAGCACAGGCATAATAAATAGTGAAACTTGTGACAACCAGGATGCAATAAGGCGTTCGCCCGACGGCGCTGTCGCCGTCTGGAAATCTTTCATGGCTGCGGCACTCCAAATCGCGCCCTTGGAGATCGAAACAGCTGAAATTAGGTTCCGTGTGTCAAACGAACCCACTCACGACGATTTATACAATTTCTTCCTGTTTGTAAGGTGTCCAGTCAATCACTATAATCTCTTCAGACGATTTCAAACAGACGAATTTAAAAGAGTGTGCACGTTGATGGCCCGCCGCTAATCGTGCGTCTCGGCACATTTCTAGGCCTCTTCGGACAGGCGGGTGCGGTGCTACAGCCCCGTTGTCCCCCATGATCGCGAAACACAACTTTTCCCCGTTTCCGTGGTCAATGAGGTTGTACTCCTCGCCGTTCCTTCGCTTGCGGGTGGTCAGCGGGTCCTTCTTCTCCGGCTGTTTGCTCAGAACCGCTTTGTAAGATGTTTTGACCCCATCGAGCGAGTTGGATAAGGACCCGAGAACGCCTACGATGGTCTCTTGGCATCCTGAACAGGACGATGGTACGAAGGCCTGAAGCCATATACGCCACAGAACCTGGCGGGAAGGCGTATCGAGCTGGAGGCAACATTGAATAAACGCTGGTAAGACCGGGTGGACAATACTTACCCTCCGACATCACCACCCACCCCTGAGAAATATGAGATGAGTGGTTCAAAATAAGCCATTTTCATGTGGTACGTACCGAGGGGGATACCTTTCAAAGCTGCGCCAAATACGGAGGTTTAGAATTTTCTCAGTCTTTCTTTCGATCTTACTTACCGATGAGTCCGCCTTCGCCGCCTGTAGAACCGCCAGGACTAAGTGATCGTGGTCCTTGTGCCTATTTAATTCAAGTGGTATATCACAAGTACTAGCGGTCACCTGTGAGAGTTGTCAGAAGTAGTGCGACATAGGAGATACACTCATACCAGCAGGATCTGGCGTACATTGGTTTTAACAAATGGGACGACATCGAAAGACTCAAGAATATCGACCATCAAAGAGTTTCTCTCCGGAATTCCACCAATCCAACTAACGTAGCCTGCATGACCTTTGAGAGAAGTAACGAATGCTCCCTACCCATGGTGTTTTCGATGTTCTTCGTGCATATCTTGTCCTTGAGAGAAATAGGGAGCCCGTACAGCGGTCCAACGACGATTCCCGTCTTCTTCTTCGGGTGCTCATCAAGCACATCGGCGGAGCCAGAGCACGATCCACGAATATTTCCATCAGGCAATTAACCTGCAAGTTTTGCGACGTCAATGAAATTCGGACACCGAGGTCGCGGAGAACGGGCACTCAGGGTAACAATTGTGGGTTTGTAGAAGGATGTCGTGACTTGTACCGCAGACCACTTACTGGACGCGAAATTGTCGCGACTGAGAACTCTGTGATCTCGAGGTCAAGCGCAGATAAGGTATTGCTTTCTCGGGGGAAGTCCACAAAGCTGAGCGTCTCCGCCGAGGGTAGGTTGGAGCTAAGCCATTCCTTTGGAACGGCGTCGAGTTGGTGGGATTTTTCTCTGCAGCGAGTTGTTGCCAGGACATGAAAGATAGCAGCGAAATAGAGCGACGAGTTCAAAATCTTCGTCAACTTAATACTGCGGGATTCCGTCAGTGGGAATGCGGATTCCTGCACTAGAAGCAGAAGTTGGTCCATCAACGTCCTGCGAGAATCCACAAACCCGTCGAGTGCTCCAAACCGATTGACGTATACGAATCGGCGTATTTTAACCCTCTTAATATAAGGATAAGAATCAGCACTCTGCGAGACGTTGAAAATAAATTGAAAGTCCAGAGTAGCCTAGAACTCGTAAAAAATGTCAGGTGCCAGTCGCCATCAAGAGAATCGTAGTTCAAACTCGGATTTTGTGGTGGATTTGAATATATTCGAATTGTTGGCAACCAGGTCCATAATCCAGCTCGATAGTATAGTATTTACGGTATAAGTGAATCCAACATAAGTTCACGAACCGAGATCGCGTCAGGGATTCGCCATTCGGAAGCCGAGAGAAGGAGTGCGTGTGTCGGAGAAGACAACGGAGGCGCGTTCCGACGGGAAGAGAGGCAGCTCCGGAAGCAAAAAATGGTGACGCCTGAAACGAAACCGAAAACACCTAAGACACGTTATAAACTGCCACGCCGTGAAATGCAGCACATACGCCAGCACCGCATTGAGGTACTTCGCCGGCGCAACCATGAACGCGAACTGCATGCAGCCAGCTCCTTCGGCGAGGAGCACGGCTCATTAGAGCCCGCCGCAAACAGCCGCTCAATAACGTGCGGTGCGACGTGCCTCGATGTGTTCGCTTTCTGCTTGAGGCTGGAGCTATGACCTCGGCGGCGGTAACGCTCGCTTCGTGGGAGCTCCAGGCGTCGTAGTCGGTTGAGATTGGGGTCAGGGGAAAATTACCTGCGATGTGAGTGAAGCAAAGTTTAGAAAATATAGGGAAGGATTAGAAAGGAGGAGGGTGCTACACACACCTGATCCTCGCCTCCCTCACGAGCTTCGCCTCAGCTACCGCGGTCGTCTCGATAGGGTCCTCGCGCCACTGGCGCTCCATCAGGTTCTCCTCGCGGGTCGAGAACTGTGGGCCTTCGATCGTGACCTTGTTTGTCCATAGTCTCACGTCTCATCCCTTATCCATCAACGACTCGGCCACGGCGCGCGCAAGTACCGCGGCCAGCCAGGGGAGTACGGGGCCGGTGCCGTCGAAGAACGATGTAAGGCGCACGCCTTCGGTCCGTGCCACGCGGGGGGAACCAAGTCACCGGGGGCGAACTCCTCACGTAGAGAACCAGAACCAGCGGCAGAGATGGCAAGGATGGTGCGTCCGGTGAGGGATTTGAGGTTGGCGCGCGCGGGGATTGCGGAAGGTGCACTTTTGTGGTCTACCTCAGAATGCCCCGGGGCGCCAAAAGCAAGGGACGAGATGGCGATTGGAGACGAGTGGAATCCCTAAGACCGGTACCTAGTTACAATGCAGAGGGAGAGAGAGGAAATACCGCACAGTTTGTTAACGCCGTGCTTGCTGTGGCGCAGCGTTGGGCGCGATTGACTTCATATTTCAGCAAAGAGTCCGAGTACCTTTCTCTGTCGCCCAGGGCGCCCTTGCGCTGATGAGAAGAGAAGCAATACATCTGGAAAGAAATGGGACATGTCAGGTATGTGATGTGACAGAAAGCTTGGAGCATATTGCACTGGAGTGCAACTCACCAGAACAAAAGTTGATATGGACCCTCTCAAAACAGCTATGGGCAAAAAAATATGATGCTTGGCCAACCCTGAACTGGGGATTAATCTTAGGCTGTAACCTAGTAAAATTCAAATCTCCAAGGGGTCGGGTCCTACCTGAAAAAGGGAGGCTGTTTGCAATATTGGTATCAGTTGGTTGGCATCTCATTTGGAACCTCCGTGTAAACCGTGTCATGAAAAATCAAGGTGCAACCCTAAGTACAGCAAGTATTCACAACCAATGGCTCACAGCAGTGAATTCGGCCTTACAACGTGATCGTATTCTCACTAACAAAGTGAAATTCGGCCCACTCGCATTGAAGAAACAAATGGTGCTTAACACATGGAGTGGCCTGCTTATGAATGAGGACGCTTTGCCGGATAATTGGACACTCACAGAGCGGGTTTTAGTGGGTATGTGGCCAATGACTCGAAATGGTATAGGATAATTTTCTCAACAGCCAGAGTCCCACACTGGTTAAAATTGTGCGTAACGGCATTTCCTCCTGGACAAAATTCACCGGCATGACTGGCTCAAAACCAGCAACAAAGCGGACAGACTGAGAATGCTTCTGCAGACTTCAATCTTGTTATTCCAAACGCTCCAAAAAAATTTAAAAAAAAATTTTTTTAAAAAGAGAAGAGAAGCAATCATGAGAAGCTGTTGGGTTCACTGATTCTCGGCGATTGCCGAAGCAATGTTCAATCGCTTTGCGAACCGCTGAGAAAGAAGGCTGGAGGAGAGGGTTAATACCGATCCAAGAAAACCGAACTCGTACCTGGTCTCTTCAGTCCGTGGTTAACTCTGGTTCTCGTTTAAAAAAAATTAAACGAGTGCTCATTATCATCGTTTCTCGAGTCTATCTAGTATACACTGATCTCAGACAGCCCTCAACGCTAAAGCCTGGCGTCCTGTCTATGAACTACGGAAGTGTCGAGCCTGAGGCCACCTGGCCACCCTACGTCCCTGAACCTTTGGTAGGAAATCTGCTTTTATCCAACCAGAATCGCGGTGTTACAATCGTACATAGCTGTTACAACATTGACAGCCAAAGCACAATTCCACAAAACTGGCCAATCTTCGTCATGACATTAACAGCGAAGATACGGCCGTCGGGGCCAAGCTCAAGTTCATCCGTAGCACCAAGGACGAGCTTCTGAGTTTCCGCAATGGAATACTCACGAAATGGGCGAATTCGTACCTCGTTCATTTGGTCTACCGACAAAGGGCTCGGCTTTGAATATGCCAGTGGGGTGTACATTACGCCAGGAACCCGGCCCACGGGGAGGAAGCTTCGGCACAATGTCGACGAGAAAGGGGTCACGGAGCGGAATTCCTTGGCTCTCCCGTAGAGTTCTGCGGCCCTTGGTCTTTCATCACCTCAAAAAATACAAGTGGATCAAATAATCAGTGTGTTCGCTTTGGAGGAGATTGATTATCTAGGATCTGGAAGATTCCGTTGTTAGTGGGAGAAACGAAGATTAGGAACGCTGGGGCGCACCTCACTGTGCACAACGATGTCTATTCCAACGGTGTGAACGAGGGTCCTTTGCGTGCAGACGGGGGCATCAGTGGTGGGGAATCCGGAGGACAAGACCCTGAGAGCACGAAGCAGTCGCTCGCGTGTTATATGTTCTCGGAGGCTGGGTGCTATTCTCCTCGAAACGGACATCGAATCACCCGCATTGAACACATTATGGGAGGCGGCGATCTGGGTTAAAAATACCCGGTTGTCGCCATTGAAAAACCTTTTGAGGGCACCAACGGCACATGAATAATAATAGACTTGTTAAAACGAACAAATTGCATGTCGCTGTGGGTAAATTACGCATTACGCATTAAAATATAGCCCAATCATCAACAACAGCGCTAGATTAAGACCTGGTTGATTTATGAAGAAACACAAATGATCTCACTCACTTGGCGGTAGTCATCCCATCAAATGTTTGCGAGAAGTCCCGAATTTAATGCTGATCAAAGTGCTGGTCAGCTCATGTGAAGACTCGGAGAGACGAGGATGTGGCCCACTATCCACAATCGGCCCCCTTTCCCTGTCGAAATCATACCTAAGAATGGTCGGCTCCTCATCATTCACTGCGTTCTGACCCCTCCTAGACAGACTTTGTCAGTCTGTCTAGCCTCTGTCTAGCTTTTGTCTAGCCTTTGTCTAGTCTAATTCTAGCCACCAGACAGATGTCTAGGGTCTGTCTGGCAGCTAGAATTAGGCTAGACATGTAGAAGATATGACTTAGAGTGGGGGAAGTTCGCAGAAGAACTGAAGTATATTCAGTGAAAGTACTACGGTTTAAATACAAGTGAGAATCATACAGCTACGAATCCATATGAAGGTATACGGAATATAACAATCTTTCTACTTAATGGGGACAAGTAAACACTTGACAAGTAAACAGCTTTTAGATTGATAGTGAGACCAGAATAGAAATAGAGACGGATCGGTTTGTATTCCAACACTCCCCCTCAAACCGAACAAAGTCCGAGGGCAGATGCAAAATGCTTGGCCTTCGCACTGGGAAGGGCTTTGGTGAGTGGGTCCGCAACCATGTCGTTGGTGGGACAATAAACGAGGCGGATGGTGCCGTTCGCGATCACATAGCGAATAAAATGATACCGAATGTCAATGTGTTTCGTCCGAGCATGAAATTGGCCTATGTCGGAATAGGCGAGAGCGATGGCGGATTGGTTGTCGCCATGCAGAGTGATGGGGTGCTCGAGTGGGCGAAACAACTCGCATATGAGTTGGCGGAGCCAAGCGGCTTCTTTCGCAGCATAGGTCATCGCGACGTATTCGGCTTCCGTAGTCGAAAGGGTGACGAGTTCCTGTTTCTTGGAACTCCAAGAAATTGCGCCACCGTCAATAATGAAAGCGTATCCTGAGATAGCTCGCCTGTGCTCCTCGGACATTCCATCTGCATCCGTATATCCTTCCAACCCGCGTTTCCCCGCGCCGTACGTGAGGCGCAAACCCTTCGTGCCTTGAAGGTAACGGAAAACACGCTTGACCGCTTCCCAATGAGCCGGTCCAGGGTTATCGAGGTATTTGGAGAGAACCCCAACGACGTATGCGATGTCGGGGCGCGTACCAACAGCGGCCCACATCAGCGAACCAACAGCTTCGCGGTATGGGATTCGCCTCATCGAGGCGATGTCCTTGACGCTCCTCGGGCAGTGCTCCGTCGTAAGTTGCACATTCGGGTCCATTGGCATCGCAAGAGGCTTGGCATCAGCAAAATTGAAGCGCTCGAGAATCGACTCGAGGTACGATTGCTGAGAAAGCGAAATCGTACGTGCCTCGCGATTGCGTCTGATTTCGATGCCGAGTAGCCAGCTGACAGGACCGAGGTCCGTCATTTTGAAGTGCGATCCAATCTTGGACTTGTACTGCACGAGCAGTTCCGCTGAGCTGCTGGTGATGGTGCAGTCATCGACGTGAACGGCCACGATCGTAATGTGGCCATTATCGCGTTCAAAAAATACGGCGTGATCGACGGAGCACTGGGTTAACCCGAGCTGAGAAAAGAAGCGAGCGAGGGTCTCGTACCATTTACGGCCTCCCTGCTTCAACCCATACAGCGCTTTCTTGAGCTTCAACGCAAAAGCTGCGCGATCTGCAAATTCATAGCCGGGCGGTTGCTCCATGAAGATTTCCTCATCGGAGTCCAGTTCTCCATTGAGATAAGCGCTGTTGAAGTCGAACATATCAACGTCCCAGTCGTTACGAGCTGCGATCGCGAGAATAAGCCGAATAGAAGCGAGTTTGGCGGTGGGAGAAAATGTTTCATAGAAGTCGACGCCGTGAACTTGGGTGAAGCCTCGCGCAACGAGACGCGCTTTGTATTTCTCGATTTCTCCGGCGGCGTTCTTCTTGACACGTAGAACCCATTTAGAATCGACGACGTTGCGAGGAGAGTTCGGACGAGGAACAATTTCCCACATGCCCGCGGACTTTAGCGCGTCAAGCTCGGTCCGGATTGCCGCTTCCCAATGCGGCCAATCAATTCTCTCTTTCGCTTCCGCCAACGTCGACGGGTCCAGCGCCTCTGCGTTCGAGGTTGCAGCGACTAGTCCGTGCTCGAGGACCGCCACCATCTCCCAGTCATCGCTGAGCTCCACGCTGGCAGCCGTTTCCGCTTCTTCGGGTACTTCGGGTACTCGCATTCCCTTCGGCACTTTGGAATCCGATGGACGGTTGCTGGTGCTCCCAACACCACTCTGGAGGTCGCGTAAATATGCTGCTGGTTTCCGGACGCGTTGGCCACGTCCCGTGGGAGCCTCGTCGGGTTCTTCGAAATCCGGGCCAAGCGGGTCAGTGCGAGCAAGCTGCTGCCTGAGTTGCGCAACGGAGGGTGAACCGGGTAGCGGCGCGATCGAGGATGGAGTGCGGGGTGGCGTGTGAGGCGGGCTCGCCTTTGGTGTGACAGAAGGAGCAGGGGCGGCAGGTGGAACGGAATTTTGGTGCGTGCTGGGGTTTTGATTTGCAGACGAGTGCTGATTGTCTTCGTCCTGCTCCCCCTCAAGCTGTAACTCGACTGGAATCGGCACCATAATGTCATCCTTATCGAATTTAATGCTGCGTTCCACGGCAATTCGATGCTTGCCTTCGAAATAAATTCGGTGCCCACTGCTGACTTCGTCGAATCCCACCCAACGGCCAACTTCCGAGCGGCCGTCTAGCTTGGTGCCATCGGTGTCGTGCACCCAGACCCTCGCGCCGAATTCCGGAAGGTAAGCGAGGTTCGGTTTGCGTTTGTAAACCATCTCGTATGGTGTTTTGCCGTTGAGCGCACGCGTTGACGTCCTATTTTTCAGGTAAACCGCGTGGATCGCGGCCTCAGCCCACAAAAAATTTTGGGAGTCCACTCGCGTGTAGCATCGCGCGAACACGTTCCAAAATCGTGCGGTTGAGTCGTTCCGCAACGCCGTTGTGCTCGGGGGTGTCGTGCACGGTAAAACTTCGCTCCGTACCCGATTTCGCAAGGTGAGTGTCGAATTCGTGGCTCCAAAATTCCCCTCCGCGGTCGGAGTGGAACTTCTTGATCTTTGCATCGAACTGCGTCGAGAGCCACGCCTCGTAGGCCTGGTACGAGCCGAAGGTTTCGTCCTTCGCACGCTGGATGTACAAACGCGACCAACGAGTATGGTCATCGGTGAAGCTGGCGTAGTACTCACGGTGGTTTATAGTTCGCACCGGCGAAGGTCCCCACATGTCCGAGTGTATGAGATCACCCATTGAGGCTGCGCGCTTTTCCTCACGCACTTTCGCTACTGGTTTTCGTGTGGCCTTTCCATACTCACACGAATCACAGGAGCGGATCTCCGTGGACTCGTCGAGCCTGATGCCAGTCACCAAGTCGTCCTTTACGAGTCGTTTGGCTGCTTCCGGTGCGATATGCCCCATTCGGCAATGGAGCTGTTGAATCGAGACAGTCTCGATGGCGCTGGCGGCGGTAACTCCCGTGGGAGCAGTCGCAGTGCGTTGAACACGGTACGTCCCATTCTTCTTGTTGATGACTCCCAGAATTTTGCGTTGCTTATCAAAAATTTTCGGCGCGTACAATACTCCCTTCAGGAGTATTGTCGCTGTGCTGTTTCCGTTGGGGATGCTGATTCGGATGTCCCCTTGGCCAATAGCCTGGAACGTCCCGTTGTCCGCGGCTGTGATGGATTTCGAAGGAATGGACGTGAAGTTGATGAATTTGTGCCGGTACGGGGACATGTGGCGTGATGCGCCCGAGTCGTACAGCTCGGTTTCGACGCCAGGAGTGCTCGCCTCGTTGGCGAGCATTGCCAAATCAAAGGACGAGGTAATCTTTTCCTCTCTGATGTCCTCTCGATTGCTGATCCATTTATTGATAGATCGGTCGACACAATCATCAAAGTGTCGCGGCAGTTGATCTGGCCCATCGTGGGCCGTGCTAGGATGGATGTCCTCATCGCACTTGTCAATAGACTCGTATTTGGAGAGGAAATCGGGTAAGGACTCAGCGTCTCTTCCACCCGTATTAAAATATTCCTCCTCCGAATCAGGTCCATTCGCCATGGCCAGTAAGTCGTTTATCGTGGGAGCCGAGCTCACATCGCTGACGGTGCCATCTTCTTCGTCATCAAAGAAGTCTTCATCGTTGGACAACCAACATCCCGCGCTGCCTTGCGCGGGTTCGCCGTGCTCGATCTCATCGAACTCGGTCCGGAATGACCGTAGGTTTTCTTCAACCCACGCCATCCACACGCCGTCATCGTCCTTGGCGGCGTTAGCTTCCTCTTTCCCTTTTCCTTTCCCCTTCCCTTTTCCACGCGGCCCTTGCCCCTCCTTTCCTCCGCCCTTCGCCCAACAGTCAGTCTTGACATGCCCCTTCTTGTGGCAGTTGTAACACTCCACATTGGGCTTTGACGCGCCGCCTTTACGGCCGCCTTTGCGCTCTCCTGCGGTGAACGCAATGTCGCTGTCGTCCTTCTTGGACTTGCGCTTGAGAGCGCGGCGATCGGCCTCCTCGTTGAGGCCACGGATGAGGTCGTCTGGGGACAGGGTTTTCCCGAGTAGGGTCGAGGTCGCCGTGATGGCGGAGAGGTAGGGATCGTAACTCGGCGGGAGCGAGCCGAGGATAATGGCGGTGAAGTTGTCAGCGCCTGGATCGGCACTCATGCCGATGAGGTCGGTGCGAAGTGTCTGCAACTTCGCGAGGTGAGTTCTAACATCCCCGGACTCTGTGCAGCGCTCATCTTGTAGCCTGCGTCGCAAATCCACAGTAACCATCTTCAACTTTACTTCGAATTCCTCTGACACCTTCTTCCATAGGTCCGCCGCTGCCTTTTCGTCCTTGATGTGCAAGAACAGCGGATCCGGGATTGAACTCGCGATGGCCTGTTTGACGATGGCCTGGCCAGACTTGAACGTCTTCAAGTCTTTCTCGTGCGCCTCCAGGGCGGCGATGTCGGCGGTCGTAGGCGGGCTAGCGGTTGTTGGAATGGTGGGAGCAAGGTGAGTGACCAATAAATGGTCGGCCAGTCCGGCGGCATCGGCGGCGTATTGAAAGCGATTTTTGTAGACGCTCCAATTGGTCCCGTCGGCCTCGCACTTCGGTACGCGCAGGAAGTAGTCGCTGAGCTTCGAGTTGGTGGTGGACATGGTGTATAGGTAAAGATAAAAAGTTTGTCGACTAGTAGATGTGTGTGGAGAATCAGATTCGGGCGGGGCCCATAACCTGTAGAAGATATGACTTAGAGTGGGGGAAGTTCGCAGAAGAACTGAAGTATATTCAGTGAAAGTACTACGGTTTAAATACAAGTGAGAATCATACAGCTACGAATCCATATGAAGGTATACGGAATATAACAATCTTTCTACTTAATGGGGACAAGTAAACACTTGACAAGTAAACAGCTTTTAGATTGATAGTGAGACCAGAATAGAAATAGAGACGGATCGGTTTGTATTCCAACAAGACAGAGGCTAGAAAGAGGCTAGACAGAGGCTAGACAGACTGACAAAGTCTGTCTAGGAGGGGTCGGAACGCAGTGATTGGTGATTGGTGATCTTGGACGAGTCGACGACAGATGGCCTGATGGCCCGAATTTTCCGCTGTGTATAAATCAGCACTTGGGAAGGAGAAAACTACCAATCGGGCGCACGAGATGTGGTGAGTTATCGTCGTCCCGGCCAAACTGGTGGTAGGGCAACCGCTGAAGCCGCGAACGTAGTCCTCGATACGCAGGATACCTCCCTCTGCGTCCAAGGTCACCAGGAGGTCATTCTCCGAGACGCTAAAGGCCTGGATGAGATGGAGCCAAGTACCTCCGGTGCCAGTACTAGTGTAGAGGTCCTGTTTCCAAGTGCACGAAAATGCTTTGCCGGGCGATACCTGCGAAAGATGGAATGAATTGCGCTGCCGAGGAGACTCGAGGTGCCGGGTATCGAGCTGTTTCGTTGGGTCGTTGGTGAGGAACATGTGGTAGTCGTCTTAGTGGAGAGCGTGAAAGCTTTTTCGAGAACACCTGTGAATTTTTCATTCGGCGTAGCATTGGTCAAAAAAATAATACGCGTACCCGAGGCTTGCCAAGTGAGTTTACCAATCGTCCCCTGTTTGAAAGAATTTCCGTTGTTGGTGATCACCTGCTGCTCTGGAGTCAAATTTTCGGACAGGCTTTCTCGGGGAGGCACCCTGGCAGGTTTTCAGTCTTAACCGATATGACGACCCAAGATTGATCATGAATAGAGTGGACGGCGACAGAGGGAAGGAGAACAAATGATTCGCGCACGAGGGACTTTATGGTGGGCATCCTAAGCCCCGAGACCGCTATAAATGAAGAGATTTGTGGCCATGCCTCGCGGAAGACACCGTATCAGGTGAATGCTTATCTATTTTGGCCCATGGAAGCATCTCAGCAGGCGCCACGCCGGCAAGCAAAGAGAATGACTTGTGTATAACAAACGAAATCACGGATGATCAATCGCTCCGAGCAAGCTCGGAGCGGCCCACTGGCGAATAATTCTTTAGTCCTTGCCGGTAGACAGGCTTTTTTACCTTCAGAAAACTCCTGAAAGAGGACATGGAATTGGTGAACACGGCGATCTGCGGCGGAAATTGATGCAGCGGTCGGTGACTGCCAAAAGTGCTGCATCAATTCCCGCCGTCGAGGGCGCGGCTGACGTGCCAGTGGGGAAACGCCTTCCGTATCAGCATACAAATCTTTAAGTGGTTGAGTATCAGACACCAATACTTTTTCCAGGTCGCCGAACAGCCGTCGCCGCGAGCACTGTGGCCTGCAGGACGCGTTTCAGGAACCGGAACGTCAGGCGCAGGTGCACGACGTGCGGCAGCGTTCGCTCCGGGACGGTGCGCGTCCCAACTTGAGAGCGAGCGTGTCCGCGGTGGGTCGTCGCGTCAGCCCGAGCAGAGCTGCGCGGTAGCTGTCCTGCGTCTTAAAGAGGAAGTATCATGCAGCTTGACGGTCGCGACGACGAGGAGCGGGAATGGCTGCGGTGAGGCAAGAAGTCATGCAAGGGGGCGCGAACTGCCGAGTCCGATGGAAGGGGTGCAGGGAGGGAAGCTGAGGCGTCACGCAGGTACACAATCTGCAGGGTCGAATGTCGGCATATGAATGAGCGCAGAGCAGCGTCAGGCAGACAACGTATTTACATCGAAGTTGCGTAGGAGTGGGAGGTTCAGATGGGTGAGGAGAACATTCAGCTCGGAGCGAGAGATGCGGAAATTGGAGGAAACGCGCATTAGAGATATCTGCGACACCAAGGACGATGAGGCTACCGACGGGAGCGGGAGGGTCGAACGTGCGGATTGACACATTCGGGAGCTGCCATCTGCAGGGGTGAGATTTTCGTGGATGCCTCACGGAATTGCTCCTTGGCGATTGTGAATTCAGCCGGGGTATGGGTTGTAAAACCCATCCCACGCAGACGGGTCCGCGGCCGGCGAACGCTGGAAAGTGATTGCTGAAGGATTAGGAAATTAGCCACATCAAGCTCGATTTTATCCTTGTCAACGAAAGAGTTGATCCTCGCCGCATAGGTAACAGGTACCAAGGTATGAACGTCCATAGCAGATCTGCCCTCTTTTCTGCAGTCGCCGGCACTTCACTTTCCCTTACTCGACCTGGATTTCATCGCCGCCGCCAAGTCTTTGAGTTGTTGGGCCGAAACTGCCTCGTTCTCAGAGTGGAGCTGGATGCCACCGATATTCACCGAATATAGCCCACCACCGCTCTTCGCTGTCGGATCCCGCGGAGTCACCACTATCCCTTGGCCTCCACCAAGAGCAACATCATGACGTTGAATCCGGAGGGAAGGGTCCGTGGCGAAGCGAGTCGGTTGGCCGGGTTCTGTGTTGGCGGCTTGCAAGCCGGGTTTGCAGTTCGGTTTATGGTTTTTCCAATCCTGCCCACGCTCGAGATGAGTAACGAGTGTTGGAGGGAGAAGAGTCTTACTGCCACCTGACATTCTTTCGTACAATACCGAGGCTTGTAAGGGTCCTCGCATTTTCCACCACCTGGGTGCCAAATCGTGGCTTTAGTCATAATAATTGAGCATAAACGAGAGAAAAGGGAACGTACAAGCACGAAGTAGCTTCCCGGTCGACGCTTCTAGCCGGCACTCTGGTGCAGCGCACTTGTAGCGAGAGGGCCATTCAATTCTTTTCGCTGCATCCTTGTCCAGTGCCGCTTGTCTCTCCGCTACCCATCCGTCCACGGCGGCCCAAAAACACGGCCACTGCTCGAATACCGCCTTATGCTCGTCGTAGCGGTGGGCTTGAAAGATCTTTCCCAGCTTAAGCACATTGGGGGCTCTGCCATGTCCTGCCTGTGCGGCCACTTCGGCATGTATCCCGGCTCGTACGAAGTCGTCCATGCGGGAGCTGGGCCCGGGGAAACCCTCCTCGGTAACGACGCCAGTGAAGAGAATCAACTGGGCGTGCGCGATCCCGAGATGATATACCGTAGATTTCGGATTATGCAGCAGCAGGTTCCAATATCGTTCCGCAACGAGGCGGTCAGGACCAGGAAATCCAATCCCCGCGGCCGCGCTGTAAGAGATGCAAATCAATCCGCAAGGCAGGAGAGGGTGTAATGGGGTTCCTGTAATACCGCAGAGCAAAATCGTGTATCATTTCCGGGTCGCCCGCGCTCGCAAGCCGGTGGCATTCGGCGGTTGACATGGCGCAAACCTTTTTGATCCATAGGTTGAGCGGCTCGGTATGGTCCTTTGCCCAGGGAGGTCGTCCGCGGGGGCAGCCACTGGAGAGGATGAAGGTGAGACGAAACACAGGTTCGAGTTCCTTGTTGAGTTTAGAAAGAACCTCCTCCGAGCCCAAATCCAAGTCTTCGTCCTTCAAGTCCATGGCGAGTTAAGATACAGTAAGTACTGTAGCATTTCATTCAATTCGAACGGGCTGTGACCCGTGACCCGAAAATTCGAACTTGAGTATTCGTATATTGGCCCGGCGGACCGTGACACAAAAAAAAAGTTAGTATTTTCGCTAAAAATGCACCGGGACCTCTCAAAATGTCTTAAAAACAACTGTAGAATAAATGTACAACTTGCCTACAACACTATAATATACACTAAGATAAGGCTGAAAGCGGTAATGACATCAATGATTTTACATCACTGGTTTTGCGCTCTAATTCGCCGCCCCTACGGCAATGAGTGGCCTTCCCGATGGCCTCAAGATCCCGGACGGGCCGGAGAAGCTTTCGTTACCGGTACACGGATTTCTGGAGACACGCTAATGACAATGATCAGGATTTGGATGTACCGGGAATTAAATAGTGTTACTTACCTATGTCCAGTAGTATCTTCTGCTGCTGCTCAACTAGTTGTCATACATGACGAGGAAATCGGGGGGCAGGGATGATAGTGTTGTATTAGTGCTGAATTCCGACTCCCCAGATTCTCGGCCCAATGGGGAGCCCAACGGAGAACCGATCCAAGTTGGGCAAGGCAAAGAAAGAGGACACGTAGTTTGAGCCGTAAACAGCTCAAACCGGTGGGGGGCAAGCGTTGCGTCAAACGGAAGCAACTGATCACGTCAAAAGTAGCATCCTTAAGAGCGCCACGGCGTTTTGTACGGAACATGCTGTGCGCGCGCGAAATTTTGGATTTTTGCGTCCTTTCTGGCTGATTTTGTGACCGGGTTTTGGATATTCGTACATGCGCTCGGTGACCCGTGACAGCTACGATTTTTTTCGTATATTCTGAACGCCGTGACGCGTGACATACGAATTGAATGAAATGCTACAGTAGTCGAGGGCGCCGGGCGCCGACGGTAAACCCGTTTTGGTAATTGCTTCATGTGACGTTCGGAGCTCCGGCCCGAGTGTGCGAGTGGCAGTAAATGTAGGAACACTCAGAAAATCAAAGGTTTCTCTGTCTTTCGTGACAGCAGCATAATATTAGCTGTGATAAGCAGGAAAATTTTACTATGACTACAGGATGAGGCAGCGGGTACGGAGATGACAAGACAAGATTAGTGAGAGTGGGAGTCGTCCAGTCCCCCAGTGCCCACTGATGGCGTTCCAGTGCCATTTTTGTTGATCGAACAGGGGGAATTGATTTTTCCGAGTGGGAAGGTCCGCTACGGATGGCGACAACGCAAACCAACAAAACGAGAATTAAGAGTAGGAGAGGAATGCGAGAGACGTCTAAGGAAGAGATAGGAGTATATGGATGGAGATGCACGAGTCACCGAACCCATTCCTAAAATCTGCACGCGCAAGTGCACAATCGGCTGCTCGCCTGTCCTCGGTGCAAAAGCGTTCCGCCCGCTGGCGGCCGTTCCTGCGCGCCCGTGGAAGGGGGCTTCAGCCCGCGTCGGAGTTTGGGGTGTTTTTTTTTTGCGGACATAGCCCGCTAACAGTAAGGACGCCCTATCTGAAGTTTGCGAAGGAGCGAAGGCGAAAGCAAGTAGGTGGCTGCGGATGACATCCAAATATTTTTTTACTGATTTCGAGTCTTATCCCATCAAATGAGATTGGCTACTGGTTGCGTGACTCGCCTTGCAAGCGGCAAAAACCAACACTTCGAAACAAATCGCATAATTAGAAAGGAATATACTGCGAGTTACACCCAATTCTTTTTCAGACAGATATCGGACGGATTAACAGTGCGGAAAGAATATTAGACGAGAGTATCGCTGAATCACAACGTCATCACATGCCGGTGCAGAAACAGAACCTCACTCACTTAATGTAAGAAATGAGGGAAGGCGGATTAATTTATGGCCCAATCGCCAACAACAGCGCTAAATGAGGGCTTAACCAATGCACGTGAGTGTAGAAACCTCGCTCACTTGGCGGTGGTCATCCCGTCAAATGTTAGTCGATACATCCCAAATTTAACGCTGATCAGGTGCCGGTCAGAATACCGGAAAAGGAGATGAAATTGCGGCCTACTATCCGGAGCCAGCGCCCATGTTGCCGTTGACAGTGTAACTGATGATCTCGCTGCCCCCATCGTCGTTCGTGACCTTGTATGATAGGCTGCCCGTCGGTCCGAATTTTCCTCTGGATGTGCACTCAGACCTCGGCAGATTTCTCGAGGTGTGAAAGATGCTTACGAGATGGTGTGAGTTGTCGTCTGTCCATGATAATTGGCTAAATTCGTGGTGGGGCAGGCGGCGCTGCCACAAGATGTGCCTCCAGTGCCACGAACGTAGTCCTTGATACGCAAGGTGCCGCTCTCCGCATCAAGGGTCACGAGTGGACCGTTCTCGGAGACACCGAAGGCTTGCATGATGTGAAACCAAGTTGACCCTGTGCCAGTGCTAGAGTACAGATACTGCTTCCATGTGTACGAGAAGGAGGTTCCTGCCGATACCTGCGGGAAATGGAATTCATCCCGCTGGCGCGGAGAATCCAGGTGGTTGGTGTCGAGCTGTTCCGCCGGATTATTGGTTAGGAACATGTGATAACAGCTCGAGATGGTCGACAGCGTGCAGCCGGTTTCGAGGACACCTGTTTTTAATCGACTCGGTGAATCATGGTGGAATGGCGAACGAGTCCTACCTGATGCTTGCCAGGTCATGCTGCCAATAGTTCCCTGCTGGAACGACGTGCCATCGTTTATCGTCGTCCGTCGTAGCAGAGTCGTGTTCCCGGGCACAGTCGGCAAAGCAAGACAGCCACTCAGAGTTGCGAGAACTAGCGGGAAAGACCACATCTTTGGGACGAGTGAATTCCCGTCGAACCATGAACGGGCTTATAAGCATGGTCGTCCCGGATACCGAGAAACAATTATAACCAGCGCTGATACGGGCCAGTCTGGAATGATACTAAATCTGGTCGAATGCGTCTTTGTCCCTTTTGGCGACTGCACTCGGTGGCGCGGAATGTAGAAACCAAGGGAGTCACGGTGGCAAATCCGCAAACCTATGAAAAGATTGTCCAGTTGCTGTAGTTCATTGACAACGGCCCTCGTGAGCAGCTGCTGTGGCCCTTGGTAAAAGCCCCCTAATTTGGGCCATAGCACCTAGTACCAGGGCATTGAGGCCGGGGGAGGTAATAACGTAGTTGACGGTTATCCGGCAAAACGCCCGGCAGTCTGAGAAGTCAGAACAAGGACCAAATGAGATCTTGAGTACATTGGAAGATGCCATCATTTTCAAGTTGACTGTGTTTGGTTTCGCTGGCATCAAGCCGAACATCAAGCCGAGTCATTTGCTTCCTTTCACCTTTTATCTTGGGGTCGCCAATTGCAGACGAAATTTGCTTCACCATGTTCTGTCAGTGCTTCAACCGCCTGCTTTTTATCGGCGGAACAACGGTAGAATTTCGATCTAGGTTGCCATTTGAGTATACCGCGTTATCTTCTTCTCTCCGGCGCCAAATCGGAGGCAGTCTTAACGGCGAACCTCACCTTCCAAAGGGTTCTGTCTAGGCATAGAACCCGGCATCACCTTCAATTTAACAAGACCATGCGGAACTTCCGGCGCGTGTCCTAACTCCAACTTGGAGCTCAAGAGAAGCTTGCGATTCGGAGCCCAGACTTTTCCACGGGTTGAACCCATGGTTGAACCCATGGTCAGAGTATCGTCTGAAGGTTTTGAGACCAGAAAAACTCCCTTGTGTTCAAGAGGGGGCGAAGCTAATCCCCTTTCTCGGCTCAAGGACGCCGCAGTCGTTGACGTTAGCATTTTTCCTGTCCTGCTAGCCGCACGACACGGAGAACTCAACAATATGTGAATCTCGGCTCGAACCCTCGATTTATTTCTACTGGGGTTCACCAAATCCTGTTGGAGACGTAGTCTCCGGTAGAATGATCGGCGGTCGGGCTGCAGTGGGGGCTCGGGACGAGCGCGGACGAAACGGGAACTCGGTGGTGAAAAGCCAAAAAGGGGTGATGATGTGTATGTACGCCCCGTAATGCTAACATCATGCACTGCCACTGATGCCCAGGATGGGGAAGTGCGCCAAGACGCACTACCACACTGTCTGCTGGTCAGGAGCAAAGGCCACGGGGAGGGGATTGGTTAAATATTTAGTATCACATGGTCGAAAGGTGCCATGTTGTTTGTCCTCCACTGTGATAAATAGGGATCGTCACCGTACCCGTCCAGGACGGTTGGACAGACGGACGGACGGACAATCGTCCCGTCCCGTCGCTGGGATGTAGGTCTGCTCAGCCCCCCGTCCCGTCGCCGGACGGTGGTGAGGACGGGCGTCCCGTCCACCGGAAGACGGATGGACGGACGGTCGGACGGTCGTAATGCTCTGCCATGTCAGCTGACGTCGGCGATGAATGCGCACGTAGTATGTGCTTGAACTTCAAGCGGCTACGTTACGCTGCTCGGCCGATTTGCATTCTCCGAGTCAAAAATATCACCTACGACGGCGCCACTGTCCCATGCCCATCAGTTCCCGCCTCCCCGCCCCTCACTGCCGCTTGCAGGGCCTCGGATGCACACCAGGGCTGATGCACTAGTGCGTTGGTGCTATACATCAACTCAAAGTGCTGGGCGGCGCTACTTGTCAACGCCAGCCTATCTTCAGTTTCTGACGCTTCGTCGCTGCGTTCACTGTGACATTAACATATCATTCAGCGGTCTCAAAAACGCAGATAAAAATAATCTCACCACTTATTACCATATTGATTCCCTTCAAAAAATTTCTGCCTCTCCCTCGCCGCTAACATACTCAAAGTCTCGAAGGCGCACCGAGGGCGCATCAATCCGTTGACAGTCTAAGCAACTGCCAAATGAATGATGTGTCAACAGACTCTCGAGTCTCTCTACGCGACTCTCCGTCAGGAAAAATACAAGATGTTGACGACATACTCTGGCATTTATCTTCCCCACAATAGTATGGCTGCCCATAAGATAAGTTCTCATTTTGGGAAATGCGGGTGATGACGGCAACATCAAGGGGAAATTGGGATTCGAATTTCGGATATAGGGTCGAAAAGTTTTTTTCAACCCCAAGCTGACCCCCCCTCCCCCCCTCCTGCCTTATAGGGAAGGAGTTTCCCACCCCTATGACCGGGCCGGTCTCTCCGCGTCCCGCCGCCGCTCTTCAACTTACTTTCCACCACCTCCTTGAACTGATTCCTGCTGTTTGTACCATCTAATGAGTATCAGTGATGAACCAAACACTCTGCATTCCAACAGCTTGATAATTTCTGACCCAAGAACTGACTACAGTTGGCTTCAACTTGATTTCAATCATGGAGAACATGGGTTCAGACTGATCCAACTTATTCTATACACTCCCTGGGCAGTTATATGTGTTTCTTACAACCAAAAAACACCTCCCTCATGGCCTATTAGCCATTTGTAAGCTCTAAACTTTATATACTCAAAAGTTTTTTTCAGCCCAACTTGGACCCCCCCCCTCCCTCCCTATATCCGATTTTTTAATCCCGATTTCCCCTTGGGCAACATACTAACCGTCCGTCCACCGTCCCGTCCCGTCAGGTGTCATGAAAGACTCTGCCCCACCGTACCGTCGACGGACGGTCCACTGGACGGCCGGCTTTGGTGCCGTCCGTCGGCCGGGACGGACGGTGACGATCCCTAGTGATAAATGACCCGGTGCCCAGGCCCGTACACAACTCGGGTCTTTGAGCCATGCATTATTAGACTAGAGAAACGGACCCAAGGACATTTTTCCGGTTACACCCCACATCGCGTCGATAGACAGGTTGCGCATGAGCCATTGGAGCCACCTGGTGGTGCGTAAAAATAGCAGGCGAGTAGCTTAAAATAGCCACCAACGAGCCACTGACATCAGATTTTGGTGGTGGAGCCACCGGTTTGCGCACGGCAAAAATATCACCAGGTGGCCTCTGCTGTTTCCTGCGCAACCTGTCTAATTACATTTATTTGGCTGTCGAATGTTGCGCTTGACACATCATGTGACGGTTCCAATCGTTTGAACTAGGGATTGAACATGACAGAACGTCCCGAAGATTTAATACCGCACATCTCATCGTAGCCTTCAAAAAATCTCCGACCTACTCTCTCTATATAAGAAATCACGTCGAATGAGTCTCATAAGTCCTCTGCCTCAGCGATCAAGAGCTCGGGGCTGGCGTATTCCCCCAGGTCCACAACTGAGCCAGAATGTTTGGAGTCTAGACCAAGCAGCATGATCTCTTCATCACATCTGAACTTCAAAAATCAGAAGATATTCCAAGCACACTTTTTGTTGATCACTGAAGAATTGAATTTGACTACCTGTGCCCTCCGCATAATGAGAGCTTTTCCCATCAACATAAAGTGACTGTTGATTTCCTCGAATTCACACCATTTAATAATTCTCCAAAATGTACAAATGCAACTGTACCCTGATTTCGTACCACAAATAATATCAGACTCCTATGTGAATGAATGGTACCCATCGTTTCCGCAACAGTGGGACCATCCACCGTTCATTCCCCACATTGTCGTAATTGCGCTTTGGAAGCCCGAAGTCATGAATCCACCCCCCAGGTGAAAGGCTCCATTCACCAAATCAGTATCTCCCTTGGCTGTCTGGCATGCAGCGGGGGGAGCGAATTCCGAATTGAGAAGACGGATCTGAACAATTATTTCCAAGTTGAGTATACCTCCATCAAACTGTTTATATTATTATTATTATTATTATTATAAAATTACGCCATCGTCTGGGCGTTCCGTTTTTGGGAACCTGTTTGGCTCTGTCATGTCCTGCTCCGATTTCTTCCGCTCCCACTTTTCTCCGATGCAAGAGTATATTCCCTGTATATGCTGTACATATGTGTCCCACTCCGCTTCATAGTGTTCCTCTGGTCAAGGGCTTGCATCCAAGTTTACGATCCCTTGTACTATATAATTTCATTCAATTTGATGGTCATGTGTCACACACTCGCAGTACCGCGACGAATTTTGGTCTCGGTCATGGTGCCCAGTGCCAAATGCAAAATCCGTGACATCTGAGCCAAATCTCTCTTGAAGGTGCAAAAAAGGCAGAATTTTCGAAAATTTCTGTCTTGACTCTTGTGTGCTGAAATTTTGGAGGTGGCATACCAAATTTTGTTTGTTGCCAAAGTGCCGAAACAGTTTTTCGGTCACGGGTCACAACCCTTGCCAAATTGAATGAAATAGTACAGTATAATAGGAGATGACTGTTTGTGGGGTGAATCAGCTATGACAAGCCAAATGGACCCAGAAACAGTCTAAAGCCGTATTTTAACCACTTCAACTGTTGCCTGTTTGCCAACCAGAATATTTGGCTCTTTGACAATTGAAGGAATGTTCTGGACCTCTTCCTCTACTTGTACGAGAGAGTTGGCCTGGTTCAAGCCATCATGGGTGACTCCGACACAGTGTTGGCCAGGTTGCTGACTAGTCCATAGGTCGGTCTGGTCGAGTCAGTCAAGTGACCAGAGTGGCCCGACTCTGTGACAAAAATTACAACAGGAATGTTGCCACAGACATTGCCGCAGATGTGAGAGCAGCTGCTTAGCTAGTGTCCATTAGCTTTGGCTAGACAACTCAATAACAGTGCAAAGGTCATGCCACTTGGAGTAACAATGGTTTTAGTGGGAGTGGGACAGGCCCCCGGTGAGTCTGCAAAAAAGAACTTATTTCCTAACTTGGTAAGTTCACTTATCACTTACAGCCTTTTGCGGAACTTAGGGCGCAGCCTGTTTTTTTTTTTTTTTCCAATGAATTTTGTGTTGGATGGCTCTCCTGAGCTCAATTCTCAACTGTTTTTCTTTAGAATATGCTTATTATGTTGGCATTGAAAGTCCGGAGGGCATGGCCTCCTCAGATTTTCTGATGGCCAATCAAATTGCTTGATTGAGAAAATATCCATGTTTTGAGTAGGACAACTGTAGCATTAGTTATCATTGTTCAATTGGCCTAATTTTTCGACACAATGGACTTACAGGTGTACCAGAGGGCACCAAGTACCGGAATTTTCAATGTGACCCATAGATCAGATGCAATCTATATCATGACAACACCCAATTCTCTTTTCAAAGTCTTGAGCCAAATATAAGTCATGGTCCTCCCGGATGAGTCTCATCTGTACTGGGTCGAAGCGGACAGCTCCAACTATGCTACTGGGGCTGTCCTGTCCCAACTGGACACGAACGGAAAGTGGCACCCAGTCGCATTCTACTCCAAGATTTTGAATGATGTCCACCGTAACTATGAGATCCACGACAAGGAAATGCTCGCTGGCATCCGGGCCCTCGAGGAGTGGTGACACTTCCTCGAAGGTACACAGCATCCAGTCGAGATCTGGACAGATCACAAGAACTTGGAGTACTTCCAGAAGGCACAGAACTTGAACTGGAGACAAGCATGGTGATCCCTGTACCTGTCCTGGTTCGACTTCACACTGCACCACCAACCCGGCCACCTTATGAGTCGTCCAGATGCGCTGTCCCGTTTCCCTGATCATGGAGTGGGCTCGGACAACACATATGTCACCCTCCTCTGTCCAGACTTGTTCCATGTCTGCATGATGGAAGGCATTGTGGTTTCTGGACCCGAGATCCCTCTTCTCTGCGACGTTCAGGAGGCCTTTGCAGGTGAGCTGGACTTTGAAAACCCATTGCACTCGTCGCACGGGAACTCCTCAAGAGCTGGAACGTCTGCTTCCCCCAGTCATCCGAGTGGCGGATTTCGGATGGACTCTGCTATTTCTGTGGTAAGATCGTTGTACTGCAGAATAAGGATCTCCAGCGCCAGATCATGGTGCAGCAACATGACACTTGGGTTGCCAGACATGCTGGCCGCTTTAAGACCTTGGAACTCGTCTCCCAAAATTACTGGTGGCCCCAGCTGTCCCAGCATGTCAGCCAATACATCTGCACCTGTGATCTGTGCAATCAGACTAAAGCATTCCGGAAGCTGCCCCATGGAGAGCTCCACCTGACGGAAATCCCGGAAGAGCGCAGGGATACCATGGCAGTGGACTTCATTGTTGAGCTCTGGACGCCCCTGGGTACAATGCAGTCATGGTTGTGGCCAACATCCTAGGTAAGCAGGCCCACTTCAACAAGTGCCACAATGGCCTCGGTGCAGCTGGTGAACTGTCTGGAATTAAGCTATACCTAAACACCGCACATTTTTGCATTTTGGAATAGTCTGATTACAGTATAGGCTTATTTCTGAGAGCTAGTATATGGTCTCGGTATAGCTGGCTCGGTCAAGATCACAGAGTAATGGGTACAAAGGGTAGGTGACTATCCTGCGGACTGGCAGTGCTCGCCTCGAAAACTGTAGAGGAGTGTGTAGCCCACAAACCTCTAAAGAGACTATTTCTGAAGCTTATTTCCACAATGAGAAATAAGCCAGAGATACTTACAACGGGACATGCGGGAATAAGCTTATTTCTGCTCGGCTAAGGGAAGGCCTTCCATCTGACAGGCGTGCGAGGCTCGGAGAAGCTCATACTGGAGGAGTTCCGGGATAAGCAAAGGTCGGTTAAGACAATCTGATGGGATTGATCTTATTCCGAGGAAGCGAAGTTGGGAATAAGAAACCTTTCTGGGAAAAGGTTACACTGCGGGTATCTACGGATAGCTGGAGGCCAGGGGAATAAGACCCGATGGTCAGGAGCGACGGGAAAGGGGAAGGAGACAAAGGGAATAAGAGGACGACACGATATCAGTCAGCCAGGGGACTGATGTTTTCAAATATCCTGGATGACAAAAGCTGCATGGTGGGGAAATCAGGGACTACCTGGGCACTGGCCAATGGCAATACGCTCGCAGACATCCTTCCGATGGACAAGCGGGAAAGGAGGGGCGATCTTGGGCCATTTCACTAATTTCTGCTTGGTTTGAGGACTTTCATATGATTTTGGGGTTTGTATAAGTAGTCGGGATATTATTACAAGTAGGCCACAGAATCCCCTTGTACTAGTAGGCATAACACTTGCGATTTGGGCTATTTCTGGGGTTGGCGCAGTGTGTATTGTCATTGGACTTTAACATTGGGAAACCTTTCTGTTGGAATAAGGAGTTGGTTACTGGAAATGTCTTAGGGTGTGATTGAGGCTACATAGTTCTGGGAATCGAAATCGTTTATCGTTATTGTCATCATCAAATCATTCATCATTATCAGGTTCTCTGGGAAATAAGCTTTCGGGCATATATCCTCGTGGAAATAGTCTATTGTTCGCCTCTTGGAGGTTTCTTGCGCGTCTCCGGACACAACCACCACCACACATACAACACTTGCTTGTCTCATAGCTGCGAAGCTCTTAAACATCTTATTTCCATTGCTCAATTATCTCTCAGGCCAATTCCTGGTGATATCTTGTAGTGAAGGTTCATCTTTCTGTGGGAATCTTATACCTTCCCTTCAACCTATTGTTAGGCCCTGTAGAAGGGACTAACACTCGTCTGTATCTCAGCTCTTGCTTCCTCTGATCGGCGTATTTCTGATCCTTGTCTTATTTCTGTGGGCATCACTGCTTATATAGGAAAGACTTGGGTTATATTTGGGTGATAATTGGATTGTTTGGGTTTAGTTCGGAGCACATCATTCACTGGAGCTGCTCAGCTCTATTACCAGAAAGTCTGGAGGCACCATGGAACCCCCTGGAAATACATCTCCGACTGGGGACCACAGTTCGTAGCAGACTTTACTGTGGAACTGTGGTGCCTCATCGGGATAGAGCCCGCAATGTCCACTGCTTACCACCTGCAGACCAATGGCCAGATGGAGCATGTCAACCAGGAGCTTGAGTGGTTTGTCTGGATCTTCACGAACTACAAACAGGACAACTGGGACGAGCTCCTTCCAGCTGCGGAGTTCGCATACCATGTCCATTCCTTGACACAACAAGTTCCATTCATGACGGTGAACAATGTGCTCTGAACTATACCTAAAAAATCCAATTATCACCCAAATATAACCCAAGTCTTTCCGACATAAGCAGTGATGCCCACAGAAATAAAACAAGGATCAGAAATAGGCCGATCAGAGGAAGCAAGAGCTGAGATACAGACGAGTGGCCAAAATCATATGAAAGTCCTCAAACCAAGCAGAAATTAGTGAAATGGCCCGAGATCGCCCCTCCTTTCCCGTTTGTCCGTCAGAAGGATGTCTGCGAGCATATTGCCATTGGCCAGTGCCCAGGTAGTCCCTGATTTCCCGACCATGCAGCTTTTGTCATTCAGGATATTTACGAGTACGTAAGTAATCGTTCATAATATCTCGAGACCGCCATTCTTGCGACCTCGTTTTTTTACGGTCGACTTTTTCCGTCCGTATTGAAAATAGTGGCGGTGCTTATTTCTCATTAGATTTTTGAAACCCCTCTAGTGGCAGTGTTTTTTTTGTTACAATGTTTCATTAGATTTCGGAAGATTCATTAGATTTTGGAGGCAGTGCACAAATGTAAGCAACAACTTGGGAAGGTTGTGCGTTCAATCCGCACTGGGTCTAATTTATTTGTATCAATGAGTAGTTTTTTTGTTGAGGATAGGGCTTTGAACAGCATGATTACAGCGTCGAGATCTCGTCGGAATGCTTTAAAAAATACTTCTGCATGGAGTTATTGAGATGAGCACCCGCAGAATTCCCGAGCTAAGGTGTTAGTAATTAAGTTACTGCTAGCTGGATCTACGAGAGCTTGCTCCGGCTAGAGTAAGCGTAAGATAAGGTAGACGACGAGATGGAGGACGGTTCCCTCTGGGCACATGACTTGTGACCCGAGGTCACAAGTCACATCTTTTCTTTGTGCTCGCGACATCCACCTCGTCCCGGTCGGCCTCGTCTCGCACGCGGTTTTTCGACCCCACCCACCATCCCCTCATGGAGCTCCTTTCTTTGAGCTCTGTTGCTTACGCTTGGTGTTTCTAGGGCTTCATCTTCATCTCCCGAAGTCCCTGGAGCGCCTTGTGTACGAAATCGACCTCGCGATCCAGAGCCAGATTTCTGGATCGGGCCGGTGAGCTTCCTGCTCATCGGTAGCGTCGATTTCTTTACAAACCGATAACTCTCCCAATTTTTGGCATACTTGTCAGATTCGCTCTGACTTACTTATACATCTCAGCCCGATTATGTGCTCGCTCATCATGTCTCGTATATATCTAGAGTCCTCTCAACTAGTCTACCTTATCGTGAGTTCGCTCATCAGAGCCCAGAGTCATCACACCAAATGTGAATGAGACAAAGTGGGGTTGGTTCGGAAGAGACAAGTGACGGCGACGCCGAAAGAGCTGAGCAAAACAAAATGCATAGACGCCCTACACACATATGGCTCGGACCCGAGTCGCAGAGGCGAAAGATCCTGGTGCAGCGCTGGACGCGCCTCGCGCAACCGAGCCTTCAACATCAGCCGATCTAATGGCGAATTCTTTTATGGATGGAACAAAGGAGCTCTCTGTGCTGAATAAACTATATAATGATATACACAGGTCACTAATTGAGGGTTGTGCGAATATTTGATTCTAAAGCTACATTTTGTCCCGGAATCCCTCAAGGAGTTCGAAGAAATATGTTAATTATAAAGGTATATTTCCACACGACTGGCAACCTCGACAAGTTTTCGCTCTTGTTGGCGAGAAAGCCTTAGTGTCATACTCGTCCGCACGTTGGATGGTATGCACCTCCGTGTGCACCTCGATAGACCGCGGGGTCAAGCCCGATATCGATCCGAGGTCAAGGTTGTCCATGTACCGATGCCACTCCGGGCTCGTAATCATTATCCCACCTGACCGCGCGATGTTCTTGCGCGTGTTGAGCGTCCACAATGCGGAGAATGCATATAGCTTGGGCAGCCAGTTGTTCATTATGATTGAAATCATTGACCAGCCATCGAAAGGCTTGGCCTTGGTTGGCACCTGCGTGGCGATGAGGTTCAAAAACGCGCATGTGGCGGCCGGAGCTGCCGACTAGCAAGGCGTTTCAGATTCTGGAGGACCGGTATCAGAATATGCAGGCACCTGGATCGTCAACTTGAGGAGCGCGGCCAGCATACCCGCGGTTGCCGGCAGCGCTTCTTTGGAATGTTGCTTTAAGGAATCATCTTTTAGGTATATACTATAGTGTATCCTAGGAAGGTGCGGAAACTCACCGTGAGGAAATAAACGGTGCTCCCACAGAGAAGGAGATCTCCGGCGACGAACGTCCCCAAATGAATTGAAACTGAGGACGGTTGTTAAAATGGATACTACAACTCAGAGTCGTGCAGCCTGGTAGCCCAGGCGAATGGTACGTACTCCATCGATCAATTGGAGAAAAATCGCTCTTAAAAGTGAAAGCAGTCTGGAGGGAAGTTGGCGTTCTTCCAGCTTATAAAAACGAGCATGGAACCCACCGACACAAAAGCAGATAACAATGCGAACCCGAACAGGACCGAAATCAAAGCTACCATGTAAATATTCTTCGATATCACCTGCGTACAGTCAGAGTTGGATGAAAGCAATGGTGGGGTTAATTACCCACCCAAAGACGATAACAGAAAAACATTTGAACATAAAACGCAATGACGGCGACGAAAGAGACATTAATTTGCAGAAACCATGCCGTTTGGAAGAGCGCGACGGCCCCCTCGACGTCCATAAAGTGCTGGACATTTTGAATCCAGATGGTGGCTCTGGGGAATTATCCACAAGATGAGCATGAAGCGAGATGTGGCCAAATACTGACAAGCCCTGAACGCTCTTCAATGTCGTGAGGAACAGAAGCCCCCAAACAAAAGCACGCAGGAGGAGGATATCATTCTTGTACAGTGCTGTGTAATGCGCGAATTGCGCAAATATTATCCCCTGGAGCAGAAGATCGCCGGATATGCCAATGTCCTAGATCTCGGTCAGCCACCCCGACGCCGTTGCGTTCCAAAAGAGGTACCCAACCACCAAGGACGGAGGCGACCTCTGGCGGAGTGGACATATCGACGGAAGGAAGGACTCTCCGAGCCCCCTTCACAGTCCGCTTTATTACCACCCGCCGGGCAAACGCATTGCCGATGTCAGCCTCCGGGACAGGCTCACGCATTGCCTGTGTCAGTGCGAGCCTCCGGGACAGGCTGTCTCCCACCTTGATGGGCGGAATACTCAGACGGTGGGTTTCCATAGGGGTTTAACTGAATTACAAGAATCTCGCCTAGATAAGACCCGTTGGGACACACGAACCGTCATGGGCCCCATAGTATAAAAAGCACAGGACCCGATTTGTACCCGATGCGCAAGTTCTCACTGGGTTTCTTCTTTTTCCGTAACATTTGCCCCTGCAGTTCGGCTTGGAGAGAAAATAGATTGAACTTCAATGAAGGCCACAACCTAAGACAAGCAGGGCCAGTGGAAGCGTGAAATCTGAGAAGCAAGAGGGGAGAGCAAGTTGAGTCGAGTATAATGAATGTAGAACTAATTGAACGGCGGGAGTTGAAACTCGGATTAACAGATAGCGGAAGTGGTTGCAATACGAATACGGCGCCTGGCAGTGTTCTGGATACTGGCGCCATAATTCACTCGGTCAGCCTTCTTTCACCGAGTGGAGGGCCGGAGGGGAGCCAAAATATTGTGCACAGCGCAAGCCGCGCAGATGATTTTGCAAAGATCTCTAAGGGACGAAGAAGAGGGAAGGCACAAATAATATGCTCCTTTGATACAAAAGAAAGAACGACCACGCAGCTCACATTCGCACACGGGCCCCGACCCGCGCAGCCAATATTTATACAAACAGAGCCTGATACGCAATATTTAATGTTCGATTTCTTTGCCTATTAGTTTCAGTTACAGTCGAGTACTTCTATAGCTTTCAAGGCGGAGAGGAAAACGCGGAAGAAGTTATGAGGTCGCACTTGTGAAGATAGATTAGTGAAAGAGGGTATGGTATGTTCAACTTGGTCAAAATACCGCAGAGGGCTGACCAAAAAAACAAAGGCTGGATTCTCCCCAGCTATTCAAACGTGGGACTCCAACTCCGGCCGCGGATTCCATATAATTGTAGAACCCGAATCCACACATGTCTGATTATGGATTGGGATGTATTTTTTTAGATCAGTCAACAGTTTATTATCTGAGACTGGGTAGCTGGCCACCTTAGCACTTTGGACCTCAATCTTTCCCACAGAGTACCATGGACAGAGGTATATGGGGTCTGAAACAAAGGTATGCATCCTACGAGTAATATGCGATATTTTGCGCGAATTTACATGACGTTTACGTGACTTGCTGAATTTCCTTTCCGGCGGTATCCCAAAAGGGGAATAAACGCAGTAGCTGGCCACCCCGCTATATCGCTCTTTCGCACTCATGCTGGTCACCCCGGTGCATCCCAAATCATCAAATGGATACAAATTAATTATTCTACACACTCAAACTGTATATCTGAGGCATATGAAGACCATGAGTATTTTATTTCAAGTTAAGGACAAAGGGTGAAATTGCTGTGTAGACTGGATGGCGGGCGCCCCAAGGAACAGAATGTATTGGTCACCCAAATTAGTGCCCAGATGAACGAATCGCATACATCAGCACATATTTATCACAAAAGATGAGTCTCACAAACCAAGAACCCCTCGGAAAAAATACATCTATTTGGGCATATGAAATTGGGTGGTTTTGAGTAAAACCCCGCCGTGACCCTGAAATTGCTGGGTTAAAATTATAACGAAGCTGGCACAATGCAGATTTAGTATTTCTGAATAAAAATGCCGGGATCTATGTTGGTAGGAAACACCAGTGGTTTGCTATAGAGATGGCCGGATTGAACAACAAGAGATCAGGGTGTGATGCTCTTCAAGGGTCCAGAGTGCGAGGTAGAGTGATTTTACAGTATAGGGTTGGAATAAGTCGATCCTCCGAATACAGGAATCAAAATGAGCCCCCAAACTTGAGAATTGGTGAGGAATTGGTGGAGAACGAGCGCAAAGTCGGTGCGAAGGGCTGTTCGGATATAAGAAATGATGTTCGCACGCCGACATCTTGATCAAGAACCATGCACAGCCGTTGATGGCCGCTTCCACTTTCGTCCAAATTTGACGTACGGTGTCCTCAGAGGTCATGTTCCATCCCACAGGCGCCAGCCCTCGATATTCTCCATCAGAGCACCTTGTATTATGCAAGTGGCCAGCTACCTAGTGTGGCCAGGTAGGCAGTCGCAGATAATACCGTTGAAGTTGAGATCGAACCGAAGATTATACCGAAATTCAAGTTGAAGTCTGAACGATAGGAACTTGGAACCGAATCAATTCTTCAATGAATGCTGACACAAAAGTGGAGGGAGGATGGCCCCACTCGAACGCGGGAGTATTTCGAGCCCCGAAGAGCCAGCTATTGGAGGTCGTTGCTCAACTGTGGGTAGGCAAAATCTCCTACCGCGTCCGAATTTATCATACGGGTTAGTCCTACGTAGACGGAAGGACTTCTCTGTGTACCGGAGGAACGGTGAAGAAGATCGGAAAGAAATGCGCAACCCGGAGGCGCAGGGCCAGGTAAATTAGACGCGGAAGGTACTTCTGAATCGTGTCTTTATTGTCTTTTTATTTGCTGAATTTCACAAAATAAAATTGGAATATTTGTGCCGCGGAGTGGGTCACTGATAACTATTTACCGTATCAAATGCGAAGACTTCCGCCAAATTGGCGTTTACGCTACGCGCGTGCCCTTCTTTATTTTTCCACCCCGTCTAAGGACACCCGTCACTAGATCTCGATGTGAGGATTTGACCTCACTGTGGTCGTGCTTGGCGGCCGCCGATGCGTGGATTGGGCACGTGAGATTAATAGCCCTTCCGTTTATGGTAACGGTCACGACTCAATTCCCTTTTTCATTACTTGTTGGTTGGGGCCACCACATTGCGTAGCGTGACTCGTACTTCAAGGTTGTACAGTTTCTATTTGACAATACCATACCTGCAAATCAGATACACCTGCGGCTGGTGCATCTCCCTGAGCCAAGTGCGAACCGTGTGCAATGCGTAGTCACTCGGAGAAATCCGTTATTTCGGGGTGCCCAGAAACGTTTCCGAAACTTAAAGTTCCGGGAAGGGATCCGGGAATGCCGAAACCTTTCAGTTTCGGCAACAATTCCGGGAGAGCCGAAACTAAAAATTTCGGGTCGGCCGAAATTGATTCCGAAACTTTTGATTTCGGGGCGGCCGAAATTAATCGGCCCGCCCCAGGGGTCTCCCGAAACTAAAAGTTCCTGGATCAATTCCGGGAGAAGCCGGAACTTTTGGTTTCGGAAACGGTTTCGGCCGACCCAAAACTAAAAGTTTCGGAACCCGTTTCTACATTCCCGGACCCATTTCGAAACTTTTAGTTTCGGGAACGTTTCCAGGCGCCCTGATTCAACGGATTTCCCCGAGTGAGTGGTTGAGTTCCGGGAAAAATAGCAGACTGATGGCATCATCGGATAATCCGACCGCATTGCCGGTGATCCCTCCCGTCGAAGATCAGATGATCGGCATGCCGTCATGCCGATCTTTTCTCCGCTTCTTTAACCTCGTGGCGAGCCACTTATTTTCCTTCTTGCTTCCGGCCACCACCCACGCCATAGTGCTGCTGCAGGTAAGCCTCTATCATTCGCCAGTGCGCTTCGTCCCGCCATCCAGTAGTTTATTTCTACTATGTGCATCAGGAAAAGCGCTGAAAAGCGTTGCCGAGCCCTAGTTGACCCTATTTATCCATATTGTGCATAGCATCCCTAGCATTCCCTAGTGATTGGACAGCGCTGCCTAGTGCGCCCTGTGTGCTAGGGAGAACTATGGGGCACTAGGTATTCTCGGATCGGCCGCGTACCAGTAGCTCAACATATCGAGTTACCATGCTGCCTTCATGCCAACCTTGTGCTACTAGCCCTGAATAACGGTCTTTCCATACAACAGAGGTACGGGCTCAAAACTCGAGAGTTCTTGATGTCAGGAGCAGTTCCCCCGCGGAAGCACCGTCGACTCGACGTGCATCGTAATAAACAACGCCCACTACCGCCCACCCCAGCTGACGTGTGCTGAGACACGCAAATTCTTCGCACGCAGCCGTTCAGGTCCCCACCGTCGAATGAGAGTACGACCCCTCTGCGCAACGGATGAGTCAGATGCGCAGGTCGTGCGCCTTTGAAAGTACGTGTGCACATTGGCGGTTGGGAGGTGTCAAGGAAACAAAGGCGGTCGGCTAGTCACAACCTCACGTGTTTCACCGCCACATTGGTTGTTCTTTGACCACGTCCACTTGACGTCCACCATTGTTCTGTCTTTGGTCTTTGGTCTGTGCCCTTGCTCTCACTCTTTGTGGATTGCAACCAGTATCTCTATTCATCCTCTGCTGCTCTCCCAGGTTCCACCACCCTCTGTCCGACTTCCGGAGTGCCGGCGCGTGTGGGAGACCCTCTCAGAGTCTCGGCGATTATTCTGACTCGGGGCCCTGAGTTCGTCGTCGGTCGCTTTGGTTTGTAGGCAATCTATTGATAGTGTGTATAGACCACCGTCCCACATGGGCGTCTCAGTCTACCTCGCATCACATTAATAGAGAGTTTGCGCAAAAGCCATTGGAGCCATCTGATGGCTTTTTTGGCGTGCGCGTCAGATGGCTCCACAGTGCATAAAATGACGCAAATGCTGTGCAAATGGCTTGTGGAGCCATTCACTGGCCAAATTTGCGTCATTTTATGCCATCCAACGCGCACGCCAAAAAAGCCATCAGATGGCTCCAATGGCTTTTGCGCAAACTCTCTAATTGAAGATAAGTACTCTCGGACTCCTTGTATCTGTGAGGCCGGCTCTGATCATTCCATAGTGTCAAATAGGTGCTAATGGTAGATGGTCAGACCACATCGCGCAATGTTGCACCGTGTTTTTTATACTCTATAGTGCACTACTAGTGAGTTTTTCTCCGTTTCCTTCCTTGGTCGTACCAACGGGTACACAGACAGTTGCCATTCCACTGAACCCCGCGCATTGTGGTGGAACCAATCCACGCATCCCCGCAAGGCAGATACGCGGGGTCCAACAGGATCTTTGCGCACACAGTGGGTATGAGTAGTAGTACCTGGTACATCATTTTCTCATGTAGTTACATTCACAATAATATTATCACTGTTTACAGGTCCGTTCAGACCGAAAATGAGCAGGCCGAAAGCGGGGTGCGATAAATATAAACATGGGCGACTATCTTGCCGAGCGTGGCCTAGTGCTCCCTAGCGTTGGCGTGTTGCTAGCCAACCACTCTCTAGCGCCGCATAGGGGGGATGTGCCTATGGCTGCTAGGGAGCTATGCAGTGCTATCGAGAGCCTGTCTAGCGCTGTCTAGCAGGGGTCAACTTTCCTGTTGTGCTATTTCTCCCGCGTGAGTCAACTCAATTTGGACTCAATCTCTAAATACACACGCGAGAAATCTAAGAAGATGTCTGACGCATAGTCTATCTATACACACTCGTCCCTTAAACGAAAGACGGGTTGAGACCGATTCATCCCGGAATGTCTCCCAGACTCAAAATTGAGCGCGAGATGGAACACTCAAACGGAAACCGCAGCGCGTGCATCCCGAAAAGAAATGTGTGTACCATACTCATAGAATTCGATCCATTTCCCTCAAATCTGATTTATTTTCCTTAGTCTCAAGGGTAAACATCTAACCTGGACCTCGCTCAAGAATTCTGTGATATTTTCTCGGTAGTATGACGCGAAACGCGTCCGTGCGCTTTGTTCGACACAGGTTCATCAAAGAATTCATTCCACCTCCATCAAATCTGGCTCGTTCTCCTCGGTCTCAAGAGTGGAAATCTTCTCTGGACCTCCCAAAAGAGCCCTGTCGTATTTTCCAGGCGGTACGACACGAAACGCGTCCGTGCGCATTGTCCGAGTGACCTAAACAGGTTGCATCGGAGAATTTGATCCATCTCCCTCAAATATGGTTATTTTTCCTCAGTCTCGAGGCTAGAAATCTGCGCAGGACCTTCCCCAAGATCACTGTTGTTTTTTCCAGGTGGTAAGGCACGAAACACGTCCGTGCGCCCTCTCCGAGTGTCCAAAGCAGGTTACATCGGAAAGCCTGATCCATCTCCCTTAGATCTGGCTCGTTTTCCTCAGTGTCAAGGGTGGAAATCTGCGCCGGACCTCCCCCAAGAACCTCGTTGTATCTTCAAGGCCGTATGACGTGAAATGCGTCTGTGCGCCTTGTCCGAGTGTCAAAAACTGGTTGCATTAGAAAGCTTAATCCACCCCCTCCATTCTGGCTCGTTTTTCTCAGTCTCAAGGGTGGACATTGTCTCTTGACCTCCCTCAAGAGCTCTGACATATTCATTAGACGGTACGACACGAAACGCGCCCGTGCGCTCTGTCCAAGTGTACAAAACAGGTTGCCTCAGAAAATGTGATCCATCTCCCTCAAATATGGTTCGTTTTCCTCAGTCTCAAGGATGAACATCTGCGCTGGACTTCCCTCAAGAGCCCCTTTGTATTTGCTTCATTGGAAATATCACGACGGTCTATCAATAAATAAATATCTCAGAAGCTTCACAAAAAAGTGTGTTTTGGAACTACTTGCACCCTCCAGAACTCACTCATTTCTCGATGGATTCCTTCGAGCCCAGTTGTAGAGTTGTCCATATACTATTTCTGACTAGGAACCTGGCCACACTAGGAAGCTGGCCACTTGCCAATTATATGCCTAGGTGTTTATGTATCCGGTATTTTTGTACTTGAAGGGTGGAATACAACCTACGCCGCCTGTCCATGTCAATTTTCAGCCGAAAGTGATGGGTTGATGTTAAGCGGTAGCGCGGTAAATGTCGGGCCGCAGGGTGACTTCTTATCTCCGAGCGGCCATTTTGCTCCTTGCTCCACCAATTCTTTATCAATCTAGGACTTTGGAGGCTCATTCTTTTCACTTGATTTTGGGCTTCCTTCTAGGTATGTAAAGTTCTCTCTGTCTTCACCCTTTCAGTGTTAAACTCCCAAACATGATTGACATCCAAGCTTGAAGACTACATCCGAAGGACCTTTATATCAAACGACCTTTTGACACTCCGAGTCCAAAGCTTGACGAGGTCTACCTTGATGAGTAAAGGTTCAATTTTGCACACATTCCAGAATTTTACCTCCCTTATTTCTTCCTCAAGGCGTTCAGTACACCATAGTCACCCTATTTTTGGGGTTACAAAATCTAAATGTTGGGTTCTCTGGAGCATGAAGCTGGAGTAGAACAGCGGGTCCACATATTTCAATTACCTTCTCATAAACCTGCTTGTGACTTATTTTAGCTCAATATATTCTCTCGCTAGCATGCGGGCCTCATTTAATTGGCAGCTTGGATCCCGCCGCTCATACCTCTCTTTGGAAGCAGTTGGTTCCACCATTTTCATAGGTGGTACATACTGCTTTAGTGTCTTTAATACATCGCCTATGACCCTTAGACATTATTATACATCGCAAGTCTGTCAACTTAGCCGGCAACACTGGATTTGCGCGGGTGGCCAGCTTCTGTGTCAATGGCCTTTTTGGGACCTCCGACAGAAAAAAATTCGCCATGCACTCAAAACTGCGTCAAAATGGGCCAAAATGGGCTCGAATTTTTCGCAGGATGTACGCCAGGCATATAGGACCTTCAGACATTGGGGAGGTCTTCTGAAGAACCTGTTAAGAAGCCAAAACCTCTAAGGTGGCCAGGTTCCCAGCGCGATATAGTAATGATGGTCTAAAATAGTTGCTAGCTTGCCCCGAACGTACGAGGCCGCGTTGAGGCGGTAGAAGACTTAGATCTTCCGATACAACTTCCTTCTAATGAACTTCTAATTGAAGTTCAGCGATGTCCGGGAAGTGGATGTACGGGCGATGCGGGCTGTGGACATTGTGAGTTTTCTCTTTTCTTCTGGACAGTTTGGAGTCGGTACCTAAGAGCTGTCTCGCCAGCGTCAGGGTACCGCAGATACCCTGTTGTCAGAGGATGACTTGTGCGTATTTCCGGGAACTGAGGAATTATACCAATTCATTCGGCAAGTCCCGGAATGCTTGCTGACCGTTTCGGGTGTAGCGCCAGATATCCAAACCATTCATACAAGACATGCCGTCGCTTCGCTCCGGCCCATGCACAGCGGCGGCTAGGCCACGCTTATCACGCCGCAAACCCTCAGCAATAATGCTTAGTTTAGATTCATTCACCCTTTTTAATAATTGCACGTCGTCACATCTATCACATGTCCATTGAATCGCTCTTGGATTTGTTTGCTGAAATATTTATGAATACACGATTTTGACTCAATTTGCGAGATCATTCCTCGGGCGTTTGGAGTTGAACGGGTGAAATGCGGGTAACTCATAACGGGTCACACATAGGTTAACACGAACTTCGGAGATGTCACTCATTGGCATTCAGAAGTTCAGAAATTTACCCCACTGTTGCGAATAATTCTATTTTTGCCAAGTAAACGAAGGCTATATACAGCTGCCAGCAAGATGTACAGTAGAACTTCGATCGTTGAAGTGACGGACTTAGAGCTTACCAGCTGCTTCCAACAGATCAGATTGTTGGTTGGTCGGTTTCAGACCGCGATTCAAGAACTATTCTGCGTGGCGCACAGTGGCGAAGGACCAATGTTATGTCAAATAGAAACAGTCAACGGGATATCTACATACCTAGGGGAAGACTTGCCGTGCACCGGGCGAGTCAGAAGTAATGGTTGTTTAAATAAACCTGTGGATGCTCGAAGATCAGTGATCAAAGTATTGTAAAAGTCACTGCCGACCATGGAATGTGGCCGCACGCTGCTTCTGATCAACACCATCGACCCTTTAGTTAGAGGGAGCTGTCCACCACGGGGTATGGGCGACGTCAGTGCCAGAGGCAAAGAAACGAAGGGTCAGTGAGGATGCTTACCAATCGGAATATAATTGCAGCAGATCTACTCTCCTCGCTACGTACACAGAGGACAATTAATGCTCCGGGATGGACTTGCAGGGCGACTAAAAGGTGAAGTAAGTGAGCAACGTGAATCTCTGTTCCAAAGATCAGTGTTCATTGCTCACCAGCAGTTAACACAGTATTTCGGCAACTCACCCGAGTTCTCGTCGTTGTTTTTGCTGTTGTGTGCGGCTTGGTCGTTAGAACATGGGGAAGAGCAGATGATGCATAAGGCGAGCTCTCACCGTCCAGTATCGCAGCCGATGAGTATTTAAACGAGCGGCGTGAGGAATCTAGCCTTGAGGTCTTGAAATGCTGAACCATTTCGCCGCGCCAAGTTCTCTAGACGTCAGGCATTGAATCTTATAGGCAGCCCGGGGGTGCGATTTAGCTCCGCGAGAGTGGGCGTTGGTCCCAATTCTTGCCCGGTACAACAGTAGCTTAATCCGAGTTGAGCGCGAGCTTGAGCGAGAGTATTGTTGATGTGGGATGATAATTGAGGAATGGATGCAGCACCCGCAAACCAGTTAACGTTGAGCGTTTCGTTGTCGTCGATCTTGATGGGTTTGACAGAACAGTCGTGGAGTAGTGTGAAGATTTGCTGAGTCTCGTTGAGGACTTGAGTGGACAGCCGTCAGGAGGGAAGACGACTGCTCGATACCAGCGGGAGCGGAGCTGTGACTGAGGTCGAATTCTGGTCTTGATTCAGCTCGGAAAGACGCTGCTGGGAGACGTTGATGAGGCGGGATGATGGTGGGGAGAGAGACGAAGCAATGGGGGACAGGTGTCGCTTTTGAGTGGGCCTTGAGCGCTCGATTCACGGCATGGGGTGTCTCGAAAAGGATTGGCGCGTCGTAAGTGACAGGCCCCTGAAAGTTAAATTGTGATGTGCGGAAAATAAGTGCGCACAAAAGCGTGGTGCCTGAGAAACGGAATGAGGGAGTGGATGGGAAGAAAAGTGAAAAATAGGAAGCAGACAAACATGCAATATGATTAGGGCGTTCAAGAAAGAGAGATTGTGCATTTTCTTTTGTTCGGAAATTGAGCGGTTGATCGGATAGGTCAACAATGACGTTGTGGAGCGTCCAAATCCCTGGACCGTGGCTAGCTTGCAGACCCCAGAAATGAAATTGGAAATGTGATGGACATATGGGAGCTGCCGGGCAGTGAGTGGGAGAAAAAGAAGAATGTAAACATGCGCACATAAAATCAGGGCATCTGCTTAAGATACGAGTAATGTCGGCGTTCCATTCACGTCATCTAGCTTTAGCTAGGCTCTTGGACCACGCAAGGGAGTAGGTTCGGATCAAGCCTATTCACGTGCTCACCGCACACCAGAGGCTGGCAGTGTTATTAATATATATTATGGCTTCTAATTAGAGGTGCAGTGGACTTTCTATAGTACAACCTGTAATTAGAGGTGCCACTTGTGATATTGTGTTAGAGGCAGCAGCCACAGTAATCAATCATCATCCCTTTACATTGCACGCTCGTCGCCGTGCCGGACAGTGAGCAGAAATATCCGCACTGGGCCAACGTCCATCAAATTTTCTGATCACCGTGGGCGACGGCGACAAGAAAAGATGGGCCAAAATTCAGCCAAAAAATGTGTCTATAGGGTAGCTTATGCACAGCACATGTTGATAAATAACTCGCTGACTGGGAACAATTAATGATCATAGAATCAGTTTTTATTACAAATTTGGCCTGCCAGCGCGTCCGTTTTGCGGACCCGTATCCCACTGCCTCTATACACAGTGTAGCTCGAACTCGAGGGCGTAATGTACATTACCGTGCGCAGGTCCTTGAGATTCGCTGCAGGTGCATGAAGCGTGTTGGGGGGCACACAGTTTCTGCATTGGGGTTGTCCAGCCACACACTGCGCACACCCAAGCGACGCCCTCGCACGGGCTCGCATGGGTGCATGGTGGTTCTGTGGGAGTCCGAACGGGTGGCCTGAGGGGTTGTGAGGACGTCAGCGATATGCACGGGTAGTTTCTGCGCCGCGCGCGCCGTCAATGAGTCCAGCCGGCGGAGTGCTGCTCTGCAAAGGCCGCAGCAAAGGGCTACGACACTGTGCGAGTGCTCGCGGGCGGACTGACCGCACACAAATAAATACCCAGGTAGCGGCGCTTGGGGAGAGATCGCGGGGTGTGGCGCTGATTGTTCGCCTTGCGCTATCCCGGCCGTGCTGCTTCCGCCGAGCACGCAGGATCCTGAAGCAACATGGACGCGTACGAGGTACAACCTCACCCATCTCCGAATAGCAGGGGGGCCCCGGAACCTTGGGACCGCCACTGTGCGGCGCCACGCCGATCCGAAGATGGTGACCCCACTGCGGCGGCGCAATAGGGTACAGCCGAAGAAAAGGACGTCGCGGACTGTGCGGGGGGCTTGTAGTGTGTTTGTGGTCATGCCAGCGGCGGGCGGAAGGCAGAGCGCATCTGTTGGTAACCTGGCATTTGAAGGTGCTTTTGGGCTATAAAAATTAAGCCACATTCCCATGTGAGCATTCCGGAAATTCAAGGTACATGTGGCACGCACCAAGAAGACCACAGAACTCGATTCCATAACCATTAGTGTATCAGATGCTCGGATACCCTCATCCTGCCGCTAAAGTGGCATATTTCGAGTCCCATGCGCTTCCCAGATTCCAAAAGAAGGCGAGAAAATGATCGTCCACGTCTTGCAAGGGATGTGTGAGAAAGGGGGCCAGATTGAACAGCAGACTACGAGTGTGCGAGCTAGAAGATGACGCCAAGAAAAAGTGGCGGTTGCCCAGTGTTTGTTGAGCAGAAAGTTTCCAAAATGGAGCAAGGAGGGCTGCCGTAGTCGTGAATCACATTGGTGTACAAAGAAAGTTGTGTGGAGTCTGTTACAGAGGTCGAGCGAGGGTAGACGATGCGCGGAGATGCTGTTTTGGGGGCTTTTGGGGTCAGTGTTTATAAACACATTTATAAACACCCTGTTTACAAACACAGAATTAAAAACTGTTTATAATGGTCCTAAGAATTATAAACAGGGCCCTAGACGATGGTGGCGATAGACAAGGAAGTCACGTTGGTCACAATGGGTCACACCGTGTTCATGCAACACGCCCTGGGCGTCGTCCTCGGCCCACCTTTGAAATATTCTGAAGCTTGCAGGTAAATTTTCTAAATAAACTTCCATGCCACTAGGCAGTTTTTTGACCAAACCAATTGCAATACCACAGATTGGAATTACGGTGTGCGCAGAAAGGCCAACTTTGCGGTCAGTGGGCACCCTCGCACTCCTTGAAACAACTCTGAAGAGATGGATCGCTTTGAAAGTTTCATCTCCACTCCATCAAGCGGAAAACCCCGTCAATATACCGCATTATGGTGCTGTACCATTGAGGATACCGACGGAATTTATTTGCGTGGAAAGGAACTTGATGTTTCTGTTGTTGAACTGAACACACATGGTTTGCAGGAATTTCGGGGATCTAGATCTCCTCATAGTGATCCTCCATCCGGTCTGGGCCCCTGAACAAGGGTAATATAGGAATATATGAAATGGTACCACTCAAGTTGTCAAAGTCTTCCTCGCAGTGTGGAAAGGAACACGGCACTCCTTGTGCGTTCAGGAGGTCCTCTGACTTTTCAGCTGCCTAAAGAGGGAAAAAAATTTCCACGTGTCTTGACACAAAAATCCTGGCCAAAGTGCCAAATCCCACCGTGGTACCGCTGGAACTACTAATGGCAATGCCTGATGGGAGCGTGGAAAGGAACACGGTGTTTTATTTTCCCTGGGAATCCAAATTGGTGTGGGACATTCCTTGAGAGCAGAATATCATACAAACACTGACCCTATGTCATAGGCGGTTCAAGTGACGTACAGAACTGCAGAAGCTGCCAATTTCACAGTGCTATTGGTATGCGGAAAGGAACAACAAATATCAGGGGCGGAACAGAATAAATTGGCTCCGGAAAGCTTCAAAGAGGGCATAGATTGGTTTCTGGTTTGCTCGGGAGGAAGAATTAAGCACAGGTAAACCTTCCAATGCATTTCTGGGATCGGCGCCTAATCTTCGTTAATAAGCGCCCACTTTGATGGCTTGCTTCCATTGGCTCGGGGCGGCGGGCCGTTCTCGGAATCTCCCGAAGTTCTGAAAAACTTGAACTCTGTGCATGTATGTCTATGAATAATAGGTTATGCTTATTTCCTGAAGGAAGAAAGGCCCTATGGGCATCCTCCATCCAAGATTCAAGGAAATCTGTTGAGGCAGGAATATTATATCCATGATTCAATCCTTGCTCCTGGCAAAATATCACCCCTGAACGATATTTCTTCTATAGAGACGTCCAGCTACCATTTAAAAGTCGGTAAAAATACTCACAGACTATCTTTATAGTATATAAACAACATTTGTCAAAATGGGGGCACTACTGCCAAATGAAATGGAAATATTCAGGGCGGACGCGAACTGCCCAAGCTTTCGTTGAGTTTCCAGGCCAAATACCGGTTCAAACTGGGTACTTTAGCGCCTTTTCAACAATTACGCCCTTTTACTTGAAGAAAACCCAGTTCAGATCGAAGAATCTTGTTCCAGGACGACATTCCTCCATCTTTGAGGGTTCAATATGACGTAGTACCTTCTACCGGTCCCCGAAACCCTTAAATATGACGAAAAAGTGGTCAAAAATCAGATGACCTGATTTTGAACTCTGTGTGGTTCAGATACTCAAGGTGATGTCGAAACACCTTTTCCCAACGCGACCGGGCCAAAATAGACCCAGAAGGAGCACCAACATTCTCACATAGTAATGCACTCTTCTGAACTTCTATCTCGCCAGAGAGCTAAATGAGCCGAATAATATCATTAAAGTGAAGTTAGAAGAAGCCAAACGCGGAAATGAAGGACAAGGTAAAAATAAAATAAAGGAGTGAGGAGAATACAAGTACAAGAGGAGAGTGGGGGACAGACGAGTAGCTAGAGAAGGATCTGTGGGGAGTCATATTGTATTGGGGTACGAAGAAAGGAAGGATGAATGCATGGTGTGGAGCTCAGAGAGGTAGGAAGATGGGTTGGAAATGGACATTGAACATCGTAGTCAAAATGAACCCAAAAACCTCCCCGCTCCTCCGCATCGGTGACGCTGCCCATGTTGATGGGCTCGTGGACGGTAGGGCCGAAGACCCCTGTGGGGTGAAACTGAAATCAGACAAGTATGAATAGTGACTGCAACGCGATTGGGTGGGTTTAAAGGGATGATAAGGGTTAGGATGTGGGGAACAAGGCAGGAAGGACACGTTGCGCGTGATGAGAAGTAATGAAGTGAAATATAATGCGGTAAAAACTCAGGCAAAGGTGAGGAAGTAGTCGGGATCGGAGGAGGTGGGTGTGATAATGAGGTCGAGTGCGACAAAATAAAAAAAGGAATTCAAAAAGCAAAACGAAGAATAAAGAAAAGGGTAAACGCACACGCACCGGAATGGAGGGTCGCGGCCGGGGCCAGAGATGGCGAGCTTGAAGTACATGAGGCCTCGAAGACCGTGCGCGAGCGCGGGCGCGCACTGTTGAGCCAGTAGTTGTTGTACTGTATATTTATTATTTGAAGACTAGAAAGAAGTGCAACTCATGATGCACACACAATGAATCATTCCATTGCATCCCGTTCGATTAGCCCGTCCAGGCCCTCGCTCCCATTCTCCTCCATGCCTTCGAAGCAAAATACCAAGTTCGCCGGAAGCGGCATCTGCGTCTTGTGGTGCCACTGCAGCATATTCAGTTACCCGAGCACCCGCTCCATATTGTTGCTGCTGCCCCGGACCATGAGCTGCTTATTGGGGAGCGGCGGGAGCACAAATGGATCCAAGGTCCACCTGTCGCTTCAGAGACGCAGGCGGCACGTCAAAGTGCCTGTGGATCGGCACCGTCTTTTTGTTCGCGTGGTTTGTGGCACACCGTTTCAAACCTTCAGTCTTCTTAGGTTTGGAGGACATTTGTGGGCTACTACCGTACAAATACATGGCTATTGGCTGCATGTAGGTAGCTTACCTGAGCAGAGGTGACAGTGACAGTGGTGGCGAGAAGGAAGAGAGAAAATAAGCGCCGGTGCACGTGGGCCAAGAAGCGGAGAAAACTTCGGCATGATGCCATGCCGGTACTTTTATCCCAGCCACTTTGTGATCGGCATACAATTATGCCGCGGAAATCTCCGCTTATTTGGTCGTGCAGTAGGGCATCTATTTCTTTTCTTGCTCTTCACCATCACCTTGCACGAATGTTATTGTATATTAAGCAGGGAGGGCAAGATAAGATAAAAGAGTAGATTATGTTTGCAATAGCACTGATGATTAGAAGACTGCTTTAGAGCAAACAGATGCTCTAGCAGGATTGTACTGCTAGCTTATACACTAAAGAATGTATCTAGAGTATTATACATGTGTCTGGTTGAACTGCGGGAAGTTACTAATCAATTACTAATGATGGCCGATGGCCGAAGCTGCATTACTAATTCCAACAAATGTTGGTCACAATAACTATCGGCATAATTATAACCTACATATCACATTAGCAAAGGACCGAAGTACGAGTCACGCCACACACACTGCAGTGGCCTCACCCAACAAGTTGAAAACATCAGTCCCCTGGCTGACTGATATCATGTTGTCCTCTTATTCCCTTTGTCTCCTTCCCCTTTCCCGTCACTCCTGACCATCGGGTCTTATTCCCCTGGCCTCCAGCTATCCGTAGATACCCGCAGTGTAACCTTTTCCCAGAAAGGTTTCTTATTCCCAACTTTGCCTCCTCGGAATAAGATCAATCCCATCAGATTGACTTAACCAACCTTCGCTTATCCCAGAACTTCTCCGGTATAAGCCCCTCCGAACCTTGCACGCCTTTCACATGGAAGGCCTTGCCTTAGCCGAGCAGAAATAAGCTTATTCCCACATGTCCTGTTGTCAGTATCCCTGGCTTATTTCTCGTGTGGAAATAAGCTCAGAAATAGTCTCTTTAGAGGTTTGTGGGCTATACATTCCTCTATGGTTTTCGAGGCAAGCACTGCCAGTCCACAAGGTAGTCACCTACCTTTTGTACCCATTACTCTGTGATCCTGACCCTGCCAGCTATAGCGAGACCGTATACTAGCTCTCAGAAATAAGCCTATACTGTAATTAGACTATTCCGAAATGCGCAAAATGTGCGGTGTTTAGGTGTAGCTTAATTCCAGACAGTTCAATGGACACTGGAAGGCTCCCCTGGATGGGTTTCGAGCCTAACAGGTTTCACTTGGCGGTGTAATCCATGAACGATTTCCGAGACCAGATTGCTTCTGGCATTTCGGAAGCCAAAACCGCACTCATCAAGGCCAAGGACGAGTTCAAGCTGCACTATGACTGCCATTGCATGCCTGCCCCGGAGATCAAGGTGGGCGACTGGGTCTGGGTTGATGCTTCCGACATCCGGACGATGTATCCGTCCATCAAATTCTCAGACAAACACTATGACTGCCATTGCATGCCTGCCCCGGAGATCAAGGTGGGCGACTGGGTCTGGGTTGATGCTTCCGACATCCGGACGATGTATCCGTCCATCAAATTCTCAGACAAACACCTCGGACCATTTAAGGTTGTGAAGGTTGTCGAAAAGGATGCATCCAATCTCGAGCCCCCCCCTGATACTCCCAGCTTCATCCTGTCTTCCCGGTGGTCAAGCTTGCAGAACCGGACCCATTCCCTGGACCTCCCTGGAACAATGAGCCTCCACCTGTCCTGCGAACAGACTGCGACGTTTGCTGGGAAGTCAAAGAGATTCTTGAGATGAAGGTAGCCTCTGGTACATGGTGGAGTGGAAAGGCTATGGCCCAGAACACAATAAGTGGGTTAGGTACTAACCCTAACGCTTACTAGGTATTCCTCGTTGAAGAGCAATAATTGCAATGCTCTATCCCCAGCACGACAGAGTTTCACAAGATTACCCAGACCTTCTGGCCAAGGTGAAAAATTTGCCAAAGATGCTGTTGACACCTACTACCGCCACTACCCCCAATGGTCCGCACCAGATCAGCTCAGCTGTGTTCGACTCCCTCTCATTCTGGAAGCGCAATGCCCATGTCCAGTTCATACATGAGGACACTGTATTCCAAGGGGGGGTGATGTCAGGGGAACCCCTCTTCCAGCTGCTCGTTCAGATTTCTGTCCAGCTCCGGCCACTTGTCCGGCTTTACGTTTGGCCTTCCATCTGACTCCGGCCTCTCATCCGGTTCTTCGTCTGGAACCTTCTCCGGCACCTCCCTCCGCTTCGCTTGCATCCTGAACCTTCTCCGGCACCTCCCTCTGCTTTGCTTGTGTCTGGAACCTCACCCTCGGTCCCTCCGGCCTCTGTTCCATCTCTTTTCGGTCGCTTGCACTGGCATGTGTTATGTGGCCAGGCCTGGGATCATTGCTCCCTTTGGACACATGCTACTGGCTAGTACCTATTAGTTAAACCTTCACCTAGCATGGGAATCCTCATCTTTTCTTCTCTTCAGATTCCCCTGCTAGGTGTGTAGTATTTGCTCTGTATTTAGTATAGCCTATTAAACTACTTCAGATTCCCCTGCTAGTTTCCATGCTCCCACGCTGAGCTAAGGTTGCCCTTACAAAAACAAAAAAAAACAGGCTGCACCCTAAGTTCCGGAAAAGGCTGTAAACTTAAGCGGCTGCATTTCACTGATCTTTTCGCGCATTTGGCTCACTTAACTTACACTGAGACGGCGCAATGCCCAATGCACGTCCATTTGGCTATTTTTGCGAACTTAGGCCTATCAATTAAACCACCTAAGCTAGCATACAGCATCTAGTCATCACTAGGTAACACTAGTGCGCTAGGCCTCTGTTCGGTGATACAAAGGAGGGTCAGAGCGAGCTCCAGCTACTGGCTGTAAGCTAGGAATCCACATATGGCGGACGCCTTTATGAACGGGTCTAGTCTAAACCACATAGGAGATATACCACACCCATACATTCATAGAACACTAGTTCTATTTGACCTAGGAAGAACAACCGAGACAGAAGAACATAAGGATATTGTGCTAGCAAGGATGCACACTCAGATATTGTAGAAGAACAGGCTAGGATCGGCTGCTATATGAGCTAGCGGAGGACACCTGATACCTACAATAGGACTATGCCGAACATCAAGTAGCTAGGCGACTAGTTACTACAGGAAGAACATATACGGTACATCCTAGGACTAGGAGACAGTACACGTGACAGGTGCGACGTGCTAGCGTCACCCAAACATGAACACATTAACTATTGTGTAAGAAGATATTATCATGGACGAATGCCGACGCGTACATCGGCATGGAGAGCTATTCTAGGACAGTCATGAGACCTCCATGAATCAGCCAGGAACTATTATTGGACTGGATTCAACTCCAGCCCGGCAGGATTCGTAGTTCGGGCTTGTGATCAACGGCCTAGGAATTACCAATACCCGCAGAAACTATACCCGGAAGTCATTTGCGATGACTACCAAGGACATTTGATTATGACGACTCAGGACGGCTGCCGTTTCATTGGCTAGCCAACCATTTCTCTTTACTCATTTCTTTTACTTAAACACTATCTCCTCATTTGTATAAAAGGACAGCGCTCCAGCCACATATGCCAGATTGATCACGCCCTAGTTCGTGGCGGAAGGTTGTCTCAGGCTATTCATGGAGATTTGTGTACAAACTCTGCTTGTAGTAGTCTATAACTGGAATCTTGATTGGTTGACTCTGGAACTTGGAAACATAAGATTAAGAGGAAAGGTGTTGTTATCCTAGCTGACTTCACATACAAAATCATTGGGTGTATTCCCTTGTAAAGCGCAATCACGACTTGTCAGTGACTTTGCCTGCACCCCGGATCTGCCCTAGCGCCATCCGTAGTGTGTTGAACTGACTTACTGGACGCTTGTGGTGTGAGTTGCATAGCCTAAACAGAAGACGGAATACCGGGTTCCTACTCCTAGTTGGATTATACCTTGTCAGTGACTTTGCCTTCGCCCCGGATCTGCCCTAGCGCCATCCGTAGTGTGTTGGATCGACTTGTTGGACTCATATAGTGAGCTAGGACCGATACAAAGTAGTCAAACGTTCCTGCTATCGGAAGTAACAGGTCCACACTCAGGGCTGCCTAGTGTGTGTAGCTTGGAAGCTATTTGGTGTTAGCCTCATATTCGTTTGGATTGCCAACGAGAGGATTTTCGCAAACCTTACAATCTCTGCCCTGGTATTCTGCGACGTCTAGTCAAGGTTGCCTTGTATCCACCCTTTTCCTACATTCACCTAGGTTGCTAGCTGAGAGCTACGCAATTGAACATTGCATTCTGAGGCACTATTTCTAGATAGTTCAGCCCTAGTGTTCTATATTCTGTGGTATTTGGGATCCAAACCCGCTGTTCGCACACTACGAACCGGACCCGAACTCACAAGGAGAAGCACTTGATCTTTGGGAGTAGTAGTGTGTATGTGTTAGTGGTGTTTTGTGTTTTTGAGCACTAGCATTATTTGCATTCATTTCACATGTATCTTAAGTGCACCGTTTCAACGCAACCAGGTACATCAAAAAAAGAACAAAGGTACTTGATCCTCTGCAGATTTTCTATGCGACTTGAACGCACCTATTCTCAAGGAAATCTGATCAAATATGAGCCTGTCACAGCTGTTCTGATCAAAACTGTTGAAAAAAAAGGGTCTGCACCTTATGTACCGCAAATTTCTGTAACGTCCGTCGTCAAGTCGTTCTTCCTTCTCCTGATCCCCTTGCACAAACATGTTTCCTCCTTCTACATCTTCGTTACAAAGAAATCTTTTGTCCTTCTGCTACCCATCTTTTAGTTATAGCTGCCCTCTAGCCCACATCTTTTTTTCTCAACGCTGCCCTTCGAGTCAGGACTTGCTTTCGTACGTATATCTATCTCTTGTGTCAAGTCCCTCCAGTTTTGCATTAATTGACACGACAATAGTGGCCGTATTCAAATTGCGAACAGCGCTTCCTTGTATGCATTGATCTTCATTTTCAAAGTCAACGAACTTTGCTTTGTGTTTCTCGATTCGTGACAATGTCCGGCGGCTGATCTTTTTGTTCTTTTTCTGTTGATCTGTACTGAGATCTCTTTCACCGGCCGATACCAGCTCTTCTTGATCTCGTGTGATACCCTTGCTCTCTAACTGTGCTCGTCGCGTCAAGATAAATCCAACTTATTTTTCATCTATTGTCGGTTTGTCAAGCATTCCTGCTTCTTTGTCAGTGTCAATCGTTCGCATTCTTGCTGGCTTCCAAACCAATCTCCTGTCATTAGGGGGTTTCAGAATTAGAAACCTGACTCCAACTTGTGTCAAAACTTGGCTTCAACTTGAGTCCAACTTGAGTCCAACTTGGCCCAAGTTTTGACCCAAGTTGAGGTCTTAATTGTGAACCACCTAACTTGTCCCGAACCCAAATACCTCGAAGTTGCGTCGGAATTGTCGGCTCGGCTATCCCAAAGCAGAAGACTATGACATATTCCTGGCTGTCGCGATGCACGTTGCACATCATTCTGTGCTGTGCTATTTTTTCAGCTGGAGCATAATCATCATCAACGAGAACAACGTCTGCGCGAGGCTGGATTTCTTCTGAGGAGGAGGAGCAGAAGGATCCGATGATGGTTTGGTCTGCTTCTTGAGGGCATTTGTCACCCCAAAATATTATGTAGTGGTGCTCGTAGATATGAGACGATGGGAATAATAATAATAATTCATTACACGTGATCGCCCAATGATCGCCACTCGTGCAAATTACAAGCGTCAGGTGAGAATCCACGGTAAATAAGCCTGAATACCCGAAGTTGAGACCCGAAGTTGAGACCCGAAGTTGAGACGAAAGTTGGATGTCAAATCGGGCTCTTGTGCACGATTTGACATCAAACTCCGATTTCGGGTTTCAACTTGAGCTTCAACTTGATGAAGTTGGAGCTCAAGTTTTGACGCAAGTTATGACCGAAGTTTTTAATTCTGAAACCCCCTATTCCTTCATCTATCCCTACTTCTCGTTCGCGGCCGGCTTCTTCTGTTCTTCAACACTTCAATTTTTGTACCTCTATCTGTCCTTCTATCTGCCACTCTCCCCCAGATTCATATCTCCGTCCCCGGCGATTTTTTCGAATCGGAATCCCCTCTTTCCATGAATTGACTCGCGTATAGGATCCGGCGTTTTGGGAGCATCCTGCAAATCATATCTCCACAACGCTGAACTAGAGATATGAATATTTACAGGATGCCCCCTAAATTCCAGATCACGTACACTAGATTTCAGGCTTACTTTCAGACATGCATTATCATCAGGTCAAAGGCAAATATCATGAAACATGAAAGAGAGTCTATCAACAGGCGAGAAATTTCAGGTGTCTGAGCAGTGGCTAGGATCTGCTGTTGTGCCATTACATGCAACCCAGCTCTTGCGAGGGCTATTCAAATCGGTCAAATGCAAGCTTGACCTCGCGGAGCTGCGCAGAATCAATATCGACATAGTTCTCAGGCCGCAACACGTACCACCTTGTCATACTTCACTTCTTTCCCCTTCACGTCCGAATACTGACCCCAGTCCACAATGTGTGCTTTTGTGATCTGCCCGCCCGCCTCCTCGAAAAGCACATTTTCCTGAGTTATATCCCTGAAGAATGAAATCAGTATGCAGCAGATGAGACAGCATCTCACAAACTCGTGATAAAGAAAGTAGGGCGCCTGGGTATATGCAAAGCTTTGTCTGGCCACCATCTCGTAAATGGGCGTCATAAGCGCTTTCAGTTTCGCCTTGGAGTCGGCTCCACTTTTTGCGGCTATATACGCCTGAGTCATGGTCAACTTCTTACCCGGGAGCTTTTGCATGAGGATATAATAGTATTTTGTGCCAGATCGGAATTCTGTCTGAAAGCCCCAATCCACAAATTGCCCGAGCTTATCTAGGGCGTACGCCTCCGGGCGGAAGAATTTGTCGATATTCTTGTCATTCGCTTCAGCGGTGAAGAATTGCTTCGCTACAACGTCGGGGCGACCTTCGACATCGTACACATTTCCACGGCTTCCGCTACCCAATCTGGTCCCGAGTTTCAATGGCGGGTCAAACTGTGGGATTTTGGCGGGCACTATGGCGGGGATAACAATAAGATGAGCGCGGCGGGATGATGATAACATTCTGTACGTTGCATTAGCGTGTTGGAAGGCGCGGTTGAGCAGATGACATCGGTGTATGGAGCGGGATTCCAGAGGGCAAATAACGGACCCTGGAAGAGGTTCAGCAAACCGGTGGGTTGGAACAGACACCACTGAGCGCACCATGAGGCCTGCCAGTGAAACCTGGGATGGAATGATGTGTCCATAAAGTGGAACAGCGGCTGCCGTCAGAATTAACGGAGAGCCCAGTGCGGCGAATGCGAAAATTTTCATATCGATCTGAGGGAGGGACTGCAAGTGAGGTGGAGGTCAATTGAATGCTGGGCTTTATACAGGAGGCAGGTCTCCCTATCGGACAGCAAAGTTTAATCAGACACCAAGCACGTCGGCCCTTGTGAACGGCCGGGTTCCATTCCAGCTGTCGGTCTACATGAGGAATGATTCGGCGCGATATAGAACATTGCTACAAGGGGTAGATTGAATATCAAGCCAAGGAGTGCGTTCGTGGTTTGAGCGCTATTCTGTGCATCTCTTCGCCAAATGCAGAGGAAAAAAGCAGCGCGACAGTCCCGTGTACGTGCTGGACCCTGTCCTCGAAGTCCCATGTACATCAGGAAATTGTATTTCGGCTGGCGGCAGCTGGCGCGAGCTGGCGCAAGCTGGCAGACCTGGCTGGTCTGGCGCAAGCTGGAGCCAGCACGCCAGCTCTTGCCAGAATCTGTTAGTACGCCAGCTAATCCAGAATTCAAATTCTTGCCAGAATCTGAATTCACTTTGTACGCTTTTGAGTTCAGTACACAATCTCATTTGCATGATGATCTATGTACTTGTTTACATGAAATCTTTTAAAGGCGTCAAGAGAATGGTGGTATCAGAAATTGACTGGGATATGGGTAGAACCATAGACGGGAATCAAATGGCCTTTGGAGCGGCTGTACGAGGTGGCGGAGGCGCACCCGCAGGCAAAAATTCGCCTGTCTCATCGCATGGTCAGCCTGTTGACCAAATTTCAAATACTAGACATTCATTGAAGCTGTCGCACCTACCGTCCAGGAAGGGATGATAATTCCTTTGTGACGACGGCGCCACATACAGCGGCGGTGGAGAGGGCATACATTCATCTTCATCTCCTCGAATTTCCGGAGACCCCGGTGGTGAAAAGTTATTGACGGTGTGGTTAGCCTGAGCATGGATACCAGAATTGGTATAAGCTCGCCGCCGAGGTCCACCTGCTTTTTTCTATGACCAGCCGGCATGCTGGTAGGTCAGTGCGTACAGCGGAGGGCGTTCGCCTCGGCCCACATTTCCCGGTGCCGATCTCTGATTAAATTTCATGTGTCCGTCCGCCACATGAGTCACAACTCGCTTCATTTTTTCTTGCTCCGACCGTCACTGCTCCACTTTTCCTCTTCACCAACGCCCACCACCATGGCGGATCGAGACCGGCGTGAAGCCTCAAAAGCCCGCCCCGGTGATATCATCAAAAAGGCAAAGCAGCTGCGCCAAACGAATGTCCAGATAGAGATCGACAACAAGAAGGCCGCCCAGGAAAAAGTCAAGTGTGAGGTCAAAAAGGTGCGGCTGTCGTTAAAGATCTTCACACACAGGATGAGCATGCTCGAGCTTCCGTCGCACGTCTTGATCTTGTCACCGCAGAGCTCAAGCGTGCCGCAAACGCTCGCGCTACTGTCGAGAATCCTCAGCCATCAACAGAATCACAAGTACGAAAGAATTCATGTATTGCATCAGTACTAATATTTGCTCGCAGGACGAACCAATTGCTGGCCCTCACGGCGGTAACGAAGACCTTCAACTCAAGCTTGACACTGTCCAGGCACGCCGTCAGTGGGTTGCAGATTGAGCTGCAAACGTGAAATTTCTGTATCGCGACCCGACGTCGAAGGTATGTCAATAGTATTTTCTCGGCATTGGCTCAATATTCTTCAAGAGCGGCAGCTATCGTGGGGAGCTCGCCATTCGCCTCTTCGCCTCTTCGCCTCTTCGCATCCGTCTTGTCCTCAAAAGCGACGGGTCATTCGGGCTGCCAATTGGTGGGATGACAGTTTGCTTGGCTGCAGTAAGTCACGGCATGCAATCACACATGAAGATAACTAACACGGCTCGAGTCTCGACTGCCAGCCAGAACGTTCCTTTTCTCTGTGGGGGACGCTCGATAACGAGGGCACCGGTCGGAAGGAGAAGAATCCGGCACTGAGCTTCATCGCCAATCCTTGGGCTCAGCGTGCGCTCCGTTACCTGCCGCCCATCCAGAAGCTGTCGGACCAGAAGTGGCGTGAGATCTATGAGCTCGTCACCTTTTCTGCACTGGGATAAAGGCAAGCCTCGTCAACGGATGATTCGGTATTGGCTGGTGGTCTCTACGTGGATCCTCGTTTCGCCATCATCGTATCTGATGGCGACGAGGATTGAGTTCCGAGGTCGTACGTGTCTGACATATTCCCTGGCCTCGGCCATTCACTCACAGTTTTTACCAGGTGTACGGTGGTGAACAGTCGTATTTATGATCCCGTATATACATTGAATCTAATTTGAATTTGGCGCCGTTTCTGGCCGTGAAATTTACCGCTACATTTGAGATTTGGGAAAGCTGGCGTGAAAACTGGCAAGGCTGGCATGAAAATTGGCAAGTATTCTGGCGCCAGAATAAGCTAAATGGTCGAGCTGGCTGCCAGAATATTTTCTGGCGCCCGGTATCTTTTTATGGAGCCAGATCAAATTCTGGCGTGATGGCGGCGTTGGCGGACGTTGGCAGAGCTGGCGCCAGCTCTGCCAGCTCAAAAACATTTTCCTGATGTAGTGAAAGCGAGAATGAATCGGCAACCCGAGTCGATACACAAGAACCATGACTAATAGTGGTGGCCAGAACTTAAACTTGGGATGGAGTCGTTGAGAGAGGACAAACATTGCTCCTACTAAAAAGATTTTAAAAAATAACATGAAGCGGTGATGAGAATATAGACGAATTTAGACTTCACCGAGTACGGCGTCTCGCCGTGCATTACGCGCCGTTCTCCTCGACTGTAAGATCTGAAGAAGGAATCGGTACGTTCAAGGATAAGTACGTGTCCGAGTCATTTCACCTGTCAGGGGAGTTGGCGTGGGTGATGCTTCTTTGCAACTTCTTTCCGCCCGCTCCAGCACCACTTATCCCTGTTTTTCTGGCAGGCTTGCGGCATTCTACTACAGACTTTTGACTCTGATTCATTATACGCGGCTGATCCTGGACTCTTAGGGTCACTGTTAGCCCGTCGGCAAAGCTTGGGGAAGTATTGAAGGAGAGTGAGTGCCGAGACACTCCCCTTAGTTTCGAGGAGAAGGATTGAGTAAGATGAGTGCCGAGAGACTTGGAACGCAGCGGCTCGTTGAATGTTTCCTAGGCGCAATCTACTGAGATCTTGGCCTCCCTTTCACAGCGGGACATTGCCGTGGCCGGTGGGGATCGATTCTGTGATATGGGATAATACCACTCAACAGTCAAGGCGCCCCGATCCCACGCCAAATATCGCAAAGCATCTAAACTTCTTCCGACCGACGAATACCAGTAGTCGATGCGATCCCGATTCCATCCCAAGAAGCCACCACTTCCTACCATCGTCTACGAGGAGTATGAGTAGGTCATCCCCCGGACATACGGCTCGCATGGTCAGTGCAAGAAAAGCGACGTAGGAATATTGATAGGTGCACTCACGCATTAACCAGATTATCCGGCGCGCCAGCGATTCTCCGGTCGGTACACTGCGCCGACCGTTGAGTTACAGGCGCAAAATTACTGCATCTTTGATTCAGTTCAGTGCCGGAAGGAAGAGGAATGAAGCAAAACGAAGTCGGATGGATGAGTAGTAAGCAGAGAAAAATAAGCAATACGCCATTCGAGGGATAACGAGACAAATGTAGAAGCGCAGCGGTTCGGATCCGGGCGCCGCGTATATCCTGGAAAGGACGCTCAACGGGGAGCGAAGATCGAGAAAAGTAAGGTCGCAAATCCGAAATGCGATACAGCAGAAGCCGGAGACGGCAATAATGGCAGAGACAGGACACGATGATCAAAGCGCCGGTTACTAGTAGCACGGCTGAGCAAGACAAGAAAAAGACAATGTGAACTAGGCGAGGGTGGTTGGTCCAGCAAGCAGTGGAGGTGGCGAGAATGACAAGATAAATAAGGAGACGCGGCAAGAAAGCAGCCACTGAGTCGTGCATAAATCTGGGCGTGTGCCATCGTCAGGATTTTCCGGAACCGTCCGCGTTTCGGATATCGACATTCAGATGTCTTTCATACCAAAATTGAGACCGGGCGTGGGAGACGGGGAGAGGGGGTTCGTGGTTACTTGGCGTTGTGTTGCCGGTGGAGAGGAGCGATTGGAGGCGGGACAAGTTCGCGACGTCTTCGCCTCGGAGCAGTTCGTTTGGGAGCCAGGTGACGAGACGCGCCGGGGCAGCGGCGGCGAGAACGTCATCATTGGATGGATGAGCGACGAGTCACGACAGCGGCGATGGTTTGCAGGACTACTGGCACGGCGCTAAATGGTTTCGTCTACCTGTGGTCTAAGAAATATAAGCTCAAAAAAGGAAGAAATAATAGATAAGCACAACGTTAACGCACCTGCGCTCCAGCAACAAATTGAACAATTCGCCGCGCCCACATCCTCCGCCGTATGTGCCGTCCTACCCGCTCTCACTTCCTCTACCCGCCACCAACCTTATCGCCTGCAGGCTGCCCTTTACCAACAACTTAGCAACAAGTCGCGACCCGCGCAAGAACAGCGAGCTGCGGTGGACCACCGAGCCGAGGGTTTGCAAGGTCGCGAGGGCGGGGGACACGGTTGGGGCGTAGGCGGCTAGGATGAGCGAGATGGCGCGTAGATGAGGTTCGAGAGGAAGTTAAAGGTCAGCACAGCCACGATCACGGCAAATCCAAAATCATGACCGGGTTTCGCCGTTCGTCGATGTAATTCTCTCACACCTCTACTTCTTTCTCTCTCAGGTGCCTTGTTCTGGAAAGAGCTGGACAGCGGTATCAGTCAATTACTTAACCCTGTGTGACGCGACGTACGGTACTAGACTCGTAACCAGTCTGCCTACGGGATACCAACCTACTGTGACAGGACACAGTTGCGGTAGACAGACTGGTACATCTCGGGGTTCGGCAAAGGCACAAAATCTGGGAGTTGGGAATGCCGGGCTTTTTGCTGCCATCAAATGCCGCCATCAGTTTCGGCCGCAATCGGCACGCATGGGCGGACTTTGAATTCTCAGCCATCACGTAGGCACTAACGCGTCCCAGCGCCTCTCCTGTCTGCTTCTATCCAGGCTTCCTCTTCAGTTTTATGATACTCCTAGCTTCATTCTCAGACTTTTTACTGAAGTAAATGTTCCTTCAAAAATTTTCCATCATAGTTTCACTGATTTGTTTAACTTGCTTGCTGGACCACTGAAAATTGCTTATATTCACAGGCAGTTTTGGTGACATAGATCTATGCATGCATGGAGCACCCCTGAATATTATGGGATTTATTTTGCCTGCCCCAGAGATGTCCCAAGAGAATTGGGTGACTCCATGTCACATGGTGTGATGCAGAGTCCTCTTTCGTTTTATCATAGAATTCAGCCCAGATGCTGGACAGGACTAGGTAATCTGAATTACAGCCAATGGCAGTACCGAAGGCGCGAACCAAAAAATTACCGTTTTGGGCGAATCTCAATCCCTGCGACCGATTCACCCATATCTCGGTCAGTTTTGCAGGGATTGAGATGAAATATAGATAGATAATTCGTACTAATTCATGCGCAATTAGTAATAGAAAGAAATCTGAAAAAATATCATATCTTGTCCTGCCTGGCATTTGAGGCTCATCAACTCATAGATTTGCACTAGGGAGTCCAATTCTTGTTGGTAGGAGTTGCTTTTTTGGGAGGGTGTTCTTCAGTACATATAGAACAATGTAATAGAGTCAAAAATACAAATACTTGCTCTCCTTCCTTTTGTATTCTGCTCAACAGTATTTTGTACTGCCAACACAGAATTTTCCTGAACAACCTGGTTTCTGACTCAGATGAAGAAGATAAAGTGTTGGAAAGGGTCCGATGGTACCTTCACACATTACGTCTTATGTATGGTCAAAAAAACGCGTGTTCTACATGCTAATTGGGTCACGTCGTGTCAATTCCCGGTCACCATCATTTCATGACTTCCCGTGATTTGATCAGTCTCCTCGTCACTCTGTCGACGCGCGTCGCCAGTGCCACTGAGCATAGATGAATGGTCAACAAGAAGAAGTCTCTGGCAATTTCTCGACAGTGCAAAAAGGAACTAGACAACAATCAGTCTGAAACTCTTCGAGACTCGGAGCCCAGTCCCACATTCTCTTGCTCCAACTCGGAGTCGCGCCCACTTGAATTCCCTCCTTCCCCAACTCCTATGAAACCTTCTTCTGAGTCTGATGACTTCCCCACTTCTATTGCTGTCCCCGCCCGCACCACGAGGGCAAGCAAGCGCAAATCAGAGGCGACATCTCACGTCTCAGATGCTGATCTCGCTCCACCGGCCAAAAAGAAACCGGGGCCAAAGCCAAAGGCCAAGGCTGCCAAGCCGAGCTCGGACGGTGAGGACTATCAAAGTTATATTCCAATTCTGGTTCTGGTTCAGAGCAAGGGACGTTGGGCGTCTCTTGCCCTGACCAGGCTGGATTTGGCATGCGGCGCATCAACTAAATATACACAGCCCGACTAAGACGCCGGGTCACTATTTAACACCCCCCCTTGACTGGCGTCCAGTCGGAGCATCTTGACCCATCGAGCGTGCAAGACGCGGTGCAACGGCTTCGTGAAAAGATCGGCAATATTCTCCTTGTTGGAGACATGAATAACGTCAATTAAACGTTTCATGACGCAATTTCGTATGAAGTGTTCCCGAATGGATATGTGCTTCATTTTTGAATGCGCGTGCGGATCGTGTGTGCAGGCAACTGTCCCTTGGTTGTCGCAGAACAATGAAGTCGGTTGAATCTGGGGAAAACCGAGTTCAGCTAGTAAGTTTCTGAACCACAAAATGTCTCGGGCGCAATGAGTTGTGGCGAGATATTCAGCCTCGCATGAAGAAAGAGCAACAACGGCCTGCTGCTTCGAGCTCCACGAAAGCGGGGAGTTACCCATCATAATGAGAAAGCCAGACACCGATTTCCGAGTGTCTCCCATGCCCCAGTCAGAGTCAGTGAGTGCTTTGATGATAGGGTGCAGAGTCTCCGCGCCTCCTCCAAGAATGATACCATGTGAAGTGGTTCCCTTCAGATAGCGAAGCAGGTGTTTTGCCGCAGTGATATGAGCCGGCCCATAGTTGGTCATGAATCGTGCAAGCTCCCTAACTGTGTAGGCAATATCGGGGCGAGTGCATGTCGAGAGATACATACATTTGCCAACGACGGCAGTGTACGGAAACTCTCTGACCCTCTGTTCCTCCTCAGCTGAGAGAGCATCGGTCTGAGAAGTAAGCCTTGTTCCCGGGTCCATGGGCGTCGCAACTGGATTGCATTTATTAAAGCCAAAGTCACGAAGAATCGACTCCGTGTATGATTTCTGTGAGAGTTTGATTGTTCGTTCGGCTCGGTTTCTCTCAATTGAGCAGCCAAGATGAAGGGTTGGTTCCCCATTGTCTGTGATTTCAAACTGAGAAGCCAGGGCAGCTACGACGGCGTCAGATTCAGTGGTGGAGGTCGACGCGATGAGCATGTCGTCAACGCTCGTTGTGATGATGGAGTGATCGGAGCCTCGGATATGTTTATACACACTCCAATCCGACTCCGTGCGCTTGAACCCAATGACCTCGAGCTTGGAATTCAGCTCAAGGTACCATTGACGACCTGCTTGCTTCAAACCATACAGCCCTCGCAAGAGCTTCCAGTAACCGCTTCCAACAATCGATGGCTTTCGCATGTAAATTTCCTCGTCAAGGGGACCATTCAAAAATGCTGTCTTGACATCCACTTGTCGCAATACCATGTCGTATTCTGCGACCAGAGTGAGAAGAAGCCGAATGGATTCTCATCGTGCCACGGGAGCGAACGTGTAGTTGAAATCTTGGCCAGGTATTTGAGTAAAACCTTTTGCAACCAAGCGAGCCTTAAACCGCGAAATGAGGCCTTCACGGTCGCGTTTTATGTGAAGGACCCATTTGGATTCTACGGCTTTCCGGTCTGGTGGTAGTTCATTGATTTCCTCATATACGCCCTTGGCCTTTAATGACTCCAACTCCTCGTAAATGGCCGCTAGCCAATATGACCAATATATAGATGATTTCGCTTTCTGGATGGTGCTGGGATCTTTCTCGTCCGGATCATCAATGGGGTCTGTGAGGGAAGCGCCGACAAATGCGACTTCAGCTTCAATAAAGCTGGACGCAAGTTTTGGAAAGTCAGCACTATCGCACTCGACTTCTACTTCCTCCTCGTCGACAAGGATGCCGTGTAAAATGTCCTTCCCCCCCTCATCCGAAGTCCCAACTTGGTTGATAATGAACCTGGCAGGTACACGTCTCACCCGAGTGGACCGGCGAAGAGAAGAATCGGAATGCGTAACATCATCCATTTCGATGTCAGGAGCAGAGGTAAAATCACCCATCTCCACATCGATGTACGGTCTATTTACAATTTAGGATGGTTCGGAGACCGACGAGTCGTATAAATAACATACTCGGGAACTGCTCGTGGGCATGTATTATTCTCAATGGAAGGATTACTCTCGGTGGAGAACCTGTGAAGCCACAGGGTTAAAATATGTTCAGAGACAAGAAGTCGTTTAAAAACGAACTTGTTACGCTCGATGGCGGGGTTACGCTCAATGGCAGGATTACGCTCGGTGGCAGGATTACGCTCGGTGGCGGGGTTATGCTCAATGACAGGTTTGGAACTGTGTTCCAGGGAAATACGCTCAACACCATCACGAAAGCGGGGTTCAAGATCTGTAGCCAGATCATCCCACAAAATTTCGGACAGTGCTGGTGATGGAAGAAAGTCAGGGAAGCCATGAAATTTAACGTCGCGGCGCGAACGAATGGCCCTCGAGTCGGGAAACCAAATAAGGTACCCTTTCGAGTCTCTGGCGTAGCCAACAAACCTCCCTTCTTCTCCTCTCGTAGCAATTTTATTGAGGTCATCCGAGTTTGTCTTTCTTGCTGTGACCAACGCACCAAAAGGCCGGAGATGAGAGAGGTCGGGTTTCCTTTTGAACCAGGCTTCAAATGGTGTTGTATCAGGCTCGAGTGAAGCATGGGGTACACGATTCTTTATGTGTACCCCGGCTTGTGCCGCAAGAGGCCAAAACCACGACGACAGTGCAGAATCAACGAGCATTGCACGTGTCATGCGCTCGATGATTTGGATAACGCGTTCAGCCACGCCATTCTGCTGAGACGCGTCAGGCACCGTTTTCTCGTAAGTTATGCCCTCTGCTTTGCAATAGTCGCGGAATTGGCCTTCAACGAGCTCAGAAGCATTGTCAAGTCGCAAGAAAACAATGGAGTAGCCAAGTAATTTCTCGGCAGCAGTGCGGAACTCCTGAAAGCACTGTAGAGCATCGGATTTATTTTTGAGAAAGTAAATTGCAATGAAACGCGAATGATCGTCGACAAAGATAATGAAGAACCGGAAGCCGCCATAGCTGATAGATAAAGTGCCGCAGATGTCAGAGTGGATACGAAAGAGAGGGCGGTTTGCACGATTAGTGGCTTTCTTCGGGAATTTGAGCCGCTTGATATTGGCTAGAGCGCAGATTCGACAGTTTTTGATGTTAACACTGTCGATCGGGAGTCCGGTGGTCGCGCGCTTCAGCCCTTTAACGTCTATGTGGCCCATTAGACGGTGATAAAACCCAGCCGCTTCGCCTCAGGGCTTTCTGTTCCTTCGCCAAAAAGTGAAGTGACCGACGGCACCATCGCGGAGATCAAATCCGTTTCCGGAATCGATGGTCTAGACTCGGGCTCCACCGGCTCAACATCCATCTTGTACAGATCCTTCACGATTCCTCCAGACGCAAATGGGACTTCGGCAGCATTGAGGTATGTGATTTTACCACTCCCGGTTCGCGTACTGACCCCTTTCCTGTCAATCCTAGAACCCGAGATCAGGTTGCACCGAGCTGTGGGGATGTGGAGGACATTGGATATTGAGAAGTGACGAGTTGTCCCATCGTACGTCGCTTTCATCACGATCTTCCCTTTCCCTACAGCTTGGGCTGACAGGTTTGTGCCGAAGCCATGAACGTTCAGCGGACTATCGAACTGGACATAGTCTTGGAAGAATTCGCGACGACGAAAGATGTGGCGCGAGGCACCCGTATCATGGTTGACCATGTCGTCCTGCACTAGTTCAAGATCAAGTGCTGCGGCGTTCACGCGAATCTTCTCGTCTATGGCAATCTCGTCGTCGGTGTTGTCCTCGGGCAGTTCCAGCAGGAACGCAAATCCATCCTCCACAGTCTCGAACACCGCGTCCACCTCCTCCGTTGTATCCTCTGTCTGCTCAGCTATACCTGCGAATCGACTCCCGGCTGCTCCCTTGCTCGCCTCCAAAGCATGTTTGCGACGAGCTGCAATTCTTGCTTCGGGTGCAAGGTGCACATCCTTCCGGCCTCGAAAGCCTTCAGGATACTTGCCGGCCTTTCCTCCACCATAGGAGAAGCAATTGGCTTTGGTATGACCGATCGGCGTTTCGCAGAACACGTTGTCGCAAAACGCTCGGGAAGCTGAGCGCTTTTCGGCGTTGTACGGTGCTGGACGTTTGGTCTGATGTTGTTGGGTTTTATCAGACCTGCGATTGGCTTGATTCGAAGACCCTGCTGCGTATACCCCAGGAACAGCGTCTCCAGTCTCACGGTGCTTTCCTTTCCCACCGACTAGTGTGTTGATGGAGACGATAGAAGGTGCGATTTTCATTTCTACCTCTTCTTGTTTTAAGCGCTGAATGACGAAGGCAGACGATATCGGCCTCCCCATCGTCTCACCCTGTCGTACCTTGTCACGAAGAGAATCCCGACAATATCGCCAGGCGTCCGACGGTGACATGAGTGTGACAAGGTGCTTGGCGAATTCGGTGTCTGGCATCATGAATGGATCCGCGTCTCGCAGTTTCCCATACAACTAAACCATGACTTAGCGCCAATGTACTAGATCCTCACCTGCGCTGCACTAGTAGGCGATGATCTGCTGTTTGATGGTCACCGCCGTGAGTGCATTGGCAGGTTCGTATTCGTTTTTGAGAGTGTTCCAGGCATCGTGCGCTGATTTGCAATCACGAACAACAAAGAGTTTCTCGCTCGGGACCGCCTTCACGATTAGGGCGTGAGCCTTCTTGTCACCTGCTAACCAGGCTTCCGCATTCTTCTTTGCCGCAGCAACAACCGCTTCATTCCCCGGGATAGTGAAGTTGGCAAGATTTCCGGCAGCATCAAGACCTCGCATTTGTGTCGTCGGTCTGAGCTCTGGAATGGCGGGAGGATTGTAGTCTGGTCCTCCGACATACTTCCAGTATCCGATGGCATCGAGATCGAGGACGGACTTCTGTCTGAACTCGCTATAGTTGTTCGACCCATCCTCGTTCTCTTTGATGGGGGTGAGTTTCAACCCTTTCCACTCCTTTTCGGGATCAGCGATGTTCTGGGGTTGGGGATTGGCCATTTGGATGGAGAGATCAAGTGCGATGTAGTGCGATGTGATGTGGGTTGATTGTGGAATATAACTTCGTTTGTGACTTTGTTTAAGCGCCTCGGAGGCCCATAACCTATCAAAGTTATATTCCAATTCTGGTTCTGGTTCAGAGCAAGGGACGTTGGGCGTCTCTTGCCCTGACCAGGCTGGATTTGGCATGCGGCGCATCAACTAAATATACACAGCCCGACTAAGACGCCGGGTCACTATTTAACAAGGACAGCGAACCGGAGAGCGACCGCAAACCTGCAAAGAAGAAACCAGGATCACAGCCAACATCTAATAGCAAAGCCACGGCCATCTCAAAAGGCAAGAAAGCGAAAAGTGTATGTTTATTCCTGGCCTCCGAATACTCATGAGCCGATCCTATCTCCTAGAAGTTGATTCTGATGTTGAAGATGTCGAGATTATAAAGCCTGTGCTAGTGTCGCAATGTACGCGTTCACAACTGGATCATCAGGCGTGGGTCTAATTAAATGATAGAAATCGTACTCATGGTCCCGACAATTGTTGCACCTCATCTACAACATGGGGAGTGTGTCCGAAAGCATATTTGGTTACAAGACAGCATAATTAAGCTACTTAGTGTAATAATTCAGGGCCAATCTAATAGCCCAGGGTAATTTCAAATGCAACCCTCTCTTATCCCATCCTATCCCATCCTATTCACAACTCTCAGTCTCAGTTGTAGGGTATTCAATCTCCGATAGTAAGGAGTAACTGAATGAACTCAGTCAGAAGAACATTTGAGGGAACAGCACAATGCACACACTGCAAACCCCGCACAAAGATGGCGGGCACAACCCTCATTTTCGGTATGCCAGTGGATGTGGATGTGTGAATAGAGTACCAAACAGTCGGTGGTACTGTCCCTGTCTGGATGTCAGGCTCTTTGGCATCGCTGGCGATCATATACTGGCAGACTGCAAATTAGTCACAAATAGGAATCAAGGACGGGAAACTCGAGGACTTGAGCTGTTCCTGCGGTTTCTTGAGGCATCGGAAAGGGCAGGAGACGAGAAAATCGTGGTGATGGAGAAAGAAAGGTATGTTTCCACAGTGACGCTGCTAATGAAATAATGGCAACATATAATGGTGACCGAGAATAGACACGACGCGACCCAATTAGCATGTAGAACACGCGTTTTTTTGACCATACATAAGACGTAATGTGTAAAGGTACCATCGGACCCTTTCCAACACTTTATCTTCTTCATCTGAGTCAGAAACCAGGTTGTTCAGGAAAATTCTGTGTTGGCAGTACAAAATACTGTTGAGCAGAATACAAAAGGAAGGAGAGCAAGTATTTGTATTTTTGACTCTATTACATTGTTCTATATGTACTGAAGAACACCCTCCCAAAAAAGCAACTCCTACCAACAAGAATTGGACTCCCTAGTGCAAATCTATGAGTTGATGAGCCTCAAATGCCAGGCAGGACAAGATATGATATTGTTTCGGATTTCTTTCTATTACTAATTGCGCATGAATTAGTACGAATTATCTATCTATATTTCATCTCAATCCCTGCAAAACTGACCGAGATATGGGTGAATCGGTCGCAGGGATTGAGATTCACCCAAAACGGTAATTTTTTGGTTCGCGCCTTCGGTACTGCCATTGGCTGTAAGCATGGCTCAATAAGATCTACAAAAATTGCTGAATGGCACCAGGCAGTGTGTCGCGACACACAGCGCTAAGAATACTTACACTGCCCCTCGCGTGCCGTTGATGGCCTGAAGGTGTTTGTTTGGCAAAATGCCGCGATCAATATCGCCGATCATGCCGCTGATCCCATCAATCCCAACTCCCAGATGCTCTCGGCAAAGGGCTGGGCCTGGAGTTTGAGTTTTACTTTTAGTGATTTCCCACACTAAAATCACTTAAAATTGATGACACCATCCTTTGGCAAGGGCTAAGCAAGTTCCCACGCTCAATCCCTTTCTAAGCTATGTCCCATTTTGTGGGATTTCTGTGCCCTGAAATGTCATGCTAAGGAGATTGACTTGAAGGAATGTATCTCTTGTTTGTATATGGAGCTTGAACCAAATGAATTGGGTCCAAATTGAACCAGGAATCAATGATCTTTCTGAAAGTTAGCATGGGAAATACTAAATTTCAAACTCCGGGCCCAGCCCTTTGCTGCAGACCGAGTTGTACCAGTCTGCCTACAGCAAAGTACTTGCCACGGTTTTTGCTAATCGTAGGCAGACTGGTTACGAGTCTAGTACGGTACCCCTAGCTTCTGGATGCACCAAGTTGACATTCAACACCAGCACCGGTTCGCGAATACTGCAGAACTCGAACACAAGGACATACTGTACAATTTCATTCAATTCGGCAGTCACACATCATGCACCCCCTGTGCTGCGACGAATTTTCGTCTCGGTCACAGGTCACGGAGCCCAGTTCCAAATGTAAAACACGTGACACCCAGGCCAAACCTCTCTTGGAGCTGCAAAAAGGCAGAGTTTTCGAAAATTTCCGGCTTGAGTGCCGGAATTTTGTAAGTGTCACGCCAAATTTTCTTGGGTGCCGAAGTGCCGAATCGGTATTTTCGGTCACAGGTCACAACCCGTGCCGAATTGAATGAAATACTACAGTGCTACACCGGCCCAACATGCACCATACTAAATCCTTGGGCGATTGCGACAACATCACATTCAAGCTTGAACCAAGCGCGCGAGGTATGTGAAGCTTCTGACAGCGCGTGAGACTCCCTATTTCCCCACCTCTGCTACTGAATCCACGATGGAATAATCCAGAGACACCCAAAGAACAACGATGTAAACAATGAACTGGCAAGACACATAGCCAGTCATAGCTTGGAAGAATACAATGTCATTAGCACTGGTACCCGTAGTGCACTTACAGCTGCCATGTATTTCACGTGAATTGCCTGCTGGGAAGCGGAGATGGACCACTTGTTGCCGTCATAGTGAATTTCGCGGATCACTGTATCTTCAGTCTGATAAAACAACAAGATATTACGCGTATTCAAGCTCAAATTGCCCCACTGGCAGCCACAAAAGTTCAATTGGCAGCAATGACGAAGGGAGAGAGTGCTTACAGAAATACAGCACAAGTCGCTCCAAGAAGCACAGATATTGCGCAATGTGGCGCCTGCATTTGTTGTTATTCTACTCCAATTGGCAATAACATAAATAAGTGTCTCCATACTGTGGAAGTGCAACCTGCCTCGCACGTCGCCTTCAATTCCCGAGCCAGCTAGGCCGTCCGACCAAATATTCCATCCAGAATTTTGGTTTCTCTTTCTACTTACTCGTTCCTCATCCTTCATTTTATCGGTACTCATACTATCCTCATCTTTCTTCTCTCAGATTTTGTTTTCTAGTTCCTTGACCACAAGTTCACGCATTTGCTTGTGAATCAACTCATCCGACACTTGAAGGACAAGTCCTCATTTACAAAGGAAATATTTTGTTATTGTGTTTCCAGACTTAACTTTACATTCCTGTACTCACTCCTCTCGTATCTTACACAGACACTATTTCTTTCGCACTACATACCGCCAACACGAAGAGTCGAACCAAGTCCTCGGGCATCTCGGACTACGCCGGGATCGATTTGAAGTGGATTGGGCACCCATCTTCAGACAGGTGGCCCGTGTATGCTGTTCTCCATGTCGCCATATGATTTACATCCAGACACTATGCGCTCGACTCAGACTCGAGCCATGTTTACCCTAATTCTTTTATTTCGCCTTCTCATTTGTGCTCTTTCACGCTTTCAACTGCGCTTGTCGTGGCTCATTTGCGACTTACGCTTCCTCCCATGGCCAGATCCAATCCAGAACCATTCACTTGAAACCGAAATCGCCACTCCTAAACTGCGGACGTGCAAATTCCCGGATTCCCAACCCATCCCTTTTCTCTGCTTCATCCCAATCCCTTTTCGTTCAATTTTAATTCTGATTTTATACCTCACATGTACTTATCGTGGACGGCAAGCAGCTGAACTGAGTTGTCTGAGAGGACGGAGGAGAAACGGCTTGTCCGCATCTGCAACGCTGTGGACAAGAAAATGCATATAGATTGGCTCGGGCCCAAGCTCTCCCGCCCCATTTTTTTTGTTTTTTTGCCCACGCCCGTTTGAGATGTCGCCAAGACAAAGAAGCTGATCTGATCAGTCTGCCCTTCTCTTCTTCTTCTCTTCGTCGCTCCACTACAAAAAGAACAAAGAGATGTCACCAAGGCGATCCGCATTTAATTCCTGGAATCGGCGTTCGTTATTCGGACCGTGCCTTGCAATATATCCTATCCTATCCTCTGGCACCGTAAGTATGAAGATCGCTGCCTGGCGGTAGCAGCGCAAGGCCGGCGGGCGTGCAGGCAGTCCGCAACTCCTCCGAGGAAGTCTTTAGTCCATTCAAGCCATGGTTGGTTAAGGGTAACTAGGTAAGCAATGCTCGGCACAAGCGCGGCAATCACAACCCTGATGTCAACTTGCTTCTCACCACTCCATTGGCGTCTAAAACTTTTTATCTCCATAAACTTGCGGGATGGCCGCTATAAAGACAAAGGCGTCCCATTCGCGTCGAAAAAAAGGCCGCTCCATGAAAGCAGGCCACTATTCGGGCTATCGGGGAAATTTTTTCAATGTACCCGTCACACGCACCCAGACAGACCTCGTTCCCCGAAGCCCCTTACGTTTTAAGTACTGGTTTCCCCACCCGGACGACAGACGGTTTAATGTAGAAGACGTGTGGCGCGGGCCACTGGAAAGTGGGGTACACAACAATCAGGGTCGTACCATGGCACTTACCGATTACGTCCATTTTCCTGATAGACATATATAGACCTGGACTTGACCTGGACGGCGTTGTTTCCCTCCGACTCAAATGGCCGAGTACGACGAGCTATTAGGGTACGTTCTCATTAGTTCGTGGTTCGCCGCCATCCTGTACGGGGTGGCGATCTGCAAGGCCTGGGAGTACGTAGCACATCCCTCAAGGGCCAACCTGGGTTTTCGGAAGGCACTTCTGCTCTGTTGCATGGTCTCTTGTTCGGTCGGAATGGTCGGGCAATTTGCGGGGGCCTACATTGTGAGTGCTTCCAATGCCCATAATGTAAGATCCAAACTTATGCATGAATATTCCGACCCCAGCCGACAGTAACCTTTTGGGGTGAGTACCGCAGCGCGTTCTCTTGACGAACTCTGCTCAATACTATCGGGGCTTGGTTGACAATAGGGAATACGGATGCGATTCAGAGATGGGCATGTAGAATTCAGACCCATCCCCTCGTGATGCTGACCCTCATGCCTTTAGTATTGGCCTGGCCCAGTCTACTTGCTTTGCACGTGTTGCACGGGGATCATGGTGAACGGCTTCCTCATCCACCGCCTGTACCGATTGTTTGCTGTTCTCTCGCTCGCGAAAGGGCATTTATTTATTCCCGTCTCAGGACCAGGAGCATGTGTCTCGCGCTTTTCCTTGGATGCTGGGTGGTCACCGGGGTACGTACTCAATGTCGTTGTAATCCTGCTTGGCAGCGCGTTCATCTTCAGAAAGCTGGCCGGATCTATTCTTATCAGCGTCATCATAATGACGGCCAAGGGCGATTCCCCAGTGCGCATGGACCACTTCCGAATTTACTCCCTTGCCTTCTAACCGTTTTTCAGAAAACACATGCGGCCACGAGTGCTTTGGTATGGACTGTGGGCACAGCAGGCGCAGGTGGGTCGCTCGTATATTTGTCGAGCTATACAATAAGCAACCTTGACGAACGATAGATATCTCGATCGCGATTGCTCTCATCTGGAAACTGTGCACAGTCCCAGTGCAGTCGCCGGTCAAGACCACTAATTCGTCCGTGGTCCCCTTGCCATTCCTTGTCGATGATAACCATGAACAATAGGCTGATCTCCCGCCTTATCATCGCCGCGATCCAAACGGGCACTGCGACGAGTACCGTCGCGATAGCGATACTGGTATCGTACTATATCGTCAAGGACGGTAGCAACGGTGTGCAGCATTAATCGATCCACGATGACATGCTCATTGGGACACAGCCCCGACAGCGTTCTTCTACCTCATTGACCCATTGTACGTGCTGACGCTGCTGTATAACCTCAATCTCCGGCCGCAGGGCGATACCAGTACCTCTGAGCCCACCGGTCACTCAACAGACCATTCCCTGACTGTTGAATTCTGCATGGATGCAATCCGTGAGTGCTTCTATAATGCCCTCACTGAGAGACAAGACATCCCTTCCTTCCGTCACGGTGACAGACGTGCATCGCTCAACGGTGCTATCGATGGACTCCGCAGCCGGGAACACGCGCATGGGATTGGGTCATGTGCGGTTTTACTTTGTTGTCCCAGTCCGTGCAAGCTGACTAACGCATCTCAGACCTCCAGAAGCTTTGCCCAGACGAAGACGAAAGAAGACAGTGATGTTTCCGACACCGCATCGGATGTAATCTGAGAGCCCGTCGTTGGTGAGGGCATCAATTCGTGCGTACTTCCACGTTCCAATCCGAAAGAGTTTCGACGCAGTCCACAGGTACTGTAGACTTTCGACCAAAGGTTCACTATTTTTAGATTTTTTCTCTTCCGAGAAGACCGAAAATTTTCTTTTGAATTAAGGCGATTTTTGCACACATCAAAAAAAGTTGGGTGTCACCTGTCACTGAACCTTTGGTCGAAAGTCTACAGTATACATAATATTGATAAATACTTGCGTTTACCCACCGACTAGGCGTTAGACGCCCTGCTGTATCATTCGTTGCCATTATAACTTTTTCGTCCGTTTATCCGCGGCTTTTGAAGCTCCGATATCCTCGACACCACCCGCCTCTTAGCGCCCATTCAAGTGCTTACAAGTCCATGTCCTTAACACCGTAGTGGGGGGACGCGAAGCGGCGCTCTTGTTATTTTTCCACATAGCACCGTCTCGTTTCCCAACTATATTTGACGAATATCCCATCTGTACTTTACCCGAGCTGAGTACCAATCACCTCAGGTTGCATAGCCAACGGGAACTCCAGCCGCGAGGAGGACGGGGCCATCTTATCAATCTCGAAACCTCAATGGAAGATGGTAGCGACGCCCTACCGTTCAAAGCCCAGGCGCGGATACTGAAAAGTACCGGCGTAAATGAGGATGAGCAGGCCACGCGTAGCTTTTGAGATTGGTCCCCACGATCACTTTCCTTATATAGCAATCATTGCACGTGAGCTCCGGAGCTCCGGAAACCTGTCGGGAGTTGTTTGTCCCTCGCCGTGTATTCTCTTCCTCTCACCACATGCACTTGCACCGTCCCATCCCATTTTTGGGTGCAGGAGGTATTTGTTCGATTTCATGTCTCTGTTCCACCCTGGATGGCCTAGCACCTAGCGTTGAATAGAAACCCCGTGCCACCCGCATGCTACCCCCCGTTCCACATGCGCACAGGCCGTGCCGCGCCTATGTTAGCTCATATTTCACCCATATGATGCTCTCAGTTGTGGTTGACGCGTCTTGGCACGTTCCGTCACGTCACCTTTCTTGAGCAACTCACAATGCCACCCTCAATTTATTACTTACTGATTACTTTACTTACTGTACATCATATCCGTCCGTACGTGGTTCAACCTCTCCATAGGCTGGCAATATATATATATTATCCATGGACCTCCCCCCATAATTATAATCCCACCATTGTCAGCTGTTTTCCCGTCAGGCCGAGCCTTGAAATAACCACACCGGAGGCACTCCGGAGGCTCGGAACGTCACATGAAGGAATTACCATAACGAGTTTGATCTGTGGGGACCAATCTCGCGATCTCCCACGCGTTCATCCACGAAAGTCGGTAGATGCTGACACTTTCAGTTTGCTTAGAACTGGGAAGAGATTTTCCCGCATTTGACTGGTCCTCTGCCGAGATGTTTATGAAACCATAGGTGTCGCTGAGAACCAGACATCGGGCATCGAGAGATACAGATCTCATACGTCACTTTGAGTTGCGAGAAGGGCGGTTAGATTCATTTCAGGGGTCCTGGGCTGTGGGGGATAGACAGAAAGCTCCTGGAGCTGTGGGAATGACGACCAGATGGGCCAAAATCCCAAGCCCAGAGTAACCACACTGCTGTGCGATTTGCATAAAGAATGAATTTGAAAGCACTGCTCACGATGAGCAGGAAATACGAGGCCGTGGGAAGGACGGCCGTGCCTGTCATGGGCACGGTGCCATAATATTCTGAAGCGGGATGGGCAGATCCGCCGGTCACACGTAAAGTTCCGTCGATGTGACATATCCAGTTTTATTGGAGATTGCAATTATTATTATTTTGCCTCGAGGCTACCGTCACCGTGGCGGGGTTTGCAATTATAGGAATAACGGTTCTTGCCGGAAAGTGGCCGTCCTCAGATCATTCGTTGCCAACAACTAACGCGAATATTAGTGACATGACGTTCATAAATTGTTTCTTTTCACCAATAACAAGGCACAAACTATTGGATTCAACCCCTACAGTGCACGATGAAATTCGGTCCCGGCACTTCTGTCGCCCGCAATGCTAAAATACTACCTCAATCCGCATCGATTGTAGACCCGATAGGGAGGTAGAACTTCGCGTGTCAATGTTCAACATGATCATTGTTCAACTCTGGTTCTTGTTTTTGGAAAACTAAACGAGTGCCGAGTAGCTTGGTTTCTGTTTCTTTAATAGACAGGTTGCACCAAAGCCGCATGAGCCGCATGCGGCTTTTTGGCATTGCGCAAACCGTAAATATCCCAGCAAGACCAAATAGCGTCGGACTCGCAGAGGCATGATTCCAGTTTCGGTGTATAAGGGTGCGCCCATCGATTGGGAGTAAACACTCAAAATTTGCCGCAGGAAACTGACTTGAATATCATAAAGCTCTTTAACATGGATGTCTTCGCTGTCTGGACAAACCTCACATCCGTGGATGAGATGGTAGTCAACGCGAGTCATATAAAGTTGCTTGTATTCTTTCGGTGTCAGGCGCCTGTTGAATCTTCTAATCCCATGATTCGATGGACGCAGTCCTGTGCTTGCCTTTTCCTTGTAATACTCTTGAAACATGTTGCGCGTGTCCGTATGGATGTAAAAACCGACATATTTCTCGTGGTCCGTGATGCTCAGAGTGGTGTTGCCAAGAGTAAACACGGGAGGTGGTGATGGCTTAGTTCCAAAGATTAGAATCACTGTTTTAAACATGTTAATCACAATGAAAATTTTGGAACACCATAAATAGAGAGCATTCAACTTTCGCTGCAAGTCTGTAGCCGAGCGCGAGATGAGAATTACATCATCTGGTTGGGCCATAATGGCGATTCTCACCCCGGATAGAATAGGGTCGTCCAGGTCGGGCTGCAAGATTAAATCTGCCACGAATAAGATCCAAAGAATAGGGGATGCAGGGTCGCCTGTCGGCAAGCCTATCCAAGCTTTGAATTTGGCAGAATTTGGTCTCCGTGCCGGACATAATATTCCATACAGCGGTATAACATTCGCAGCCAGTCGAATATTGGTCTTCCCATGCCTTTACGAATCAACTTCAGCCATAGTGTTGGGTGGTTTGTTGAGGGGAATGCATTTGTTGCGTCCACAGTCGCAACGAAGAGTTGAACGTTGAGCACGTGTCCATTCTTTGACGCATTGCAAGATGCACGGATTGTTATTTGTCCTGTGCCCAGGACAGAAGCCGTTCTGATAGTCAGGAATGAGACCGCGAGCATTGGCCCATTCAGTTATGCACATGTGGATAAGCATAGTCAGGACTTTGATGATACAACTTTCCAGTGCGATGATCCTGTAACTGTCCGGTACGCTGGCTATTTTCCCCCTCTTCAATAACCCGATAATGGCCGCCCTGAGCCAGACCGTTGGAGCGTCTTGCTTGTGCACGCACTCGTTGCATAGTGACGCGATGGCATCGTTCGGTATGCCAAGTATTTCGGCGTGAAGTACCGCATCCTCACCAGGTGAGCTGTCCAACGAGTGCTTCCTGATGTAATCCTTGAGCTTGGCTACATCGTCCTCCATCCAGCCCGCAGAGAAAAAACCCTCGAGAGATGTGTCTAGAGTGGTCTCTTGGATTAGCTTTGCCAGTAGCTTGTTTACGTCGTGTTACATGGCATCAAACGACTCTGGCAATATTGGAGGCGGATTCAGCCTGGCTTCGAAAACCTTTCTCAAGTCCTCCGCGGAGACTGAGACCGGTTTGGGAGCAGGATCTGGCAGACGCTTTACCTCTTTCCAAAAAGTACCAGGTGAAGAAGCATCCATGATATTTGTGCGGTTGCGTTCCTTGATGTCATTGAGCCGATCTCTGCCTCGATGCGCAATTGGGTAAGTGACCCTGGGACGAATGACTTTGTCATCGGGGGCTTTTGCAGCATCATCGGGGACGTTGGCCGAAACTTTGTCTACGTCAAGAGGATCAGCTGCTGGCCTTTTTGTGCGATTGTCCTCCGGACCCAATGTTTCTGGGACAGGACGGCGAGGTAATTCGCACCCGGCATTTGCAAGGTCTTTGGCATTTTGTAAGTGACCGTTTGTTGAATCTCTTTCAAATGGACGAAATGAATAGGTGCTGTTCGCGCCTTTATCCATAGGAATATGCATTTCAACGCGTCTCCGTTCGGACACCTCCATCCGCACATCTAGTTTTTCTCTGCGTAATAGACAACTGATCTGATGGCATATTCAGATCGTGTTGAGATTTGAAGAGTTTTGTCAGATGGTGACCCTTTGATGGCCCACTGGAAGGCAATAAGATCTGCCCGCATATTTGTTTGAGTTCCCCATACTTTGATAGAACAGTTTCTTGTTGAGTTCACTCCAAAATATATGCCAGCGCCTGCTGACGCAGTATGCTTCCCAGAGTTCTTGCATGCACCGTGCGTAACTATTATTATCGGCGCGGTATTAGTGTGCACTGGGCCATACAAACGGCGTCTTTTTGCCTCCTTGTCCTTTCCAGCAGCCAGGGTTTGAATGAGAAGGTGATCGAGTTCAGTATTGTCCGGGAGTTCACCTTCTTCCCGCTTGCGTTTTCTTGCATCATTTGACAGGAGAGCCCAATCAACTTCAAGCGTGAGGACAATAGCACAGTGATCGAAGCGATGGACAAGAGGTTCAACAGCAAAGGATGAGGAAATAGTGACCTTGAGCAAATAGAGTAGTCAATAACCGGAGCCCCCACATACTTCGTCACTACGTAGGATGTCAAGGGTTCCGCAAATGATGTGGAAGTTCGTCGGTTTGCCAGCAAGTTCGTCGCATGCCATATTGGCGTGTTGAACGTGCAAGCTCGTAGGATGGGAAGCCGAGGAGCAGAGACCTTCCCCTTCTCGCCTGTCCCAACCGCTGTCATCACTCTCCTCAGAAGTCCGACCTGTGTTCGACGAGCCCCTCCCGTTCTCTCTTGAAAACGCGACTGAGTGCGCATTAGTATCAGACCCCTCCCACTTGTACGTGACCACCACAACATTGAGAGAAAAAATCAGCCGCGTCCCCTGGTTTGCCACATCATCGTGAATTTCACACGGTTCAGTTTTCTTCGTAGTTGTCAACTGTCGAGCACAGTTGGCCTCTTCGTAGTTGTCAACTGTCGAGCACAGTTGGCCTCTTCAAGTTCTTCACGGTAAATACATAGACGATATGAAAGCCAACTAATACATTTCAATTAGTTCATTTGAACATTAAGGGTTACACATCTACTTATCTCAAATATGCCATTCCAGCCTATGTAGGCTGCAGCGGAACGCCCGACCCTGAGATGAAGTTTAACGTAGCGTCGCTTTATTGCGACAGCCATGCTTGCGTGCATTGAACAAGCTATGCGTTTTCGGTGTTCATACGTAGAGGAGTCGACCCATCAGAACCATTCAGAGCTTCGTGGCGACAAAGACATGCCCATAGCTCAATGCTAACTTTCGGCGACTTCGGCCGGTATTCAGCGAAGAGCCCACAATACTTCTGGATGTCTTGCCAACATGTTGGATAGAAATAAGTAGTAACTAGGAACACAAGGGAGAGAACTGGACTGGTAAGTAGGTCGGGTTGACTCAAATGCCAGACTTTACTTGACTGACGAACTCGACTTCACTTGAGTCAACACAATTTACAACTCTCAGGCAGGAAAACCACAAATTCAGAGTTCATTAAACCCGTTCACAACTCTAACTTGACTATGCTTGGCCACGTTTGCGAATTCGTAATCTCTTCCCTCGCTGTAGTATTGAGTTCAATATCTGAAATTCGAGGTGCGGGCGATGACTTGCACATACTGAATGCATTTCAACGCGATGGTGATTGTGATTGATTTGTCTTCTAGTTCGGTTGAAGTCCTCCATGAAGTTTGATGAGAAAATTTGGGGTGTTCGGCTAGGCTGCTGCGCTGACCGCAGCGGCCAAGAGGACGGTGTGGCATCCCACGAAGTCAACGCCGTGAACTCCTGCGGAAATATGGTGGAAGCAACGAGAGATGTACAGGTGGCACTAGAAAATAGATGTGCCAGAAACACCAGGCCGCGGTAATTAAAGCTGGAAACCCTCGCACCTAGAAGCGGGGCTGGGTTGCCCGGTGCTGTAACCACTGACCACCGGGACTGACAGGCTCTCGGCGGTGCCAACGGGATTGGCGCTGGGAAACAAAAGTCACCCAATACAGCCTGATTGACGTGCGGCGGGTGTCTGAAAATTGAGGAACACCCGAGTGAGCAGTGCAGTGGTTTATCGCACCGCTGCTGCTCCTGGCCCCCATTCAGCCAGAAACACAAGCATCCATTGGCTGTCTGTATAAACAGGAAATATTAGTATATTGCCACGGCGTGAAACCAATGGCGGCGGAAAACACACCGCGACGGCTGCAAGAAAGCGGGCGGCGGGGTGAGATGATGGTGGGAGGGAAGATGCAGTCGGTGCATCAACCACAATGACCAAATCAGTCAGATAGCTCGCCGAATTGGGGTTTACGACGAACTTGCACTATGTTCCGACGAATTTGCGCGCTCTTGATGGCGTTTGACAGGTTCTGACGAACTTGTGTTCGCTTCGCTGCTTGCGACGAGCTTGCGCCATCAAACAACGAAGATCTTCGATCAAACTACGAACTTGCACATCCTACGTAGTGACGAAGGTCTCTACGACTCTCAATAACCGTCCTGTTATCACCTTGAAACGACGTGAATTCAGCTCCAGCCAGACCAAAACATTCAGATCCGCTAATGAAGACGAGGTTGTAATCGTTGCAAAGTTTGAACAGGAAATTCCCTCGAGTTGATACTGGTTTGGTATCTCTGGAAATGCGCGGTGGGTCATGAACAGACGGAGTGTGGTCGCTTGTTCGTGCATTGAGCTCACCTTTCAACAGAATTTGGTACCTGCCTGCGTATGTTGTTGCTATCGAAGCTGCGAGAGCTGCGCATGGATCGCGTTCCAGGTTCCCAGCCCAGTTGGTTGTTTCCGGGAGGATGTACGCATTGTATATAACAATGCTGTCCATTTGAATGGCCATAAAATCAGGCCCAGAGAGGTCTTCCCTAGTTTTGCTCGCCACTCGTGCCGAATTGTAGACCGTTGCGACACCGCCCCAAGAACTTCCAAAGTCGGCCTTAGGCCTGCGCGTTCGTGAGATGATTGAATAACCATCTGGCAGTCTCACTGTGTCATGTTGTTTAGGCCGCAAATGAGTTTCTTGATAAAAGTTGAAGTCGTGTTGTTCAAGTTGGGCTCGATGTTCAGAGCAGCTCATTAGAAGCATAAAGAAACCATCTATATTCCAACTGCGGATACTGATCAAAGATGTATTCGTAGTGGTAGTATTTGTGGTGTTGGGAGAAGAATAAGTAGGAGGGGCGGTAGGCACTTCAAGTTGCGCATCGCATGGAAGGGAAGAAGTAGTACTAGTATTGCAAGTCAATGGGGTATGTGGCGACATTGCAGCCGCAGTAGAAGGGGTAGCATGAAAAGTTATTAAAGGAGCGGTGTGAGTAGAAAAAGACCTGGATGAGATAAATGTAGGTAAAGAATAATAAACATGAGCTGCCCTTACGCATTTGGGGAGGCGACAACGTTACGGTAAGTGGGATTAAGAGCGCGAGCCCTGTTGAATGCAGCAATGAACCACTGCGCGATCTCCGCGGACTCGAAGCAGCCGATGATGGTGTTGGGATCGGAGGTACGTCGAGCGCAATAACTACGCATGACCGCGCGCGCCGCTGGTAGAACCTGCTTGATGACGGTGCTTGACTCCCCCGCATGTTGCGACCCAGACGACGGGCCCGAGGCGAGCATCCTTTGCGGCATCAAATGCCGGGAGGGAGGGAGGGGGCGTTGGGGGCGACTGGAGGAGGAGCAGGGGTGAGAGCGGCGACAGGGGCGGGGGCTGCGGTCACGGCAGTAGGGACAGGAGCAGTAGACGCAGCCGCTGCTGCAGGCACGCCACAAGAACGGGGACGGGGGCAATTGGAGTGTGCGTAGGAGCTAAAGCACTAAGAACCGGGGCTGGCGCACCAAGTATCGGCGGTAGCGCAACTGAGGTGGGTGCTTCCAGGGGAGCGTAGTGGGCACCGAGAAGGGGAGCGGGGGCAACAGAAGGAAGCAGGGGAGGGGTAGCCACAGAAGGGGCAGTTGGCGCTGCAATGTGGATCGGGATGCCAGCAGGCATGCTGTCGGTGCGCGCGCGGACGTTGCGCTCGTTCGAGGGGCTGGGAGAGCGTGAGCGCTTGGCCAAACTGGCAACCAAGCTGTGGAGAGTGTCTCTGCGGGAGTTGAGCGCATCGAAGCTGCTAACCCCATCTGCAGAAGAGGGGACAGTGGGGAGGGCAGGAGGTGCAGCCAAGGAGGGGGTAGGTGCCGGAGGCAGAGCGGGCGCAGGAAGCGGAGCTGAGGGAACTTCAGCGGGGGCGTGCTCGAGCAGAGACTCACCTGGGATGCGAGTAAGGAGCTGCTGCTGCACTGCCGCAAACAGCGCGTCTACTTAAGCGCTGTTTTGCGTCACTGTGAGCTCGATACTCTCCATGCGATCATGGAGGTCAGCATCTGAGTTGCGCCGTTGCGCGGGATCAGGGCTGCTGTCTTTCAGCGCCTTGATACGAGTGTCCTGGTCTGAATCAAGATCAGGTGAATTAATTGATTGGTTGTAACTCGCACCCTCCAAGATAGATGCCAGAAAAAGTGACAAACATTCGCCAAAATTTCTTTCAACTCACGAACTTTGACAGGGATAAGCGAAGTAATGAAGTAACGAAGATGGCGCGGACTCTATGGAAGCCCGTATGAACATTTTACTCCTTGGAGCCACCTGGCCGCCCTACGGAGCTTTCCGACCAGAAACATGGTGTTAGATTCGGGGTAGTAGTTACAATGTTGGATGCCAAAGCAAGGCCTTCTCAGCATTTGTCAATTTTCATCACGACCTCAACACCGAATGCTCTTTCGCCTTTTTACGCTTGAATTCCAGCGTTGAGAAAAACCCGATTCAAAGACAAACTTGAACCCTGCACATGTATAGAGTAGGAGAAAGCCCGCTCACCCCATGAACCGCAGACTTCGACATGCTGTGGAGACTGCCGGTTCGATCTGATGCATTTCTCATCCGTTTTAGTTGGTTGTGTTTTGGTGCCCAGAATCCAATTCCGGTAGGAAGCGAAGGACGTAATCTGCATCCTCTCCGGCCCAACACATTGGGCACTGGGTATATACTTACTTCGGAACGTGGTCCGAAGAAGTCGAAGCTCGGACCATGTTCGAACCGGCTGTTCAATCACACCACAACAAGAGACGAGACCAGAACGAGTTTAAGATGAAATATGTACACCGAGGGGCTAGTGTGGCCGCATGTGAAAGCTGAGATGGAGGCAGGGACAAACTTGAGGAGACATGTAGAATATACTTAGCGTTGAACTTGAGGGACCCAGGGAACTAAGTAGCGTTCCAGACAACTAGGCCCGTGACCTGCCTGCCTACTTACTAGTACGAATGGCAAAAGTTGTGGCGAGCACTTTGCCATAAACAGGCAATGTGCTCGCCACATTTGTTGCTCGTCATAGGCAGACTGGTTTAGTCTACCAGACAGCAGGAACAAAGGCACCAGCGAATAATTGACATGCAACTGAATAAGGGCTGAGTACCAGCATTGCCTGAGACGGGGATTTGGGGGAATGCAAACGCGAGAGGCGTTGTAAGGGACGGAAGGGTCGCTGTAGGGTCCTGTATATAATTCCCCGCCAATTAAAAACGTGCTTTGAATACCGGTTTACAGACCCACCGCTCTAAATTGAGGTAGAATAGAAAATAAAATCCACCACTCCCACTCTTGAAGATCAATCATGCTACTCTTCGGAAAATACTACCTTGGTGGCCAGCATAATTTTGCCTTGAATTTTGTTCATGCTTTATCAGGATACAGTATGACTTACAAGCAATACGGCCAAAATATAGCTTTGGGCAGATCTTTCCTCTCCTTGGAGCCTCCCGCACCCCCATCAAATAATTAAAGACGGGTAATTTTGGCCCGAGCATCTAAAAACCGGTTTATAAACGCTGGTTTACACACTGGTTTGCAGCAAGGAATTAGATATATGTATGACCCTGATTCGCGGGATGCCTTAAACGCAATCAGATCGAGACGGTCAGATGCGGTGAGGCCTGGGATGTGGTGCCGTTGCTGAAGGGGAAATGAGGTTTGCATTTACTGGAATGACGGTTCTTTCCGGACACGCCCTTCCCCAAGCCACTGGGATGCGAGGTTGACGACAACTGGCACTATGCGATGCGAATATCAGTGATATGATGCTTGTTCCACATCTCCAAAACACGAGCCAAAGAACAAGGGCGAGTTTCTGAACTACATGGTCCACCTCCTAAGGTTCCCGATTAAATTCGGTACACCGCCCACTATGCTACAATACCTCAATCTAACCCGATTCTGAACCCGATACCGTAGGTAGAACTCCCCGTTTCAATGTTTAACTTTGGTCCCCGTTTTTTTGAAAACTAAACAAGAGCGACGGCGCACGACTTCATCGATGGCGCTTAGCTGAGCCCTAAAGTTAGCCGCGGCGGACAGTTGGGTCGGAAAATTCGGAGTTTCAAAAGGCTTCAGACAGAGTGGGCTAATTTTAAAAAGAGGGTGACGAGTGCTAAGTATTTTTGTTTCTTTAATATACACTAATAGCGTACAGCTCTCAACACTACAACCTCGCGTCCGGGTGTGCGGATTACGCACATGTTGAGCCTGCCGTATAACATGGTAGTAATCTGGCCACCCTGAGTTCTTCGAGTGTTCCGACCAGAAATGGTGTTAGAGTCGGAAATAGTAATTAACACATTGGATGCCAAAGCAAGGCTTTCTCAACACTGGTCGATCTTTGTCACGACCTCAACACCGAACACTCTTTCGCCGTTCACTTCTCTTTTGCGCTTGATGGCCGAGTTCCAGTGAGAAAAGCCTGATTAACAGACAAACTTGAGACCTCGCACAGGTATAGAAATGGTTAGGTAGGGGAAAGCCCACATATTTGCCCCATGAACAGCAGACTTCAACATGCATGATAAATTTCTCACCGTTTTTAATTCATTGTGTTTTCGTGCCCCGGTATAAAGCGAAGGACGTAATCTGCATTCTCTCCGCCCCAATATAAACTTCGAGCGTAGTCCGAAGAAGTTGAAGGTCGGACCATGTTCAAACTGACTGTTTGATCGCACCACGAGAAGAGACGAACGAGAAAGAGTTTAAGATGAGACATTTACAACAACAAGGGGATGGTGTGGCCGCATGTGCAAGCTGAGATGGAGACAGGGACAAAGTTGCGGAGACTAGAATAAGAAGTTAAGAACTTGGGGGACTAAGGAGTTGAATCAAGTAGGGTTCCAGACAGCCTGAAAAAAAGCGCCAGTGAATCATTGACATGTAAATGAATAACGGCTACTACCAGCATTGCGTGAGACGGGGATTTAGAGGAATGTATACAACGACGCGAAATCTTTGGACGTGTGATCGCCGCTGATGCGACTGATCCGATCAATTCTAGACTCGGCAAGCATGACGTCAGCGCCCCAGAAATTACTGGACATGGCCGGGGCGGGTCCCGGGCGGCTTCCCATGCTATTTCAGTGTACCGCGTCGGCGAACAGTTCTGAGTTCCTCTCTTCTCCCTGCCTGTTGCGTGGCGGCCGCGACTGCTCAATTTCGCGCAACTCGCCACCTCTTCCGAACGTCCTCATCTGCTCGGGCGCGCCGCAGATTCCGATTCCGCTTTTTGGGCAAGCATTGCTTCTTGGACTATGACTCCCAGTAATGCAGAAACTTCTTTAGGGTCCGTGCACTCGCGCTGCTGTAAGCAAATGAATTAAACCAAAGCGGAGTCACCGAAGGCCAACGGAATTAGGGGTCAGTGCAAACTTACGACATGGCGGCAATAACGGTGGCGTCCCATGCATGCCGAAACAACCGTCTCCAGGTAGGTTGTTCGTGTGGGTCCTGGTACGCGTTATTCGGGGTTATCTGCGCAGATTTAGATATCTCCGTTACAGACACGCATACCCATTCACTTTCGGTGTTTCCCCAATACGGTCACGTTCGTTTGCTGTTTTAGTATTTCTCTTCCGCAACCGGTACTTATCTCCCTACGTCCACATGCTTCTTATTCTACTTTTGGCTTTCGCTTTGTTTTCCGCAACCGGACGACGGAGGGCTTAAGGCGCAGAAGATGTGTGGCGCGGGCCACCGTAAAGTGGGGGAACTGGGACGTAATCTACAACTGGGGTCATACATTGATTACGAGCATTTTCCTGACACGCATATATAGGCCTAGACTTGACCTGAACGGCGTTGTGTCCTTCCGACTCAAATGGCCCAGTACGACGGTCTGTTAGGGTACGTTCCACATCCTGCTTATATAAAATTTCATTGATGTGTTCTGCACAGATCCATGCTTATTACCTCGTGGCTTGCCGCCATCCTGTACGGGGTGGCGATTTGCCAGACCTGTGATTACTTAGCAAGTCGCCCAGAGAAGAACATGCGGTTTCGGAAGGTACTTCTGCTTTGTTGCATGGTCTCTTGTTCGTTCGGAATGGCTGCGGAATTTGCGGGTACCTACCTTGTGAGTGCTCCTCATTCCCATTCTGTAAGATTCGCACTTAAGCATCAGTAAATCGACCACAGCCCACAGTGACCTTCTGGGGTGAGTACTGCAGCGGGGTCTATTGTCGGCGCGGCTCAATACTTTTGGGACTTGATTGACCATAGGGAATACGGATGCGATTCAGAGATGGGCATGTAGAATTCAGACCCATCCACCCCGTGAGGCTGACCCACATACCGTAGTATTGGCCTTCCCCGGTCTACTTGATGTGCACCTGCTGCACGGGTATCATGGTGAACAGCTTCCTCATTCGCCGCCTGTACCGATTGTTTGTTTTCCTCCCGCTCGCGAAGGGTATTTATTTATTCCCATCTCAGGACCGGGAGCATATGGCTCGCGCTTTTCCTTGGCTGCTGGGTGGTCACCGGGGTACGTGCTCGATGTCGTTGTAATCCCGCCTGGCAGCGCATTCACAGCGCATTTACCTTCAGCTTTCTGGCTCAATTATGGTTAGCGTTATCATAATGAAGGCGAAGGGCGATTCCCCAGTGCGCATGGACCACTGCCGAATTTATTCCCTTGCCTTCTGACCGTTTTTCAGAAAACACAAGCGGCCACGAGTGCTTTGATATGGACCGTGGGCACGGCTGGGACAGGTGGGTCGCTCGTACGTTTGACAAGCCAGACAGTGACCAACCTTGTTTTTCTTTCGCGAACGACAGATATCTCGATTGCGATTTCTCTCATCTGGAAACTGTGCACAATGCAGTCGCCGTTCAAGACCAATAATTCGTCCGTGGTCCCCTTGCCATTCCTGGTCGATGATAACCATACACAGTAGGCTGATTACTCGCCTCATCATCGCCGCGATTCAGACGGGCTCTACGACGAGTACCGTCGCTGTGGCGATAATGGTATCGTACTATATCGTCAAGGATGGCAGCAACGGTGGGTACGCTTCATTAATCGATCCACAGGACGCGCTCACTCTCCCCCAGCCCCAACGGCGTTCTTCTACCTGATTGGCCCATTGTACGTGCTGACGCTCCTGTACAACTTCAATTTCCGGCTGCAGGGCGACAATGACTCTGAGCCGTCAGAGCATTCTATGACGATTGATTTCTGTTTGGAATCTCTCCGTGAGTGTTTATGTGATGCCCGCAGTTGGAGTCACGACATTCATTCCTACCGTCGCGGTGACAGGTGCGCATCGCACGACCGCAATATCGCTTGACCCAATAGCCGGGAGTACGCGCGCAGGAGTGGACGGTGATGTGCGGTTTCAATCTGTTAGCTAAGTACATGCAGGCTCATTGACGTCTCTCAGATCTCCAGCCGCTCTGTCCATGCGAAGCCGCAAGAAGACACTGATAAAAGATTATGTGACGCGGTCTAACAGCCCAGCATTGGAGAGATCATCGGTTCGTGAGTGCCTTCCAATTTGAAAGCGTTTCATGTTCTGACACAAGACCCACTTGGAAGGGTATAATACAAAAAGAATGATACAGATTTGGGTATGTTCTGATATTAATTCGAGGGTGGGTTTGGATAATGTACGTGTGTCGGTCCTGTGGTCGTTCAAAGTATAAAAGGAAACAACCATTGGGTATTCTGCTTGAGATTGCGCGACAAAGTCCAAGGCTCGCCTTTCTAGTTTGTCTCGACCAACTTAGGGTGCCTGAAGTTCATTTGAACCGTCGACTTTGACGATCTCCGGCATCCGATCTCATCCGCCATCTGGTTTACCAAGTACATCTGCGTGAGTACTCTAATTCCGGGCCCAAGTTGGAGACAAAGGGCCAAGAAGCTGATCGAATGTAGGTAGCCCACATTCTCTTGGACATTCGTTGTGCACCGCAGGAAGATCACCGGGATTCACTTCTTTACAAAGATCTTCAAACAGTTGACATTATTTTCGCAACTCTGGCTATATGAATGGGGAGGGCTTGTGCATGCAGCACTGTACCTCTAAGCATTTCGGAGTTGGACTCAGCGGAGTGGTTTTATGCGCGTGTACAAACGAATAGCTAAACGACCTTCAAGCAGTATGAATCAGTGCCATGCTTTCTCCAAAGAGTACCATCCCGTTTCTCAACAAATACTTGCTGAATCTCCCATCCGCACTTCACGCAGCTGAGCTGAGCACCGCACTCACCTCATGTCCCCCTGTCTGTCTGGGAGTGCTCTGGGCCGATTAGATTCTCGAGCTCTCTCTCATGACCCAAAACCCGGGCCGGGCTACGTCATCTTTCCCAGAACCATAGGGGCCAATAAAACGGAATAACTTGCACCCATCGTCTCACCAGCCACCCACCATGTTGTTCTTAATCTTGTTCGCCTGGCTTTCCGTTGCCAGGGCATCCAACCCTCGTGTCTTCGTCCTCACAGGTGCGTGCCTGTTCGTTCTGTCTCAACCCAGTGGTCTGAGCTGCCTCAGATATCGCCAATGAACCGTGCGTGCGTCCAACGGCCAGATAATCCAGAATTATCTGACGGTGCAACAGCGACGACGCTATGTCCCTCACGCGGTTTCTCTTGTACTCAAACGAGTTTTCCGTCCAGGGAATTTGCGCAACCACATCTATATGGCTGCCCAACTCCACCCACATCGAGCAGATCCAGTCGCACATCGCCTCGTATGCCGAGATCGTCGACAATCTCAACGTGCACGTTGCACGCGATGCGCAGTACCCATCTGCGGCGGAACTGCTTAGCAAGATGTTTGTCGGATACCCGGCGTATGGCATGGATGCCGTCGGGGAAGGCAAATCGTCGAACGGGAGCAGAGCTCTTATGCAGGCCGTAGCTGCAAGTGATGAACCGACGTGGGTTACCATATGGAGCGGAGCGAACGTCCTCGCCCAGGCTGTGTGGGAGGTCAGTCCGGGTTTCTTTGGTTTTTACTCGCTAAATGCTCTCAGTATGAACAAGAACACTCGACCCCAGAAGTTGACAATTTCATTGCTAAATTGAGAGTGTACAGTATTTCGGACCAGGACAATGGTACGTTTAGTTTTGAAGTTCTCACTGGGTAATTAGCCGGCGTTGCAGCTGGGGCCTGGCTCCGCCATCGGCACAACTCAATATTTTGGATCTTGTCTGTCCACGGGATGAACTTGTACGTCCACGTTGCCACCTCGACCTGTCTACGCTGTCATGGTTTTTTAGGTACACCATCGCTACGTGGGTAGGAATTTCAGGCGAGGGGTTTTACCCCTTCGACGCGGTGAGTCCCCTCTGCTGTCTGAGAGCCTTCCTTGAAGTGTAGACGCAGGGCGGTCCGGACTCCTCGCTGGTTACGAATGAATGGCTTGAAACGAATATCCGGAACGTCAGCACATTCGGAAGCACGTATCCTGAGTTCGAGTTTATAATGGAGGGTGCGCTACCAAACTTGATTCGTATTTTCTGAGGGCTAGATTGGTGGCCAGGCGATACGCCTACGTTCCTGAGTTTGATCCAAAATGGGCTGAACATCGTCGGCAAGCCACGCTGGGGCGGGTACGCACATCCCTTGATTATCTCGTCTCATTCTCATCCAGCGTCAGCTGGGGCGGGCGCTATTCTCGCATCTCCACGTTCGACAACCTCTATGTCAACGCTTTTGATTGCAATGGTCCGTTCTTCGGAGTCAGCCTCTACAGAAATTCCACCTAAAAGCCGATCTAGTTATCGGGCAGAACGGCGAGAATTTCACGAGTGCACAAGCGACAATCTGGCGCTGGCGTAATGCCTATCAGTGGGACTTCTCGGGCCGCATGCACTGGTCGGCCACCGCCGCCTACAGCGCGGCAAACCACAATCCCGTGGTCGTCGTCAACGGGTCCAGCGCAGTCGCAGACGCGCTCTACCTGACCGTTCAGCCGGGGGACAGAGTAATTTTGGTGCGCCGACTCCCGCGCGCTCCGCACTAAGTTCATTGCTCTTTTTATAGGACGCAAGCAAAACGTACGACCCCGACGGCGATGGTCTGGCCAATGTGACGTTCTGGCAGTACCTCGACGTATCGCAGTTCCAGCAGGCATTCCAGGCAACGCCGGTTCTTGGGGTTGCGCAGAGCGGGTTGACCGCCGTGATCACGGTGCCGTCTAGTGACGCGTTCGCCACCACGTGGGCAAGTTGGACCAGTGGAAGGGGGGCGAACGAGGACGACACGAGTCTGCATGTAATTGTGGAGGTGTGGGATCAGGGGATCCCCAGCTTAGTTGGGTACAAGCGTGTTGTTATGACTGTGCAGATGTGACCTCTCGAAATCTTCACCTCTATATGTCTTTTCTAAATCTACAATAAGTATTCCGGGTTTGGAGTCTCAGTTAATCGGAAAATATGTACTTGGCGGTTCATGGCCCGAATAAACATGGCTCCATCTTGCGACATCTCACACATGCGCGCTGACGACCTCCGTGTGCGCCCAGACCAACCTGCTCGCTTCACTCGAAAGGGAAAGACATACTTCTATTTATATTTCTGCCTCTGGACAGGTTGCTGGTTCCGTCGCACACGTGGCTTACCATTCAAAAACTGGGAATTCTTTTATCATTTTATGAAAATGGTGGTTGACCACCTAAGCATTTTCGATGCTACGCTGTAGTCATAAGTAGTCCGATCTGGTCCAATGACCTTAAAAATGAAGGCCTTTATCCTAGTAATAGGTTGAAATAATTTGGGAAATTTACATGCAGCGTTGGAGACGGTGTGAATTTCCCCCTTGCGGCTTTCCAACAAAGGCCCAAAACAGCAAAAGGTTAAGAGTATAGGGATCAAATGTCCGCGGGAGTCCCCCATCAATTCCCACGGGACACCCCGCTGCACGGAAAGGTCTGGGGGCATCCCGGAGGAAGCAAATACGTACATGTATATAGGCGTGCGCCTTTCTCTGTGGCCAAACGGCTGCATGTATTTCTGCCCACATGTACCCGAGGAAGCAAATGTGTACATGTATATACGTGCTCCCCCTTTTAAATTTTCTGAGGCCAAACACCTCAGGCTGCAGGTATTTCTGTCAATCCGTGCACATGTTCTCTCTCTCTCATTTTCGACAATGGTCTAAGTTTGAACCTCTGAGCTCCCAATTGAACATAACAACAAAAGCCTTGCATCCACCGCTGAATCACATTGGTTGAATTTTAAGTTTGAGACGGTGGCCGAACAATACCAACGTAATTTCTTCTGCAGTATATAGTCTCTGTTGACAGACACTGGGTGACTTCCTGTAAGGATAGATGGTATTTCTTGAGTATTTGAGGGGTGCCAGTGATGCCGTCAAACAAGGTTTACTCGCAACATCTATTCATTGGGTAGTTCCCGCAAGAGTATTTGAGAATAAATAATACTTTTCCTCCCACTAGCCGCCTGGAGGTGCGTGCAAGTTGGAAGCACAGATATGTGCACCACCAACTGGGTCCATTCACATTGCATCCCACTGTGTGCATCTCGGCAGATGGGCATGTCGGGATGACTGGAATCAAGAACAGCAGAGAATCGAGCCTCGGCTTTTCTTCCAAATGGCAAATGCGCCGTCCAAGCGCCATCGCCACGATTCGTCATCGACTTGCGATCCTGGCACAGTGTTACTTCCGTCGCAGCACTGTGGCAGCAGAGCGGACCGTGGCGGAGAAGTGACCGAATGCGGACGAATCCGTTTATTCAAGCGTAATAAAATCTGGAGAGGGGGGGGGTACCCCTCTCCAGATTTAAAGTAAATCAACGTTTATAACGATACCGTAATGAGATCCAAGGACGATGGGGTCCTGACAGCTGTCCCGGCATCGCGGCAAAAAACCCAAAAAATACTATCCACTCTTACGGGTAGTCACCCACTGTAGAATCAGTAATAACTCATGCCTTGCTTGATTTACATGCAGTATACTAAAACCGTTATCACACATTAAATACAAGAGGAGAATTGGGTGAGCCATTTGAGCTAGGGGCTCGTCATTAGATTTTATCGGTCATACAACGACATAACTAGAAATACTACACGCGTCGACCCGCTCAATATGTACAATAGATCTGCAGCGCCGCACACGACAACTAGAAATAGTAATGGTGTCCGGGATGGGCGCACCAGTGCCTGCACACACGGACTTCCCTGCAGAATTGCAGCACAGGTGTATGGTGGCCTGCAACTTTTTGCATACATCTCCGCTCGCGCCCTCCCCTCAGGGACATCGCCGCAAAAGGTTCGTCACACACACTTCCCTGCACGCAAGTCAGTGTACGGATATCCCTACAAGGACATCGTGGCAGAAACACACATGTCTGTGCATGGGCTTCGCCGCAGGTTTATGACCACACGAATCACCCCACACACGTATGCAGGAGCTTGCACGTGTGCAGCTACCCACCACACGTCCCTGCACTGAAGTGCGTGAGGAAGTGCGTGGAGAAGAAGAATATCGGCAGCGCAAACGGTGCAGGGGGCTCGCGCATCGCATCGCGCGCCAGTGTTATACAGAACGTGCACTTTTACTACGCCCACCGAATCCTGAGAACTCAAGTCAGCGCCGCACAGATCCCCGCACGCGCATCCCCGCACGCATCTCTCTGCACGCATCTCCCCACACGCATCTCCCTGCACGCATCTCCCCGCACGCACCTCCCCGCACGGACATCCGTGCACGCATCTCCCCGCGCGCACTTCCCCGCGCGCACTTCCCCGCACGCATCTCCCCGCATGCATCTCCCCGCACGCGCATGCACGCACCTCCTCGCACGGACATCCCTGCGGGCACATCCCTGTACGCATCTCCCCACACGTATCCGCCCGCACGGACATCCCTGCACGCATCTCCCCGAGGGCACTTTCCCGCACGTATCTCCCCGCACGCACCTCCTCGCACGGACATCCCTGTAGGCACATCCCTGTACACATCTCCCCGCATGCATCTGCCTGCACGCACCTCCTCGCACGGACATCCCTGCAGGCACATCCCTGTACGCACCTCTTCGCACGGACATCCCCGCACGGACGTCGCCCCGCGGAGAGGAGGGGAAAATGCGCGTGCCGGGATCGGTGGGCCGCAGCGAGGGTGGGCTTCCTGCGCCCCAATGCAATCATGGAATGTTGACCGTAGTGTGCATGCAACACGCCTCTGGGCAGACGTAGAACATCGCGGGGGGCAGGGCATGACTCGGTTCCAAGAAAGAAAGAAAGGGAAGAAAAAAATTGATGGTAAGCTCACCGTGTAACATGTGAATATGCCCTTCCTCAGAATCCTAGCCCTTCAGCTATTCAAGACACTAAAAAAGGAGAGAAGAAGTAAGCAAAGAGAAGAAGAAAAAAAGCAAGGGAAAAAGGAAATCCAGACGATATTGAAGGCGTTGTTGGGCGCAGACAAGATTGGGTGATGTTTCGCTATTGTACGGCGACCTCAGCGAGAGGTAAAGATGCTGCAGCCACAGCAATTATGCCGCGGATGTCGAGCCGCACGCACACATCCCGTACGGGGTCTCCGCGCATGCATCCACACGCAACTACGTGCACTTGTCCCTGTGCACGAAACTCCGCACGGATAGCACTGCAAGGTCGCCGCAATCACGCTGCAGGCATCTCTCTCCCCTCCTCCTCCTCGAAAACCAAAATCCGCTAAGAAAAAACGAAGAGAACGAAACATTTGGAGAAATGTCACGCACCGTTCAAGTGATTCTACCTCCTTCTTCCCTCTCCAGCTGAACTCCTCGTATCCCGGCCGGTGGGTCCACAGCGGTGGTTGAGGCGAAGACGAAAGCGTGATGATGGTGGTGGAAGACAAAAGCTGGTGATGAGAAACAAACACAAGCACACATCGCGACCATTCCAGTGTGGCGATTGCCCTGTGTAGCCATCGCGTGACACATTTACATACATGTCCCTGCCTGCAGGAGCATCCGTTCAGGTAGATTCCTGCGCCGATGCGGCTCCAGGCATTTCCCCGCATGTCTTTGCGTGCGGCGAATGTCCCGTGGGAATTGATGCGGGACTCCCCCATCACTTTTGATCCCTATACTCCCATCCCTCTCCAAAACAGATAGTTAACCTCAAAAGGCACTTCTGAGGGCCGAAATGTGGTGGCCTAGCATCCCGAATTTAATTCTAGGTTCTAGGCCACCGGTTAACGTCGTTCAGTGATGACAACGGGCTTAAGATGTGGGAGGTATCTGTCCTTGTGACCCAGGTTGTATCGACTGCCGCATGATGCACAGAGCGCTCTGTGTGCCAAAATCTGTCACATATAGATTCATAATACTGTAGAATTTCATTCAATTCGGCATAGGGTGTGACTCGTGACCAAAAATACCGATTCGGCACTTCGGCACCCAACAAAATTTGGTGTGACACTTGCAAAATTCCGGCATTCAAGAAAATTTTCAAAAGTTCTGCCTTTTTTGCAGTTCCAAGAGAGATCTGGGCTGGGTGTCACAAATTTTACATTCGGCACTGGGCGCCGTGACCCGTGACCGAGACGAAAATTCGTCGCGGCACAGGGGGTGCGTGACGTGTGACTGCCGATTTGAAATTGTACAGTAAGCATATTGAAGTATCTGAAAGAAAACCTCCACCTCTGAAGAAAATCCAGAACTCTGGGGAAATTAGGGTGATTCGGTATTTTTCGTGGCTAGGAGAGAGGAATATAATGTACACCATATTGTAATATATCAAAGCAAAGAATACGATATAAAGATGGTCCAGAGCTGTAGCGCCAACTGTGTGTTCGCGGTACGGGTGGTCATGTGTCGGATTGTACACATATTCATAAGTGCCCTGCAGAGAGTGTGAATTATAACGTACCCAATATTGCCTGGGTGAATGCCTGCAATCATGGCTCCAAACGAGCCCTCAACCTCGTGGATTGACCAAGAGCTGGTCCAGAAACAAGTGTAACGAGTTGATATTGTCGCGGTCTCGCCCTCTCAGGCCCCTTGCTCCGGTTTCCCACGTGTGTCTGGAATTCGAGCTCAGGGACGGCTCGATTACGGTGTTTGTTGCAGCCCAAAAGAATCACGCAAAAATGCGCCTAAAAAGGAAAGGGAAAGGGAAGAGAAAGGAGAGATTCAGTTCTCTGTGCTAATCCTATGTATTTGAATGCACTATCACCTCTAACCTGATTCCCGCATCAATCTCGCATTCGAGATTTCTGAGTGCACGCCCACGTGATTTGACTGCGCGACAGCAGTTGCGCAAACACCATCAAATACCGAATGGAAAAGAACTAGTCCCTTGAAGTAAGAGGTGTTTTTTACTGTACTTAGGTGCCTAGAAGTCTTATAATAATATGAAAATTTACTTGGGAAACACTGCTGAAATGCTCGCAGATGAGATGAACTACATAGTTGATCTCAAGTATACTGGAATTTCTGGTTTATCGTTTATTGAAACAGCTGTTCATCCAACCAAGCTGATAAGCACCAATCTTTCAAACAATGACAGATCCAAAATCATGACCTCTGTTACATTGCCAATGTACTGATCACGAACAAGTACATCATTATCAGTATAGCAGACTTGGCATTGGAACTAACATGAATCAATTCAAACTTGAAGAGCTCGGCATCGCTAGCATCTACATTTTCAGCAAAGCTTTCTCCAGCACAGTGGCTTCCTTTAATTTGCCAAAGACAATCAGTTGAAAAGGAAGCTTGGGGCAAAGCTAGTTTCACTATGGTCAGTAGGGAGATTGGTTGCTTTTAATTCCTCACAGAAATGATGACCTGAAGCTTCAGCTCACACAAAAAACTTTGAACCTGCAAAGCAAGAGAAAAAGCTGCATCTCACAAACAGACAACATTTGCAAAGGAGGGTCACAAGCACCAGCTCTGTAAAAATTGTTGTGCAGATTGCAACAAGTCAGCTTGATTAAAGGCAGAATAGTGCTAAAGTAGATGCCAAATGCCGGCCCAGTCCATCAGAAATTGGTGTCAACTACCGATATTTTGAATGAGGTCAGAATTTATTTTTGTCAAAGTATTCACACTTATCTGTTGCCCAGAATATTATGGGATCTATATGATACATTTATCTTGCTTATACAATGTTGCTACCCACTTGAATTGCAGAGGAATATGTCGTATCGCGCGAAAACAAGTTGATTCGCAAAAAGATGTAAAAAGTCGATCGTGTGAATTACCTTCCGTTTCTGGTTACGCTCTTGAGATCACGAGAATTTATTACTGCTTCTGGTTACGCCCAATTTGGCGTAACCGTTTACGGTTACGCCGTATGAGATAATTTGATGCAACAAACACCGTAACTGAGCCCTGAGACCCTGTATGGACCATCTTTATATTTTATTCTTTGGTTTGAGATATATTACAATATTATGTACATTATATTCCTCTCTCCTAGCCACGAAAATATCGAATCACCCTAATTTCGTTCCCCGGAGTTCTGGATTTTCTGCAGCGGCTTTGGGCATCATGGGGTGGGGTTTTTCATTCAGATACTTCAATATGCTTATTCTGAATCTATAGCACCTGGTACCGGGGCATTGAGGCCTGGGGAGGTAGTAACGTAGTTGACGGTCATCCGGCAAAACACCCGGCAGTTTGAGAAGTCGGAACAAGGACCAAATGAGATCTTGAGTACAAGGGAAGATGCCATCATTTTCAAGTTGACTGTGTTTGGTTTTGCTGACATCAAGCCGAACATCAAGCCGAGTCATTTGCTCCCTTTCACCTTTTATCTTTGGGTCGTCAATTACAGAAGAACTTGCTTCACCATGTTCTGCCAGTGCTTTAACTCCCTGCTTTTTATCGGCAGAACAACGGTAGAACAACGGTAGAATTTCGATTTAGGTTGCCACTTGAGAGTATACAGCGCTATCTCCTCTCCGGCGCCAAATCGGAGGCAGTCTTAACGGCGAACCTTGCCTTAGATTTCTGTCTACGGCGGCCAGTTAAGTGATCAGTTCCAGGTTTCGGCATAGAACATGGGATCACGTTCAATCCCAATATATTTGACAAGACCATGTGGAACTACCGGCGCGTGTCCTAACTGCTACTAACTGGTGACTCGGAGCTCAAGAGAAGCTTGTAATTCCGAGCTGAGCCTTTTCCATGGGTTGAACCCATGGTTCAACCCATGGTCAGAGTATCGCCTAAAGGTTTTTTTTTTGGGTTGTACGTTACACTGTTCGGTGTTGTGATCCCCGGCAACTCATAAGATGAGCCCCTTTGATCTGTAAATGTTTGAGGGACAAATATTATGACCTCAGAACCAATGGCAGGAATGTGTTTATGCACAAACAGCGAATGCTGAACAGCGTGGGACTCAACCGTGTCCAATCACGGTAATACCCGCTAAACCTCCAAAATAGAGTTTTGTTCCTTATACTGGGGTTCAAACCCATGCAAAATCATGGCCCAGTGATCTCTTGTTTACCCGGAGACCAAGGTCCATGAATAACCACTCAGCCATGCGACCTGAAGGTTTTGAGACCAGAAAAACTCCCTTGTGTTCAAGAGGGGGCGAAGCTAATTTCCCTTCTTGGCTCAAGGACGCTGCAGTTGTTGACGTTAGCATTTTTTCCTGTCCTGCTAACTGCACGACACAACAACATGTGAATCTTGGCTCGATCCCTCAATTTATTTCTGGAAGGAGTTTCCTACCCCTAGCGCCAGGCCGGCTGCCCCGCGTCCTGCCGCCGTAATCCAATTTACTTTCTACCACTTTCCTTGACACTGATCATGCTCAGCATTACTATCTCATAAGCTTTGACCCATTTGAACTCCAACAACTGAAAAAATTCCGACCCAGGAGCGGCCATGTTGGGCTTAGATCACAGAAGACTCAGGTATAGAACCTCAAGACTTTTGATATGCTTTCTAGAGGTCAGGATGAGTCTCTTTACAACTGAATAGCACCCCTAGGACACTCCATTTGGGATTTTGAAGCTCTGAATAATATGGACTAGAAGTTTTTTTTTCAGCCCACCCTGGACCCCCTCCCTATATCCGGTTTTTTCCTGATTTCCCCTTGACCACTGCAATAAATGACCTCAGGCCCGTACACAGCTCGGGTCTTTGAGCCATGCATTATCAGACTAGAGAAACGGACCCATGGAAAATTTTCCAGTTACACCACACAACACGTTAAAAGACAGGTTGCGCACAAGCCATTGGAGCCACCTGGTGGCTCTCGGCCCATGCGCAAAAATAGCAGGCGAGTGGCTCGAAATAGCCACAAACGAGCCACTGATGTCAGATTTGGGCAGTCGAACCGCCGGTTTGCGCATGGCAAAAATACCACCAGTTGGCTCCGGTGTCTCCTGCGCAACCTGTCTAATTATGTTTCTTTGGTTGTCGAATGTTGTGCTTGGCACATCATGTGACGGTTCAAATCGTTTGAACCAGGGATTGAACATGACAGAACATCCCGAAGATTTAATACCGCATATCTCATTGTGGCCTTCAAAAAATCTCCAACCTGCTCAAGAAATCACGTCAAATGAGTCTCATAAATCCTCTGCCTTGGTGATCAAGAGCTCGGGGCTGGTGTATTACCCCAGGTCCACACACACCACAAAGCTGTAAATTTCCAAGGCAACATAAATTAGTTTCAAAACCGAAAGTATTAGGTTATTTATCAGATTGGTCTGAAACTGTTTCTGGTATATTGAAATACTTCGGGGTTACCATATACTGTACCATTTCGTTCAATTCATATGTCACGCATCACACCCGATTTCTGGAAACCCTCGCAATAATTTTTTCTCAATTTTAGCGGAATTTGGAGATTTGTCGGAAAATTAAAAAGTCACGTGCAAGTACGAATTGAACGAAATGGTACAGTATAGCAAGCCCGGGGGTTACCATATATGGCAAGCCCAATGCATTTCAAGCCAACAGAATTGCAAAATATCACTGGATCTGAAACTTAACTGGATACTTCACATATTGAAACTAATTTATGTCTGGCCGAAATTTGGTGATCTGTGGTGTGATAACTGAGCCAGGATGTTTGGAGTCTGGACCAAGCAGCATCATCTTTTTTCTCATCATCTGAACTTCAAAAATCTGAAGATATTCCAAGCACACTTTCTGTTGATTGCTGAAGACTTGAATTCAACTACCTGTTATATCTGTGTTGGAGAGGAAGGAAAGAGAGGAAGAGAGGGGGTAGGTTCTGGATGATGGATGTCCAGGCCGGAGGACGGAGCTGGACGGAACAGTTGTCGTATGACCTTGACCGAACTCCTCGTCGTCACGCAGGAGATCCGTGAGCGATGAAAAGACAAGAGGAGGAAGGTCAGAAAACGAGTCAGACATTGAAGAACCAACAGGACAATCGAGTTTCATTATACTGTTATATCCGTGTCAGAGAGGAAGGAAAGAGAGGAGGAGAGGAGGTAGGTTCCGGATGATGGATGTCCAGGCTGGAGGACAGAGCTGGACGGAGGTTAACGGAAGTACGGAAGTTAACGGAGGTCAGTGATATGGAATCCGGAACTACAGATATCGAAACCACTACACCACAGGGGGTTAAGGGTGAGTGAGGACTGTACTGCTGGCAACTTGAATAGGGAAGGATGACAACGTAGATGGCCAAGGGACTTCACTCGTCAGCCGGACGAGTAGGATGAAGGCCGGACAAGTTAAATGAAGGCCGGACGGATTTCCGGATGACTGGAGTCAAGGTGAGGATTGGAGCCGAGACCCCAAGAGGTCGGAATAAGTCCGGACGTCGAAAGAGGGACGGAGGTCATGTCCGGATGTTGGACGAAGGTAGGTTGTCAAGACGAAGAAGCCGGAAGAGGCGGAAGTAAGGAAGGACAACCGGACGAGTATCCGAAAGGCAGAGGTAACGTTACAATGCTAAGTTGGAAGTATCGGAAGTTCAGGAGTTTGACCGGAAGTAAGGTTGGGACCAGAAACAATGTTAGGATGAAAGTCCAGGGGGATTAGACCGGAAGAACATTTATAATCAAACTCAAGTACATCCAAGACTGTACTACGTATTTATAATATTTATGGGGCAAGTCCGGATGCGGAGAGAAGTAACTAAAAGACAATAAGATAAGTCATTTAACAATAAGGACAATAAAGGAAAGCATGTGGAGCATAGTGCATAAGGACATAGGATTTGATGGTGAGTCGGATGACTGATGAAAACCATCGGATATGACACTGCGTAGACTTGGTGTCGTGTGGTGAGTCCAAGGAAGTTCTGTGATACTTCCAAGGCTGGAGCCGGAAGTCGGAAGTCGGAAGTCGGAAGTCGGAAGTCAGAGGACCGGAAGTTCGGATGAGGATCCGGAAGTGGCATATAATGCCGGAAGTGAGGCTGGATGTGGTCGGGAGTCATCCTGGAGTTGCACAGGCGTAACACCCCCAATGTCCACCACATCCAGCAAGCTGTTGTATGGCTGTCCCTTTGCAGAATCCATGCACGAGCCAACCACAAATTTCAGATCTGTGCCAGATCCAAAGACACAAAGTCCAACACGAACACAAAGAGCAGAAAAATGCCACTACTATAATTGAACTTGGGCTTGAAAATGCACTAGTTCTTGAAAATCAGTTCGCTGTCCATCAGTTTTTATCAGATTGTCTTCGTAAGTAGTGGAAATTAAACCGACAGGTCCTCCCCTTCAAAATATAAAAAAGGTTTGAGGGAAATCCATCCACTATTGGGGAAGAATCAAGCCCGAGACCAAAAAACCGTGATGGGACTGCGCAAAAGTCTACGGGATATAGTTTACAGCCAGCCAAATTTCATGAGACTTGGAGGGGACAATTATGTAACCTAAATAGACATAATACACAAATTCTTGGGCTCAAATTCGACTCGGAACAACCGCTACAGGTGATTCTAACCACCTTGTGACAAAATGTCACGTCGGAATGTCCGCGAGAACGTGTCACGCTCATTTTGACTTTCGCCTGCTGCACTCATCCCACCTCGAATTTGACTCCAGAAATTTGTGTACAATGTATATTTAGCTTGCCCCAATGTATCTTCAAACTTTCATAGAAACTAGTTCCCTGTACATTATATCCCGCCGACTTTCACTGCTCCCATCAGTAATTTTTGTCTTGGGCCTAATTTTTGCCTATTATTGGATGGCTTTTTCTCAAACTTTTTCTATATTCTGGAAGGTAGGACCTGTCGGTTCAAATTCCGCCACTTATGAAGAGGATCAGACCAGAACTGATAGAAAGCGAACTGATTTTCAAGAACTAGTGCATTTTCAAGCCCAAGTCCAATTATAGTAATGAAACATTATCAGTCAGAATCACCTCGCTGATTTCTTAACGCGTGGCGCGAGTATGCAATGTGATCAGAGGTGGTCAATGTTCGCGGTATGTGCAAGGATGAAATTTAACAGGCCTTGTATGCTGACAGTCTCAAGTCAGAGGAGGTTATGGTGAAGGAATTTGAAAGGAAGATGATGCGGGATGCGCCCTTTATATCATTGTGTTAGCCGACAAGTCGTCTTATGTTGTCTCCCTTGGCAAAGGACTTGTAAAAATTTCTCAACTTGCAATCAAACAGAGTCCAAAAGAAGATCTGATTTCATCAACGAGACATTTGGGATGTAGACAGTGCAACAAATCAGCATCCGGATGGAGAGAATCTGAGAGAATCAAACATCAAATTAGAATCAAAGTCCGATGCTGCGTCGACAATCTTAAGTGACTGTCTATCACTTCGAGCTTAGGTCTATGACAGTCTATTGGTCTGTGTCAGACATGACAGATCTATACATACAAGCCCTGTCTATACTGTCAGAATGCCTTTCCAGATGAAATACGCAGGTGTTTCAAAGTTAGAGCCCCAACTTGAGCCTCAACTTGGCTCAAGTTGGGGTCAAGTTGAGGCTCAAGTTGGGTCCAAAGTTGGGCCGAAATTTTAACTTTGAAACACCCTTTTGGAGGATATACAAAACCTCACCTGCGTGCACATTGAATCAAACAGGGCACATTCCCATCAATGTGCACTGTTTGACTTCAAAGGGGGCACATTCGGGTGTATGGCGTGCTTCGGCAAAGGCTCGTCCACGTGCCTCACTGGAATTTTTTCCTTCCTCCCACTTACCACCATTTCCGCCCCTCCCCCGATGTGTCGAAAGCACGCCCAATGCCTCCCAATGCCGACACAAGATCATGAGCGGACCAGCAATAATTTTTTTTTTTTTTGGAGTGTTTGGTATAATGATACTCAGTCTGCAGAAGCATTCCAAGGTCATCCGCTTGTGTCACTGGTATTTAGCCAGTCATCACTGGGGAAAAAAGCTCAGGAGGAAATGCGGTACGCACATTTTTTACCAGTGTGGGACTCCGACCCACAAAATATGCTAACCTATCCCACGTCTATCAACTAAGGGTCACATACCCACTAAAACCCCCTTATATGTCCAATCATCCAGCAGTGAGTCTTCATCCATAAGACAGCCTGACAACCTGTCAGCTGATGGACTTCCGCGACTACGTATGTTAGTATTGTTACTTCTTTACTTTTCAGTACCCCATTTCCGCCCATCGTAGGTCTGGTCTTCGAGACTCATTCTTCAATTTTCGGCTTTGCCTCCCTTCCGTTGAGTTGCAATTGTGGGACCTCCTCAACTTTACTGCAATTTAAATAGAAGTAGTGTTTATTGTATATGTACAAAGTTGCTTCAGAATTCATCATCTTCACGCCCTACCTCCTTCTCGGTGTTCAACCTATATTGGGACTTGAACGACGATCTTTTTTGATGGTTTCGAGTTTCAAGCAGCTTGTAAGCGAGTATGATGGTTGCGCGGGAATCCGTTTATCCGCGTCTATGGCACTATCGGCCTATTGGTCTATAGGTATCTACCACAGAAGTAGCATGTCTACCCCTGTCTAGAATAGACAGGCTATTTCTTCTATATGGTCTACCACAGACCATTATAGACCTGGATCATTTTCCAGATGTTGTGCCTCAATTTTGAAAGTCAAGGCACACGGTGGTACGCGAAGGCCTGAAACACGAAGTTGGGGCCCAAGTTGAGATCAAAGTTGGGATCAAAGTTGGGATGTCAAGTCGTGGTCTTGAGCACGGCTTGCATCAAAACCCCAACTTCATGCCCCAACTTCGGCCTCAACTTGGCTCAAGTTGAGGCACAAGTTGGGGCACAAGTTGGAGCCCAAGTTCTAGCTTTGAAACACCCTAATGAAACATCTTGACCCTTGCATCGACCAACGTGACGCGCCGATGTCGCACCGCCGACTCGTGCCTCCCTCTCCGCTGAGGCGACCTGAGTCTCGCCATTTCTTGGCTTGGACGTGACGCGGACTTGGATAAATCTTTGGCAACTTTTGGATCCTGATTTCCGACTCGGCCGGAAAAACTTTTAATCTCCGTAAACTTACGAGATGGCCGCTATAAGTGGAAGGAACTAGGACGTACATAACAATCAGGGTCGTATCACGATTACGTCCATTTTCCTGACAGACATATATAGACTTGGACTTGACCTGGACGGCGTTGTTTCCCTCCGACTCAAATGGCCGAGTACGACGGGCCATTAGGGTACGTTCTCATTAGTTCGTGGTTTGCCGCCATCCTGTACGGGGTGGCGATCTGTAAGACCTGGGAGTACGTGGCAAATCCCTCAAGGGCCAATGTGGGTATTCGGAAGGCACTTCTGCTTTGTTGCATGGTCTCTTGTTCGGTCGGAATGGTCGGGCAATTTGCGGGTGCCTACATTGTGAGTGCTCCCAATACCCATAATGAAACTTATCCATTAATATTCCGCCCAGCCGACAGTAACCTTCTGGGGTGAGTACTGCAGCGCGTTCTCTTGGCGAGCTCGGCTCAATACTATCGGGACCTGATTGACAATAGCGAATACGGATGCGATTCAGAGATGGGCATGTAGAATTCAGACCCATTCACCCCGTGAGGCTGACCCACATACCGTAGTATTGGCCTTCCCCGGTCTACTTGATGGGCACCTGCTGTACGGGTATCATGGTGAACGGCTGCCTCATCCACCGCCTGCACCGATTGTTTGTTTTGCTCTGGCTCGCGAAAGGGCATTTATTTATTCCTCCTCAGGACCAGGAGCATATGGCTCGTGCTTTTCCTTGGATGCTGGGTGGTCACCGGGGTACGTGCTCAATGCCGATGTAATCCCGCATGGCAGCGCGTTCACAGCGCATTCACCTTCAGCTTGCGGGATCTATTCTTGTCAGCATCATCCTAATGAAGGCCAAGGGCGATTCCCCAGTGCGCATGGACCACTGCGGAATTTATTCCCTTGCCTTCTGACCATTTTTCAGAGAACACAAGCGGCCACGAGTGCTTTGGTATGGACTGTGGGCACAGCAGGCGCAGGTGGGTCGCACATTTGTCGAGCTATGCAATAACCAAACCTTGACGAACGATAGATATCTCGATCGCAATTGCTCTCGTCTGGAAACTGTGCACAGTCACAGTGCAGTCGCAGGTCAAGACCAATAATTCGTCTGTGATCCCCTTGCCATTCCTGGTCGATGATAACCGTGAACAATAGGCTGATCTACCGCCTTATCATCGCCGCGATCCAGACGGGCACTACGACGAGTACCGTCGCTATCGCCATGATGGTATCGTACTATATCGTCAAGGACGGCAGCAACGGTAGGTGTGCATCATTAATCGATCCACGATGACGTGCTCACTGTCACGCAGCCCCAACGGCGTTCTTCTACCTCATTGACCCACTGTACGTGCTGACGCTACTATACAACCTCAATCTTCGGCCGCAGGGCGATACTAGTACCTCTGAGCCCACCGGTCCCCCAACAGACCATTCCCTGACTGATGAATTCTGCATGGATGAAATCCGTGAGTGCTTCTATAATGCCCTCACTGAGAGACACGACATTCCTTCCGTCACGGTGACAGGTGTGCATCGCTCAACGGTGCTATCGATGGACTCCGCAGCCGGGAACACGCGCACAGGATTGGGTCATGTGCGGTTTCACTTTGCTGTCCCAGTCTGTGCAAGCTGACTAACGCATCTCAGACCTCCAGAAGCCTTGCCCAGACGAAGCCGCAAGAAGACAGTGATGTTTCCGAAACCGCATCGGATGTAATCTGAGAGCCCGTCGTTGGCGAGGGCATTAATTCGTGCGTACTTCTAAGTCCCAATCCGAAAGAGTTTCATGTAGACGCAGTCCACAGGTATACATAATATTGATAAAGGTTTACCCACCGACTAGGCGTTAGACGCCCTGATGTACCATTCGTTGCCATTATCCTCCCTTAGTCCTTATAAAATTAACCTGTTCGTCGGTCTATCCGAGGCTTTTGAAGCTCCACTATCCTCGGCACCACCCGCCTCTTAGCGCCCATTCAAGCGCTTACAAGTCCACTTCCTTACACCGTAGTGGGGGGCCGTGAAGCGGTGTTCTTGTTATTTTTCCACATAGGACCATCCCGTTTCCAAACTATATTTGACGAATATCCCATGTGCACTTTACACGAGCTGAGCACCGCAATCACCTCAGGTTGCATAGGGAACTCCAGCTGCGAGGAGGACGGGACCATGGTATCAATCCCAAAACCTCAATGGAAGATGGTAGCGAAGCCCTACCGTTCAAACCCAGGCGCGGATACTGAAAAGTACCAGCGTAAGTGAGGATGAGCAGGCCACGCGTTCATACACAAAAGTCGGTCAATGCTGACACTTTCAGTTTGCTTAGAACTGGGAAGAGTTTTTCCCGCATTTGAGTGGTCCTCTGCCGGGAAGTTTATGAAAGCATAGGTGTCGCTGAGAACCAGACATCGGGCATCGAGAGATACAGATCTCATACGTCACTTTGAGTTGCGAGAAGGGCGGTTAGATTCATTTCAGGGGTCCTAAACTGTGGGGGATAGACAGAAAGCTCCTGGAGCTGTGGGAATGACGACCAGATGGGCCAAAATCCCAAGCCCAGAGTAACCACACTGCTGTGCGATTTGCATAAAGAATGAATTTGAAAGCACTGCTCACGATGAGCAGGAAATACGAGGCCGTGGGAAGGACGGCCGTGCCTGTCATGGGCACGGTGCCATAATACTCTAAAGCGGGATGGGCAGATCCGCCGGTCGCACGTGAAGTCCCGTCGATGTGGACTGTCGCAAAAGTACTTTTTGGGTTATAAGGGCTTAGGAGGGCTTACAGAGTTATAGGTGGCTTATAATTAACTTACAACTAGTTTAAAGATGGGCTATAAGTACTTGTAACTGCTTATAACTCTCCCTGCCTTCCAGTAGTGTTATATGATATTCAAGACCTGAACCCACCTCTCAAAGATTGTGTCAGAAAAACCCAACATTGGAAAAACCCCCAATTCGCTCTGATGAGGCCTCAGGCCTCAGGCTCAGCAGTGCAACATATCAGGTAGAATCAGGGCCGGTCAGCCTCAGTCAGGCTCCTCTCCTTCAAGACTTATCATTTTCTCAATTGGCCTCTCCACCCTGCATTCTGCATCATATGTAAGTCATTATCTGCAGAAAAACAAATTTTAAGTGACTCCGAGAACTAACTCAGCAGAGCATGGGCTTTGAGCCCGGTGCCTCGAGCAAGGTACATAATCCAACTGGTGTCCTTCCAGTGCAAACCATGTAAAGGACTTGAAAGTTTCGACCTTACTTTGATAGTCTAGTTCAGATATTTAGTTAGTAGTATCAGTAAATATCAGTATAAATTGACCACTAGTACTATGGTAGCATCGTTAAGGTAGCAGTAAGCTCTCTCTAGTGAGAGAGGGCAAAAGACTTTTTCCCAGCTCCATGGGAATTGCTTATAAGCTTCAATAACCGCCTTTAAGTGCTTATAAGTCTTGTAAGTTCCGTAAGTACTTACAGATAAATATAGTCGATTTTCGAGCCTTATAGATCCCCTTGAAATCTTACAGAGTTATACGGCCTTATAGTGAGTTGTGCCTGCCTATAACTCAAATCGGACTTTTGCGACAACATATCCAGTTCTATTGGAGATTGCAATTTTTTTTTTACCTCGAGGCTACCGTCACCGTGGCGGGGTTTGCAATTGTGGGAATAACGGTTCTTGCCGGAAAGTGGCCGTCCTCAGATCATTCGGTGCCAACAACTAGCGCGAATATTAGTGACATGACATTCATAAATGGTTCTTTTCACCAATAATAAGGTACAAACTATTGGATTCAACCCCTACAGTGCACGATGAAATTCGGTCCCGGCACTTCTGTCGCCCGCAATGCTAAAATACTACCTCAATCCGCATCGATTGTAGACCCGATAGGGAGGTAGAACTCCGCGTGTCAATGTTCAACATGATCATTGTTCAACTCTGGTTCTTGTTTTTTGAAAACTAAATGAGTGCCGAGTAGCTTGGTTTCTGTTTCTTTAATATACACTGATATACAGCCTAGCACTACAGCCTGGCGTCCTGTTGTGAGGCGCGCGGATTACGGACATGTTGAACTTTCTCTCATGTTTTTTCATTCCCGGAACCGGATCTTGCGCCTCATCATTCGACCAGAAGACCGGCTGCGTATGCGTGTCGAACCTCTACAACTGTGTTTGAAATTAAATTCCTCGACCCATGATCGACTGCGCCTTCATTTAGCTCACTGGACTGACACGAAGCGAGCCAGCTATATGGGTGGGTGACCTACCCGCAGCACAGATATCCATCCTTTTTTTTTTCCTACCCCATCTCCGTCTCCGAGTCCTCGCAACTGCCTTTGGCATAAGCTGTGCCTCTCATCTTCAACATATGCTACTGTACTATTACGACCAAAGGTTCACAGGGTGTCGCCTGTCACCTCCGGAACAAAGTGTTCATTCCTTGGCAATCATGTCGAAATTCCTTTATATGGAAGTCCGGTGAATGCCGGACAAGAGATTTTTGACATTTTTTGCCTTTTTGGGCTCAAAAAACTTGAACGTCACTGTCACCCAGGTCAAAATTGTTCAGTTCACAGGCGGCCCTCATGTGTTGCCTGAACCTTTGGTCGTAATAGTACAGTCTCCCTCTGTGCTGTTGTATTCATCATCTGTGCAGCTCAAGGTTTTCCGGACTCCGTATGTCGCGAGCGTAGCACGCAACGCCTCACCGGTGGTTTGTTGCGGTGCGCCGCTGTGTACGATATCACCTCATGATGCCCGGGCAGCCCGAGTTACATGACGTGAGTTCATTGCCAATTGGTGGGCCGCGTGGCTGACTCACAATTTCGTGTCGTGGGATTTGATGTCATTTATGCCGGTGAAGGACGACACACGTGCAGTTGCGGTGAAATCAAATGAATTGCCCCAAATCCTATATACCCATGACACGGCGGGTAGCACTATAAGCACGTTCAGCATTTTCAAGCTGGATGCACGAAAACCTGCACCTATGGGTCTGTGTGCACCCATGCTGTCTATCTCTGGGTGAACTGGAGGACACAATTTATGAGACTCATTTGACGTGATTTCTTGAGCAGGTTGGAGATTTTTTGAAGGTCACAATGAGATATGTGGTATTAAATCTTCGGGATGTTCTGTCATGTTCAATCCCTGGTTCAAACGATTTGAACCGTCACATGATGTGCCAAGCACAACATTCGACAACCAAAGAAACATAATTAGACAGGTTGCGCAGGAGACACCGGAGCCAACTGGTGGTATTTTTGCCATGCGCAAACCGGCGGTTCGACTGCCCAAATCTGACATCAGTGGCTCGTTTGTGGCTATTTCGAGCCACTCGCCTGCTATTTTTGCGCATGGGCCGAGAGCCACCAGGTGGCTCCAATGGCTTGTGCGCAACCTGTCTTTTAACGTGTTGTGTGGTGTAACTGGAAAATTTTCCATGGGTCCGTTTCTCTAGTCTGATAATGCATGGCTCAAAGACCCGAGCTGTGTACGGGCCTGAGGTCATTTATTGCAGTGGTCAAGGGGAAATCAGGAAAAAACCGGATATAGGGAGGGGGTCCAGGGTGGGCTGAAAAAAAAACTTCTAGTCCATATTATTCAGAGCTTCAAAATCCCAAATGGAGTGTCCTAGGGGTGCTATTCAGTTGTAAAGAGACTCATCCTGACCTCTAGAAAGCATATCAAAAGTCTTGAGGTTCTATACCTGAGTCTTCTGTGATCTAAGCCCAACATGGCCGCTCCTGGGTCGGAATTTTTTCAGTTGTTGGAGTTCAAATGGGTCAAAGCTTATGAGATAGTAATGCTGAGCATGATCAGTGTCAAGGAAAGTGGTAGAAAGTAAATTGGATTACGGCGGCAGGACGCGGGGCAGCCGGCCTGGCGCTAGGGGTAGGAAACTCCTTCCAGAAATAAATTGAGGGATCGAGCCAAGATTCACATGTTGTTGTGTCGTGCAGTTAGCAGGACAGGAAAAAATGCTAACGTCAACAACTGCAGCGTCCTTGAGCCAAGAAGGGAAATTAGCTTCGCCCCCTCTTGAACACAAGGGAGTTTTTCTGGTCTCAAAACCTTCAGGTCGCATGGCTGAGTGGTTATTCATGGACCTTGGTCTCCGGGTAAACAAGAGATCACTGGGCCATGATTTTGCATGGGTTTGAACCCCAGTATAAGGAACAAAACTCTATTTTGGAGGTTTAGCGGGTATTACCGTGATTGGACACGGTTGAGTCCCACGCTGTTCAGCATTCGCTGTTTGTGCATAAACACATTCCTGCCATTGGTTCTGAGGTCATAATATTTGTCCCTCAAACATTTACAGATCAAAGGGGCTCATCTTATGAGTTGCCGGGGATCACAACACCGAACAGTGTAACGTACAACCCAAAAAAAAAACCTTTAGGCGATACTCTGACCATGGGTTGAACCATGGGTTCAACCCATGGAAAAGGCTCAGCTCGGAATTACAAGCTTCTCTTGAGCTCCGAGTCACCAGTTAGTAGCAGTTAGGACACGCGCCGGTAGTTCCACATGGTCTTGTCAAATATATTGGGATTGAACGTGATCCCATGTTCTATGCCGAAACCTGGAACTGATCACTTAACTGGCCGCCGTAGACAGAAATCTAAGGCAAGGTTCGCCGTTAAGACTGCCTCCGATTTGGCGCCGGAGAGGAGATAGCGCTGTATACTCTCAAGTGGCAACCTAAATCGAAATTCTACCGTTGTTCTACCGTTGTTCTGCCGATAAAAAGCAGGGAGTTAAAGCACTGGCAGAACATGGTGAAGCAAGTTCTTCTGTAATTGACGACCCAAAGATAAAAGGTGAAAGGGAGCAAATGACTCGGCTTGATGTTCGGCTTGATGTCAGCAAAACCAAACACAGTCAACTTGAAAATGATGGCATCTTCCCTTGTACTCAAGATCTCATTTGGTCCTTGTTCCGACTTCTCAAACTGCCGGGTGTTTTGCCGGATGACCGTCAACTACGTTACTACCTCCCCAGGCCTCAATGCCCCGGTACCAGGTGCTATAGATTCAGAATAAGCATATTGAAGTATCTGAATGAAAAACCCCACCCCATGATGCCCAAAGCCGCTGCAGAAAATCCAGAACTCCGGGGAACGAAATTAGGGTGATTCGATATTTTCGTGGCTAGGAGAGAGGAATATAATGTACATAATATTGTAATATATCTCAAACCAAAGAATAAAATATAAAGATGGTCCATACAGGGTCTCAGGGCTCAGTTACGGTGTTTGTTGCATCAAATTATCTCATACGGCGTAACCGTAAACGGTTACGCCAAATTGGGCGTAACCAGAAGCAGTAATAAATTCTCGTGATCTCAAGAGCGTAACCAGAAACGGAAGGTAATTCACACGATCGACTTTTTACATCTTTTTGCGAATCAACTTGTTTTCGCGCGATACGACATATTCCTCTGCAATTCAAGTGGGTAGCAACATTGTATAAGCAAGATAAATGTATCATATAGATCCCATAATATTCTGGGCAACAGATAAGTGTGAATACTTTGACAAAAATAAATTCTGACCTCATTCAAAATATCGGTAGTTGACACCAATTTCTGATGGACTGGGCCGGCATTTGGCATCTACTTTAGCACTATTCTGCCTTTAATCAAGCTGACTTGTTGCAATCTGCACAACAATTTTTACAGAGCTGGTGCTTGTGACCCTCCTTTGCAAATGTTGTCTGTTTGTGAGATGCAGCTTTTTCTCTTGCTTTGCAGGTTCAAAGTTTTTTGTGTGAGCTGAAGCTTCAGGTCATCATTTCTGTGAGGAATTAAAAGCAACCAATCTCCCTACTGACCATAGTGAAACTAGCTTTGCCCCAAGCTTCCTTTTCAACTGATTGTCTTTGGCAAATTAAAGGAAGCCACTGTGCTGGAGAAAGCTTTGCTGAAAATGTAGATGCTAGCGATGCCGAGCTCTTCAAGTTTGAATTGATTCATGTTAGTTCCAATGCCAAGTCTGCTATACTGATAATGATGTACTTGTTCGTGATCAGTACATTGGCAATGTAACAGAGGTCATGATTTTGGATCTGTCATTGTTTGAAAGATTGGTGCTTATCAGCTTGGTTGGATGAACAGCTGTTTCAATAAACGATAAACCAGAAATTCCAGTATACTTGAGATCAACTATGTAGTTCATCTCATCTGCGAGCATTTCAGCAGTGTTTCCCAAGTAAATTTTCATTCAGAGGGCCCTCCGGGCATCTCTGGGACTATAAACCCTGGCCTGACTCATGAAGTTTATATGACACAACATGACCGAAGTTAGCGTTGACATGAAATGTGAATGGGTAGTGGAAAGAACACCTTCCTGATAAATTCAACCAATGACTGCGTGGCTCGGCGAACCTGGCAGTGTTCGGTGTTTCAGGTTTGAAGAAGACGGTGGGCCTGACTTGGAGCCCAGATAAGAAACAGCTGAATCTAGACGAATGCAAAGAGTTCAATCAGAGGGCTCAGGCACAAAGGTCCAAAAAGTATCTTGAAATATTGAATGGGGTGAGTGTAAAACTTTTGTGGCTATTTTTGATAAGGAAACCAACCATGGTTTCATGGTGCCACTCACATGATCTTTAAGGACCAGCTATGCCGAGTGAATACGAGAGCGCAGCATCGGAACAGGTTGGAGAGGCATCGTCGGTGGAAGAGGTCGATGTTGCCAGGTATCATCCTAAGACAAGCCATGAGGTTGAATTGAGCAGGCATTGACGTTGAGTAACAGTGTTGATGATATTTGACCAGGAATTTAACTGTTGCGTTGATTGTCCAGCTCAATGGGGTCGCAAAAGATGTGCGTGGAAGATGGAGAGAGGAGGGTGAGCCTCTGAAGCTTTGCTTGTATATGTGGCAGTAATAATCATCCTACGCAAGATCCGAGTCTGTCAAGAAAATGCCAGGCCAACCGGAAATTCCTTGTTCAGCGACCGAGGGAAGCTGTGATCTTTGCTTTCTTTGAGTGGACTGAGATCTGGGAAGGGCACAGGTGCAGAGATTGGGCCAGACTGTGAGTCTTTGGAAGATCACGCTGAGTGCTGCGGATATTGCGTGACCTTGAACGCGCCGCGCGCCTGGCCACCGTGTGAGTGAAGGATGAAACCGAGGGCAAAGACCAGAAAGAGACACAAACAGGGAAATGTCGAACATAGACAAAGAAAAAGGAGCGGTTTTGGTCGAAGAATGCGGAAAGATTGAAGGAAGGAGTTGAGCAAAGAAAGGCTCAAATTCCGATTTCCGGGTATCACCGAATCAGACATCAGTGGCGGTGAAGGAGATCGAGAGGGCTCGGAAACTCTGTCTGGAGACCTGTAACTGTTCCAGTCCCAGGAATATTATTATAAGACTTCTAGGCACCTAAGTACAGTAAAAAACACCTCTTACTTCAAGGGACTAGTTCTTTTCCATTCGGTATTTGATGATGTTTGCGCAACTGCTGTCGCGCAGTCAAATCACGTGGGCGTGCACTCAGAAATCTCGAATGCGAGATTGATGCGGGAATCAGGTTAGAGGTGATAGTGCATTCAAATACATAGGATTAGCACAGAGAACTGAATCTCTCCTTTCTCTTCCCTTTCCCTTTCCTTTTTAGGCGCATTTTTGCGTGATTCTTTTGGGCTGCAACAAACACCGTAATCGAGCCGGTCTCAGAGCTGCAGCGCCAACTGTGTGTTTGCGGTACGGGCGGTCATGTTGTCAACATGTTGTACGGCTTGATGTCGGAGTGTACACATTCATAAGTGCCCTGCAGAGAGTGTGAGTTATAATGTACCCAATATTGCCTGGGTGAATGCCTACAATCATGAATCCAAACGAGCCCTCAAACTCGTGGATTCACTGCGTTCAGCCCTAAAATAGCCGAAGCCGTTTCCAGATCGGGGTAGGTGTGGCGATGTATGGCTATGCTTCGGCTATCCGTCGGCTAACCACCTAGCCGCCGATCGCGGCGAGCTCGGGGTACGTACGGGGATGTATGGCGAGCCGCGTGTGGCTATGCTTCGGCTACGCTTCGGCTATGCTTCGGCTACGCACCACCTAGCCTTACCTAGCCACGGCCAACTAATTCCGGGGAGGTGGTGCTGCGGCTAATCGGGGGTTGAACGCAGTGATTGACCAAGAGCTGGTGTAGCGAGTTGATATTGTCACGGTCTCGCCCTCTCAGACCCCCTCTCTCCGGTTTGCCGCGTGTCCGGAATTCAAGTTCAATTTTAGGGAGGGCCTCACTTGGCCATCACGCTCAACTCGGATCAACATACCAGATCGAGTTCTTTTTTTGTCCCAATGTCGATTTGCATTAAATAATATGGGCCTGTTTTTCAATCCAAGATGTTGTTGCGTCCATCTGCGGCGTTCGCGCCGGTTCAACACGCCGCTGCCTCCCCCATGATGCGCGCCTCCGAGGCCTAGACGTCCTTGGAATCAGGTTACTCCCACGGTTGGGCCGGGAGGTCGCATATCCAATCGGTGCTCGATCTGCGCTCAATGCTCATGGACCCAGAAAAAGAACTTCCCATCAAATTCACCTATTCCCCCATAGCTCGCATCTGCGCAATAAGTCATACATATTGCTTGGTATGCATAGTAAACATCTCATAGCCTCACCCTGAAGCCATTTTGGTGCCATAACACTCTCTATGCATGTGGTTCAGAAATGAAATCTGCGGCATGACTACCGGCAATGGTTTCCGGGTCTCTTTCATCGGCCGAGGAGCGTTTTTCGCATCACTCACTGACTCCCGCAATCAACAATACGGCCGTAAACGGCGTTACGGTACGGCCAATTACGGACCACCTCCAGCTACGTACGGCTACGGTGAGTTGATCCTTTATGGCTTACGGTACGTCAAAAATCCGTACCGTACCGTACGTAACAAGCTACCGGTCAGGGTGAAAAGCTCTAGCTGCAAGGTGCGGCAGAGACAGGATCAATCACGTCTCGTGTAATGACACATCAAAGTCTAAGATCGCCAAATCGTGTATCTAATGCCAATTGATAATTAGGTACCCGTCGCCATGACACGATCATCATGGGACCTGCACCCGAAAGGTATAAAACCGCGTAGACTCGCCAAGAATTTTCCATCTCTTTGACCCTTCCCTTCCTTTTCGCTTTCCTTTAATTTCCGGGCCTCCCCGCTTCATCTGCTTGTCCTTCGAGGCGGCCCGACATTCACTTGTTCAAATGCTGTTCCCTCCCGTCCTCTTCTTTGCGTCGTCGGCCCTTGCTCAGGCCGGCGCGTGACGCGTACTGGTGGCACCCTTTCTCTCGCGGACAACAACGGGGTGCGAGGCGAACAGTGTATTACTTTCACCAACAACGGCGACATTGTCGAAGCCGCCTGCGTCACCTCCTCCGTAGACAGGCAGATCACCCCCGCAACGAACGCCGCGGGCCTCCCAGTTCTCCTCATTGAGCATTCCTACAGCTCTGCGCAGGCTGCTCCTCTCGTCGGCGTCTCCCCTTGCATCGGTTCCAACGGCACGGATTTCCTCGCGCAGGACTGTTCGACACTCAGCGCCGCGACCGCCGTGACGCTCAGTCCAGCCGGTGAACTCGTCGCCGGCACAGCGTGCAGTACGGGCGTCAATAGCCTCTCGGACCTGACCATTTCGACCTCCGGGGGCGGATGCACGACATACACCAGCACTGTTGTCTAGCGCAGTATCGACAATGTACATAGCACACGCCATTTCTCCGATTCTCCGAATTCTTACTGTATTTTCCGCAAGCCGGGACACCTGCGCCTGCGACAGACGCTGTTGCAGCAGCCCCCGCTGCTGCCTTGGCAGTCACGGCTTCCACTGCAGCCGAGGGTAAGGGCCGCAAGGGCATCGCTGCAGCGAAGTCTGCCGCCGCTGCTGCAGCCGCCGCTTCCCCGGCCACCGCGGCCGTGACCTCGACCTCCGGTACAGGTAGCGCCGAGATCACCCGCACCAGCGGGACCCTGTCGCTTGCAGACAATAACGGCGCTGCCGGAGAACAGTGCATTACCTTCCGCAACAACGGTACGGCACCTTCAGTCTCCCCATTCCCCTCCACCATTCTCATCTCGTCTGCGATTCTACGTTTTTTGCTGAATTTGAGCCTCAGGTGAAATCGTCGAAGCGGTGTGCGTGACCAGCCCAGTCGATCGTCAGATCACCCCTGCTACCAATGCCGCTGGGCTTCCCGTCCTCTTCGTCGAGCGCTCCTTTACAGCCGCCCAGGCCGCGTCCCTCGTCGGCGTGCAGCCCTGCATCGGGTTCAACGGCACCGACTTCCTCGCGCAGGACTGCAGCACGCTGACTGCCACCACGGCCGTCACGCTCAGTGCCGCTGGGAAACTCGTCGCCGGAACCACTTGCAGCACCGGCGTCGACAACCTGTCGCAATTGACCATCTCGACGATTGGCGCCGGGTGCACGACGTACACGAGCACGGTCGTGCAGCGGAGCATCGATAATGTGCGTATCGTGTCCCTTTTATTCGGCCGGTTCATTCGTCCTCTTGAGTCTTTTCTTTTTTCACTTTGAATTCCGCGCTCAAACCGGAACCCCCGCAACCCGGCGGGCCGCTTTCGTAGCGCGCGACTTCGGCAAGCGTATGCTCAGAACGTCGCGGAGGAACTTGGTGATCGATGTCTAGGACTAGGCGTGGTTCATTCACATGTACTCGAAAGGCTCTTGTTTACTTGGCAACTAGCAAAAAAAGCTTTGAAGCTCACGAAAAGTCTGAAACTTGGTAGTCTCCGGTGTGCCTCGGAAGTTATGCTCCGCCCACATGTGCCTTACATCTCTCGGCTATGAAACCAGGCGAATCAGAATCTGCAATGGCGCGGTTTGCTTGCGGTTTGCCCTGCTTCTGCTCGTAGTCGTCGGCGGAGGGCGTTTGCTCCACTTCCAGGTAATTCCCAGCCTCATTTTCATTGCCGAGAACGCATCTGAGCGCGCCCCGGCGCCAATGAAGTTCCCAGATAATTCCGAGTGTCCAGTCGAGAAGCCAATCCATGGAAGCACGTTACGTTTTTTAGACGAACTCATCTTGGAAATTATTGTACAACTCTTCCAATTCAAAATGGGTGGTGCGTTTACAATTCAACTTGGAGATCATCTCCGGTCTTGTCGCAAACTCAGCATTCAGTGCTTCATTATTAAACATGCTTACGATGACGTTGTTGTTATAACTCGCAAGGCATTGTACTCAACGGTAGTCTCTTCAACTCCGATGAAGTACATCCTTCCTGCGATAATCTTTTCCAGTGTGGTCGGCTTGGTTTCCGCACTGAATGTCAGTGATGCTGCGGTAAGTTTCAGATTGAACACGGCACTGTTCTCGGGTTGATCTGCGGCAACCTGCGGAGACCCTGCCGACGCCTTTCCCTTCTACCGTGCTTATGAAAACACCACAGTTGACCACGTATATACCACAAACGTCACGGTAAATCTCATCGATGGCGCCATTTTATTGGCTTTGGAGCGAAGCAGACAAGGATAACTTCTACACTATCTCTCAGACGGGAATGGAAGACGCCATTGCGGCTGCATGCTCCCGAGACATGTATCCACCCGGCCCGGGTCTGCGGAGGTGCTCCGTTCTATCGGTTGTGTAATTCGGTCGGGAAGGATAACTTTTACACCACTTTGGAATCGGAGATGCTGGATTTCATTGCCAACCAGGGATACGACTAGTGTACATCGAGTTTGCGGGATATATGCTGCCGGTGGTCGCCACCCAATGCGAATGATGAGGTGGGTTGTGTGCTTTTTCTGAATGTTGCCTATGTATGAACTCCACATATCTTTGTCAGTGCATTCTTGTGGGATCGAATGCGATGTTTTATGTTCAATGTGTATCAAACCTCAGACTGTTTTCAGTCTCTGTGATGGTAAAAGAGGCGGAAATTTAGGTTGTGACTGCTTTTGGCGTCTTTTCGCCGATAAAAACCTGAGAAATGCAAAATATTACGAGTAGCGATCAACAATGAGTGCAAACCCAACGTTCAAGAGTTAGTCGAGACCCGGTTCAAGTTGGGACGGGATCACATCGGCATCTCGGCATGTTGAAAATCCCTACTCCGTAACGTTTTTTGTTTGCATTGGCCTGCCCAGCGGTGGGAAAATCCAGTCAGAATTACCATGCATATACCGATTACAGACAATACGTACGTAGCACGGAGAGCGAAAGTGGTCAAATCTGGGTCAATTGGCTTCGCAGCTCCCCGACTCTTCCGCAAGTCACTGTATTTCAAGGGCTGATCGGCAGACCCTGACGAGCGATAGCAGGTCTGCTGGCGCTTATGCGACCGAACTTGGTGGAGCGCGGTCGACCCGTTCTATCAATGGGGCTTGAAACTCCCTATCTGGCTGATAGTATTTGTAGCCTGGCTATCTCAGCTTGAGCAATTTTAACCCTGTTCAGACTCTGTTATCGGCATCTCGAGGAATAGATCGGTGAGTTGCCCTTTCTTTGTGCATGAGTGGTGATCAGAGGCTGTGCTAAATCCCACCATCACCGTCTTCTACTTTTGTCAGGACGCCAACGACGTGCAGTGTTCCCTTTTCCCGTGTGTAGAGATGACCATGTCACTCACGGGCTTTAGAATCGGACCTACAAATTGGAAATGCTTGAGAGAAGGGAAGCTTGAATCCTTGCGCGGCGTGGTTCCATTTTCAAATTTTGTATTCGGTTCATCGAATAGTCCAGGCCACGTCCTCGCTAGTCTTGGCGGTCCTTCGCATTCAAATTTCACGGCATTGTACATGATGTATCCTGAAACCATTCGGATAGCTCCGATGCAAATTTTAATTGACGGCAGCCGTGGGCGGTGCTGCCGTAAGGATTGACGTTGCTTGTGTCACGAACAGACGTCTGTGGCGTCACGCAGCGTTCCTGCAGGGTAGTTTGGGGGTGATGTACGGGAGTTATCAAGGTATCCAGGGGCTCGGATCTTGGTTACATAGTCCCGCACTCTGACTTTGACCATCTCTAGCGCCTAAACGACTCTCCTTTCTTCCCTTTACTCCCTCCTCGACACCGACATTATCCAGGTATAGACTTTTGCTACTGGTAGAAAGAGAGCTGAGCTCCTTGTCATCTAGTTTCCGACCGTCGGCCTCAGCTTGTAGTGCGAGACAGCAAACTGACCGAGCGGCTCCGCCTTAAAATCCAAACTGTGCGCTACTGCTTTTTCGGACTAATATACCGCCATGCACAATCCCCTACTGTCTGTCACACTCTCCACGGCCGTCATTGAGAGTTTCCTCTACGGCGTGCTCTTGGTTTGCTTCTCCGCCAATCTTTACCTCCGCATTTCAAGATGTAGGAAGGCAAGACAACAACACGCTCGAATTTGCTGCGATTTCGTCGTCGTCTCCTTAATAGCGATATTCGCAGTGTGTACCCTGGTGCGGATTTTCTATTTCAACCGATGCGAGGTAATAACTGTACTCAACAAATAGCACTGGATTCTCACCTTCGTGCGTTTGTTCCACGGGCTCCAGAGCACGCCCGACATGGCCTCTGCGCTCGTCTTTTTCGCGAATAACTCACAAGTCCTTTTGGTCACCCGGAGCACGGTTGGCCAAATAGCCCTTTTGATCGGGGACGCTATTATCGTATATCGGTTATGGCACATATGGAGCTGGGACTTGCGGGTTATAATCCTCCCTACACTTTCGTGGCTTGGAAATCTCGGCAAGTCACTGCGTCGGTTGTTCCAAGACAAAATACTAACCTAATTATTATTATAGCTTGCACCATTGTGGTGACCCTCACCTTCGTACACAACCTGCCCATCGAATTACGCACGAACTGGCTGATAACCAACTGGGTTCTGACTGGGATGTATGTAGACGCGTCTTGCTGAGTTTGGGTGGAATAGCTTACCGACTTTGTGTGAAGCACAAATATATACAGTACAGGTGCGCATTTGAGACGGCACTTTCCGTTTGGGCACTGAATTACATCGGACTTGGTTACACAGCTCTCATTTCGTGGAAGGTGTGGAGAACCACCAGAGCAGCAAGAGGGATGGGAGATGGGATGCTGATGGTGCGCACATCCATTCCACCTTTCCCGACCTCGTTAGTGAATGCCGCGCAGTCGGTTCTCGGGATCCTGATCGAAAGTGCCGCTATATGGACGTGCGTATATTTTCCTCCCTGTCAGCCTTCCCCGGATCCTTTCCCTTTGCTATGTTCTTTCAATAAAGTAAAGCTAACTTGTCGATCGGACCATCCAGCGCATGGGCTGTCTTCCTTGGGTTCACCAGCTCAACGGGGTCTGCCCTCCAATGGCTCTCAAGTCTGACCCCCCAGATCATCGGGCTCGTGAATATTTTCATTCATCTGCGTGTCGAGCTAGGGTGGTCGCACACGCCGCCGGACGGCTCGGCGATGGTGATGACGATGACGAGGCCGGCTTCCATAGAAGTGTGGGTCGCCCCAACCACGACGGTGGACGCGGAGTACGATTGCTCGGTAACAGTGCGTCATCCGGGGAACGAAAAGTCGCCGGTCAGTACGGATCCTTCCTAAGCGGTTTTTGTTAAAATAATAAAATGCCTCGGAGGCGCGCTAATAGTAATATTCCAATATTCAATTCTCGTGTATACCTCCAATTACAGCATGAGGAGCAGTGCACGTTTACTCCGACAACCGAGCGCACGACTCATATTTATCCGCCGGCCCGGCGCAAAAACGGAGTTTGCAGGGACCGCCAATTTGACGAATGCCCAACCCACGCACCACCCCTCGTTGGACTCCATTCGAACCAATTTCACCAAAATCCGACCGTTGGCATTTGTACGGGTTCACATTTTGGTAAGTAGAACTCGACTAGATACACATTGAAATCATGGAATCGTTATCACGTTCGGATTTTGAATTTCGCCCGCCATCGCTGGACCGTGGATCCCGTATTGCAGGTCTGTGCACGACGCCGGAAGTGTTTTCATTCTACATAAATTCAAAACCTTTAATCCTCCGCACTCGGTACTAAGAACGCACTTCAGTTTTGGCGCTTTCGAGGCGATCTGGGTTTGTGGCGAACTTTCACCGGAACCCCGTGAGTTGCCAAAAGCTGGGTCATCTGCCTAAGAAGTGTCAAAGTTGAGCGAGTACACACGTGCCTTTGTGAGCATAGTCGATTCTTTCAGAGGGGGAGCCTCCTTCGAGGAGTATATTTTGAATGGAACACCGTAACATTCCGCGAGTATCGTGGAGGTGTTGGAAAGAATGTCAAAAAATCGATATCTATGCATTCTGTTAGTGTCCTGTTGTTGCACATCTCTTTGTTCCACCTCAAAATAAAATGACCCTCGAGTCTGACCGCTAAGTCCTATTAATACCATAGTTCAGTGGCCGTCGAGACAGAATGGGAACAACACCTGACACTCAACGTAAACACGATCTGTTTCTGGTTCTTTCCAGGAAATCCAATTTTGTGGGGTTCGACAAATTTGCTCCCGAATAACGACATAGTACGCTTGGAGCTTTCCGTGACCGGGTGACCATTGATTAGTACCAGGGTATCAGAAGGTAGCTTTGTGGCGCTGGGGTGATATCCTGGTGTCATCTGTGCGCTTGAGGTTGCATGTAAATGTGGATTGAAGTTATTGTGTGAGAGAAGCGGAGGCTGCATTGTGAAAGGCGCTCGCATGGTTTGAGGGACTTCGAATAAATCCACCATGCATATCAGGCCAGTCAATGGAATGTCGCTAAGGAATCAGGAATACGAAGCGATGTGATATGGACCAACGTACTCGTAATTTTGAACCTCTTGTTCCCACTCCGAGGTTATTCCGGCGTTGTGAACATCGAAGAGGCGAAGCAAGGTAACTGTTAGAGGCACATCAACAAAGGACACAATTTAACCAGATATAGTACCGTTACCTGGAGGATCGTCCAGAGTCCGTCGATCGACTGTAGCGAACCTGAATTGTTGTTATTCCATGACTCTCTGTCGCAGTATGAATCACCTTCGTCCATACTTGGGTGTCTGAATCTCATTCAATTCTGCGCGGAGCGTCTGTCCAGAAAATCGACCTTCGGTGAACCGGTGGATAGGTCCGACAGGGTTGGCAGGAGAGATCCCGCAATGGCGTTGCCGACTTTCTCCGATTTGAAGCTGTAACGGAGGGGCAGCAAGCTCAGAGCGAGTGAAGGTCCCATCCCACGGCAACAGAGATTCCATCCAACCATTAGGGATGGGTCCTCGCCAGTCAAAGTCGCCCATACTGCAAGATGAGGTGGTAGTTAAGTTTAAGAAGGTGGCCGTAGATCGCTAACCTATGAGGGTATAAGGTAAGTCAAGCGTGGAAACTCACCGGGTTCGCGAACTTCGAACAGAATCGGAGGTGATTGCACAAAACCGAATCCAGAAATAGGGTTTTGGCGGGGACCTGGTGGCAACGCCACAGAATTTCTATTAGTATCTCAGATATAGCGTCAGAAGCACAGGGAATGGAGTTGAGCTAACGGTATACCTCGTGGGGCTTCGTTTTTAATAGGTGGGAGTCTGGGAGGTCGCCGTCAGCGGCAGAGGAAGATGGATAACGGTGAATACTTGATAACCGACCGAGTTCTGCCAACAACATTCATATGACATATCACACCCTCTCCTGCGAGCTTTCTATTAGCATTCCAGATGTAAGCGTCTGCTCAGATGCCGATTGGTGGGGCTGATAAGGGATTCTCAACTTCCTTGAGAAGAACTCTTTCTCCAACCTCCGGGCTCAATGCATGTCACATACCACAGCGTCCCCAACCCATGTCGGACCCCTTCAACGAGTGTGTTTTTGTTTCTCTCTGCAAACCGTCCTTGAAAAATATGCTAGGAGAACCTAGAAGGCACAGATATTATAGGCGCGGGTAGAGTAGACGACACAGTACTGAGATCCAAGGATTGAATTGGGGCTGAAACCGGAAGAGTGTTGAAAAGATCGTGGTGGAGAAAAACAGATTCACGACTGCATGCCTGCCTCGCCCTCTCGCCCACCATAAAGCGGGACTAGTCGGGCGGAGACGTTCAGTTCAGGAATGCTTCATGGTGGGGTGCAGCACGGGACAGTCACCCAGGCTCGAGGACCGCTGGGCATCGCACAAACGTCGTGCAGGTGGATCCGACGGCAGAATGTTGTACAGGCCGAGTGAGAGAATTTAGACAACGTTGGACTCTTATGAGAGGCGCTGTCAGCAATGTCACACCAGAAGCTCTATAAGCAACACAGAACAAAATCGAAGAGAAGAAGCTGAATGTGCGGAGGCCCAACGGAGACGAGCGAGAGAAAGGGTATAAAATCTCTCACATCTGCTGACCGACTCCCTTTTCGTGCGGCAGCCGTGTACTCGTCGGAGTCGGGGTGAATTAAATTGGAGATTTTCACTGGGTATTTCCGTCCTTCGCAGCAAAAAGGAGGCTGACAGAAAGGGATACTCACTGTATATAGATCCATGGCCCTGTCATTGCTGACTCACTGCCGAGATTGCTCAGCGCCATCTTCAAGTTTGAGGAGAGCGCAGGGGAATGGAGTGACTGAGGTGGTCGCGAACGGCGTAGATTTCGTTGCGACCCGTCGTGGCACGAGGTAAGCGATATTGCAGTGGGGAAGAGGCGGTATGAGTTTACACCAAGCGAAACATTCGACAATTTTGATCCCACGCAGATACATTATGCTCTCGAGCCAAGATGAAACCAGCAAGCTGTACGACATTCGGCAAGCGAGAAAAAATGGCTGAGCTTGGTGGGAGGGAGTTCCGAGTCACGGCGTGTCACGCAGGTAACATCTGTGACGCTTCAATGACTCGGACCACGATTCACCCCGCCCTTCTTGCGCGGAGTACTTCGAAACTCCGCAATTCCCTCCGTGTAAGAATTGAACCTATTGCATCCTCACGAGCTCACCGTTCCAAGCCGGTCGCTTTGGCAGCCATGAACGGCTCCTCAAAAGACATCGCTACATTACAGGCCGTGGTACGGAATCTACCGCACGATGAAGCCATCGATCTATTACCTGTCTTCTATGCGAATCTGGATCCGTCTTTGATTCCTTCGCTTGATGTTCTGGATAACATCACGGGCACGTTGACTCATCTCCCATGCATCGAAAACGCCTCCACCTCACTCTCTGCCCTGTCTGCCAATTCTGTAGTCCGCAACCCGCTGTTCCCTCTTGCCGCTGCCCCAGATTTCTGGCCTCGAATTTGGAAATGGATGGAATTCCTCGAATTGTATTACGATTGCATTCCAGCGCGCACCATTTCGGAAGTGGTGTCTATGCGTGTAACGCAATCCCAAATCCTCTTGAAATTCGGAGAGCATCCTCAAACCTGTACGGAAATGTTTGCGACAAAAGGGGTTCGACGTATCCTTGCAGCAGCTTGGACGACGACAGTGCACCACGCGTATGCAGCAGACGAACCGGCGACGCTGGGAATTATAGCACTCCCCTTGCTTGCGCTGTCCGACATGAAGGACCTCCAGAACCTGGACGAAGTGGTTGATGGCTGCGGAGGCAGCTACAACGCGCTCGTGTTTACGTTAACCAAAAATATTTCTCAGGCCGTTGCGAATTCGAAATCCAAGGTCGCCGTCACTTCTATCACTCCGGTGCTTCTGTTTTTACAACTGACATTCCAAATATCGTCCGATTTTGTCGCGTTCCTCCTCTCCCACGGAATAATCTCCTCCCTGGTCTCAGCACTCGACATAGATGGACTGCCGTCGCCAACGGAAGGCGTTCCGCACCGGTCAATCGCACTTTTTTGTCTTGATACCCTCATCCAATTCCTGAACGTATCTCCGGGATATCCGTGGACGGTACATGCGCTTCGGGCCGGCCTACTACGCCGGATCGTCACCTCCAGTGGAAAAATGGTCACAGGGTCGGACGCTGGGAAGTATCCCGAGCTTCTGCTGACTGTGCTGCCACGGACTTTGGTGTTTTACCCAGTCATCGCGGAAATGAAGAAATCATTCTCCCGGCTCGAAACATTGTCCCGCAGCGAGGAATTTTCTCGCTCTCTATTATATGAGCCTTGGAATATTCTAAAGACCTTGGTGGATGTGCGAGGCAAGGTCTTGGATACTTGGGAGGCCTCCGGCAGGCCGTCATCTCTGGCATGCTATAACATGAAAGTAGGGTCTTCCAACGTTCTCAAAGATTCATCTCATCCACCATCAGTGCGACAAAATCGACAAAAAAGAACTTTTCAGACGTTGTTCAGTCTGCCGTACCGCCGCATATTGTTCGCGTGAATGCCAACGCGTCGATTGGCTAGATGGACACCGGGACGAGTGTTCCGTCCTTTTAACGGCCCACCTCAGTTCGCCTTTCGTTTAAATCCTCGAAGAAAACGCTGATCCAAAATTCAGCATACGCGCAGATCGGCCTCCATTACCGCGAAAAATGTTTCATCCGTGTGCTGCTGCACTCGGACTATCAACGTCTACGACTTGAAATTTCCATGCGCATACTCCAATTCATGACGGAGCGTCCCGGCGAATACTTCTTCGTCGCCTTTGACTACACTCGCGCCACCGGGGTCCAGTGCTTGGTCATGCCAGCAACCGAGTTGGGCGAAAAAACCGCGATTCCGCATTGGGGGCGCCTCGCGCGGGCTGGTGGCCGTTTGATTCTGCATGCAATACGAATTGGGCACGGGAAAAGCTGGAGTAACGTCCTGTTTCCCCTCCGTGCAACGTCCCCACAGTTTTACGACGGCTTGCTGCGGATCGCAAGCTGCATGAATGGGCTGCAGTACTCGCAGGTGGAAGCTCTTGTACGGGACTTGATCGAGACGACGGACAAAGAAAATATGGAGCTTCATTAGGTTGCCTGTAATCTCATTTGAGGCGCTGCTTAATGCACCGATCAGCTGGGTTATTGAACGGGTGAAAGAATGAGGATTCGAAGGGAAACGTGGATTTTTCTAGTGGCTCTTGTTTGATGACCGTGTAACTGGTCGGCGAGGCTGCCTGCCGTGCGTCATCTATCATAGCCCCTGGCACAGTGTATACACTGGATTCTCGATTCACCCTCAAAGATGATAGAGATGTGGGCGGCGTCCACCGGTTTCGAATAGTATTCATTGCTCCTCTATGATGTCGCGGATAGACACAAACTCAGTGACTTGACAATCTCGAAACATACCGTGCGGCCCCCAACATCGTCGCAGTTATGCTGCTCACAGTGCGTCGCAAACAGTCGCTCAACTTCTTGTGGTGGCACCACAATATGAGGCGGAGGTCCACGAATTTCACAGAATAACTCGTCGGCCTGGAGAATAAGCATGCGCAGGCCAGATTGGTGCGTACGATGTGGGGAATCGATTCAAATTCTGAGTAATGCATACCCCAGTAGCCGCGGTCCGCGTGCAAGGACCATGTACCTGATCAGGCACCGAACCTCATCTACTGGCTCCGACAAATTTGCACTGAACGAAAAGCAAATTATGAATACATCCCATCATCAACAAGACTTCACTTTTCATTGGAAACTGGAAATCGTGTTGTGTTTGAGATGAGATGGACCGAGAGGAACTTGAAAGACGATTCAAAGTAGATATGACAATGACATGAGCGAGTACCCAAAATGATTTCTGTGTAATACTATTTCATTCCGAAAATTCATAAAGGAGAGAAAGACGAAGGCAAACTTCATCCTCATGTACTCGAGAGGAAGACTAGCGCTGGAACTGCCGAGTGAGATGCGGATTAAATGGTCACTGGTGCCGAGGCAGCAGCGATATTGATCGTGTCCCAAGGTGCTGCAGGATACTCTGCCTCCGTGGCAACTGCGGGCCATGCAGAGTCGTCAAAGTCAGGTTGCTCAAACCCAGTGGGGATCGCACCCATCGTTGATCGCCAACCAAGGTCGGATAACAAAAAGGAGCCAGCCGTGCAGTTGACCCGCCCGCTGGGCACCATGTTGACCTCCATAGTGAGAAGGAGCCCCGCCGGACCCACTACTGTGTTTGTGGCGAGCACGGCGAGCACGACTTCCGTTGGCGCAGAAGCAAAATTCACGACGTAGTGCCCCGCGAGACCCCAATCGGTCCCGGAGCCCACGGTGACACCGTTAACATACAGCGTGTACTCGTTGTCCACCGAGATGCTGATGTTTGCAGTGGCGGGGGTCTGGCCTGGTGCGGGGGTGAACGTCCGGCGGAATGCGCGTTGGCCGGCGGGGAAGTTGCCGCTGGAGGCGGCGACGTTGGTCCACACCCACTCTGCACGGCTGAGATCGAGGACCGGAGGGTCCGCAGGAATGAATATGGCGCCCCAGATGGCGTTTCCATAGGCACCCACCACGGTGGCCCCAAGCCAAGCGGTGTCGTCGAAAGACAACTGCTCGAACCCGAGAGGTAAACCGTGGTTGATGCGCCAGGTACCATCGGTGACAATTGTGTCGTTCGTACCGTCCGAGTACGTGACAAAGATGGTCGCAATCAGTGCACCATCGGCGGCGGCCGTGGTTGAAGCGTTTACCGCAAATACATTGAAGCTGGGCATAAGGTCGATGCAGAAACGCTGGGAGAACCCCGGGCGGTTTGGCGTTCCCGATCCGACGAGATCGCCGTTCACGTAGAAGGTGAATGTGTTGGAAGCGGTGATAATGACCTCAGCTGCAATGAGAGATTTGCCGAGGGGTGGTGTGAAATCCTTCCGGAAGGCAACTAGAGCCTTAGCAGTGGTTTTAGGCGTCCAGATCCAGTCCGAAGCGGCAAAGCCGAGCAGAGTGGTTGCGTCCGGGGTGGGGCTGGCGTCCACCACATCATCCACTGCAAAGAAGTTATAGGATTAAGCATTTAGCAGACTCTACGAGACTCAACACCTTCACGCAACTGCTGAAATAACAGAGAAGCTAGGGAAGATCAGGCAGAAAAGTGCGTAGAGAACTTTGGGCCAAAAGATCAGCGGAGTTGGGAAGTCATGAAACTGTTGCTCACCGAACGGCGTCATTGCGATTGCTGCGATGGATTCCAATCCAACGCTCCTCGCTTTTATAACAGCCGAATCACGACAGGAATAACAACACAGGAACAAGCCTTGGGAATCTGTTGGGGAAAGGAGGAATTATCGGTAGTTGAACCTTTACTGGCGCTTTGAATGGTCTGAATGACCTCTTCAGGCGCCCGAATGCCGACTCAAACGGTTTCCCAGATGTCCCTATCGGTATCTTTTCCAGAAAGAACATCGAGAAGACGATCAGATTGGGCTCGCCCCGAACATCCAGCACGGAGCAAGCACTTTGAGCGCTCAAATAAGGGAGGCCTACCTGTGGTTGAAGATCATGAAACCTTGCAGAACAAACTTCGGTGAGTATCATCGGGTGCGATGATAAATTATGCATTGGCAAATGACGCTCAGGCTTTATGACCGAGCGCTAGTCCGTAGGCTTCGGAATAAGCGCCGGAAGCATTCAATGCGTCTTGCCTGGGTTCCGATCCTCCCCATTTAAGATTGGGCGCTTCAGAATGACGCCGGACACGGAAGATGTCGAGACTGTCTGTACTTCAATGGCGTTAACGGGAGACTCGAAGCACGCACAACTGTTGACATGGAGGTTTCCACGCGAAGGTTTCTGGAGTGGAGATCAGACACCGAGCGATCCGACCAAGGAATTATGTCCAATCGAAATCTGTCTTGCCTCTCTACTGTTTTCCATTGTGTTTTTTTTGGAATGGAGAATTGAGTCAAGTTATTCTATTCCACGTTCTCGCTGTCACTTTGAGCGCTGAAACCAAGCTATACAGCGAAACCTAGTCGGGGAACATTCAGACATTGATACCGATGAACCAACTGGACCAAAAGAATAGATGGAGCAGAATGTCTCACCTGGACATGACAGAAACAAGTCAACCACAGACGCCTTGCCTACTAAATGGTGATGCGCCGATGTCGACATCTTTTGAGAATCCAAGGACAATCGCACACCATGAGGCCCTAATTTTGAGACAAATTGAAAGGGACGACGGCACGCGCCGACCGTTTCCACCCGTCACCTATAGGCCTCGGTGCGAGACGACACTGGGGAAATATCGATCGCATTATTCCAGCAAGCGCCGGTTAAGACCGTAGTGGAAGAACTTGAAAGAAAGTCCCACGAAACTCGAGAAGTAGGCAAAGGACTCGGAGAGTGGAAGCAGAGGATTGTCAGAGGAACAAACCCCTCCAAAAGTGTAGAGCTGTGGCGTGGTGCGAGGAGATCGGATGTTAGCCATCAACGGCAATAGCCTCACTGCCAATCATGTCCTTTTTCGCTCACTCAGCCATTCAGCCCGAAGATTCTTGAATCCACCACGCATCATGACAGTATTCATTCGCATGGACAAGATATGAGACATAGGTACAAGTGAAAAGCAGAAAGCCCTGGCTCCCAAGCGTGCACTCGATGCAGGAGGTGCGGCGCTAACTGGCGCATCAGGAAAACTGCAAGTTACTAGGGGCACTATGGAAGCTCGCCTAGCACTCGCCTAGTTCGCCTAGCACTCGCCTAGTGCTCCATAGTGCCCCTAGTAACTTGCAGTTTTCCTGATGCTGATGCGATGCTCGTTCCCGCCTCGTCGTTCTCCGTCCCACCCGCTCACCATACGCTTCTGCCGAGGGTGGGAAGCGAGGCAATACTCCAGGCGAGCAAGGCAGAGCGAACGTTCGGGAACGCCCATTTAACCCGGGACTCAGGAGGCCTCCCGAGTCCCGGGTTTTGAGAGCGTTGATTAGCATGGTACGCCATTTGATCTTCTTGCTTAGGAGCGAAACGGGCGTCTTGCCTGACCGGCTCCCCTGCCCGCTATCCAACGTCGCCCCGACGGATGCACTCCAGGATTATATTACATCCCGTCTGGTTGCGGAGGGGGTAGAACTAAGAGCAAGGCCAGATGCGGGGTGGAGGCTCAGGAGCAGGAGAAATCGAGTGTGAAGGGGGAGCGGGAGAATGTGCAGATGACTCGCATGCTAGTGCGACATTGTGGAGCCACCGAAGGGGTGCACTGAATGCAGGAGAAGCTGCGGGAGCGACATCATCGCCGCCTAGAAGTTGCCAGATCCGGGGTGCGGGTCCACGAGGCGGGTGCGCTTGGTGTTTGGCGGCGCTAAGTAGAGGAGACGATGAGAGGGAAATCGCATGTGGTTCGCGCCGGATAGATGCGGCGAGGTCGCGTTCGGCAGCGGATGCGAGTGCAGGTACGCCAGACTTGGATCTAGTGTGTCCACATGCGTTGGCCCTTACCCCCGGTGGGAGAGGACGCGGAGCAACTTGAAAGAAGCGCTCGTAGGGCGAAGCGGCAGAGTCAAGTAACAGGCGGCGGCCCATCCCCTTGTGTAAGTTTTACTTTGTTGACAGCGCAATTGCTCCGACAACTAGACGCCGAGTTGGCGACTCTTCACATCTTTGACATCTCGATGTCTCGGGGCATGTCGGAATTCAACATTCATCAATTCCAACGTTGAACCGGCAGGCGCTTGGTACAATTCCGACCCTGCCGGAGGGGAACTGTCACTTCACGGTCTGGAACCCTTTTATTTGAATGGCGGCCATGAAACTTTGGATTCTTCAATGGCGCCAATCTGTCTGGAAGCTCTGCCAGTGCGCTGTGTACTTGGCATGTAAAACTCAACTTACCCCTCTTGGCACACAAATAATGGTTGTGCGCCAAGAATAGGGCTTTCATTGAACATATCAGTATCGGGGACCATGTCGCCACGTCGCTACCCGCCGCGTCTGTTCACACGCCCATCCTTGTACTATATAAAAGATGGCTTCATCACTGAAACTTTCAACCATGAAGTTTCTCTCGTCTGCCATTGTCCTCGCCGCCGTCGGTTTGGCCTCGGCGCTCGATCTCCGGGACCCCGAGGCCGCTGCGGTATGGCTAACTGGTGGATTTGTACAATCTTTCCTGATCTCATTGAGTAGGCACGATCCGGGGAAACCTGTGGAGATCCTGCCGATGCCCTTCCCTTCTATCGAAGCTACGTCGGGGGCTCCTTCACAGACCATTTCTATACCGCAAGGATAAACACCCTCAATACCCAGCTGAAGGGGTCATACAACCTGGAGGAGGTCGCCTGCATGATCTTTCTGTCTCAGGAAGAATCAACGGTCCCCTTTTATCGCGTCTTCAACGAAGTGGCCTGGGATAACCTTTATACCGCGAACACGACCGAGCTAGACAACGCTCTGAAGGCCGGATACGTTACCCCCACCGACGGCGATTCGGTGACATACATTTATCCGACCCAAATTTGCGGAAGCGTTCCTTTCTACCGCTTATTCAACTCAGCCATAGTCGACAACTTCTACACAACCTCGGAATCGGAGCGACTTCAATTCCTGGCCGAGGGATATGTCGACGTGGAAATTGCGGGATATGTGTTGCCATTCGAGGTCACCCAGTGTGATTAATGAGGTGCGTTTCAATCCTGCTTTGTCGCGGGACGATGATGTTGAGCCATGAAGTAGATGTTCAAACAATACCTTGTGGGCTGAAAGTTGCATGCTCGTATTGGCGATTCAAAATACTTTTTTCGTATATTTGTGTTCCGGTTCAAACATTTGAAATAATCCGAAATCAGCGTGCAGCTTAGTGTCGACGAAGCACCAATTCGTACGGCGCCAATTAAAGGAAAATGTCTCACAGCCCAAAAGTCACATGTCATTGCGATTGAGTGGGTGGGCACAGCAAGCGCGGAGGGCCGTGAAATGGGGCACTCGGATGGACTGGCTCCGAGGGAGGATGGGGAGTGCCCATTCGGTGGATAAAGAAAGAAGGCAACCCCCACAATGCCAAGAGGGAGTTCATGCGCGTGCGGCAAATAAAACTCGGTGTCACATGCGCCCGCCCATCTGCTCGCCAAACCAGTGCCCTCAAAACTGAACCACCGAAAGGCTGACTTGAACTTACCAGAACTAAGAACTCCATGGTTCCAGGAGTGCCCGGAGAGCGTTTTGGAATCCGGATGAGCCGGCCAAAACTTGAAGTCAGCTGAGGACTTGTGCAAAACTCCGGATCTCCGAGCTTCGCGCCTGACTCGATACCACTACCATGAATGTAATTAGGGTGCGCTCTGGCAAATTCCTTTCCTCCTTGCCCACAAGATTATACCATGCTCTGCCCGCCGTCCTACTTGGAACACTATCGAACATTTTAAGTGCTGGTCTGTAACTTCCATGCTAAGTTGCTAACCAATATCTGTGACGGGACTCATTTCTTTTTAGTCTCCACCGGAATTCTGGTATTTCCGAGCGAAGATGGTGCCTTTCGGCCTTTTCAGTTGCAAGGGCTCTCCATATACATTATGAGGTGACCACTCTTCTCTTGGCGGATTTCATGTTCTGAATCCAGATTTCAGCACACTCACATCGCAGCTTGTGATGACGCTCGGCGGCTCGCGTTTCCCTGGGGCCTTGAGCTCTATGTTGATCGAAATCTTGCCATTTCTTAGAGGACTGGCCAACAATAACCGTGTTGTTCTCGGGGACGACCACCCAGGCTTGGTTCCGACAGTCATGGCAGCGTACGCTTTGACCTCCTTCCTGACCGGCGCCTCATTCTTTCCCCTTTGAATACTGAAGCTGGGCAATCTTGTATTTATCCCCTATTCCTCAATGTTGGCTTCGCTCACGTAGTCTATTCAGGTCGCCTATTTCCCCCAGACTGTACTCACTGGTGCCGTCGGCGCCATCGGGGTATTCCTCTTTGTTCTCGGATTGGGACTACCCTTTCCTTCGTCAGCAACTCAACTATCACTTTCTAACACAGCAACCACGCTGTTTGCCCAAAATCATCTGGGCCTGCTGGCCGTGTCCTTTTTCCCCGCCTTATTTTTATCTGTCAGCCTCCGCTCCCGGTACATAGAACTGTGGACGCGGGCGGCACCATTCCAACCGTTTTCTGGATTGCAGTCCGCGCATTAGGGGTCCCAACAGAAGCTCTGGTTGCCACCGGCTGACTTTTCACCATAGACTCTGTAACAACGTCGTCCGGAGTTGTCGCATGCTGGAATTATTGGACTCTGTTTGACTTTGTGAGTGCCCACACGTATGCTGTCCCAGTCTTGAATTTCTTTCAGGGACTGGTTCAATGATGGTCGCTCAAGAGCGCCATTCAAAATATTGTCCTCTCAGTCGTTATTGGGTACGCCTCCATCGATTCTCCAAAGACGTCCTGCTGAGATCATCACAGCGTCCTCAATCTGCCCATTTATATTCCGACCCTCGCGTTCACTCTGGACGTCTCCTACGACATGAACCACGAATTGTTAGGTCGGTCTTTCCTTAACCCACGTATAGTGTCGGTGCTTTAGCGATTTTTAGGCAGGGCGCGGCCAACATATTGGCCGGGCTTGTGGGCACGGTACCCAACATTCTTGTATGTTTTCCCCCTTATGCCCCTCAATCCTAACTAGAAGTCTTCACAGCAATACTCCTACTCCGTCTACGTGACTCGCGCCAAAGGTGGCCGATTCGAACTCTCCATCGTCATCGCCCTTACGGCGGCACTTTTCCTTTGTTCGGGACTCTTGCTGCCGTACGTGCCCACCATCCTTGCATCGGCGCTTGTCCTTTTCTTCGGCCTCGAGCTGTTTCTCGAAGCAATTTGGGGGGCTTCCAAAACTCTTGCGTGGATGGAATATGCAATTGTCTTGGTCACGCTCGCTGCCTGCACGTTCTTGGGGTTCGTCGAGGGTTTCGGTGTGGGTATTGGCGCTGCTGCTGGGGTGTACCTTATGTGTGGTGTCATCGATTCGGTGAGAGCACCTACACTATTGAGTGTCAGTGGAACTGAGTGACTGTTGGCAGCCGGCGCGTGTAACACGGTGGAATGAGTGGAGCGAACTGCAGCAGGTAAGGACCCAAGATGAAGCTCACATCGTCACACCGATCGAGCCCGCGCAACCATACACCCGCCACAATCTCGCTGGATTCCCCGCGGAGTAACTTGCCGCCTAGCACTGACCCCAAGTCTGAAGACGCCAATGTGTTGCAGCAACTCAACGCGCGCGTACTCATCCTATCCGGGTATATCTGTGCGTCCGCTCTCTTCTCATGTGTGCCAAGATTTTCACCGCCTCAATGAACAGTCTTCGCGTCCGTCCCGTCGCTGGAGCATGCACTACTAGGGTCGGCTCCTGCGACCTTCTTTATCCTCGGCTTCACGCGCGGCCATCGTATCGAGACTGCGGCAGCGCGCGTCCTCCTGCGTTGCGTGCGCGAACTGGCACTCAAGGACAGCATGCTCGTCGTGTGCGGCCTGAGCCAGCACAGTGGCCTTCACGCCGACTTCATACGCGCCGAAGTGTCCCTAGCGCTCAATCCTATCGCAGGGCTACCGCTTACAGGCCCTGGAATCACCGCATTCGAGACCCGTGCTGGGTGCCTCGCATGGTGTCAACGTGAGCACCAGAGGCGAATACTCACCGCGAATAAACCAGAAGGCGAGTTGCTGTTCATCTTCATGATTGTATTTCGATTGACGGGTAAGCAGGGCTGGACGAACAGACGCAGCAAGATGTGTTTATGGAGTTCTGCCGGCTGTTCAGCTTCGAAGTCACCGCGGTGCTTGGGCCGAGCACGGTAGAGTTGCCTGCCCCGATTTCGCGCTTCATTGAAGCGGGAGGGCGGGTTGCTGTGTACTTACCTGGTCAAGTAATCCAACAGAGAGGTACTTGTTTTATGGTCCTGGATGGTGAACAACGCATGTGCAGGGATATCCTTTGTGGTTGAAGGTCAAGTTGACCTCGTCGCCGCCTTGTCATCACCGGATGCGGGAGTGCTGAGGCCGTCAGTCTAGCGGCTACCGACGATATTGCCGCGAGAGACGTTGCGCGCTGTACGGGCTCGTTTATCTGTCGGAAAAATCTTAAATGACTTGAAACGTCTCAAGAGGTCTCTCAAGACACGGCAGGGTCATATGGTTTTAACAGCCTTGAAACACAGAGGTCGGAATTCTGGAAGCACTCTCAAGGCACAGGGAAAGTCCCAGGCTCTCGCAAGGTAGCGCAAGGTCCGAAGACACCAGCTGGCCTCCAGATGGCAGCTAAGGTTTCCGAAGGTTCCTGGTTATAGAAGAGGTGCCGCGCAACCGTTTCTTCAAATGGATACTCAAAAACGCACATCGGAAACGTATAATAATCATATATATTAGACTGTCCTGCAACTACAACAAGAGTACGGAGTCGAATACATAATGTATGGATGGAGGTGATCATACAACTGCATTATATTGAAAGTCAGTCACTGGAGTCCTGAGTTAAGAGAAGTAAACTGACCTGAATTCTGAATGGATAATCCTGTGTGAAGGGAATGGAATTAGTTATCATGTTAAACTCAACTCGAATGGTCGTACCTCGAAATCTCCCGCTCGGAATGACGAATTTGGCTGAAGTTCTTTCGTAAGTGCATCGCGGCATCAGAGGATGTCGAACACTCGCTGCTTTGACAGAGTTATCCCATGGTACATTAGATGGCAGTAGGCTGTGGTAGAATGACGAGATGGTGGTGGTGGTACGAAAGCAAGAGAGGTGCAGTCACGGCGTCACAGTTGTCCGCTTCAGATGTGCAGAGTGACGTCATGGCTCCACGCAGCCCTTGACTTGGCTATGGTACGCCCGTTCCGCGCTACGTCATGGCACCCCAACACTAGCACGGACTACCCGATCCGAGAGCAAGCGCCTGTGATGAGTTGTGTCTTCATTGCCCTTGAGCATGTCGTTCGTGGCGCTTTACTCTGCCCTATCTTTGGTGCCACTGGGTGGTAAACACGGGGTACACTATATTATTGATTGCATCGACGAGGACACGTATCTGCGCGTACATAACATTGATTAATGACTTAACTGCAAAGGAAGACTTGTTCTGAACTCAGTGGTGTGAAAAACATCAGTACCTTGAGACGGTCTGGGACACCTTGCGTGATTCACGGTGTCTTTGAACGGTCTGATACTGCGTCCAAGTCACCTGCCAAGCCTTCAAAGCCCTTCGAAGCCGTCCCAAGGGCCCAAGGCGGCTCAGGCCGTTGCAAGCGATCCATGTTTTTTCCGACATCTGTATTTCGCCCAGGGTCTGCGGCAGCACGCCACGTGAAGACGGGGGATGTACTTGACTGTCGCGAGGGCAGAGATATTGCCGTGGCGAAGACACGAACCCTGATGGTGAACATCGAGGGCGAACAGCTCATGCCGTGGGGGCAGGGAAAGGTTGGCGGAAGAGCCGCTCGGGCAATTCCCCGGAAAATTAAATAGGTCACTGGCCGACAGGCGCTACGGTGGCGCCAGAATTGCGGATCTATGGGCGAAATGAGGAGGGCCATTACTTATTATATTACTGTACAATCCATATAATGCGAGAAACAAAATCAGCATCCGTGGCAGTTCCTTCGGAAGATTTGGCTGCAACCATCCGGCGCCGTTCTGTCGATTGCCCATTCTGCGGAGTTGCCCAGATATCCCCTCACGTGGCCGGAGTGCCGCCTCAGGGTGATGCTACCCTCATGGAATATGCGCGATCTGGGGGTGACGGTGTACGTGCACCGCTTTTCGAGTCTGTTTCACGATCGGTGCTGGTTGAGTTCATTTTGCAACTTAGGACTCGGATGCGGAGCCTCATGGCGACGCTACGGCATTAGAATACGGCCTGCGTTCCGTTGGAGCGCCTCAGAGCGATGCCACCGCGATTGAGTATGGTTTGCGGTCGTTCGGAGGGCCTCAGAGCGACGTTACCGCCCTGGAATATGGCTTGCGGTCTGGCAATGATGTATGTACGGACTGTAATATATGTGCTGGTGCTAATTTTGCTCAACTTATAGGATACCGTGCCTCAGAGCGATGCAACTGCCATAGAGTATGGCTTGCGCTCCGTCGGACCTCAGAGTGATGTTACGGCTCTCGAATATGCGCTGTGAGAATGTTGGATACGTAGGTCGGAGGGTTATCATGGCAGCGGTGGCTGAACCAACTCTGGATATAAAAAGACAGCGGCAAGACGACATTCAATTGAGACGCGATATTTTGGAGCCCATATATACATGAGATATAACATTTGAACACTGCAGAGGGCACTCTACACTTTCCTTGGGGACGGATTTCAGAACGTCAAAAAGGCGGACCATAAGAGAAAAAGGTCCTCATACCTCGCACAATCAAGGCCGGGTCAACTTGTTGGTGGATTAATCCCTCGGAAGCCTCTCCTGCTTTCTGACATCGCACAAGATCTCTTCCATACCGCGCCAAGGATCATCATAGCTGCTGTAAATTTGCCGCAACTCGGGAAACAAATAAGACAAAAATGCCGCAACCAGATGGCGCCTGGCAATCGGGGAGTCGTTAAAGTCAAACGGCAACAAAGGGGCGGTATACCGGCCTGGACGGTGCTGAAAAATAGTCAGCAGGCATGGTTGTGACATCGACGCGGAGGGAACATGTTGCGAGCTGTGTGCAGTGTGCTGCAAGTGGTACGAGGCCGGAGAGAGTCAACCTCGGTGGGGTCGAAGCGTCGAGACGACCAAAAAGGTGGAGAGCCTGCAGGCTTGGCCAGGCGGTCACCATCTTCTTGAGCAACGCGTCATCCACATCGACACAACGGTTACAGTGGAGAATCAAGCAAGTCAAATGGGGTAAGTCGAACAGGGGTTATCGTCTCTGCGGGGAACGGAATGCCTTCGTTACCAGGGATGATAGGACCAAGGTGAATATCTTCGACTCTAGTGGACGGGCAGCCGCGAGATGGGAGAAAATTTGGGGATCATTGGTAAACGTGTAATTGGGAGGTTGAAAACCAAGGTTGACGCCAAATTCTCGTACCCGCCGTGCTTAATAGCAGAATCTATCCCAATCTGACAAAATTGGCTGAAAAATGTAAGCCTCGCCGTACGTGTTTTTTTCAAGCAACAAACTGGTTTGTCCTTGGGTTTGTCGCAAGCAGACAAACACCCTTTGAACACATCAGCAGATTGAATCCGATACTACACAACGTCCAATCCCGGTCCGAGGAAAGCGCGACAGGTCAGAGCCAGCCAGAGGGGATTCGTGCCTGGAGCGACTCCGAGTCGGACATTCCAAAAATAATTGTTACGGTCGTCGGAATCTGCGGAGGGAACGTCCAGCGCCGTCGTATGTCGAAAGATACGGTTTAGTATGTCGTAGACACCAAGACACGGATGCATCGGGGACGGGACGAAAGAATCAAAGATTGGGCGGCGTTGGGGATGCGGCGGAAGCTCACATGCGATTGTCCAATCGGATCCGACTCACGCTTTGTTCCAAAGGTGTTCCAAAACCTTCTGAGCAAAGTTAGTAAGTGAATTCTGATTCGGCATTGCGGTAACGGGTTTGGGTAATCAGAGGGAAAATACCACGAGCGCAATTCTTTCCACTTCCCAAGTCGATGATCCGCGCTGTTTGGTGACGCTCTGTCTTCCTGTGAGTGAGAAGCCTCTTCATCGCGGGCTACTACTTTTTAACAGGCGAATAAAAATCGGCTGTCGCAGAGGACCCTCTTTACTCACCGATGCTTACTTTCCCCAGTTGACGTCCGCGGATAGTCATATTCCTCGTCTGGGTTCCAATCACCGTCCTCATCCATTTGTTGCGCCAAAGGATACCGTTTTAGCATAAGACATACCTCACCGCAAGGTAAACTCTGGCCAGTACTGTACGGTGTAGTTTGGGAGCGAGAGAACATTCCGCTGCCTTGAGCGCCAGTGAGACCGCTCCGACTCCTACGCGAAAAAAGCTGGTGAGACGGACTCACGAGGCAGATGTAAGACTCCGATTGTGTTTGGCTGAGTTCGTAGCGGTGTTCTCATGGCTGTACATCCATGGTGGGGAGAAAGAGATTGTAAACGCTGGAGCGAAAGATTTCGCACCTTAATAAGAGGTCTCAAAATAACTCATCAGTTCATAGCTTTTCGGCGCTTCTTCGGGAAACAAAACGATGAAAGGACTCCCAGTAATTGCTGGCTGAAGGCAGAAAACCGGATTAAATATTCAAGGGCAAGACTGAAGGAGGCGGGCATAGTTGTTGCCAAACATTTTGGTGAAGGTGGATCGAGTGCATGTTCCGCGTCGCCTTTGTTTCAAAACTACAGCAGCCGATAGTCATGGACACCGCGAAAGTAAGAGAATCAAAGATCGCAAGTGCAGGAACAGTTGGTTCTGTTGTGGTGTCGGTCTACGTAAGCTGTGTGGATCTCACGTTCAAAGTATTTTTGCCAGTGTGCGAGAGTGGCACCGTCAATCCTGATTTATTCTCCGCAAGCGAGGTTCAAAATTTTGGAGTTTTGAAGACAGATAGCGATCCAGAAAGTTTCACCACGAGGGAGGGTCAGGCAGTTGCCTCCTAGCGCGTTCCGGAGTCAACTACGAATGAGGGCTCAAATGGCGGGAAAAATGGCGGGAACAGTGTTCATCGACCATCCAGATTGGCTGCAAGTCGGACGGCACAACGTGTCGACCAAGTGTGGACGTCCAAGGCCGCAAAAAGAATTTCTGGTGACCAACTGGTGACTGTAGAAGACAAGGGGCGTCGGCAATGTGCAAATCAGATGTTCATCATGATGGCCGCAAGCGGCGAAGCATGACCAATCCCGCTTATGACCAATGCCACTGGCACTGGCACTTGCATTACGCCACTCCAGCGCGTCGAAACGGCTGTGCCGCTGCGATGCATCGATGAACCCCTGTGACGTGCCTTCAAGCCAACTCTGAATGCTGGCACGGCAGCTGGACTTATTCCCCGAGCCGTTCGGGAAATGCTGGCGTACGTGGACACGGCCGAGGAACCTCAATTGGCACTCGAATCCCACCCGAATCCCATCCGGTGCGTCGAATTTCCCGATACTCGGCAGGATCCCCAACGTCACCTCTGCCGCCGAGTTCATCTAAGTATTAAAGAAGCGTCAGGCTGAGAGCAGTCAACGCATCCTCGAAATCCCCTCCCACATCCACAACACCCATCGAAACAGAATACAGAATGGGCAGCCTCTTAGCTCGCATCTCCCCTCCCAGTTTCCGGCCCGAGCGCGATATCCCAGACTTGTCCGGCAAGGTATGGACTGCGCAAATCATTCCAACCTCCAACAACTGACCCACCCACCCAGATCATTCTTGTAACCGGAGGAAACACCGGGATAGGATACGAGACCGTGAAACAGCTGCTCCTCAAGAATGCCAAAGTATATCTCGCTGCTCGGTCGCCCGACAAAGCCGCCGCTGCCATCAAGCGCCTTGAAATCGAGACCAAGAAGACGGCGATATTCCTTCAGCTAGATTTGGCGGATCTCCCCAGCGTGCGTCGAGCCGCGGAGTCATTCCTAGCGCAAGAAGACCGGCTCGATATTTTGTTCAACAATGGGTGCGCATTGAGTGCACCTCTTTCCGTGGCCGAGAGCACTTATCGGTCTCAAGGGGTGTAATGAACTGTCCTCCCGACCAGCTCACGGCGCAGAATCACGACCTCCGTACGAATAATCAATATTTTACCTTCGAACACCATTATTTATTTCACTTCCATTCCCCCCAGAATTCGGCACAAACGTCATTGGACACTTCTTCTTCACCGAACTTCTCGTACGTCCATACCCCCTTTCTCCAAGCCATCTCAACTCATAACGCACGCCATAGCTCCCCGCGCTCACCAAATCCTACCAAGAAACCCAAGTCCCCGCGCGCATCCTCCACACTTCCTCATCCGGGCACACCTTCGCCCCAGGCACTGGCATGGATTTCGTCACCCTCAAGGGCGGGCCCGAGCGCGACGCGTGGATCAAGAAGAAAGGCGGGTTCCTCGGCCCCTGGCAACTCTACGGCGAGAGCAAGATCGGGAACATCTTTGTGTCAAACTATTTTGCGCGGACACATTCAGATGTGCTGGTTTCTTGTGCGCTGCATCCTGGGGGATCAAGACTGATCTACAGCGGTGCGGCCTTCGTGCTTTTATTGTTATTGTGAAATTTGAACCAAGCGACGTTGGAACTTTCGTAGACACTCGGCGGGTTGGATGAAACTCTTGACCAATGCGCTTTTGTACCCCGCACCGTGCGTACACCCCCCTTCCATTTCTTGTTCAACATGTACTCAACTTCCGTCTTGATGGTATTGTATTAATATTCAGGCTGGGCGCGTACACGCAACTATGGGGCGCAACGATCGCGACGCCGGCGCAGATTACGTCCCAGGTGTGTACGCAGTTCACGTCTGTCTCGTATTCGTATTAGTAAATCCCCGCCCGGACTCCGCTCCGTCCACTCCGTCCATTCCAACCTTCTCCCACATACGCGGCCTTGGACTGTGACATCGCATCCCCACCTCCTGCTGCTCTTCTTACTCACGACTGCTTCGTTGGATCGATCAATGACAATGACGGGAGCTGACGACGCCCTCCACAGTACCTCGTCCCATGGGGCAAAGTCGGCAAAGCAGACAAACGCACGACGAATATGAAGCTGGAGGCGGAGGTGATCGCGTATATTCGGGAGCAGATTGAGGGGTATTAGGTTTTCCTGCAGGGCAGGCGTTCGAGTCGTTGCGTGATACCAGTACTATAGATGTAATTTAAATTCCAATAATGGATAATCGTGCCAGGGTGGAATTAGACAGACAACGAGAGGCCGCCAGCTCAAAATTTTCAGCGATGCAGGGAGATGGGAATCCATAATATTTTCAATTGTCCAGAGCTACGTGTCTGATTGACCGCAAACTCAATGCCCATCGATATTTTGTCGACCTATCACGTGATCAGGAACGTCCGCCCAGTCCTTGGCGTGTTTTCTCGACGATGATGCTTAATTCACGCGTCCTAAGAACGCAGTACAGTGCCATAATATAAATACACGTTATCATTTGCCTGGTTGGATGAATTCGTGTAGCGGATGCCCAGACCCAACCATTCCTAGCGGTCTTCGCTGGCTCGTCAGGTTTGATTACAATAATGCGCCCGTGGCAGACCGAGATAATTTTTCTCCTTACCCCTCGCCTGTGCCAACTTACCCATTTCAGACGTTCAGGCACCAACACTATATGTTTCCGAGCTGGTCGAAGTTCGACGACCTAATTAATTTGCCATAACGAACCAATCAATCAAAGCGTTGTATAGCGAGCAAATCTATCTTTGGCCGTTCTACCATGACGTGGGTTCGGTAGGCGCATGACCGTGCCAACAAACGGAAGCAGTGGGTACCTTTGGCGAATGATCAAAAGCACCCTCATATCCGCATATTACAGAGGAAGAGAAAATCAATGATCATCTAAATAAACTTGAGCATTTAGTTTTTTTTAGAGAATCGCGCGGCTTGCGCTGCTGCGATGTGAGTATGCGGACAGACACAGATATGTAATTAAACTCGGCGAACGTGCGAAATAAGGACACGTTGGATGCTAGTGCAATTTGTTTCTGTGATTTTGAACACTGCAGACGAACTCGAGTAAACTCCCGACCCTACGCCCAGTCACAATTAATGCACAGGGTAAGCAAAATACAATTAAAGCACGAAACTCGTGGTTAGCGGGTTCATGTACCTGAGGCCTCGAGTAATGAAATCTACGAATTTGGGCTGGAATGGTTCTCTTTCGAGCCGCACAGGGGTAGCTAGTACACATCTACTGGACAACGACCGTAATTTGACCGATTCAATGAGCACTGTGCTGCGTCAAAACCATTCCGCACTCCTGGATTCTCGACAGCTATTCGCTGTACGCGCCAGCAGTTCATAACCGCAACGCAAGAGTCAAGTAGTGGTCTTCATTTAACCTCGAGTGAGGGCTGAGCGCGTATAAAAGTGGGGGAACTCTTTGATTGAGTCTCCAGCAATCTAGATCTTCCCCACCCACCTCTACCAACATCGTACTCTCCAATGCGTTTCACAGACTTCACCGTTGCGGCGCTCGTCGCCATCTTCGCACTCTCCTCAACCGCTCTCGCAGGTGATGCCGAGGCAGACAATAAGGTGTGTTGCCGCTGTTCTCGCAGACAGTGATCGGTGTGAAACTAATGCCGTTCGTAATAGAACTGCAGTCCCTGCCGCAAAGAAAGCTCGTGCATTAAGGGTCGCCAGTGCACCGAGCAGCGCATTTGCCCTGAGGGCCACACGCTAGAAGGTGATCTCTGCTGCCCGGCCGTGTATGCACGCGCCGAAGAAGGGCAAGGCCAGAGTGGCGGGCATGGGGAGGGTGGAAATAACGGCGGGAATGGGAAGGGGGGAGGGAACGACAATGGCAATGGGGAAGGCGAGGGCGGGAAGCCAGGACAGGGTTCTGGTGGCAAGCCGGGGAATGGTCAGGGAGGCGGGAAGCCGGGTAACGGTCAGGGAGGCGGAAAGCCAGGGAATGGTCAGGGAGGGAAGCCCGGGAACGGTGGAGGTGGGGGAGAAGGAGGGAAGCCGGGGAATGGCCAGGGAGGCGGGAAGCCGGGGAACGGTCAGGGTGGAAAGCCGGGGAATGGTCAGGGAGGCAAGCCAGGCAACGGCGAGGGCGGAAAGCCAGGAAATGGACAGGGAGGGAAGCCGGGAAACGGGCAGGGAGGGATGCCAGGGAACGGTGAAGGAGGCAAACCTGGCGATGGGCAGGGAGGCAAGCCGGGGAACGGTGAAGGAGGGAAGCCGGGAAATGGTCAAGGCGGCCAACCAGGCAAGGGATCAAGTGGAAATGGGAATGGGAACGGCAACGGCGGGGGAAAGGGCCAGGGCAATGGTAACGGCAACGGTGGAGGAAAGGGTCAAGGCAACGGGAACGGGAACAGCGGAGGGAAGGGACAGGGACAGGGTAATGGGAACGGCCATGGGAATGGGAATGGCAACGGCCACAACTGAACATTGCGGATCGGTGGACTTCACTTACCTGTTGTAATAATGACTCGCATTCCTCTTATTGTTAATTGTACTTGTATCCGATCTTGACCTGCTATTGACCTATCGAAATTGCGAGAAAGAAACGAGTTACATCGTACGAGGGGCAAAGGAAACTTCCCTTACTGTTTGTCTTGATCCCTCACGTCCTTCTTGCTGTTTCATTGGATCCAAGCTGTTGACGCGTTCCAACGGTGTGGATGATGCAGTAGCGGAGAACAAGAAAAGGGGGAAATCATGGTCGACCTGCATAGGAAACTTACGCCAACAATGAGATTCAGATATCATCAATGGCTTCATCGCCCCTTCTTGTCCATGCGCAGCCGCCATTTCCACCATCCTGATGCGTTTGCTTGACCCAAGCATCCATCAATGCCCGGGTCACAGTAGCTGACTTCACCGTCATCCGCAAATGCCCAGCGTAGTCCGAGTCCAATCGGACGGTGTATGGCGCCTCCAAGCGGAGTTGAGGGATCGCCGTTCTGAGGTACAACTTTCTTTGAGAGGGTTTCGGCCGAGTCGGTGAGTACGTTTCGAAGCCTGGTCCTGCGAAGGCGAGCGGGAACGGGGACGAAAAAGCTGACAATTCTGGTGGGAATGAGGTGCAGGGGAACGCGAACGCTGTGGATCAATTCCATTCCGTCCCTGTGCCGAGTGGGTGCGCAGAACAAAGGGAGTCGCCGATGTGTATGTTCGTAATCCGACGCGTTGCAGTCACATGTCCGCGACGCGGTCACATGCTTGGTTGCAAATTCCTGGCGCCCGGCTGAGTAATTCAGGAACGCGAAACTCCGATGATCTCCGAGCCTAGTGTTTTTTCTGACTCGATACCGTCACCATCATGGATGTGGTCAGGGTGCGCTCTGGCAAATTCCTTTCCTCTTTGCCTACAAGATTATGCCGTGCTCTGCCCGCCGTCCTACTTGGAACACTCTTGAACGTCTTAGATGCTGGTGTGTAACTTCCATGCTAAACCGTATCCGTGACGGGACCAATTTCTTCTTAGTCTCCACCGGAATTCTGGTATTTCCCAGCGAAGATGGCGCCTTTCGGGCATTGCAATTGCAAGGGATCTCCATGTACATTATGAGGTGACCACTCTTTTGGCGGATTTCATGTTCTGAATCCAGATTACAGCACGTTCAAATCGCAGCTTGCTGGGCAGCTCGCGTTTCCCTGAGGGCTTTAGCTGTATGTTGATCGAATTTTTGCCATTTCTTAGAGGACTGGCCAACGATATCCGCGTTGTTCTCGGGGACGACCACCCAGGCTTGGTTCCGACAGTCATGCAGCATACGCTTTGACCTACTTCCGGACCGGCGCCTCATTCTTTGCCCTTAGAATACTGAAGCTGAGGAATATTGTATTTATCCTTATCCCCTATTCCTCAATGTTGGCTTCGCTCACGTAGTCTATTCTGGTCGCCTATTTCCCTCAGACAGACTGTACTCACTGGTGCCATTGGCGCTATCGGAGTCTTCCTCTTTATTCTCGGACTGGGGCTGCCCTTCCCTCCCTCAGCTACTCAACTATCACTTTCCAATACAGCCTCTACGCTGTTTACTAAAAATCATCTGGGTCTTCTGGTCGCGTCCTTCTTTCCCGCCTTATTTCTATCTATCAGCCTCCGCTTCCGGTAAATCGAACTGTGGACGCGGGGTCTCATTCGCTCTGCATATTATATTCCGATCTTCCTCATCATTCCAAGTGTTTTCTGGATCGTAGTCCGCGCATTAAGGGTTCCAGCAGAATCTTTAATTGAAATTGGCTGGCTCTTCACTGCAGACTCCGTAACACTGTGCGGAGTTGTCGCAAGCTGGAATTATTGGACCCTGTTTGACTTTGCGAGTTCCAACTTCCCACAAATGTCGTCCCCGCATTGATTTTCCGTCAGAGATTGGTTCAATGGTGGTCGCTCAAGAGCGCTATTCAGAATATTGTTCCCTCGGTGGTCATTGGGTACGCCTCCATCGAATCTCCCAAGACATCTGTCTGAGATCATTGCAGCGTCCTCAATCTGCTTATTTGTGTTCCAACCCTCGCGTTCACTCTGGACGTCTCCTATGACATGAACTACGAATTGTTAGGTCGGTCTTGCCTTACCCCACGTATAGCGTCTGTGCTATAGCAGTTTTTAGGGCAAGGGGCGGCCAACTGGCCGGGCTTGTGGGCACGGTACCCAACATTCTAGTAGGTTTTGCCTGTTACTCGGCTCTATTCTAGCTCGAAGGATTCCCAGCGATATTCTGATTCCGTCTACGTGACGCGTGCCAAAGGTGGTCGCTTCGATCTCTCCATCGTCATCGCACTTGCAGCCGCTCTTCCTGCCACGGATTTTATAGATGACTCTGGGGAATTATTGCCCAAGAATGGAAATGCTCGTGTCGCTCTTTCAGGGAGGGGGATTATGGAAGTAATTCAGGAGGCTTTAGCCTATCAATTTTTAGTATAAGATTAGGACAGATGCGTTAAAAGAGGATGAGGTGGGTACACTATACTATGTGCTTTAATACTAAATACCATGCTGATTCATCCTCGGAGAGCACATCAGTCATCCCGACTGTATTACCGATCTTCTTCCCACGGTTGACCAAGCTCCGATGCTCGCATAGCCACCAATATTCTACAGAGGAACAGTGGTGTATTTTACCTGTTTACTTGTACACCGGGAAAATTCCTGGACCGGCGTTCGTGATTCGGACCGGCCGTGCAATAATACCTACCTACCTACCTACCAACAAGAATTTCGTGTGGGAGACTGTTGAGCCACAGTCGCCGGTCATCACTGGGTGTACGTACTACGTTGCTTACCTTCTCGTAAATTAGCGGGTTCGATCCCTATAAAAGAATGCGCCTGTCGCACATGAAACTGTTGCCTCCCTTCATCCCACCACCACCCACAATGGTTCTTAAGCTCTACGGAATAAAGATGTCTACCTGCACCCGCCGTGTCGCCACAGTCCTGGTCGAGCACGAGGTGCCCTTCGAGTTCGTTCCAGTCGATATTCTGAAGGAAGAGAACCAATCCGCCACATATCTCGAGAGCCAGCCGTTCGCTGAAGTTCCATTCATCGTGCGTCTTCGTTCTATTGCCATAGTATTTGAGCTTCGTCCCATTGTAATTGCTTCAGGATGACGACGGGTTTATTCTGTTCGAGAGCCGCGCCATCTGTCGCTACATTATTGACAAATACACCGGCCCGGGAACCTCACTCGTGCCTACTGACGTCAAGAAGAAGGCGCTTTTCGAGCAGGCCGCGTCCATCGAGTACTCTAACTTTGACCCCTCCTGCTCCAAGGCCGTTGCTGAGATGATCTTCAAGCCGTGCGTAGCCAATCAGTCCTGCCTCCGTTTTGATTCAGGTTTCATGGATATTTTTTATTTTTTAACAGTATGCGCGGGAAGACATCCGACAAAGCCGTCTTCGACGCGCACATCGCAACTCTGTCTGCGAGGCTGGATGGCTACGAGGTAATTCTCGGGAAGCAGAAGTATTTGGCTGGAGATGTAAGTTTTTTGCTGATGGTTCTGCCATCAATCTGAGCTGTTTTCAGGAAGTTACCCTTGCGGATCTATTCCATCTCCCGTACGGCAGCATGCTTGCGAAGGCAGGAAGCGACCTCATGACCACCAAAGGCCCGAATGTCACCAGGTGCGGACAGATTTTACTTGTCTTTCCCTTTTCATGGTTTAAAATTCACTCATCCCCGCTCGATTTCAGGTGGTTCAACGACCTTTGCGCACGGCCTTCCTGGAACGCGGTCAAGGATGGAGTCAAGAGCTTTTCTTCGTACTAAATCATCACTGATGAAAGGGAAAAAGGAAGTTGAGAACAAGCAATGTCTCTAGAGTGTCATAGTATGGCGATCCAAATGCACTTTTATTATTCCCACACATTCATTTGGCTTCTGCTACTTTTCAAAATTTCGGACTTCCGCCACCTATTTTCACACATTTCAGCACGAAATAAAGTGGGATTCCTCCCCTTTTCCGCCATCTTCATTGGGCAACTTTTGATTTCCCGCTCTATATTTCTCAGGTGGGAGTACACCGACCATAGACTCGAGGCCAAGCAACGTGTTTGCAGTCGCCCTGGCTTTGCTCGCCTTTTTCTTGTAGTGGTCTTCGAAAATATTCCCCTGGAAATTTGGTAATGCAAGGAGCGCCCATGACGTGGCTGACACCGGGCCGGCTGTCCGACTCCTTGCGCTTGACCGCATCCTGCAAATTCTGAACCTCTGCTGCCCGGACGCTATTCTGCTCTGGGGAGTCATTTCTATACTTCTTCTGTGCGCTCTCTCCTTCTACTACTCCAACGTCAAATCTACCGGGCGGCTATTCGACCTGGCCCGCTCTATGTGCCACCCGCCCGACAGCCCCCCGCCTTGTCGCACGTGTCCACCGCGTCGAACACAGAAGCAATCGTTCATACCCCATCTCTACCACAGCTCGGGATCCTTCTGGTCGCACTCAATTCGCGTCCACTGCTCGTCAAGGTCGTCAGCGCTGAGTCCACGCTCCCACCCCGCTCCATAATCGACCGTGACGGTTCTGGTGCGGGGGCAGAGATCGCCTCCAGCACTGCCGCGTCGCACGCTGCCGGGAAACCCTCCCCACGCCTGTATCGTATATTGCTAGTCGAGTGTGCACCCTGACCAGGGCTTTCTGGTCCTGTTCCTGCGCCGTGCCGAATTCAAATACAGATCCCGATGTGAGTTGGCGGGGCGGGAGGCGACGCGAGGGTGCCGAACGTCAACCGTCGAGGAGGAGGAAGAGAGGAAATCAGAAATGCCCGGGTGCGCCAGGCGAATTTTCTGTCCTCCAGCGTTCGCAAATTTCCGCGCTCCCGCCGCCGTCGCCGAGGCTCCGTCTGTGGCGCACAGTGCAAGCCGAAAGTCGAGCACAGATCTAACGCAACTGCACTTGCCGCAGCGACCCTTGTGGAGCCGGATGTTCAAGCCTGGGCCGCATCGCGAACAGCGGCATTGATCACGGTTGAGAGACGCCCGGTACCCCGCGCTTTCTGCGGTGCGGGCGTGGCGAATCGAGGCGGTCCTGATTGCTGCTGATGTAGTTGTAGTCGCACTGGACGCCGTTCGGTGCGGAATATCACATGTTAGGATTCGCTGGCAAAGCCCGCTTTGAAATCACTGCAGACCAGGACGGCGGAGTGAAAAAAACGGAGCAAGTGCAGATGAATCGGTAAGCCGTCTGGTCTCATGTCTTCGGCCACGATCTCAACGGTCGCTTCCCATATGGCTGGCATCGTTCTTGTTCCGCTGGGTTAGTACTCTTGTCGGCCATCACACCGTCCAATCTCTTCGACAAGTCATCATCTACGAAACGCCTACGACATTCCCGATAGGCTCGCTTTCTTACCGTATTGATCATCCTTCTGGACGAATCGAATTTCCTCCCGGTGAAATCCTCTTGTGCTGGGGTGTGCGCTGTCACGAACAAGATGTTCCAGTCTCGCGGTCGACCCTTCTCCAACGTAACTCATCGCGCAACAATATTCTAATTCTCGATCACTCCTCAATTCAGTTGTGGTAATCTGATTCACGGTACTACTCTCTTTATTCCGGTATGTTTCCGCTCTATGTTTCGATCCTCACTCATCGTATAGTCACAATTGATCCTCTCCCCAGGACTCCCCGCAGGCGGGCTTTACCTCCAATCCACAATCTTCTGTCGTTCAACTTCGGATATCGATCCGGTCTCAAAACTGGGTAAACGAGCGACTTAGGCGAGTGTATGTATCCTGGAATTTCTGGTTGCGCGATCAGATCTGTTCGATTCCGTTCTACTATATCCTGCTGAACTCGGATTCTTGGAGAGCGCACGTGGCGTTCATCGAATCTAGCCCACTTGACAAATGGACATTCACCGCCAACCATGCTTTTCTTTCCCAGCCAAGTGTCTTTTCGAACATCTCTTTGCAGACTTGGTATTTTCAGCTACGTAGTATTCGCTACACGCAAGCGTTTTTTGGGAGAGCCCCATTTTCCCAAGGCCATCCTCGAAAACGCGAAACAATGCTGGAAAAAGAGATTGCCCAATGTTGCACAGAACTTTCTTGCAGCATCCGATTTATAGTGTGGCGACAGAGGCGCACGATGGCAACGGAAAACAGCGCAGGTCAAGTTAACTGTGTTTGCCAGACAGGTCCTGGGCGCGCGAATGCGGAGCATTCCGAACAAATGCAGTATGTTACTCTAGGCGCCTATGGACTGCACCTGGAAACGTGGTTGGAAAAAATATGTCGGTTTGAGCTGTGCTATTTAGCCAGGGGACTTCCGCAACGCATGCCTGGGACCCGCACGTATACTTAGCGGCGTAATGCCGATGTTCTCGGTGACTTCAGCTCGCATGTCAATCAAATGTCACTAAAGGACTAAACAGGCGCTCAGAAACCTCGTCAGGGGTGCATGCTACATGTCCGATTCAATATAAAGTCGCAGCAATATCCGACAGGCGCTTCTGTGGAATATCCTCCGTTTTACTCAAACAAACAAGACGCGCACTCATCGGTGGTGCAGGGCTACATTCCCAATAATACTAGTCGAATTCTCACTTCCAGTCTCACTCACAGTTGACTTCTACATACGCTGTGGTTCCTGGGATGACAAGCGCTTAGACAGGCTCAGGCCTAGGAGCCACGAGGCTAGTCAACATGTTCGACTTCCCTTCCATTCGGAGTGCCAGCGAGTGTCAAACCTTCCGACATGTTCGCGGGAACAGGATGTCGACGCCTGTACATTCCTCTTATAAAACCGCAACGCTCCCTGTCCTAAATCTCAGGCTCGTTCCATTTGCCCATCATGCATTTCCTCAGTGCAAAGCTCGGGTTTGCCCCACAACTTTTGATGACACTCGCCGTGTCCCATTTCGTTACTTCTGCACCCCATTCTGGCATTCCTACCAATGGGCTCACTGCCAGACAAGTGGTGCGTTTGATTCTCACGTTTCCAATACTCGTGTCCATACTATCCAGGGCACCATCAATCTGTGCACCGATAATTTCGGCGCGTGCGTTCAATTCGGAATTCCGGATTTCGATTGCGTCGACTTCACCAATGGCTTCTCGTTCTTGAATGACGCAGTAGGCGATGTCAGTATACAGGAGGGCTTCGTTTGCACCTTTTATTTGTGAGTATAATCTCGCTTTTGGTTTCCTCCGGGTGACTGATTTCAATTGTGAATCTATCATAGGGACTTTGGGTGTGGAAATTCGACACCAGGAGATTTTGTGGATTTACAATCGGGGGAGTCAGATATGTCTGATTTCGGCTTTGACGACAAAGCCAGCTCCGTTGAATGTTTTGCGGTTTAGTACAATATATATCGCTGTATTCAGGACCTTAGTTCGGCTATCTCGGTGCTGTTCTACTAGACTCTGTAAGAGATGAGTGACAGACCTTCCTCTCTGATTTTTTCGTAATTGCCAACGGCGACTCCAAGTTTGATCATGATTCCGTCACGGCCGACTGCTCTTGATCAAGAGGCTTTCGTTTTATTCCTCTTTAGATGCCATCCCGCATCTATCTCCACATGGTGCGAGCTTTTCGCACAACCGTCTCTTCATCACCTTAGCAGCTGGTTTAACATCAGCTAGATACCGGTGCCACATTACAAGATGTCCCTGGGGTGGGTCCCGGACTCCCGCTTTCAGATTTTTCAGACAGCCCAAAATCAGTAGGCGCCATCGTGGAAGAGTCTCGAGTTTTGGGAATCCTCACATCAATAAAACAACACATTTGTCTTTGACGTCTTTGGCGTCTTTGGCAAGACGTCAAAGACGCTCAAAGACGGGTAAGACACATTTCCTCAAAGACGGCACGTCTTTCCCGTGTAGGGTCAAAAGTCTTAGCCAAGACTTTTGTCTTGCCAAAGAACTGTAAGACGCGAGGAGTCTTGGGCCAAGACCTAGTAAATAATTCAAAGACCACCGGAAAGACACTTAAAGACGCACAAAGGAAAGCAAATATATATATATATAGAAGTATAGAATAACAAGTAAATTACAGCTTAAGTCCTAAACATACCCGCCGGAGCAAAATTGAGGCCAACCGAGTGCGAAAAAAAAAAAAAAACAGAAAATAAATGGCAGCTAAGCGCAAGAAAGCCACATTGCACGGGACCATTCTGCCCACGAGGACAATCAGTGAGAGGGGAGTCTTGAGGGCAGTGCGGTTGAATAGGTTTGCGAGGAACGCCACCGGGGACACGTAGACATTGAATTCATTATAAAAGTGCTTGAGGGATCTTGTAAAGGAATTAGAACCTTGAATGCATTTTGAAAGGCTTGAATGAAGCGATTGAGGGATTTGAAGGAGGCCCACGAAGCTCGAGAAGACGATCTTGAAGAAGCTTGCGAAGTGATATGACCTCGAGGATAGGAACAGGGCCAACGCGCAACGCAGCGCAAATGGCGCGACTTGAAGGCATACTGGGACTGGGAGACCTGCTGTGGGTTAAATACTTGAGGTACACCATGTCGGCTGTTGGGGAGGGCACATCCTTGGGGTATCCTTCTCTCCGCAATCCAATTGATACCAATAGACGAACGCGCCGCGCAGGGGTAGAGGGCCGACAAAATGGCGAGGAAAAACTTGCATCCTGAAAAGCTGGCATATGGCAGGTAGTAAAAGGGCGAAGTACGATAGCGCGAATGCGGGAGATGGAGGCAAAAGGCAAGAGCGACCAACCATTTGATGCCGTCGTCAAATCACGCCATCCTTGCGCCACTGATTTCTTGGCAACGCACTTCCATCACCATCAAATGATCATCCACCAGTTACTACCACCGCAAACAGTTTGGTTGCCTGCCCGCCTCACTTGACCTCGGAAAATTGACTACTCAATTGTTTACATGTGTCTTTTCGCCTTCCAGCAGACCGCGCTAGGTGGTAACCAATTGACTACTAGTACTACTCTACTACTCAAGCACTGCTGTAAGTACAACATCGCGAAAAACTTTGTATACCATCAAGAGTGTCAAACCACGTCTGCAGTTTTCCTGGCATATCCAACTTGTGAATTCTTGGAGCCCATTTTGTTTGGGCATCAAAATTATACATGAAAGATCCTGGTAAAATGAAAGATGCTCCAAGACGGAGCTTCAAAGACGAAGATCCTCAAAGATGTGCTCCCCAAGACAAAGACTCGGTCCCCAAGACAAAGACCGTTAAAGACTCTATCTCAAAGACAAAGACCTCAAAGACAAAGGTGTTGTTTCACTGATGCAGGCATCGACTGAGAGGGGAAGTTCAACTTAAGGCGTTCACATGACTTCGGGAAAAGCCGCGGCCCGCTTCGCTCCATCACCTCATAAGCGTGATGACTCCTTCCCTTGTTCCTCTTTGTCCTCGTCATCGGGTTGAATAATGGATAGGGTGCTCGGGGACCTATATAAAGGGCTCTCTGAATACTCAAGGCATCACTGTTAACCCACAAATGTCTCCTCAGCCTGCCACGAGACTCGGCCGATACCGCCAACTTGCTCCGCGCGCAGCGATCCATGTTTCCCCACTGGCTCTGGGAACGATGACAATGGGGACCAAGTGGGAGGCTATGGGCATGGGCGCCATGACAAAGGACCAAGCATTCCAACTTTTGGATGCGTTCTTTGAAGCAGGTGGTGAGTTACCTCTGGTACGTTGCGCACCAGGTTTCGATGCTCAGAGACAACCAGGGAACCACATTGATACCGCCAATGCATAGTAAGTGTCTTGCCCTTGTCGAGCCCCGGAGAACCTAACCTTTGGCTTGGTCTGCCAGCCAACAGGGCGACTCCGAGATGTGCATCGGGGAGTGGGCAGAAGCCAGAGGTTGCAGAGATCAACTAGTAATTGCCACCAAGGTAATCACTGAACGAACTTCCGCTCATGATTCCGCTGAGAGACTCAATTATCGCAGTATACATTCCCTTGGACTCTGGGTAACACAGCGATCAAATCCCACGACCTCTTCCTCGGAAACAATGCGAAGTCAATGGCGCTCAGCCTCGAAGCAAGTCTCAAGAAATTGCGGACGACATACATCGACATCCTCTATGTACATGCCTGGGACCTCCACACTTCCGTCGAAGAAATCATGGATGGTCTCCACATCCTCGTTCTTTCCAGGAAAGTCCTTTATCTGGTCAGTGGTCCTGGACACTCGATTCACTGAGACACCGTTGACTGACTCGTCGTTGCCAGGGGATCTCCGACAGCCCCGCTTGGTTTGTGACGAAGGCAAACGAGTATGCCAAAGCTCATGGAAAGACCCCGTCAGTCTGCCTGGTTCATTTCTGGATGTTTGATCATGGATCTCAAAATTTCCCTCAGGTTTGTCGTCTTCCAGGTTCCCTACTCCGTGGTGAACCGCGACATCGAGCGAGAGGTCATCCCAATGTGCAAACACGAAGGTGAACACCAATACATCCACTGTTGTATTTGCTTGTTGATTTTATGTCCATCCGAATCACAGGCATCGCCCTCACGCTCTTCAGTGTTCTCGCCGAAGGGAAAATTCGGACCGACGCCGAGGAAGAAAGACGCAGGACCACGGGCGAGAACGGCCGAACCCTGCGCGGACCGTGGGAACGCACCGAGAGAGAGAAGGAGATGTGCGCTGCCCTCGAGGTCGTCGCCCAGCAAGTAGGCGCAAAGCACATCACAGCTGGTAAGTTTGCATTCAATTGTTCTTTCATTTTCGTTCTTTCGTTACACCCCGAGTGATTTAAATTTTCACCTGCGGGTTATTTCACTTACCTCTACTTACTTCTAGTCGCCATCGCGTACGCGATGCACAAGGCGCCCTTCGTCTTCCCTATCATCGGGGCGCGCAATCCGGAGCAGCTCGCGGCCAACATCGAGGCGCTTGAAATTGCGCTCACAGACGAGCATCTCGCATACATCGATGCTGTCCTCCCATTCGACAAGGGAAACCTCGTTAACTGGATTGTGAGTCACTTTGGACTCGACGCGGGGAATTGCGCTAATCGAATTTCTTCTTGTCAAGGGAGAGTATGGGGCATATCCTGGCGTCCTGGCGCACCATTCGACCTTTGATCATCAGCCTCTCTTGCGGCCGATCGCCCCAGCGCCGAAGTAATTTCATAGGGAAGGAACGAAGGGGCTTCATAGAAGGTTGTGTAAGTATTACAGAAATGCTTGAGTAAAGGCGTACTAGTATTGGGTGAAGTCCGAGCGCATCATGGTGGCCGATAAATGAGTCAACGGGTCCCGCTTCCGTGCTCCCTCTTGAGACGACACGGTCTCTTCACCATCGACGGCAACACCCTTGAACAGATGGCATGAAAACGCCCCTAAGAGTTGCATCCATTCAAATCTGTGCGTCGAATGTCTGAATATTCTCCGATTTCGCAGTATGTATCCTCTTCAACTTAAGCCAGGTCATCCGGGATCACGAACACGATAATTTTGTCGCCGGTGTCCGTGTTTGGCTGCATGTCGGCCGCAACGTCTGCATTCAGTATCACCTCATCCGATCCCCACGGAACGCTCGTCGCGTTCGCCCAGCTGGTCCCCACAGGCTCGCGCAACGTCGATTTGGCCATGCGCCAAAGGGCGGGGCCCGCGCCGTCCCAGTAAAACGCAGTCGGTGAACCCGTAGGAGAAGCCGAGGAGGAAGTTGGTCTTGGCGTCGGCCGCGGCCGTCGTGGTAATGCTCCCGGTATGGCTCCCGAGAGTCGGGCTCAAGGAGAGGTGGTGGAAGGTCCCGGGGCCAGAGGCGGTCACGATTGGGGCGATGCCGTTAACGTAGTTCAAGGCAATTATCAATGATGCGGCTACCCTGCGATGGATGAGGAGGTGAATCGCCATCGACAAAATCGATAGTTGCATACCAGTTCCGTGGGGAAAAGTAGAAAAGTGAGGACTTGGCCACTTCCCCTTGCCCTCTTATACAACTTGAAAGGCGCCAATGCTGCTCCACTGGAGTTTCTAGCGTCTAACTGGACAGGCTGCTTGACCGATGATCAAGGCGCCTTAGGCGGTCCCCCTACGAGAAAATAATATGTCGAACCATCGAGTTGCTTCCATTTCTGCAGTCTCGCCAGCCACCTCGTTCCTCTCGTCGGACATGTCCGCAGGCGCCTATTCTTTAGATTACTCTGTGACGTTGGCAAATCTTATCCCAGGATACTCCTTGAGGCATGACATGAATGCACACCTGAATCGGATAGTGCGTGGGACGCGCAGTTCGAACCGAATAATGGGTGCTTGCAATTGGATGGTATATCTACCTTTCATTGGATGTTCCTAGTGTGGAAGGCTACAGGTCACGCGAGGTCTTGAGACACCAGGATATATTCAGGAGGCAAATGGGCGTCGAGGGGGATACAAGTAACCAAGTAGTTAGGCAGGTATGAGTCGAATATAAGTGAAGTACGCAGGACATATAAGAGGGGTAGGCAAGGGAACAAAATCCGGAAGTGAGATCTCCGGAGCGCAACAATCTCTATCTCAACACTTAGCGCCTATGTATTCAGTCCGTGTCCAGAAGTCGGGATCATCCGCGCCGTCAGGCGCCTGTTTCTGACATATCGAGAATCCACGAACATGGACATTGGAACATGTCCAGGATGACGGGAAAAGGGAAGCACTCCCCACACTTGAACCCTGAGAGACTTCAAGTTGTGCCATCACGGCTTGATACCTTGCATTTCAAGATTCGGAGGTTGAAAGCCAAACAAACGGCTCAAAACCTCAACAAGAGCTAGTTCAATGGTGGTCGGAAAAGCTGGCAGATCTTTTTCCCGACAGTGACCTCGAGGTGTTCACATCCCAATTTAATGTCAAGGTCTTGGTCCGTATCCACCGCAATTGCCCCCGGCGCCAGTCAATGTTGGATTTGGCGTGAACATGAGATCAGTCCGACGGGCACTATACTGAATCCCGGTCCCTTTCGCATTGAGCCATTCACAGCCGTATGTAGCTAGAGGCCTCAAGCTCGAGCACACGAATCGCAAGGAAGAGGCTGCGAAGTTCGACCACGAAGACTCATGATCCGACAACTAATTCACCACCATGTTCAACCGCCACCACACACCGGGGTACGATGGATCAATGTCTTCGAGATTCCTTCCTCGAATCCGTCAAAGACCCCCCATTTTCGCTGGATTCTACGTCAACGGCGCAGTCAATCAATCTCGCGCCATTGGGAATTCAATCACGACTGTTCAACTTGTATGCGGAATCACGTCGTCTTTCTCGGATAGATGTACCCTGTGGTTGTCCAATTCTGATACCCATCTGCGAGCGCCTCATCCCTTTGCGTTGTGGAAGTGGTGTAGAAGTAGGCGCGCGCGGTTCCGGGATTCCTCAGAGAGAACAGGGGTAGATGCTATGGAAACTATGTATGGATCTCACTAAGGGTAAGAGACCTCCATTTTCTTCATTCAAGCTAAAATTGTTGTTTTCCACACACAACAAATATATTTAGTGAAATATATTTGTTTTTAACATTTACAAATGTTTGCAAACATTTTTGAACTGTTTACTGTTGAGTTTACCGGCCTTCGTAAACAAAAACTAACCGGTTGGAGCCTTATTCCGAAGCAATATGGTCTCCAATACAGTATTGCCAGATTTAACATTCGGTTATGGGCGTGTCGCCTCCGGAATTCTTCCATTAAATATCACCCGCCACTCATTCAGATTTTGGGACAAACGAATCTTCCCCACAGCCTGAAACACTGCGAGGTACAAGCTCAGTGTTGTTACGTCTGTCTACGAGAGATGCTTTTTCACGGTGTTGAGCGAATACGAAAGATATTCTTGTTCGTTTGGATTCTATTCGGTCGAAGTTTGGCAGTCCACTAGTATTTAGCGAGACATGATGTATGGCGCTGGGCTTGTTTTATTGGTTCTAACAGCCGGCACTGTGCCTGCCAGATCGAACAAGAATCAAGTGGATTTGACGTGAGGGCTTGATGAGGAACAAATAGGTGCTTGCGGAACAATCCTGAATGCCGACCTTGCCGGTCATCTCGACGCAGGGATTCAATGACCTGGGAATACGAAATGGGTATTGTCTTTGGGTACCTCTCAGTGTGCTTCTTCGGTGAGTTCTTTCAGTAATGATGTTGATGTGGAATGCAAGTAAGACAGTAGCATTTGCTGTGAAGCGTGGTAGTTCCGTTCTCGCACTTTAATACACGCAATTCGATGGCTTAAATGACTCCCGAATGTGTTTGGATCCAGAATGAATCAGACTGCCGCAGAAATGCTCGTAACTCGTTCCATAAGCGTATGGAACGAGGACAACTTACAAGTTCAACTCACAGAAGGCGTACGAGCCAGGCTTGGGGTAATGGCTATAAAATTGATACCCACCATAAACGACGTTTCTCGTGGCCCTCGCGTTCATCTACCTGCGCCGCTTCAAGCCGGCAAAAAGATGAAATGCTGTGAAACCGACAGGAAAGCAAAATGAATTCAATGCACTTCATCAGAAACACGGTGAATGAATGAATGGTTAGAGATGTGAGTCCAGACGGAAGAAGATGCCCGCGGTAGCGTACCACCCGAATTAGCGTCAACACCGGGGCTCGCGGATTGCCGTGAAGCTCTTGGATTCGTCCCTAGTGAAAGACCAAGAACGTGAGTGACATACGGACGCATTACCAAGAAGAAGGTGAAGATCCCTCATAATTGAAGCACTTATGATGTTGAAATGCTTACTTGATGCCTTGACAATTTTAGGGAGACGACGACTTGAGGAATGAGCACAACACGATGAAGGTAGAATATCAAACATTATTGAAGGCCTTGCAATTTGTTGAGCGGGTTGCGAAAGCTTCCTGGGTAGCACGACGAATGATAGCCCGAAGATTTTCAGAGCAAAACTTTGAAAGGTCTTGTGCACCACCTCCAAGTCGTCTTGGTTGCGGAGTACTGTATTGTCCGGCTTTCATTCAAAATTCATTGTAGATTGAGCCTTGATGACCCTACGACTCCCCTGTTGAATTCCATGCTTTCGAGGTCTTGCAAAGGAGGTTCAATTGCGCAAAAGAACGACCTGCGGCCTCGCACTGAAAAAGAATAATCATCGGCAGTACAGAGAGGAGATGATGGTCTGTTTTGGGGTTCAGAACAGGTTTGAACCCGAAAAAATTCCCACGCACCAAACATGTACATTTTGGTTCGGAAAACCACCGGAGAGCATGCAAAGTATGTTTTATTTACTGAATGAATGTCATTTGAATTTTTGAGTGGCTACACACCACTAAACAGGAAATATCACGTTGTTTGGTAACCTTGATGTGACTTGCATCAATGAAAAATCCAACTTTCAGCCATGGATTCAGCCTTTTCAATGTATGGAAGCTCTGCCAGGAGGGAAAGGCAAGTGGTATCTTTCATCTGCAGGAAAAATCTGAAAAAAAAAAGATTTCCTTGAACAAACTCCACGAAGGGTTCGCACATGTTCGGACAGGTTCGGGAAATTTCCGAAATGCCCGAACCCCGAACCATGGGGTCCGGTTCGGGTCCGGTTCAGGTCAAGTTCAGGTTCAGGGTCGGTTCTGAACCCGAGCCCAGGAACACTACGTTCGAAGCGAAAATCACGGCATTCTCGCGATCTGTATAGATTGGATACGTACACTTATGCAGAACGCAGCCTAGACTTGGGATCAGGCATTTTGGGTAAATATCCAAGCTCCTTAAAAGGCCTCAAGGACTAGGTCGGTGCCTGACAGTGATTATCCCGTTGCCTGCCGAAACCCGGGTCCTGGGTATGTCTGTCATCTCTCCGATATTCAGGAAACGAGTCAATGAGTGCTGTTTGAGAGTATCGCTTCTGGCCCAGCATTGTACGATGACAGGTGAGGAATCCATGAGAATCACGAGCCCAAGGGCCAAAGCAGTATCTTTGCCTGAGATATTCAATAAGTACTCGGCAGGCTGGCGTGTACCAAGAGGAAATGGGGTTCGAATTTCGGATATAGGGTCGAAAAATTTTCGGCCTCCGATTTGATCGGTCGATAACGTGATCCTTCTGCGGTACAATTTCCGATTGATCGGGCGATAACGTGAGGCGCAACTCATTCGTCACCATGCGTCCGCTGCACCCTCCTCCTGTTTGAGTGGCTATCAGGTCAGCAGCTCGGTTATTAAAGAGCATCTCCCGCCCATTCATTGCTCGACGTAGGGCTGTTCCCCTAGTTTTAGCCAGATCAATGAGTGTCCACTGTTAGCACGACAGAGAATGGACACGGATGTCATGAGAGCCACATACGGGGTGCCACGGCTATTTACGACAACGGCATCGGGCTATCATCACGAGCACTATAAATGAAAGATCTTGGAATCCTGCACGATTTACACTGCCCAGCATGCCGCTGTTTGGAAGTGCTCTCGCGTGCTTTATTCTCGCTTTTGTCGTACTATTCTATGGTTTTACATTAAAGCGCAAACGTTCCAAATTTCCTCTCCCCCCTGGGCCCAAGAAACTACCTATAGTTGGTAATTTATTCGATATTCCTGGGGAACGCCAGTGGGAGACATACATGGCATGGAGCCGAGAGTTCAGTAAGTTTCTTCTTTTCCCCTTCGATTGTTGGAACTGATCCTCCCTCTTCCGCAGATTCCGACATTATCCAATTGAGTGCTCTGGGAACATCCATCGTCGTGTTGTCTTCGATTGAAGCGGCGAAGGAACTCCTCGATAAACGATCTTCATTATATTCCGACAGGTAATAACACCGGATGTTCTAATAGCAAACTTTCGCTCCATGATCTTTACAGAGTGCGATGCCCGATGTTAGTTGAGCTGATGGGGTGGGATTTTGCTATAGGTAAATTTGTCAATTCCGACGCCAGTCAACGTTCTCATTCCTCTAGGGCTCATGAAATACGGTAGGAATCATCAATACTGAGGAATCATTTCAGTGGCTTATTGCAGTGTTCCTTACGTAGGCGAGCGGTGGTGCGTATCATACTTAACCTCTTGCATAACTAGGTCTCTAAGGAGCTGTAGGCGTCAACATCGAAGGCTATTTCACGACGAATTCAATATCGACGCACAAAGACAATATCACCCTCAAGAACGCGCTGTAATTCATGCGCTACTTCGGGGTTTGCTTCGTGATTCTAGTCATGTGAAGGAGCAGTTCAGGCAGTAAGCACCCACACAGTCCTACACTGCTCTCTCTTAACAGGACGCTTCCGTTTTTCGATCTAGCATGACGGCTGCTTTGGTCATGAATATCACATACGGCATCAATGTGCTTCCGTCCAACGACCCATATATCAGACTAGCGGAAGACGCGATGCATGCGATGTCTATCGCAGGCGTTCCCGGGGCCTTCCTCGTTGTGAGTGCTGATGCCGGGACTATCTTCAACGATTCAAGTTCCTCAGGATACCATTCCCCTATTGAAATACGTGCCGAGCTGGGTGCCAGGCGCAGGATTCCAGTGTAAAGCCAGGTCGTGGAAAAAAATTACACGAGATATGTACGAGGCCCCATTCGCTGAGGTCAAGCGCCGCATGGTGCGGGATGGGTTGCTTCGAACTCTTTTGCCTCCGTTAATTTACCTTGCGTCCGTGTCAGAGTATGGGAAACGCCACACTTTCGTTCACTTCACGGAGCCTCCGTGCCGTGGAGGAATCCAACAAAGACGTTAACGTTAAGGCGACTTTGGAAGAGGCCGTGAAAGCCACCGCCGCGAACGTGTATTCAGCCGGGTCGGATACGACTGCTTCTGCCTTGGAAACTTTCGTACTGGGTATGCTCGCAAATCCGGAGGTTCAAAAGAGAGCTCAGGTCGAGATTGATTCCGTCCTCGGCCACGGTAATCTTCCGGATTTTGCGGACCAGCCGGCATTGCCGTATGTCTCTGCGATCGTCAAGGAGACACTCCGATGGAAGAATGTTACACCAATAGGTTCGCACTCCCATTAAAAAAAACCAAATTTTGACTCCTGAATATCCGGCAGCGATCCCACACTATATCGCCGTCGAAGATGAATATCAAGGGTATCGAATCCCAGCCGACTCGATCGTCATTGCGAACGTGTGGTGAGTTAGCCACCATTATTTCTGGTCAGCGTTTACCGTCCTACCAGGGCCATGCTCCACGATAAAGTTCGTGTCCCCAGCTTTCGATTCTCACTCCACCCTGATTAGAGATAGACTGCATTCCCCGATCCAGATTTGTTTAATCCTGAGCGGTTCCTTTTGAATGGGAAGCTGAATCCGGCCATCAGAGACCCCGAGGCAATTGCTTTCGGCTTCGGAAGAAGGTCTGTCTTCCTGTTCTGCACATCGCTCGTGGCAGTCAGTAATATTCCATGCTCATATCCCCGCAGAATATGTCCCGGACGACACATGGCCTCAGCCTCCCTCTGGCTAACCATCGCATCCATGCTCGCCACTTTGAACATCAGCAAAGCCGTAGACGAGCAGGGCAACGTAATAGAGCCGACGTACAAATATTACGAGGGCCTGGTTTCGTGAGTTTACATCCGTTCATCCACATAAATAACCGCGCTCACCTAAGTGATAGAGCACCACTTCCCTTCAAGTGTTCCATTACCCCGCGATCGCCGCAGACGGTCGAAGCTATTCAAGCCACAGTAAGCTAGCGATAGACTTCGCATTTGTTGAGTCGTTGTATCACTATATGTGGCAATTCATGGTTCAGGCTGGAGAATGTCTTCCACCAGGATGTACTACCAAAACAACGTTAACCGAACGGGTGTTTGCCCTCTCACCATCCATGCCTTGCTTCACATTGCTGATGGAATCAAATTATGCGGGACCGTCTAGTGCCACCGAGCATTTCCGATGGAGCGCTTCTGCGGCAGCCTCCAACCAGGAATCCGCAGTGGCAGATTTACACCGGCGTCGATCGATAGGTATCTCGTGAGGCCGCGCAGCTACGAGGTTGCCCAAGAGCTGTCCTGGAGGCTCCTCGGGTTGATCCACAGGGTTCCTTCTCTGACGCAAACTGCGAGTCATAATATAACAAAAGCGTGATTGAAAACTTGAACTGAGTAACGCGCTAAAGAGCTCGTCGGTCGACGTAACTGCTGTTCAGTTACGTGAAATTTCGACGATTATCCGTTCTTTAAGATTTTGCTCACTCGGCTGTGCTCTTTCCCCGTATATCCAGTCTCCTTTTGCTTGCTCTCTGGTCTTCCTCTTGCACTAACCCTTCCATCGTCCACTTTCTGTGCTTCTTAACACAGCCGTTTCATTTCAGGTGGAACGGCTGACTGTGCGTGGTTTTTTTCTGACAGATCGCAGCCGCTCCTGCTTACGGCGCAGCGTGAAAGTGTCCATCCGACCGTGAGTCCACGTAGTCCTCCGGGACAACTCTTGACATATAAAAGCGGCGCTATTGTCGATCTTTCGCCGTCTTTTCTCGTCCTCAAGCACTATGCTGTCTGATGCTATGTTCAACTTAAATCTGCTGCGCTATCTCTAGGGTTGGCTCTGTCCGGGCGCGGATCTAGTCAATATCATTTTTCAAACCATGTCCTTCGAGGCTGCAGTAATCCATGCTCCTAGCTCAGTTCAATGCTCTTGTGCTTGGTATTCCTTTGCCGAGCTTCCACTTTGCTTGCGTGGCTTCAAGTACTCAAAAAAAATCGGTGTAGCTCACACTTACTCGCTGCATACCGCTGGATGGCGCCTCAATGCTCACTGGCGTCTGATTGCGGCTCCTTGACTTTACGAGTTCTGCAAGAATTTTCAAGAACTGCAATAAAATAGGGACTAACATGGTGAAAGTAGGCCCAGGGTCGCTTTATGATCACTGATTTCGAACCATGCATTGGCCTCAACTTACCATTACCCTAGACGAGACAAAACTCCAAGGCATGAATAATCTGTCTGGTCCTTTAACTCCTTCGACTAATGCAGCGTACAGAACAGATGTAAAGTGGCAAACAGAATGTTGGTCAACGAGCAATGAGCCGGACACTGGTCTATCTATTGAAAGTCTTCTTTAATTCATTTGAATTTTGACATGTCTAACTGCTTCTGGACCACATTTGAAATTTTGGAACCCCGTGTTTGCCTACTTATTGATTTGTATAGCTTTAGGTTGTATTTCAAGCTGCGAAATTGACCTCTCCAACACCGCGGATATGTGAATTATGTGATGCCAGAGCGAAGCGGTGGCAGCACATCTTATACTTTGGAAGATAACAGCTGATGATCCAAAGGCTTGGGTCAGAGGAGCCAAAAGCAGGGGTGGAAAAGGCTTCAGACAGACACCCGCGGTCTTATAAAGAGGGACAAATAGAAGCTGATGATCCAAAGGCTTCAGAGGTCTAGGAGCCAAAAGCAGGCGTGGAAAAGGTTTCAGACAGACACTCGTGATTTTATAAAGAGGGAAAATTGAATTAATTCACTTATGCTTCTACTAAGTAATAATTCTTTTGTAGTATAATTCTGCCTCCGAAATCTCCCAATCCGCCCGACAATAACGAGATTTGTACCATTGCCATTGCGCTACAAGCACAGACAAGAACTGGCACCAGAGGCAAAACCCGATGCATGTGGCACCCACATGCTTTAAATGCATGTGGCTCACACTTCGTCGAACTGTGTGACAAAGGTGTCAATCACCTTTGAGTTCACCCTGAAAACAAAGGTACAACAAAGGTGATTGTCATTTTCGTCTCACAGTTTGACGAGCTGCGGACCACATGTGTTTAAAGCATGCAGGTTCCGCATGCCTCAGTCTTTGCCCCCGGTGTGGTCATCAACTGGGTCCCATCAGCTACTTAGGGTCTGAACCACTATGTTGAATTTTCGAAAACCTGCAAAAGTTGTCAAAAGATGCTCAAAACTTAATGGACTTGTCGAGCTCAAGCTACGCACTTGCAATGTGCCATGTCTGCACCGTTGGTCTGGAGGGTGCTGCCTCAGCAAGAAGGGTCACAGCCACTGCATTCCGAGCCCCCATTGGTAGAGTTGGTTGACAAGGGACGACGTTGGTGGACCTCAGCTGATCATATCTGCTGACATCGCGTTGGCACATTTGTGCCTACCTGTGCCGACGGTCAGTTGACCTTGGGTCCATCAAGCCTGCCTACCTCAGTTTCAGCCTGGCTCCCTCGCATCTCCCCTCCGTGGTGTCTGGCATCACCCTGCCTTTTGCTCTAGCTCTGATGTGTTGCAACACATTTGCTTGGCATTTGATGGAATTAATTCCGTGTTGATTCAGTCCTGATCTGAAAGCAGCAATTCTGTGAGCTAGAGTGCAAGCTCACCTCTTAACTTCTTAGTCCTCTACTGCCACCCAAACGAGTTCACCATGCCAAGAACAGCTCTCCGTCTAGAGACTCCTTGCAGCAATCACTGCATTCTGGCTAAGGCTCCAACCGTGTAGTATATGTGTACAAATTCCCGCACACTACATGGATGCGGTTCATACACGGTGTATAACAGGTTATACACGTAGATACACAGTAGAAGTATGTCACCCAACCTTTCAAGCAATTCCCAGTCCTTCGAGGCTCAGGAGGAGTGGGCGCGACTCCTCCCAATTGATCACCCACTTGTCAATTTCCTGGAACGATACATGAGATATACGTACACCGAACAATTAATCCCATACCTTCCGAAGCAAAAGACCCGAGTAATCATAACCTCTGTAATTCCAGCAATGCTTAACATCCCGAATGACCATCAGCGCGCAAAATGGCTTTCCAGATGGTGCAAGCTTGTCCTCGTAGATGGCTTTGGATGTCGACTTGAAGTGCTTGCGACATTGTGGTGAAGAGCATATTTTCACGACAGTTGCTCGCAGCTTGTTTTAGATTAAGCGGGGAGGGCACAATAAGATAGAACAGTGGATTATGTTTGCAATAGCACTGATGATTAGAAGACTGCTTTAGAGCAAACAGGATTGTACTGCTAGCTTATATACTACAGAATGTATCAAGAGTATTTTACATGTGTCTGGTTGAACTACGGAAAATTCCTAATCAATGACTAATGATGTCCGATGGCCGAAGCTGCATTACCAATTCCAACACAGCTGAAATGAGCGAAGATGAGAAACAAGTAGACCCAAAGAATGATTTACTCACCTTGCTGAGGGCGAAGAGTTTCTCAAATTCACTTCGATGAGGATCGCGGAATGCTCTGATTTTCTCCAAGAGACAACCCAGTTGATGCGCCAGTTCAGCCCAAATTAACCGTGTAAACTGTGTGTATAGGTGTAGTATAACATGTATGCAAGTCTGTACACTACACGCACATGTATACGGTTTTTACTGTGTATAACTGGTTACACATGGAAACGGTTGGAGCCTTAATCCTGGCACCCCACAACCGCACTTACAGCAAGCTCTTGCAAGCTGAGGCCAGCTGTCGCTATGCTTGGGCTAGGCCTGGCCAGCCACCTAGCCAGAGCAGATTAGCCACACGTGATGGTAGCTCTTGCTAGTTATGGCTAGGTCCCCGATGGGGAACTGTGGGGAGGTCTGGGTAGGTCTGGGTAGCTGTTCAGCTAGGCTACCAGCCATATGCAGCTAGCTGGCTAACTCGGGCCATCAGTGCCTTCGGCTAGCTCCAGTGGGCGGATGCTGTGGCTAGGGAGCCCGGAATGCAGTGAATGCTGTTGAGTCCGGCACAGAGGCGGCAGACATGTGACGGTGACAGCAGATGGCTCGGTGAAACGTGTGCCGGCGGTCTATGGGTGAAATCCACTACAATGCAAATCCAACGGGCTGAATGCAATGAAGAAGTGCGCTCTAGTTCAGGATTCACAAATCCTGAAACCAACACAAATCCCTAAAACAACAACCAACCAAACTCCACTAGTGATTCCAGATGCAATCCCAAAGAGTGCGACCGAGTACGGGTCTTTGTGTACCGATAGAAGATACACGGGAACAGTTGTTTAATATTTGCGGATCGCAGCAAGCAAATCCAGGATCGTCCGCAGACAATGGTTCAATTTATAGTTTTGCAACTCTGGGTCACCCACTCTAACCTCGTAAGACAGGAGCAGTGAACCAATTTGACACGCAACACGCAACAAATCCGGAACACACGTAGGACACGCAAAACACGTAGGACACACACAAGCAACACGCAGGACACGCAGGACACGTACACGTACACGCAGGATCACGTAGAACACACACACACGTACACGCAGAACACGCAAGGGAATATCCCGAAAAACTGATAGATTGATAATAACTCGAAAATACAAGCACGCCCCCAAGGACAGCCTCGATGAATCAAGCCGGTGGTTCCGCCCTTCTGTACTCGCTGGAGCAGACCGCTAGTCTCTCCGCTTTACGTTTCCGGGTAGGAGTCCGTGCCCTCTCCCTACAAGCTGCCCACCTTATATACTGTACATCTAAAAATAACTCTACAAACATAATACATTAATCATCGCTGTAACCATGTCCGTGACTCGAGAATATGAAATAACGATCGCCAAGCTTGCTGACTGATTATTTTAAGATCCTGAAAATGTTAGTTCTGGATTAGTCCCTCCAGACATTGTGGTTGAATTGGATAGCCCTTCAAAATGCCTCTTTGTAGACACCCTGAACTTGTGTGCAGCCCAAGAGCTACCCTAGACCGTCTACCCGTCGAGGTGGAACATGGTTGAGCAGGCTCCTATTTGTCTGATTTATTTCTGACGCGATCGGGGCCCTGACTTGGCACCCAAGTGGTCCTAATATTCTGGATTTCTTGGGCGCACTACTTGTGCCCCTTGACGGATTCTTGGAAATCCGGAACCTTGGGTCTTATGTCTTCAATTAGACACCCTGGTCCCCTTCATAGCTCAAGTTAGGACTTTCTTCCTAAATTGGGTTCGAACTCGGTTGCCACATTAAGCCGATCGATATTTGATGGGTGTATGACACCGCATCCGGATCCGGCTCGTTCCGGTCTGAAAGGTTCTGGGTCATCACGTGATCGAGCGTGTCGCCTCATTGGTACAAGCATGGACAAATAATGTTGAAACTCATTCAAGATGCACTTGCTTTGAGTTCCACAAATAGGCACAGAATGGATATTTTATTCCCCAATGTTCGTTTGGACTATCCGCAACCTCCTGCCCATAGCACGACAGTAGGATCCAGAACCAGCGGCATATTAGTCGGAGGCACCCAGTATGTGTGTTTTCTGGATACTCATCCGCAACCAGTTCCGGATTTGGTTTCTAGCGTGTAGTTCCAGGTCTACTGACTTGGGACTCGTCATAGACCCAGATGCGCGTGTATCCGCAATAGGAATCCAGAAAACATTAATTTTCAGGTGTTGGCGAATTCACGGCTTATCATCGGATGTCAAACAAACCTGACACCAACTATTACATGATCTAGCAACCATAACCATGGCTAGTCAGCTTGAGTTGGCGATGGGAATGCGGCACAAAGGTGAATTACTATGGGCCAAAGTCACAAACCGAGGTCAACCCAAGGTGGCGGACTCAGTTTACCCCTAGGTCTGCCTACCCTCTGCCAAAGAGGGTAGGCAGAGCCTCTGCTGACGAACCCTCGGAATGGAGTGAGTGGCACTGGGCTCAAAACCTCCTTTGGAGCACTTGCCTGTGCTTAGCGGACCTGGGTTACAAGACTGCATCCCATGCTGCATTGGACCAGCCATGTCACAATTTGACCCTCTGTTTTATCATCTATCTAAGTACCCAGAGATAAGATCACAATCTTAAGCGCTCACACATCACATGGATTTGTCAAGAAGTCATGAGACAGGGATGAGTCAGCGACTAGAATAGAATGCCAGGAGGGGAACAGCATGTATGACACCATGCCTCATGGAACACTTGCGCATCAGGAAGGCATGCTGTTACAGACCACTTCCCATGCTGTTACGGACTGGTTCACACATCCATTATGCATACATTTCATTTCATGTATATACTTAGCTATAGTTCACACAGTTGGTTGTACAGTATAAAGTAGAGTAGCATTCATCTGTAGTAGTTAGCCTTTTATCACATCATTTTACGAGCTAATACCGCACCACCCAATCTTTGAGTATTCCACTCCTGGACATGAGGCTTGTCTGTGACAAGCTATGTCCAGCTGTACAAGAGTGCTCCTTGCTCCAAGAAAAAGGGCTTCAATCAGTGACATGGCACACAGCTTATTATCAAGAAATTGAGGAAAGTGGAAGTGCCCTCCCCAAGCTCCAGGAGGGAGCTGAGTGTCAATACACATGGCAGTGGAAGTGCATCCACTGTTTTAGCTAGCCTCAAGCTTTCAGACTCACCTCAAGCCATCCCACTGTCCCCCAGTTGTGTCGGGCTGCCACCAGAATTACAGAACCATGCCAGCTTCACTTGATGCTGCTCATGCTCTTTCCTGGAGGCAAGCAAGTTTTGCAGCAAGCCCCGGCTCTTGCCAACAAGCTCATGTCTGGTATTCGGGCTAGTGCCCTTCAATTTCGGAATGTGTGGCTCAAACCCTTGCACACTCCCATACAATTGGTTCCAGCAGTGATGGGCGAACCTCAAGGTCATCCAGTATTACTACAGGACCTCCCAGTACAAGTTTCCAGGCCGGAGTTGGCATGAGACATCGCGATGCTGACTGCATGTTCTGAGGTGCAGACCCATCCTCTGCAAATCTGTGTGATACTTCCGTAGCAACTGTACACTCATTGTCAGTGATTAATATTCCTGGAACCTTTAGGTTTCAGGTCTCCAAGAAGTCTTTTCAAAATTTCAGTCCCGATATGGGAATTGAAAACTTTCTTATAAGGAGTGATGCCATATTCAGGGGTATTCTTCACATGCAAACGAAACCATTGTCATGTGCGGGGCAGGCGTGGCAGGGTGGAGCACCACCTATGCATCTGCTTGCTGAACCAGTGCCCTAAAATTGAACCAATAATAGGCTGACTTGACCTAATATCTAGGATTAAGAGCTCTGCTGGGATCTATGGTTCCAGGAGTGCCCGGAGGGCATTTTGAATTATGTATTGGAACATTTACCATCAATTTCCCTCAAATTAAGGTATGCAACATCTGCATACATCGAGTGACGTGAAACGTGATTGACATGTGACAGTAACATGGGAAAGCGCGAAATTTTGGACACAAAAAACACAATCATGTTTTTCAGCACTTTAGACACTATAGAGCAAAAACAAAAAAATTCAGCAATACATTAACTATAGCACACACTCACACTGCCTCAAGTCTTCATGATATTGAGGAGGAAGAGAAACCAATAACCATAAGTTTGCGCCAAATATTTGTTGATGGTTCATCTTTCCTTTCATCTTTACCACCACCACTCCTACCCATCCTCTACATTCTTGCCTTCGCTCTTTCCTTCACTGCCTTCACCCAACACCTTGCCTCACAGAGGACTTGTCTTCCGAGGTTTGATGTCCGATCATCACTGCGTTCCGGCCCCCCGTAGACAGACCCCTGTCTAACTTAGCGTACGTGCATCTACCCAGTTTCTACATGTATCTACATCAAGCTACCTATCTGTACATCAACACATGTGTCGAGCTTAGCGTACAATCATCTACATGATGGCTTCATGCCGTACATGGACCATCGGCTACGTCAGTTTACATATGTCTACGCGCTGTCAATGCACTTAGACCTACGTAGATGCACCTCGATTAGGCCCCGGCCGGCGGCCATCAACTAGTTTACGTATGTGTGCCTACATCTGCCTACATATGGCTATGTGCGTGTACATTGATGTAGGTGAGTACGCGCATGTAGATCAATTGTGTCTATGTTTCGTTCACACAGGTAGACAATGGGGTCCATCTACCCCTTCGTCTACGGGGGGCCGGAACGCAGTGCATGTGCTAGCCACCACCCTGCCACCAGGATGTGAGCCTGGCGGACACCTGCCACCATGAAGGTCTGTAGGAATAGAGTTTAGTTGTATTTTGCACTCATCAGTTCTTGGTGAGTGGCTTTGTCTCTGAATTCTATGCTCTGAGTCCTGATTATTTCACATTGGACAGCCATCACTGATGGAGTTGAGCTAGAGCCTGTTGTGCAGGACATTATGTGTCCAGGTCTTATCTTTGGTGGACTGGCATTGACTTTGTGTCTTGGCACAGATCGAAACTTGTGTATTGGACAATCCCATTGCATACATCTTCAGATTTGGGTTCCACATTTCTCCAAACTGACCAGTTTCTGTGCGCAGTTGCGCACCTATCTGTTCTGCCTTCAAGCTCCTGATCTGTGCATCAAGTTTTCCCTGACCCATTTCATTTCTGAACTGACTGGTATTGTGCACAGGATGATATGTCCCCATAGTCATCTCAGTTGGTTATTCAAATATCATTACTACTGTACATCCCATGCAATTTCATTTGGTTTTTTGTCTTCTTGGGTGGTGGGATGAGAATTGGAAGTGGGATTGCTGTATTTGAGAGCAGCGCACAAGCAGCTAGGAGCATACAAAACAGCTGCAGTGAGCTGCAGCCAACTACAGGACAGGTACAGCAAAACTACAGGCAAACTACATGCACTACAACTGTGCTACTTCAATGCTAAGTAGAATCGGGCGAAGCTATGTACCATTACATAAAGGTTACCCTTTACTGCAGACATACGAACCCGTTACTAATTTTAAAGTTTCAATATGGATTTCAGTGCACAATGAATGTGTAAACTAATTTTAAAGTTTCAGCACTGCTGAAACCATGACTGATCTTTTTGTTTTACATACATATTCAAGCACCCTGAATTTATAAGTTCCGGAGTTGCTGAGACTGGTGGTGAAACTTTGAAATTCATCTACACTTTCAGGCTGGTTGAAACTGTTTCTGCAAACTTTGAACTTCAAACTGGATGAAACTGTGACTTGCATAAGTTTTGAATCTCATTTACAGTTTACAGTGATATGAATTTTAAAAATTAAAATAACAAATTCACTGTAGGTGTGAATATTTAAAATTTGTATACAAATTCACTTGCTGGTGTGTGTGCGGTGCTTGCCATAACTCCTAGAAAGCCACAGGCAGGTGTTGCATTCCATCAAAAAAAATGGATGCAACAAGGGATTATGATGTGAAATTTTTTATCCCGGTTGCCCTGAATGTGATACCCTGCGTATCTGATTTCTGTTGACCTGTGAATGGCATGAATACAAAATAGTCCAAATTCTGCAAACATCGGAAGTAAAGCATGTAAAAAATTCCCTTATAAGGAAATATAACCAATGCATTCAGGGGTCGGGTAGATCCGGCCTGCCATGATTGGCTGGAGGTCTGGCTACCTGTGGAGACAGGGTCTGCTGATGCACATGCACCACAATTGGTCGCCGTCTGTCGAGGTGGAGGATATGTCGAGGTGAGGTCAGCAGACCCTACCTCAGCTCACTTTTTTTCCTTCCGCATTTCTAATGTTCTGTTATGTAGGACTTCATTTTAAGGTTGGGCACTGCAATAATCTCTTACCAATCCGAGAATTGATCCGAGCAAACAAAGCAAAATATTCTGACATCTCACGTCACGCAATCAGCAATCATTTCGGGTATTCGCAGCAGGTTTTATTCAAGAATTGAGTCAAGAATGGGTCTTTGAACAGTTCTGGATGTAGGCCTGGGTTGACCAAGCTCCACAGACTCTGCCGGCTACGGTAGGTGAGACAATCACACTTTGATTTGGTATTTCGGTATCCGGATCGTCAGTTTCAGTTCCCGATTTTGGACATGTTACCTCACAGCGCAATCATATGCACACAGCTTCCATCCTCACATTGCGCCTTCCTGTCCCGAAGCACTATGGGGAGGATATTGCTGTTAAATAGGCAAGCACAGAGGTCTGGGTGCAACAGTAAGAACTGAAGATCCAAGGTAATACTACTCTGTATATATAGAGGTAAGAGCAAAGGGAATACCCAAAATGGAAACAAAGGGAACACTATAACAAGATACAAAGGGATATCCAAAATGGGAACAAGAACAAGATCTGTATCTGATGTGTATCCTAAAGGATCAATAGGATCAAAGAAGAAGGATCATAAGGATCAGGAATAGGATCAGATAGGATCATAGGTAAGGATCATATTTCATCAAGGCGATTGGTGGAACCTATCAGCCTGACCACTGCATCCAAACGGAGAAGCAGGAGACAACAGAGCCAACAAGAGGAGAGGAGACAGAGTCACTAAGAACCAATAAATGAACACCGCTGACTCAACATGTCCTATGTTGGAGCACGCACACAGAAAGATGGCTCAATCACAACAATTATCTGGAAGCTCAATAACAATGGACAAAAACTCCCAAAGATTGCGGAGGAACTAAATTGGCAGTTTGTACAAAATCACAGGCGAAAGATAAGGGATTGAGCAAAGAAAGTAGGAGTGCGCACCCTGCACATTAGTCACGGCACCCAAAGTGAAAGGATGTTGAACCACAATGGCAGAGCTTCAAAAACAGTAGGGGACAGAATCACGAAGATAAAGTGAAAACACACCACTGGACAGCACAAAGGCAAAATTTATTTGGAAGTAAAGGAAGGAGTTGAGAAAACAAGGAGCAGATAAATCGATGTTTTGGCTTGGCCCACAAGCACAAAACAGGGATAAGGGCAGAGACTTGAAGAATAGCGCAAGTCGGAGACAAAGGAACGTAAATATAAATCAAGAGGTCAAGGACTGGTGAAAGACCAACCAAAAAGCAGAATATTGCAGAGCACGAAAACTCACTACAAATCAGCTAAATCGGTGTTTAGGGCTTAAGACAGCGATGAGCAGCGAGACTTATGAAATGGGGCAAATCAAAAGTGAACAAAGAGCAACAAATCAGTCTTGACAGCCAAGCGAGAGAAAAGGACACACCAAAATGTTTGGAACACATCACAAAAAGAAAAGCAGGACATTTCGTCCTTCACATCCAGTATCCTGTAAACATGTAATGAAGAGTTAGATATATGACCAGCTTCATAAGCCGCTAAATATTGAGTCATCTGCATGGAGTTCCAGGGGAATGCTGCGAAGAGAAGGGGCGGCAAGGATGTGAAGAAAGGTGAAGATTAAAAACTAAAAGTGTGGTGGCATGGCAGCAGATCGACAGAAATGAGGAGACGAAATGGGTGCGAGAACGAGGCAAAGAAAACAGCGCCAAGCATGGAGCCAAAGAAAAAGGGATAGACTCGAACACATCAATAGACATTTACGTTGGCAAGCACAAAACAATGAGGAAGGAGGCACAAAGAGTAGCGCAAGTCAGAAATGAAGTAACTTGAATGTAAACCAAGACACCGAGGAATATGTCGGAAATTTATAATTTGCATGACAAGGCGCTGTCAGGCCTCATCAGGCCGTAATAGCGGCCAACCTGATAAGGCTCTGATCCAAACAAAGGCTGGGCCGATCAGATTGCAGTCTCGCCGATAAGATTGGATGTTCTGATAAGATGGCGGTTCTGATAAGCCTAACTGATCTTATTTGGCTTGATTAGCTTGACTCATCTTGTTAGATGGTTGAAGCCGTATCAGACGCAATAAGAGGCGATGGCCTTATAGCTCCTTATGAGTTGGCCAAATGTCTTGTAAGGAGCGGTCTTGCACACCAAAAATATAGGTTTTTATTTGCCTGCGTTCTTTACTTAGATTGCTACTGACATTGACCAACTTTATTGTTACTTACTTTACTTGGTTGATTAGTTTCATTCACTTTGTTACTGACCGACTTACTTGACCTTGACTTACTTGACCTTGCCTTGTTCCATTAGTTTTTTAGGTGACTACATTAGTTATTATTTGACTACTATACATATTTTGTGATCTATCTATCTATCTGTTTAATTAAGGATCGTAACAAGAATCGAACCGCGGACCTTCCAAGTGTTATACAAAAGGCTAGCTAAAACCAACTGAGCCATTACAGCTTTATATATATAGGAAAGCAGTATGCTTTATGCCACACCTGTCACTTACTTCCGAGGTGCCTCTCAGTCTCACCAGTTCGCCTTACGACGAGAAACCTATAATCCCCACGTATTCCACAACAGACAATGAATAAAAAATACCATTGATACAATGCAATAGAGATACCAAAAATTCAATTCAAAGACAGAATAAAGGAGACAATCTATCAAGCAGCGATGTGCGCAATACCAAGCTCCTCTCGTCTGCATCTGCTGAGTATTCCACTCTGCCCCCACTTCACGCCGGCGGTACACCCCGTTCACTCAAGACCAAACGGCCTGAGGTACGGCAGTACCTTCCCAACAATAGATGGGGCGCGGAAATTGACGGCGCGATGTTGATGAAACCGCAGTGGAGAGAACAGTTTGAAGCTTGAATCTGATTTGACTGCTGCTTGAGGGTGCCGTTTGAGAGATTTGAAGTCTTGAAGGGGGGGGACGACAAAAGGAAATGAAGCACGAAAACGAGCGTTGACCAGTTTGAGGGCTTGAGAATTGGAAACAACCTTGAAGAGCATTCCTAGGCGCGGGCATCCTTGAAGAGATTTGAGGCCTTGAGGGAGTGCGCGGACGAGGGATGGTGGTAGTCGAAACCCGTTTACGCTGATTTCCTGATGTGGGTGTGTTTGATGCAGAGCAGGTGGAGAGTGTCGGGGAGCAGGGTTCACGGCGCAGCCCCGTCCATCAGCAGAATTTTGCTCTTCCGCCGAAACTTGATAAAATTCTTTGTGCGCGTGGCCCACCCGGGTTTATTCATCGACGCGATACTGCTCTTGCTCTGCCGGTGGTGCAGCGCTCCTGGGGCGTGCACAACTGTCAGCGGCGTGACCTCCCTATCCTCAGCTAGCTCGACCGTCGTGGCTGCGACACTCACACCAAGCATTGTGTCTGTCCCACCACCGCTGTTGGGGAGGACCCAGAGCACGCGCGAAAGGCGCTGCGGGAGGAAGCCGCCTATGGCGCGGGACAGTGACTGCTTCAGCGCGATGGTATGCATGTGCGTGACGTGGTGGTCGTCCTCGTGGTGCGCCTCCGCATCGTCCGCCACTGAGCCACCCGATGCGAAGGATGTTTGGCTTCCATTCTAGTACAGATAAAGCTTTGGACGTCAAAACAGGGATAGCAAATAAATTGAGGCTGTAATGCAATTGCGGCGCGGGAGAACTGCGTGGATCCACGAAAAGAACGACGGGATACACACCTTGAGCTGCTGCCGGGGATTTGGCGGCAATGTCGGACAGCGCTGGCGTCGTAGGCCCGACGCTGGACCCGTCGGAGGTGGCGTCTGAGGTGGAAAGCTGCAGAAAACTCAGGCAAGGAGTATGTGGGTGCTGGTGGGGATGCTCACCTGGTGATGGATATGCTGCCCCGTCTGCGGCCTTTTTTATTTTCTGATGACTCGACCCGCGGTGACGGTATTCTTGGACTCGACCTCCTCCTCCGGCTCTCATTTTGCTCCTCTACTTGCTGGAAAATCTGTGCTGAACACAAGATTTCGTTCAGTGTGCTCCCCCCTGGTCCTTGTACTCGCACCTTTTCGAGCGGGTCAGGGCACGCGAGGTCGGTGATGTGCGGCATTATAGCAGAGGGACTGTCTCCCCCTCCGTCTGGTACATGTCCATTGGAGGACATTTTTTGGGGCAGGTCGGTGGATGAGGGCGAAGGAAGCGTGCTGTGCAAGATGTTTGCCGTGAGCGTCTCCGCGCCGCTGGATACATTGAGATGCCACCTGACATGGGTGGGTGAGTTTTGGTCCATAGAGCACAATGAAAGGTCAGAAACGCACAGCGCTCCCTTCGTTGTTGCCGAACTCAGTCTCGGTCTCGAGCATGAAGCAGCCGCGTTCGCAGTTCATGAAGACAAGGTCCACGTTGGGCTTGGGCGGGCGCAGAACCGTGGCGCGTTTCAGCTCTGCATCGACCGTGACTCGTGTGCTGGAGGACGTCCGAGATGTGGCGTGCAGCGTGCAAGATCGTTGTATGTTTGGATGAAGGTGTTTCGGTCACACGCGTGGTGCCAGGGCGGCTTGTCCACAATCCGCGAGAGTAACAAGACTTGCGGAAACCGAGGTGGATTGCGTCGAGCTACTGGCATGAGAGGGCGAACATTGAGATGGTATTTGTTTGGATGGTGGTCAGAACCAAATTAGTACGCTTAATTTCTAGCTTGCAATACCAAGTAATTCAAGAAAACGAGTATTAATGTGATTCGAATGCATACAATAATGGTTTCCGAGACATCTTTAATTTGTGGCTAAACTGCGAACTGGGCCAGATAAACACGAACAGCAGCGTCGCTGGCAATGACACCGGCAATGAGCTCGCTTTTGACTGCTTTGGCGCGTGGAGGTTGCCCCGCATCCTGAAGGATGGTCTTCAAATCACTAACCTTGAGTTTTTTCAACCGGTCCTCCAGGCCCACGCGCAGATCCGCTGGACGACCACCAGCATCCAAATCCTCAGGCTGAGAGGATGCTCCTTCGTTGTCGTCAGAAACCACGAGCTGGTGACTCCGTGCACGTCGATTGATTGGGCGGAGGGGGGAACCGACAGACTCGTCAATCTCCTCATCGCTGTGGGCGCTCGGTGGAGGCGTGATGGATGCTCTTACTTGTGGAGCGGTGCGGGCATGTCTCGGGGCTCCGGTAGTATTGGCGGTGGCCACAACAGGTCCGATGTGCACCGCTCTCGCCGGCGGGTTGTTTATGAGTTCATTTGCTGCAGAAGCGAGTAAACCAGGGCACAAAAAAGAAAAAGCAATGAGAGACGCACCTGAGCCTTCGCCATCACTTGAGCCTGCCAAAGATACGTCCCCCAAGGCGTCCTCCAATTCTGCCTCCTCATCAATGTACTCCGACGTAGTGCGCCGTGGAGGCAGGAGGGCAGGTACGCCGATGATTCCCTTGAAGAGATGTTCGTGCCAAAAACGCAGGACTTCTTTGGTAGATTCTTCCTCGGCCTTGGATTCGAGTGCCCATCGGAACCGCATGTAGATATCACGAAAGCTTATTTTCGATGCGGTCCCAACGGGCTCGAACGCCTTGGGCTTATTAGCCTCTGGGAGACTCGACCAATAACAAACAAACACGACCTAGATGGTGCTTAGCTGTCGAGTAAGGGTAAGAAGCAGCACTTACCGTGGTACAAATGAATGCTATCAGGCCAGGCGTTGGCTTAACCATGCCCCACATTTGACCTAACGTAGAACCCTGAGGTCTCCGTGAGCCATTCTCCTGTAGGCTCGCTGGCCCAAACAATATTGCACGCGCGCACTAAAGAAATATGTCAGATCCTACCTAGTACATCAAAAGTCGACTTGCCAAAGGAAGAACCCGGCTCTTCATAAAGCCTGTCTTCTTTTTGCGGTAGATGACAGGTGGGTAAAGGCTGATTTTCGTGGTGTTCTTGTCCATGTCCTCAGGCCAGAGGACAAGCATGCGCCAAGCCGAGGGATCATTAACATCCGCGATGACCTTTTGGTTTAGAAGAATGAGGGGAAGCTCGGCTTTGAGGGTTTTGAGGGCAGTAGAGCGCTCATTGCTTGCGTGGCGGGAAAACTAGGTCATAATATTCATGAGAAGGATGCCAAATTTAAAATAAAAGAATACATACGCTGAGACTAAAACGGGACGTTGTGACTTGTGAATGAAATTTCTCTGGGATATGCTGGTAGAGCATCGCGGCCAAGTGCCGTGGAAACAGCGCACAGGGTGGGTGAGGCCTCCATAGATCCGAGGGTGAGGCAATCGGAAAGTCGACTTTCGTTGAGAAGATTGTGGGGTCGACCCACGGGAACTCGAGGACGGTGAAAGACTTCCCTAAGTTTGTGATCACGTCGTCATAATCATGGGGGGCTTCGGAAGGCGATGCTTCTGTTTTTTTGCGACGACCAGGCTTGCTCGCCTTGAGTTCGGCGAGTTCAGCGGCGAGGGCATTTTTCTGCTTCAATGCGAGGCCCAGTAATTTTTGAGTATCGACAACAGACTAAAATTTCAGAGTGAGTGATGACCAAACCAAAAGTAAAGGCTTACCGTGCGGAGCGTTCGCGGAGTAGCATTCTGGTCCGGAATTCTGTAAGTACGACCAGGTTCTATCTCTGAATCGGAAGAGCCCGGCCCCGTGCTCGAACTCATCGCTGGGCTGTTGAAATAGACGACAAGGAGCAAAAGAGGGTGAAAGGTGAAAGTAAAAGGAAAGGGTCAGACTGTCACTAACCTTCAAGAAAATGGGTGAGAACCCGTTTCACGTTAGTTCTAAGCGAAGTCGAACAAGGAAATTTGGCGGTCAGGGTTGAGTCTGAATCATTCGGTGGTGATTGGTTCCATCAATAATTCTGTAGCGTAGCTATGTTGATCAAAAAGGATTTGCGTTGGATTCAGATGGCGGCATTGACAATGGGTAGCGTCTCAAGTTGCAAGTCCAGGTTCAATCAACAAAGCGACGGCCTAATATTTAACATCCAGCGCAACAGGAATCTCTGACCAAGAATTTAAAATCTCCTTTTGCGTGACCTTCAGGAAGATCCGCGGGCGTAAATTTAGCCGCACTGGCAACGATATTGTATTCCTTTGCAGAAACTGTGTCGATCCGGGTGACCGTCGCAGCTCTGAGATCCTTGTCATCAAAGAGAGCATTGATTCGGTTCACAATCCCCTCACCTGGCTTCTTCGGATTGGAGGTATGCATTGGCAAATTCAGCTATGTCCAAGAACTCATCTTGACTGGAGTTGGGTGCGCGCTACAAAGCACGTTGAATTCAGAGGAATCCAAAAGGATCATATTAATCGGTGTACTTACTACAACGTTCGCGTTGCTGAGTTCCGAACTTCCCGAATCGGACACTTGGATTCGATTGGGGTGGGGCAGAAATCCGACAAGATGGTGGGCGGGCATTGCAATGTTTAAGGTGATGGGGGACAGAAGAGAGCTGTAGGTTTACGTGAAAGAGTCGAGAATCGGCCAGGATAGGCTACTCACGGTATCATTTGCAGCACGCTGAAAACACATTCAGTATTTATTTTTATCGAACACAAGAAAACTTAGTCAGCTCACCAAGAGCTAATTACCAACACAGAGTGAAAAGAATTTTGTCATTTCAATGTGTACACTAAGAAATTGGCGGTAGAGGGATTCAGTGGAAGTGTGTTTAAGTAAGCGGTCATCGGGGGGATCCTCGGTGAATCCAGCATTACCCGTGCTAGCAATGGGCGCAGCAGACGGCCTACCCTCGCCCTCAGGAAACTCGAAGTTGTTGCCGAATCCACAGGATTGTCGCAGGTTCTGCGCGAAAATCTCGTAACACCGAATATCCTGGTCCGACACCGAGCGACGCGCAAACATCACGAAGTAGTCCCTGCAAGCAATGCACAGTGAACATTGATTCGAGAAAGGAAAAAGAAACGGCAGCAAACCTTGTGATTTCAGGGACGGGATCATCCTCCTCCTTGGCATCATCCTCAACCATCTTCTCATCCTCGCCGGTAGCCTCGTCCTCTTCTCCTGAGTCCCCGAGTCCGACGGATGTCCGCGTCAATGATGGAGAGATTGGCAGATCCCCGTAACATCAGCACCAGGGAAACCGTGTGTGCTTCACACCAAAAGTTGAAGTTGACGGAGTCCGAGACGGGCGACTTCTGGAGACACACCTTGAGGAAAGACAGCCGCGAAAGCTCGTCGGGGAGGGGGATGTAGATCGGCTGATCGAGACCGAGACGCAGCAGCGCCGAGTCGATTTGGTCGGGCCTGTTCGTGGCGCCAATGATGGGCGCATTCTTCTTTGCGTTCATGCCGTCCATCTACGTCAGGATTTGGTTAAAAAACACGGTCACCCGCGCCTCCACCATCACCGCGCGTCTTGGCGATCGAGTCCAATTCATCGAAGAACATCGCACAGGGCGCCGCCGCCCATGCCTTGTCAAACACATCACGCACATTTGCCTCTGACTCACCGAACCACATCGTGAGCAGTTCAGGACCCTGAAAGTTTCGCATGAGTAACAAGAAATAAAAAAATTCACGAAACAGAATTACCTTCATGGAGATGAAGGTGGCATCGCACTCATTACCTTGGCCAACATGGTGTACCCGTACCAGGAGGCCCGTAGAACAAGAGATATACGCGAAGTATAAGGGCACTTGCCGGTGTGGATCACGGTATATTCAGCGAGGTCGGTTTCAATGGCCTTGAACTCAACCGTCCGCATGCCTCCGCGGACGAGGAAGGCGTCACCCTTGCGAACGGGTTGGTATGCTATGGATAGCGGTAAGTAGCAACTCCCAATGAATCAGCACGAATATGTACCTTCGAGAAAATACGGCTTGAGGTAGACATCGAAAATGTTGCCACTCAACCTCTCGATGGAGTCGTCGAACGGCAGAATGTGGACTCACTGTATTTTATGTCGTGACACGGGTGCACGCCGACGAGGTCGCCGAGCTTGACGCGCAAATTGTTGTGGGCGACCTTGTATGCGACCTTCCCCGACATCGTCCGAAGAAAGGCAGATGAGGACGGTGTCGCGCCGTTTCTTTCCGCCGATCCAATGGATCAGAAACACCTCGAATGGACTGAATGCGAAGGTATTCACCGTACGACAACCGTGTCACCACGGAAGAGGCCGAGAACCTCTATGGTGTCGGGGTTCAGTGTAGCAACTTGACACGAAGAAGTTCAGCATAGGTGTTTCCGAGTGGCAAATGTAATAAACGTACCAGAGTTGTCGTCCGTCACTGCCTCATAGACCAAAAGTGGGTTTGGCCTGAACGGTTTACTCAGTACACCAATTACAAGAACCAATGAGAACACGCACCTGCTTCAAGTCGACGTCCTCGCTGATGTTCTTTGTATGTGGATGCAGAGAATCTCGAGCCCGGCGGTTGGGCCAGGAATACCTACGTCAACCTATCGAGACGATGGAATCGGGAGCAGCACCGGTACTTTTGCGGATGCCCCGAGGGCCGGTTCAGAAAGTGCTCGCCAGTGCGGTGTCGTGAGCATCGCTAAAATCCCCACGTTAGTCTGCGTAATCGATGGCATGTAACAAGCGGACGCGCGCACCTACACCACCTCGAGAAGCCGGCGGTTGCACTACCTCAGGCTGAGGATGTTGCCAAAAAGCTCGTCGCTGAGGTCCTCGAGCTTGGCCGGCGCGGCGGGGAGGCGGAGCGCAAAGCCTTGATGAAGACCGTTGAGGTCCTGTAGGTATTATTCCTCTTGGTGATCAGCTTGTGGATGATGCTGGATGATGATGAGTTGTTTGATTTTTTTTTTAAATGATTTATTCCCGAATTCAAGAAGGGAAACTCACGTCTGCCAATTTATCTCGCTGTCGGACAACGACATAATGACCTCGTGCGGGACGACCTTGATCCACGCCTCCCTCTGAGGCTCGACGGGTGCCTCCGCCAGCCCCGGTATTTGCAGAATGATCGAATTACCCTTCACCCAACAAATCATCAGTGGGATTCACAAACGCCGAGCCACCGCTTACCCTGCTCAGACACGAAAATGAATAGCACGCAACGCCCTCCCCGCAGCTGGGGCGGTAGCACTTGGTCAGCATCGTGATCACCGCGGTGGGGAGCTCCTCCCGGTCCGGGGCGGTGTCCGACGGGCCCTCATGTGCACGTCCTCGAAACCGTCCTGCAGGATGTTCCCGCCCCATTCTCTCGTAGAAGAACAGCTGGCTCCGCAGGCTGCGCGCGACCTGCAGTGCCACGCGCCGGTCGTTCGTCGAGATGCCGTGGTTATTCGCCAGGTCGCGCCGGATCGGGATTGAATTGTCGTCTGAAACGGCAAGAGATTGTATGTCATTCTTTGCGCGCAACGATGCAAGAAAAACGGGACGCACCACGACATGAACGCGCGCGGGTACGGAATGCTCCCCTTGACGTGCGTCCCGCACGGGACCTTGTCGCGCAACTGCACCGCGACGTGGTAGAGCAGCAAGAAGTCGATAAAGCACGTCTCGTCGTTCTCTTCCTCGTCCGCATTGTCCCCCTCGTGCCGCTCGAGCCGCCCGCGCTCGGCATTCCTGTTGTAGTTCAAGATGACTTGGAGGAGGCCGGTCGGGTTGCGCAAGACGTTGGGGCCCGCGAAGTTGGAGAGTTCACCGAACGATAAAAACGGATCCACAGGGGGTCTTCTTCGTACGCATACGCGGAGTCGTCGCACCGCGTCTCTGCACTAATACTCGGCCCGGCGTCGGCGTTCGTGTCGTGGTACGCGCGTTCATTCGCAGCGTGATGGCCATTGCACCCACCGTAGGTGCCATTCGGCGGGGGCGGGGAATCTGCTGTGACGGTCACTTCGACCCCCCGCTGATCGAGCGCGGGTTCCTGGAGCCGTTCCCCGGGAGCAACGGCGTGGGGTACATGCGCACCGCGTTGGCAGGGAGCGGGAGCGTGGGGGCGCCCAGCCGCGGCGGACGTGTGGGTGGGGGCAGGAGGTACATGCTGCCGCCAGGCGATGTGCGGCTGGCCGGAGCAGGGTATTGCGGGGATGAGAACGGCGCGAAAGGAGGTTGACCGGGCATGGTCTTATCGATGGCGCGGCGTCGACGGTGACGGTGGACGGACTTGGGTGGCGCTGCTTTCAGCTGCACGAGTGGAGGTGGAGGACAGAGGAGGCGTTATGACTAGGTTTTGTTCTGAGTGAAAGAAGGGGTGCACCACGGCGGTAAGGCTGCTTTTCGAGTTGAGCACCTGTGCTAGTCTAGGCAGTGAATAGCCTCGGAAAGAGAACATCGTCCAAGAAGCACTCCATGCCAAGTCAGCGAGGTATGTGAGTTGAAACGAATAGCGGAAGAACTCACCTTCGCTCCATTTTCAGTGATAGTCAAGGTTGTTGGGCCAGCCGCACCTGTGATAGTCGAGGCGGTGAGAAGTTTCGAGACTAGAACGTCGTATAAAAGGTGTTCTACGAGTGAATCAGGTATGTGGGTTAAAACAAGTACCAGAAGAATTGACCTTGGTATTTGATTTCGTGAAACGCCCCATTTTCGGTGACTGCGGAGATTGTTGTGCTAGCCTTGGACCCGTTCTTCGACGGGAAGCTTGAGTGACGGAACAACCATCTGGGTAACTGCGGTGCATGCTTAAGTTTGAAGGAATCCGAGACCGACAAACTCACTCAGTCCAAGGTTTAACCTAGCCCAACTTACACCAGGCTGAGATCAAGCAGTGGGGTTATTTTGGCGATAAATGTGGACGCGCGGATCGTGGGTTGCGGCGCTATCCAGTGTTCCTTTGACGTGGGTCCCTCAAATCCAGATGTGGTGGTGGTAATCTGCAAGCAAGATAGGATCAACCCTAGCTTGAAACATGGATATACAAGCGCGACACACTTACTTAGGGGAACGAAAGACACGTATTCTTGTATGCGAGATTGAGTCAGATGGACAAAGACGAACTTGAAATGCCACCTGCAAGCTAGGATGTGCCCAGATCCAAGTGCTGATTCTTGGGCACACCAGCAAGCAAGCGTGTGCAAGCCCAAGTCTGAGTCAAGTCCGAGCATATGAAAACCGCCTGAGGGAGACCACAGATGGTATCGCGGGATTGACGCGGGGTTGATGCTCAAGGTGGATCGACGCCAATCTCGCCAATGTTTGGTCAAACAAACAAACGCGCTTGACGCGTTGATGATCACGTGGTCGTAAATCTGCAACAAGACCGCAACACTGGCTGGCCGGCTCTTGTTTTCCACTTAAACTCTATATTACTCGAGACTCTGAATCTGTCTGGCCTTCCTTGCTCATCAGGCTTGTTCGCTCCCTATTGTTTATAATGTACCAAAATACAGCTATTCAAACCTAGCTCGATACATATCTTGGAGTCTCAAAAACATATCACCGTCAACGACATCCATAACAATGAAATCCCTATGTTTTTCCGAATCTGGAACTAGTACCGCCCCGCGAATGATTGAGCGCACCGGAATGAATTCCGATGCCTGTCTTGGTTTGGCCCGAGCCCGGAAAAGCTTCAAGGCCTTGTCCTTGGCTGGAATCTGCCCAACTGGAGAGTCCAAGGGTTGGACCAGGGCGAAGGGATAGGTTTTGCCATTTGCAAGAACTTCAAAGACGTGTATTAGCTGCACAAATATTTCCAGTCGGTGTCAAGACCAGAGCGCCGTCAAATCTGGGATGCTTGTGAAAGTTTGGATGGCAGTGAAGGTAATCTGCCTCGTCAGACCAATCATTGAGAGACTGGTAAAATATCTTCAGGAATCGGTATGGCATGATCTGAAAACATTGGTCAATCACCTCTGAAGGGGAGCTACTAAATTTTACCTGGTCTGTGGATTTAAAATTGACAGGTTGGCCACCTGGAAGCTGACCTTCGTATACATACAAAAAAGACGCGAAGAATTCCGAGAACTTCAGTCGAAAACGGTGGAAAGCTGTATCAGCTTTCATCTTTTGCTCCAACTCTTCAAACGAGATTGGTGGCAGCTTTGATCCCAAGGCCACATTATCTATCTTTTCACTGAGGTCTCCAGGGGAATTGCCATCCTCTTCATCTGCTTCTTGATTGAGGGCAGTAGGGGCAGTGAGGGCCTCCCACTCGCGCCGCGCAATTCCATCAAGATCATTGATTTGATCCCGGATGCGTTTTCCAACCATGGTGCGGTGATCAGACTTGAGAATCTATGGCACATGAGTGTATTTCTGCTGTTTGAATTGGTGTTACCTGGGTCGCAATATTCTTGAAGTTCATTTGTCGCTGATATGTCTGTCGAACGGGCCCGTGCACCGCTTCATCAATTTTGGCTCCAAAATTTCTTGAAACACCTTTACGGCGGATGTCATCAAAGACGTGTTGGTGCGCATGAACTTTGGGAAAGTTCCATTTCTTCTCCTCTAAACCTGGAGTTTTACTGGTTTTCTCAATGTAGATCTAGGAAGACTGTCAACAATACAAAGAACTGTTCAGCATGTGTTTATACCTTCAACAGACGCCCAAATTTCTCAAATACCTCTTCACCATCGCAGATCCTGTCAGCTGTTTGCAATTTCATCGACACGTACAAGCTAAGCTCTTGGTAGCAGCGGCATAGCTGGAGAAGGAGCTGGTCTATTGGTCGCTCAAGGATATTGTGAGCAGTCAACACAATCATCTTTGCTATATCTTCATGTTTTGTGGCATCATTGAATGCAGTCGACATCACTGAGTCAAAATGGTTGAGATTGCGCCACCGTGGAAAAGATGAAAATCTGTCCAAATATCTTGGTATGAGTAGATCTGCGAAATGAGAAAAACTTGCTGTGCATCTATCTCCGCAGCCTGGCGCCCAGCAAGTTGCTCAGTGTGTTTTTTAATCTGATCAAACAAGTGTCTACCCCACAGCCCAGATGAATAGCTGTGGAGATGTTCGAACGACAAAGCTTGGTGAGGGTCTGAGTAAGCAACATTCCAGAAAACATTCTAATTGCGAGAGAATGAGATGCTGTCTAGTTCAGAACAGTCTAGAAACTTACATCGACATTGCGAAGGCCATGGCTTTGGAGCAGGTTATCTCGTCCTTCCGCAGTCATTGTTCTGGCCTCTGCCACAATATCTTGGGACAGTTTGCTGGTGTGGAGATCAGCTTTTTTGGACAAATCCGGCTGGTCTTCATTCTTCACATAACAGATTGGACAGGGGTACAATGCACGCAGACCACGAATCAGAGCCATGACACAACTACAAAATTTGTGTGATTCACAGAAGATGAAGGTAGATAACACGCACACTTCCTCGTAATCTGCAGCCAAAATCAAAATCATAGGATACAGAATTCGAAGCATGCCATCCCCGCATTCAGTTGCATGACCTGTCTTGGAAGCTGCTACAATGGTTTCTAAAAGCTTGTAGAATGCTTCATGCCAGACAGCATTCTTGAAGTTGACGTAACCCGGTTTCTTTGTTTCAGCAGGGTCCTCATCAACCTAGTGAAGGAATCAAACACTATTAGATGGAAAAATCAGACAGATGAAACAGCATACCACTGGAAGCCAGCCCACAATTTGGCCGCCTCCCCAATCGGAACTGTTTCGAATGCTCACTACCATATTTGCAAGTCGAGCAATAACAGGGTAACCCTTCTGAGTACCAAAGGATGACAATTTCGCTTTATCGGCATATATAATACATGGAAGGAGTTTGTTGTCAATAGACTTTGGCAACTTCGACTGAGATTTGAATGTCAGCTCCTGCGTGGGGGAAAAACACAGGACCTACCTGGATATCCCACATGGCCGCTGCTGTCCATGGCTCTGTGTAAAAGCGTTTCCATTTTTGTCCATCAAAAAGGTAACACTGTTCCGCATCCCAGACAAAGAAGTCCGCCAGATGGGGATCTTGAACTATATCCATGGCCCAGCGCCAGAGTGGGCGTGCGTACATCTCAAATTTCCGCTCTTCTTGTTTATATGGTACTGTAACTTCAAATTGTTGAAACTCGAAGTGCATGAGACGAAGAAAACCGAAAAATCAGAATGATAACCTACCTCAGTACATATTTCAGATGCAAAGGTCCATTGTTTCTTTAGGTCAGCCTGATTCTGCAAGGTCCAACCTTCAGGGTTTTTAGAACAACGTTGGATGAGGGAGAGGAGGACATTGATTTGATTTTTATTGAGCATGGCATCCTGCACAAACTCAGCAATTTCAAAGTCTAGCCGTGTACGAAAAGGTGCCCAAGGTTTTTTATTGATTGGATTTCGCCGCTGTGGGGGTACCTGAGTGGCCCGATAATCCTCAAAGCTCATTGTAACTTCGGGTCGTTCGGCATAAGGGTGAAATACACGTCTAATGTCACTGGTTTGCGGGAGCCGCGGAACTGGAGCAGCATTCTGCGGAGGCTGAGCAGTGTCATGGGAAGCAGGAGGTTCCAAATCAGTGTCTATATGGATAGGTTCTATATTTTGAGCTCAGTTGGGCTCCATTGAATCCAGCATCTTACCTGTGAGCTCGGGGAACTCATTCACATCGTTGTCTTGGGGTATCGCTGGGATGTGTCTTGGCCTCTCTGAGGGCAGCTGCTTGCGAGCAAAATCATTGATCAAATCCGATACTGTGAATTTCATAAGTGAGCTTCAGAAACTTGATTATTAGCCTTTGAAACTGTACATTCACGGTCTTCGATCTCCTTTAAATGAGCTTCGTCGTCCAACTTTTGAGCTTCTCTTTGTTTGCAGTGTCTTTCGTGGTTCCCGATCCCTGGAGTCGTGAAGGATTGTCCGCAATATCTGCAAGTGCGAAGCAGGGTCTCGTCCGATTCGGTTTGGAGTGATCTCTGTTTTTGGGCACAATGCCTCTCGTGGTTTGTGAAGCCTTGAGGTTTGAAAGGGTTTCCGCAATGCTGGCAATTGCGATACATCGACTTGGGACTGGGTTAAGAACAAGTTAAGAACGAAAATTTAGAAACACGCGCGCTGTTCGTGTCGTGACGTCATCTCACCGATCTGTCAATCCCAAAAGGGAAGTGTCAGCTCTTTCTCTTCCCACCTCACTGGTATCAACAACTTCAAGCCCAACCACACAGCCGACACCTACGGGTCGCTCACTTCTAATGCGCAAAAACGCGCCCGAGCCCGAGTCCGAGCCGCAAGCCCAGTCCCGTCAAATGCGGCGCAACCGTCAAGAGATCCAGCTGCCTGCTCCGAACTACGGAACGCGCCATCCGACTTGCATCTCCCAACCGTACCCGCACGCGCGCGACTCGCTGCGCACTAAAACCACCCTGTGCACACGCCGCGCCGTAGACGTGATTTCGGGATCCACGCGCGCATGCTTGTGCGTCCCACCCGTTTCACCCTTGTAATTATTCTAAATAGTCTCACCGATACGGCAGATTGCTGTCCGCACCATACGACGGGCAGAGTCCCATGCGGAATTTGCCCGTAAACTCAAGCAAGCGCAAGATCGGCACCTGCGAAAAATCTCCATGTCCTACAGTGCGTACAAGATGTCGTTGAATGCAGGCCAGAGGTGCGATTGCCAGAGGCGCGCTGACGCTTGAGGCTGGCGCCGCTTTGTACAAGGTGCGTAACTCCAGACTTGTCTATCCCTGCCCGTCGCTCATCCCTTCGCGCCATTTACAGTTCTCTGTTTCCACGAGCTGAGTCCCACCCTATTCACCTCTGCGTCCAATCTCGTATACAGACGCCGGGCGTGTCGGTAGGTCCGGGAACATGTACGTCCGTGCCTGTATTGTCTTCCTGCGCGACAAGCAAGCAGGATATGTGTCTTGCACAGAACCACACAAACGCCAACCCACCATCCCATCCCTCAAGATTACTATTCCGTGCACCGAATGTCAGGACAGCGCAGTAACGGCTGCAATGAGGCTGGGTGTGGCGCTGCGCAGGGGATCTGAAGTACGTTGCCAACACAGGATGAAGGTACGCAAAAACACGCACTTGTCGTTGTTCCTTCTCGCTTTCAACCACTGACGCTCCTCACAAACGCACTCATGCCGCGGCTCTAGCCCTCAGCACACCCACGCGCCTGAATATGCAACTCCCGACCTTCGAACATCCACGTTCGGACGCAATAGGTACTATTTACACTGTACCCCGATATTTGAATCGCAATACACAATTTGCCTATTACCTACACTCGACAATGCTTCTGGGTATCCAAATAATAAATTTGCTTTCAACTCATCAGGCCCTTACAAGCAGCTCACAACATTATGAGATGGCGGCCAGACTGACAACAGCATTATTTGTTCGTGTCAATCTGACAAGGCTCTTATAATGATCTTATCAGACTGCCGTCTGATAAGGCTAAAAATATTTTTCCGACATAGCAGAAAGGCGAACCGGAAAGCAAAACATTGCAGAAGGAGAAGAAAACATGATCAGTTCCGAAACTGAACAGTAGCATCCATATAACATACAGGATCTGGGGTCTATACAGATCACGGAGCTCATGTGCACATGTGAAGAACAGATTAGACGAGCTTGAAGAACTCTGAGAAACTGTGGTGCGTCAAATGGCCTGAGGGGGCACAATGAGCATCCACCATCTGTCCGAGGACCGTATGATGCAGCGGAAAGGAAGCAAGGAAAGCCCCCAAGCTCAACTCAGATGTCCGGAAAGAAAGTAAGGGAAATGGAGGAACGTCATGCAGTGATATTAGTAGATAGGATTAATTTTTCCCCCAAATTGTACATCATCAAGATTAATTTTCCTCTAGCTTAAGAAACTGTACGCATTTGGTATGTAGGAGATGAAATGAGTGATCACACGTTGACACTCACTACAACGCGGGATAACGCGTGTCCAATGGACCTTTGTCCAGTAAAGTTGTGCTCGGTGACTGGTCCAAATCGGGAACCGCGACCGACGATCCGGATACCGAACTCCGAAGTGCGACCGTCTCGTCTACTGTAGCCGGCCTTAGGTCTGCCACGCTTTGGCTACACGTGGTCAACAGACCTCCAGCTACCAAGGCTCTGAATGCAGTGAACGTCATTCGGTGATTGCCGTGGTCGGTTGGTCCCTCGGTCCCAAGCTTAATGCGTAATTCAACGGGGTATGCTTAATTCTTTTTTTTGCCAACCCCTTGGAATGCAATAAGGTACAAGATCAGGAATCAAACCTACATGGATACCTCAAATGCTTGCCGCAACCACTACACCACAGAGGCATAGAGTCCCCACGTCTTAGAATTACCACATGCTTGTCCGACGTCGTTTCTCAAAGTCAGGGAGGAGTGGACGGTGGGGCCTTGGCATTCAATTATATAATTTTTATATTAGGTACGTACAAGCTGGGGGCGAGGACGGTATACTAAAGGGTGTTGAGGAGCGGCCCTTGCCTTTCCTGGATCTAGGCATACAGTTCTTCTTTTGGACTGTTTCTATTTTACTCTATTTTACTGTTTCACTTACGATCGTAACCGCACCGTATAAAGGTGCGGCTCCGCGACAACGGCCCTCAGTAGCCCTCAGTCTCGACCCTATTAGTGTGTGACTGAGGGTACATTCTCTACTTATCTTTCTCATGCACAGACACTTACTTCACCACCTGTAGACACTATCTTACTCCGTATTCTCTACAGGTTATTATAATTCAGTCTCTACCCTAGTGGTGTGCGACTGAGGACATTATCTTACTCCGTATTCTCTACAAAGAGGCACCAAGTTGGAGGGGCGATGGAATGGGTCCAAAAGAATTGAAGCAGGCCGAAGGGTTGAGGAAACAAAGCTCCTAGACACTGCCCATTTGAAGCATCTTACTGTCAGTGTCCCGATCCGAATGGGCCTCACTGATCACATCGATCGTGATGTTCACCGTTTGCGGTCTGCTCTCGTCATGATTCTGCAAGTGGCTCCTCCTCAGTCGTAGCTCATGGCTGTCACTGAGGCTCTCCCCACATGGGGTTGTCGATCGTTGGGACTCTTGACCGCTTCGCATGCTCAGTGCGAACAGGAGGACATTGGCATATCTGCAAAGAGCACAAAGTCAGTGAAGAACATGGCTCGCAAGAAAAGAGACATTCAGTTTGCCGAGTATGAGCGTTCTATATCCCAAATATCGTTAAGTGTCGCGAACTTGTGTATATACGAAAAGCGCTGACGGTATCTCGTTGAGGTTATTTTCCGGATACGCCAGGAACAAAATGAGATTGAGTAACGCGCCGGTGCTGGTTACCGCTCCGTTCTCGAGGGTGTTGGCCATCAACCTGGTGAGAATGGTGTCAGTGCGCTTCCAGGGTGTTTTTTGGCGATATTGATACAGCTGCAAAGAAAAGAAATCAACAAAGGTGCCAAGGAAATCGAAATTGAAGGCCAAGAACGGCAAACGCACAATGAAAATCATGGTGATAGTTATCAAGGTGTCACAAACGACAGTATCGATAAGCCAAAACTAACATGGGAAAAATAATCAACCCTTATGTAGTAGAAGGAGATAAGGAGGAATGACTCACAGTAACTATAGCCTTAACTTTATGTAGGTCCGCTACCGCCCTCGTGCCATAGAATTTTGCGTCGGTAATCCATATCGTCAGAGCCTGTACGATTGCGAGCTTCATTTTTTAACAAGTTAGTTTGAATAAGAAGGCAATCATGATGGAAGGCGTACAGTGACGATTAAACCGGATGTGATGCGTGCCCACAGATTCTGCCCCTTGAGTTGGTATATCCGCCTGCGTCAGTGTTTAGTTGGATGCCGAATTTCGCCCGACACTGAGGGAGTTACCAAACGAAGAATAACTGCACTAAGAGGGCAGCTGCAGAGATGGCAAGTTAGTATCTGCATCCATCCCCAGGGCGGCCGACTGAGAAAGCAAGCTCACTGAGGCCGGAGAATATGGGCGTTGCGAGAGTCGACCACAGGAATTTTACGAAGATCGTTGGGTCTCCCCAAGAGAGGCTCAGGAGAGAGTATGCATAATGGCTCGACACCCCGGTCTGGGCGACCTCTAGGAGGAAAATCGAGTACACTGTCAAAAGTGACATTACAGTATTTAGAAACGGAAGGGACCAGTAGATCTTGACCCACCAAGCGCCTTGATCCAACTAGGCTCATTTGGATACTGGGTCTGATGTTTGTCTGGACGAATGAGTTTCAGGCATCGGAGAGCGTGAAAAGCTACTATCACTCACAAACCTGTACCGTCAGCGTTGCCATCAAAGCCCAGTTGGCCTGTGTACCAGCCAGCTGTGTCGCACTAAATTGAACACTGCCTGAGGGATGAATCATTTTACTAACCACAGGCGCCGTGCTATCAGTCAGGTGTTAGTATAAAAATGTCCCCGCAAATGCGCCACGAACGTACAATAGAATATACTGCGACATTGTTCGCGGAGGTAAGAGGCTGGTTGTAGGGCGCGTGAGGGGAGAGAGAGAATCGGTTAACGGCGCAAGCTATAACAAGCAGCTAAGATACCGGGGAGCGCGAAGGGAAGGTTTAAGTGTCGTCCGAATGGCACCGGCGAAATTAATGGCGCAAAATGACAGTGCGGTAGCCACCCGAATATGACCCTGCCGAAAGCGTTTCGTCCATTCAATTCATCATGACCGAAAGGACATCTACAGTGACGGACCGGACGGAGAACGTGAGGAGACGAGAGCTTTGAGCCCGGGGGGATCAAATCTCCAGAGACATATTCAGACAAAAGTGATGGCCGCACAGGGTTGGGGTGATGGTCAGTGTTAGGGTAAGGGATCTGCATGAAAAAAATGATACTAATTTGCTGAAGAACGGCATGATACATGGCCGATCAAATTCTGTTCGCAGAAATGGCAAATCCGCAACCCGGCCCTTGGCGAATCTGCCGCCGGTCACGGCGCGACCTGTAGAGAGAAAATGAATCCAGGGAGGGAATGGAGTATGGCCAGCACGAGGATCACGGCGACGCTACAACCACAGTTGGACGGAAGGGCATTACTGGGGTGGACGCGCAAAGTACGTACATAATGGTGCGATGTACATAAGTACAGCGTAAGGACATACCGCAAATACTCGCTGTCAATATGTCCGATTACTCATATCTTAAGCAGATGCACTGATTTTATATGTGTCTGTTTACAATCTTCTTTTTCTCCCACACCACGCCATTTCCCGAGGTACAACTATTTGTTTTCGACGGAGCACCGATCTAGCGCTCATGTTGAACTTTCGGCATCAAATCTCGAGCTCATTCAAGGCTCGCGCGCCGAATCAAGTCTGCATTTTTCCTATGACTATTCTCAGACGACGTTCTCAATCACAGTTCGCTCCGGCAAGCTCCGCTTTATTAAACACCATTCCATTTTGAGCAGACATGGCACATGCAGCTCATTTTCAAGATTTTGTGCGGGACACCGAACACTATTTTGAACCTTGCCGATTCGCTGGCACTGAATTCGTGTTCTCTGATTGAGGGTTCAATCACTGCATTCCAGGGCCAGATCGGCAGACCCTCGACGGCGATATACAAGACGGCGATCCCAGATAGATTTTGATCCGAGGCAGATGGTGATGATGTGAAGTAGATAGATTTATTCAGAGGCAGATTAGATTATGTGCGGCAGATTTGAGCAAAAGAGGCAGATATACATTTTGGGAATCTGCCTCTCTTAATCGAGTTTGGCTGCGCAGACCCACGTGAGATTGACAGCGGAAAAAAACCTCTCTTCTTGCCACCACCACCATCTCCCGCGACCGACGCCTTTCCAACGCGCTAAATGTCTCAATGACAGCAACCTCAGTGCCGCCATGTATGGTTCAAGCATAAAGCCCAAAACATATCTGGCCAGACTAGGGATCCCAAGTATTCCATCCATTCTTCTCCTCTCCGCCTCCTGTCAACCAGAAATTTTGTTCAGGGGCATTCCAGCTGTTCATCGACGGCCAGAAGAACCCCTCACCGAACGCTACGCTCATTGCTACCGTATGACTGAGGACGACGGTAATCTGATTTCTGGTAATCACTCGTGTTCAATTCTTGATCAAGCTTCTTGACGATCCAGGAGTCCGCGCTTTCGATGATGACCCCACCTTCAAGTGTGTGGCAGCAGAAATGAATGAATAGGAATTAGCCTGATTCTGCAAGCCAGTTAGTTCAGCACGGCCCGTATCTTATTCCATGAATTTGCCTCCACTGAATCTGAAGTCTATCTTGCCCCCAAGAGGCGCCGCAGGACTACTAAGGTGGGTTCTGGGTGTCCTCGTGGTGATAGGATGTTCGGCTTGCTGGGATATAAGGCGATTAAGCACCATCAATTCCAGTAAAAATACCGGTTCAAAATACCAGTTCATTTGTCTTTGACGTTTCCCTACTGTGTTGTTCAATATATTTCACTGCATTCAGGGCCCGGGTAGACCCGGCCTGCCGCCGTTGGCCGCCATTTGGCGAGGTCCGTGATGCGCGGAGACAGAGTCTGCCGACACAAGTGTGCCGCGGTTGGGCGCCATCTGGCACGGTGAGGTCGGCAGGGTCTGTCGACCTCTTCGTCCAACTTCGACAGCACTCGCCGACCTCGGCTACCTTTCTTTCCACATATTATTGCTCTGGTATGGCCTTCATTTCAACGTGTGCCAACGTGTGCCTTGGCAACGGCAGATGTTTAAATGAAACCTGTTACCTAATGTCACAATGTGATTGCGCTGGGCTCTAGCGCTGTCAGACGGAATGCCCTCGTCCTCTCCTTTGTCTTGCAACACACTGCGAGGTCGACGGATCCAATGCAGGATCCACTGCACTGCTATGGTACCCAACATGCCGGCTCGGAACCTCTGAGAAACAACACCAGCGAGAGTTGATAGGAGCAAACTAGGGAAAATATCGTGGGATTTGATGTCACACGACGTTCGGGTATTCACGGCAGGTTTTGTTTTCGATAATTGAGCAATAATTGAGTCACGAAAATGGATGTTGAATCAATTCTGGATGTAGGCCCAGGTTGACCAAGCTCCACAGACTCTGCCGACCTCGGGTCTGCCGCGCTCTGGCTACCCGTGGTAGACAGACGTCTGCCTACCAAGCCTCTAAATGCAGTGTTTCTCTGTTGGTTACGTTGGCCCAACTCAGCATTTACATGGTCGCGCTCGCCATTCCACGTATGTTAATGCAAATGAGCGTGCTCGCGGATGCAGATTCCAAATAGATATCTGCCTCACCTGAACCAATCTACCTCATATCACTGAAATCTGCCTCCCATCAAAATCTATCTGGGACCGCCATCCTCATCGAGAGCGGGGAAGAAAATGTTAGATAGAACTAACTATGCTCTATATTAGTACAGTAATTTATTATCCACAGACCCTGCAGGCATGTAATTACGTAGCGAACAACGTCGACTACTGGACGAATAGTCGGCTGTCATCTCCATCACCTCCGTAGAGCTATCAATAGCGGCGCTTTGAAGAGGCTGCACCCAAATGTTAACGGTGTGTGCATTAGGTTACATATAAAACTGCTCCTTACGCTTTTGAATGTCACGGGGGGCGGTCCTGCGGTGATTTAACGCTGATCTGGAGAAATCAAATTAGTTCAGATTAATGGCTAGTCAAAGAATTCGTACAACTTGAACGGAGGTGCGGACGGTGCGGTGGAGATCTATTATTTGGAATTCGGACGCTCAAATGGAATGAAATAATACGGAACAACGCACCAATACCGCAGGAGTCGTCCGTGGCCCAATGGGTGAATGTAAGCGGCCCTCGCTCGCCGCCGGTCGACCCCGGACCCGAAGACGTGTCTGTCGTGGAGAAAGATTTTCCTGACTTCCGGATATTGAGATTTGAAAGCTGCGAGATGGTCAACAACGTTCCAAACCGATCCGGATAGGGTACAGAAAAAGCGAACCAAAGTGATGACATAGACGCGTCCAAGGGGGTACAAGAAAGCCACGTAAACTGCCAAGGCCAGATGAGCCGAGAACGCAGTGCTAATCGAACTCGAACAACAGACCATTGCTCTCCGGTTTTGTGTAATACCTAGGTTCGCTGTCCCGTAAGTTTGATTGGCGACTTAGAGAAGCTCGTGCGACTTGCGAGATTAGAGCCGACCCGGCGAGCGTCGCGGCCGCAGCCCCGCTCCGGATTGTTACCGCGGTCAGTCGGTCGAGTACGCTGTTAGTGCCTGAGTCATGCAAGTATACGAATTATCATGTTGCGCACCTCCGTGTCTCTGTCAGAATCGCCCTGGCCTTCCTGAACTCCCAGAGTAGTGCTGATGTGATCCCGGCGTCCACAATGACCTCGGATGCCAACCAGAGCCTAAGTGAATTAAAATTGCACAAAATACGCGATGGTCATGAATGGATGAACGACAGAAGAGTGAAGTTTATGGCAAGGGACACACGCTGCGGGGATCTTGAACTTCGAGCGGTCCCCGAAGGAGGGGTACAGCGTGGTCAACAAACTGCATGCAAACACGCTACCAAACTACGCAGGAGGTACCGTTGGTACGAAGTGATGCACAGAAACAATGATCTGCATACCGAGATAATTATTGCGAAAGACAGGGAAAGAGCGATGAGCGTCCTTTTGGTACTGGAATTTGCTGGAATTGAACTAACTGTCGAGAGAAACGGATGGAGAAGGGCAATGAAGCACGTACAAGCGCCAATATCGGACGACCAGAAAAGCCTGACACAAAACAGCAAGCACGCCGGTGGTGAAGCCATATAATGGGAGAGGCTAGGATGCTGCAGCTAACCAATACGAAATTCATGTGAAATTGACGTACCCAGTGTATGTTTTCCAGGTACTCCGCATCGCCTGCAAGCACCCAGTAGGCCATGAGGGGCGAAAGATGGTTCTGAGACATACCAGCATGTGTAATCGTGTACTACATAATTATACAGTCCCGAGTTGTCCAGCATAGAAAGTGAAAGCTTACGAGGTACACGCAGATACAGTCACCGACGAGGGACAGGGTGTCAACAAACACGGCGACCGTTACCAGCGTCTGCAAAAAACTGGGTCCGGGGAAAACTTGGTTGTAAGTGAGAAGGAAATACCTTGAACTTCCAATCATCTTGTTCGAAGTGACGAAAATAGTACAAACTCTCCATGATTTCGAACATGTATAGAAACTGGCGGCCAACTTCAGGTTGTATTGAAGTGCACAGAAAAATCCGAGGCTTACAGAGCTGGCCCAGGTCGCAATGAGAAGGCACCTGGTGGCCAAAATTAACTAGCAAGCTAAAGAGCGCAGACAAGGTTTACCCGGTAACTGTGTCAAGAGCTGGGAGAAACATTGGAAAAAGGCGTGGACCGAACCGAGGTGCCGTCCTCGTCATTAAGTACGCAGTTAGGACCACGGCATCCGCTTCCACCTACTAGCACCAATCAATCTCTACTATCCCCTAACGACGCTCTCCGTGAATGAACGCCACTTACGACATAAGTATTCTGTTGACTAAACTGCAAACAGTCCAGCATTGAGCATGCGCTCTGCGTTAAGCTAACGTCTGAAGCGATATGTAAACTCATTTGAGGTGACCGATTCACGTCCTCGAGGTAGGCAGGTAGGTCAGACTACGCAAAACCAAGTGTCCTCCCATTATGCGGCGTCTTTATATAGATGACCCTGAGATCCACAGTGTTGGTTCAACAATTCATAAAAGGGTGGCGCCGAAAGGGTCGTCAAGGACGGGAAATTTATGACGGATAAACGTTGATGAACCTTCGGCACCTCGGCAAATCCCAGCTTCGGTGATCTCAGTATGCATTACACCTAGTCGCTGTTTGTTTTGTACAGTGGCCCGGGCCAAATGGATCTCAGGAAAATCTTTGGCCGGGAGACACCCAAAATTGACTCATTTATTGGAAGCAGGATTTTGAGGGTACATTGATGAGTGTGGCGCGCGCAGCGCCTTGGAAAATGACGAATTGTCCCTTTTGCGAAAGTGTAGCTGGCATCGAGAGGTGCATTTCTACAAAAGGGATTAGAAATCCAATTTTTTCTGGCCAAGACCAATCCCTTGTTATATATAAGACGTGTGTCTGGCCGTCGCAAGTCATTGCCGCAGGTAGTAAGGTGTGGAAGATTAATCACGGGCCGCAAACAGCCAGCAAGAGAGACATGGATGAGCGCCAGAGATTGCGGGATAAAACGACTGGAAACAATCCCAGGCACGAAACGGGATGAGCTGAAATCGGGGGGAGATGCAAATGGGGAACGAGGGAAGGGGATGACCAGAAAAAAGAGGAGATATAGGAGAGTGGGAGGAGAAAGAAAGACGGAGAACGCACCCGGATCACCATAGCGCCATACACTCGTTGTTGCAGTATAGTGACAACTCCCCTATAACCCCTAATAACAGCCACCGTCCCGTCAACGCCCTCACGAGCGCCCACTCCTGGACCCAACATCCTAGCTAAGCCCCAGAGGCAGCCCCACGCTCGGCTCAATGCTCGTGCTCTTCAGGTCCGCGCTACGTCACCGGCGCGACACCAGGAGACAGCGGCGTGCGCGAAAACGGTGATGAAGTCCTGGTCGGTGGTGACGGTAACCGCAGGAACGGTGGCCAAGCCGAATTGGTGCATGGTGGACGTTGAGTTAAATACGAGAAGGCGAGGCTACCGGACTGTACATTTAGACATACGCGGGCGAAAAGGCGAGCCATTGAAATTAACGGGAAGGGTAGTGTAGAATCCGAACAATACCAAACATCGGTGGTAGCGATGAGAAATCTATCTGCGCCCCCACGGTCCATTGTGGAAATGGAGAGTGGCCGCTTTGTACGGAGCCCAGGTGTGGATACCGCCATGGTGGTTGGGAGCAAGAGCGTGACGGATCATTTTTCCGTGATCGGCTTTAATCGGCCCCTCCTTCCCTGTCGTGTCGACGAGAGTACGCGGACCCAGGTCGGAGCATTCAAGGCGGAACTGCTGCGATGTGACTCTTAACTCGCCAAGTGATCTCGACGACGCTGTTCTCCTTGACCACCCCATGTGAGTCCATTGATTTTCCTGAGTTGTCCTCACTCTTCTGATCCGGACTCCATTTACTATTTCTTTGGATACTTGGCCTAGCTCGTGCCTGAAAGGAGTAGGCGCTAGAAGCCGCTTCCATTTAATTGCATCGGAACCCCTGGCTTTCGCGTAGGTTTTCATCTAGGGTCAAAGGCCGCCGCCGATATAATCGATGTTCGTTCCACTCGTCACAACGGTGCCACTCTGATACTACATGTGTCAGTGGCACGCCCGCATTCTGACTGGCATCTCCGCGGTGCCAAATGCTTGAAAGCCTCAATGTTCAACTTGGGCGCTCGTCCAATTCAAACAGGCGCCGGAAACTGCTTCCTTTGCATATTTAGCAGCCACACCTCGCGGGGGCTTTCGCACACGCGTTCATTCAGGGTTTCGATATCAAGTTCTGATGAATTGGTGTTGATTCCATTCGTCACACCAGTTCCACTCCGATACTATATAACTGGCACGCCCGCTTTCTGCAAGGCATCTTCCTCGGTTCAGTCATGTTGAAGCCCTACAACCTACCTGCGATATTTCTTTCCGTCGCGGTCTGCGTGAGCTCTGTATTCAGTTTCAGCGGACCAGCTCAGGATGCGGTAGGTCTTGATTGCAAACAGTATCGCCTCACATATCCGACTCTTGGGCAGGCACGATCCGCCGAAACTTGTGGAGATCCCGCAGACGCCGTCCCATTCTACAGGCTGTATTACAGTCCCACCGTCGACCATGTCTACATCACCGACGTCAACTTGATCAACCCCGCTATTCAGGATGGATATTCCCTGGAGACCGTCCCGGCCATGGTCTTTGTCACCCAGGAAGAATCCACCCTCCCCTTCTATCGCCTCTACAACGCAGCGGCGACGGACAGTTTTTACACCCTGAACACGACGGAGCGCGACATGGCTCTCGCGAGTGGATACGTCCTCCAACCTAGCGACCCCCAGACGTATATCTACCCGACCCAAATCTGCGGCAGCGTCCCGTTCTACCGTCTGTACAACTCGCCTTCGACGGACAACTTCTACACCATCTCCGAGACAGAGAGCATCGAAGCCGCCAATCAAGGATATAGTTATATTGGGATTGCGGGATATGTTTTGCCGCAGACAGCGGGGGACACTCAATGTTAGGTGTGTTTTGCTGAGGTTCTTGTCATTTAATGTTCAATGCTTGAACGAGAATGCTGAGTTGGAATACGGAAAAACATCTCTGCCGGCTAGACACTCCGGCCCTCATCGCGTCGGATGCAACCTGATGTTTTCCTTTTCCTTGGGTGAATCATTTCAGAGTTAACACTTTTTAATCTTACCAAAATGACGCACATAGCTCCCCTGCCATAGCGTACCTAAGTAGGCAGTCCTGATTTGCAGTCAAATATTTCATCTCAGTTTCATCATAAAAAATTCGTCTTGGGAAAAAGCTTTCCCCGGTCAAATCGCGTATTTTGGGGTGAGAAATATTTGGAAACCAGATTGGGCCGGAACTGCTACGAATCGGCGAGATTTTTCCTGCATCAAAACAGAGTATCACTTTACAGCTTTACGGTACTTAGTCGAACCCTTCAGGTCCCGAGGTAGGAGCTAAAATATAAAGTATCTGTGTATGAGAGAGACTAGCCAAATCCGGTCCCAAATCCTCTTGAGTCCAACTGCGTGACGCCTCCACCATGCACAGGTCCGGCGTTGTTTGATGCAGCGAGAGTGGCATACACATCCGGCGTGTCCGAAAGAATCTGTCGTTATCATGACAATCATGAGGTATGATTCCACAGCGCAGACAAGGAATGATGCCAAGCGAGCAGGACCTCGGGTATCTCGGAGATGTTCCGTGCTGCCCGCGATTTCAACCTCTCGTGTCACACTGGGGGCAAAAGCCCAGGCATATGGATTCCATATGCCTTACAGGCATGTCTTTCACATGTGGGTGATCCATGGAACAAAGGTGTCAATCACCTTTGTCCCATCTTTGTTTTTGGCCTTGAGTCACCCCAAAAAACAAAGATGGGACAAAGATAATTGACATCTTTGTCCTATGGATCAACCACATGTGAAGGACATTCCTTACAGGCATATGAATTCCATATGCCTTGGGTTTTGCCCCTGGTGTCAGCCATTATCCGTCGTGCCCTTTTCTATGTTCACTGTGGGAAGAACATTGCATCAGCCTGATTGACAACTCAATCGGCATGTGATTTTCTCAATCAGGCCGATTGAGTCGGAGCTGATTGAGTTTGGCCGCTATCAGGTTGATTGAGCAGAATTTAGTTGGATAATATTCAAGTATCCTGATTGAAATTTTACCAAAAATATATCTTGCTCCCAGCGTCTCCCACGATGAAATTGAGCCTGGATATGTAAGAAAAGTTGTTCCATTTGACCTAATTTGGTGTCAATGCCGTCAAATATTTTTTGCTTCCGGCGCTCATCATCGCCGCGACGCACTGGAGCGCCACAAAATTCGAGCAACAACCTCACGGCCAAATTAATCCTTGCTATGTCTCGTAACACATTGCCGTTTGCCCGCTTCCTGAGACACTCTGTTTTCTCAGAGTCTTGCAGATCTTGAAGCGCGCATGATAGGAGTCGAATTTCTTTTTGCTCTCTGGGCACCATGGGTTCATCCGACAGACCAACAAGCGAGTCTGAACCTCAAGATCAAGGTAACTCAATTGCAATTCCGGTCGATGTTACTGCGCCTCTTTCTCTTAATCGGTCCCTCCCTCAGTGTTCCTGCCCTTCGGTTTCAATGGAATTCTTACCGACTATCCGATCAAGCGCTCCGCAAGACCTAGCAAGCATCAAGGAAGACTGAGTCGTACCCCCGAAGCTCAATTAGAACCCTTGCCCACGACAACAAGAAATATCTCCATAGACACCTCCTGAGCTTGCAGTCAAAGGCGGCACCGAAGCAAGATCATTCGGGTACATTCCCGCTGGCTCTATTGCAATCTAATGCTGCACTGGTTTGAAACGTTTCACAATTCAGTCTGTGTCCAGCCGCATCTGAAATTCCATCCCAATTTTCTGCTTTCTGCAATCCATCGACCGACGCAACCATGTCGTTTGGTGCCGGTGTGAGTTCCCATTTTCACGCACGTGCAACGAAACTGGCGCCTCCTTGATACACTAAGGCCACTGCCGCCGACGCCTAACACAACGGATGTCCCTAAGATATATCGACTTCCCGCAACTGGTGCACTAGCCTCACCAAGTTTCAAGCCCAGACACAAAGGATCACCACCCGCAATTCGGCTTCGCGGGCCACACGTGAGTGACAGTTTCTGTTTCCCGGCAAAAGTACAGCCTTACTACCTTGAAGCTGCAGAACTTTCTTGCTGAGCGCCGCCATTACACTAAATTTCAGCTAATACTTTTCAGTGTTGAATTTTTATTTCGCTGTCCAATGCTCTTACGAGATATCGTTCCACCCACTTGCGCGTTCACTGGAATATGTCGTCAAACTAGGACATTACGACGATTCAAGTTTCCCCGAGTTTAGTTTAAAACGGAAGCGGTGCGTTCCGAGCTGATTATTATGGACCGCTTACTGCTCACTCTGGTGTGACTTCGAGTTGGCAAACGGCGAACACGTCTGGCGATATCAATTCAATTCGGTCTACGCAGCGACATGTTAGTTATATTCCCTTCCTATATACCAACACAAACTACGGAGCTCCCAGGCTGGAAAATCGTAGTTGACGACTTTTTTCTGCATTCGTTGAACATGACGCTCCTTCCAAGCTTTTTCAGTTGGGGCGTTGACATTTTGATTCTTGAACTTGGCGGACTTTGAATCTCATCGAGTACTTTCTGAGCCACAAATCATCTTTGAGAGACTGGATTAGAGTCTAAATTGACTCGAAATCCATTGTTCAGGCGTCGTAGCCAGCCGCCTTTCGAGCGCGAAGATTTACAACCGATTTCCAAAGGCGTGGGAGTCTAAGTGACGCGTTACCGTCACGTCGTGACACGACGCGCCTTTCCTTTCCACCACCGTCGTCTCTTGTTCCTGCAGCCGTCCCGCACATTCCGGACTCTCGCTTGGCCCTCAAACTGTTATAAAAGGCTCAAGACACGTCCGAAAGGCATTTAGGATCCTATTCAGCCCCTAGTCGACCCTTGAAGACCCAAATGCGCGATTTTTCGCTTTCCTGCCAAGAAGGGCGCGCGTGGAGACATTGGTGGCGTCCAAGGATCCGAAACCATCCCCAAAGCGCAGTAAGCATCCTCCAATGCCTCTGTGGTCCTTCGCTATGCCCCCACGTCACGCATGACTCAAACCCGGGACACGGGCGGGGGGTATTGCGACGGGCCTCTCTTTTCTTGTCAACTTTCGGTGCTCACCGCCCTCTATGCCCGTATATGTTCGTTTCATTGAGGAAAGAGCCCACATAGTGAATTTGTGCCCAGAGGTGCGCCACTGGCCACGATTCTCGCGTCCCTACTGCCTTCACCCGGCCCCGTACTTTTTATGCTCTCCCGCCATAGCTGAACCGGGGATCAAGAATAAAACACCTCGCGCCCTTCCGTCCGCTGTTGCCACTCACTCACTTGCGGTGCGTTTGACGATTGTTTTGCCATTACGCTCTTCCCCTAGACTTGTCTCGTCCATCATTATGTTTCTTCCCTTTGCCTGCCCTCCCTCTCCCGCCATTCTTTCTCGTCTTCGTCCTCGTGGCTTGTCTTTTTTCCCTCAGGCAGGTGTCGAGTTGATGCATTGCATTCACGGTGCGTAAAATTCTTCTCGAGTGCCCTTGTTCTGGATTCCGCTACGTTGCAGTACTGCAGTGCCTCATTTACGCCCATATGGAGTTACCGAGGTGTCTTTCCGCGCCTGGCTTTATCTTTTTCGGTACTGCGTGTGCTTCTCTCAAACTTACGTGCGCGCTGCAGAAACGGAAGCGCGACAGGGCGACGCAGTCCTGCCTCTACCGCCATACCTCCAAGCTCAAGGTGCGTCCCTTTTATTTTTATTGTGCATGTCAACTAACGCGTCGACTTAGTACGACCGGAAACACGGTCAGCGGTGCATCCACTTCGGCTTGATGAGTCGCCTCGTGCTTCGTGCTTTGTGCGTCGCGCTGCGCGCTTTCTTCTTCTTTCCTATTCCCTTTTTATTCTATACTCCTGCGGACAAACCTGACTTGACTCCAGAACAGGATCGGCGAGCTCAAGAGTCTAGCTATACGTGAACTGAGGAGTGCGTATTCTCCGTCTCTGTTGTCTTCTTTTAATGATGCTAACCAATTACACGCAAACTCCACCCCCGCTGGGCCGACTCCAACCTCCCGCGACGGCGGCCCGAACCAAAAATGGCACTCCCGCGACGCCAAATGTGCCCTCCTCCTCATCCTCTCCTCCCTCCTCCTCTCCGGCTCTTCCACCAACAAGCGCCTCCTCTCCGACTCCACCCACCCCAGCCGCCCCCCGACATCGAGACCGAGATCCCGCTGGGCGCCTCCTCGCGCGTCCTGTCCGCGCCTCAACAAGCACCTCCACCGACGGCAGCGGCTCGCCTAACCTTTGCCGCTTCTCCGCCTTCCCTAGCCGGGGGCGGCTACTTCAACACCGCAGACCCGTACGACGGCTTCCGCAGCCCTTCTGCGGGTTGGGCGGTCGAGCTCGCTCCCATTCCGATATGGGCAGCGCTAGCACGCCCTGCTAGTGATTCTACTTGTGTCATTCATCTGCTATCCCCTCCGCCCGATGCTAACGCCTCACTGCCCCCCACCCAGTGCTGGAACATCCTCGTGACGCCGCTGCTTCGTACGTATTTATTCCATTCATTGCTCATCCTTGGCCGCGGTACTAATATGATGTGATTTGGCGAACAGCGTTTACTTGTGCGGTGCGTTCGATATTGGTTTTGTGATTGAAGAGGCTCATTTTTCCTTCTCCATCAATAATCGGGATTGTTGCGCTCAGCCAGTGAGTGAAAAATCTCATATCGTTATGAATGAAAGGCAGCGCTGACGAATTTGAACTTTAATCTCAGCGTCATCTGGCTATACCTTTTCCTGCTCGCGCGGCAGCTCGTGAGGGATCTCGGGTGACAGACAGTTCCTGCCGTACGTGTTTCCGTTCACCTCTTGGTCCTTGCAATGTTTTAATATAACTTCAACTCACTGCGTCGGTGCATTTGTATACCTCGGATTCCTCGCTGCCTTGTGTACGTTCTTCTCTCTCTCTCCTGCTACTTCGTTAATTAATTTACTCGTGTCCCTTTTTCGCGCCGCGTGCCCCTGGCATGTCGGTGACTCGGTATGTAGCTGCTGTACGTTCTGACGCTCTAAATCAACTTGACTCTATATCTGACTCTTGGTTAAACAGTCACCGCATATGTGAAGGACTCCACATGTGTTTTTGCGATGTCCTAGGGCATCCTGACCTCTGGATTTTCGACCTGCGTGATTCCGTGAACCTCGCTCTTGATCGCTGTCTTGGGCTATACAACGCGCCTATTTTGCTCTCTCCCGATTTCCGTAAGGTGTTCGGCTTCCATTACACTTCTACATGAATAACTGTTGACGTTGCGCCATTCTTCCGTGCGTACGCTTTAACATAGCGCCTGTTGTTTCAAGTGTGTTTTTCTTTTCAATTTGCCCCGCTACGTCTTCCTTTGTTTCATCGCATTTGTTTATTGACAGGAAATTTCGTTGGCTTCGCTGGTTCATGAACTTGTCATTTTCTTTCGTTGCTCACTTCTGGTTAGATTCTCGTGTCTCCCCTATTTCACACGGTGAGCTCATTTCACCCATTTGGTTGATTGATTTGCTTTCTTTCTAACTCGTTGAATAGGATTTGGGTGTGCTTACGTGCGCGGCGCGATCCTACATTAGCACGACCACTTGTATTTATGTAGCAGTAATGTATTTATTTGAGCCCTCTACTCGACTGAATGAGCAATCAGCATGGTTGAACCGCCCTAATCACCCTGACTGAATGAACTCAATCAAGCTGATTGTACGACTCAATCAACCTGCCTAACAAAATCTGCCAAAACTCAAGCAGGCTGATTGGGTCCGACAGGCAGCCTGATGCATTGACACCATCAGCCTGGTTGTATCCACACACCCAGGCTGATGCAATGTACTCCCCACAGTGTGTTTATGGCTCTGTCTGAAAGACAAGTCTGCGGCCTTGAGCACCAGTCCGGTCCCTCTTTTCATTTTAGGCCGCGTCTCATTCCCCATGGCAGCCAGTGTTTCCGCCCTGCATCCTAGCAGTACTACTCATCCCGCGCTTCCAATTATATTCTTCCCCGTCCTGCGTACAGCATCTGTCCGGTGCTGGCGCCGGCGGTCTCGTCTTCCTTTCCCTCCCCACCGCCCTCCAGCATTGGATGCCATACCCACTCATATCTTCCCCAGGTACCATACTTCCTTCAATTGATGCACGCTGGGAGTCTGCCCCGGGTACGTCCCCCCCCCTCCCCTCCCAAACAATATTGGTCGCGGTTGCTTGGCCATTTTTTTTTTCCGTTTCGTTGCGAAATCACATTCGATCAAGTCCTTCCCTTTTTCTCTTCAATTCCACTCAACTGTATGCCAAACCCAAATCCGGCTGGCTGGACTGGACGCTATGGATTCGCCTGTCTGTGCTGTGGCTTTGCATCTTTTCGCTCTGAATTCTATCTCTACACCTTTCCGCACGCGGCTTTCACGTTCTTTTTTTCTCTTCTCATCCTTGATCCTCATCCGACGTTCGATTTGGCCAAATTTATTTCATTTATCTTCGCGGTTTACGAATTTGATTGGATCCCAGTGCGCAATCCAAGCATTGCGTCGGATCTGTGTTCTGTCTTTCCCTCCCGACCAGGCCGACTCTGTACATCTTTGTACAAGATAATGGCTGCGTCTGTCGTGGAGGTATCAAACCCTTTTTCTTTGGTCTTGATCATGCGCTGCGGAGGGCGCCTTGCGTCGGCAGCACTTGTCAACCTCATCGTCTGCTGCCATGAATTCTAGAATCCTGATTCATCCATTGTTCATGATCCGCCCCAGGTAGATTTCGTCTCTCGTCGTTATGTATCCTGCATGGACCACTGGGAGGCCGGATGTCGTGGGTGAGTCCTTGTCTAATCTCTCGGCAGATGGAAACTGAAAGCTTGCAACACCTGTAGAATCAATTTGGAGACGTCTATAATACTACCATTTTTGTCTGCCCAATTGGGTGAAGTACTCTGGATCTAGGTACCTCAATAAATACCGGGAATCAGAGCGTATGGGACCCGAGCTTTATACAACTCCCAGTCCTTTCCGTACTTCTTTGAGCACCTGTCTTCGTCCCTGATTGACCGATGAACGAGTAGCACGATCATTTGAACGAAATATGCGTAGGGAAAGATGTTCCTAGCTCCACATGAGGCACACATCGCAAACGAGAGAATCAGGTCGGCGATATAATTGAAATGCCGGGCGATGCCCCAGAAGCCTTTAAACTGTGTGAGAACGCTGAAGGATATGCTGAATCCAATCTCACCTGAGCACAGTAGGAGACTCGTGTGCTCCTTGCCATTGGAAGTAGTATAATGTGCGGTGATAACCACGGGTTTCTTCCCCCAGATGAGACAGTTTCCTGCCGTCCGTCGAGCGACAGTTCTCTGCTCATTGGAAGCCCGAAACATCCGATAACCGAAGATTCCGACGAGCAGGATAATCAGCGCCTCAGTCCGGGTAAGATTCACAGGATAGTGCGCCAGATACTGAGCCTGGAGGGTGTACATGCTCGGGATCCAGGCGGCGCCTCCCCAAGCGAGATAGAAACCAAAGTGATCGTGAGCGATATCCTGAGATGAATGATGGGGATTAGGCTGGTCAGAAAAAATGGCACGGCTTGATACTCACAATCGTGCGAACATACCAACCCTCTTGGTAAAAGAAATCCACGATATACAGGTTTTGGAGAATATTGACGACGATCATGCCGTTGGAGACGTATCCGAACTTCTGGTACTGCGAAGCCGCAAAGGAGAGATTCCTGAAAGATTGGGTTAGAAACTTGAGGATAATCTGAGTGTTTATTTGACTTGCACAATCGTCCATGCTGTCATTCCCACGCGTCCGATGTTGAACAACTTGAGATCCAAGTTTCCAAAGCGCGGATTCTAGGATGGAACTCTTAGCATTCAATTTACAGAGTTGGATCTTGACATACTAGCTCAATCCCAGCGAAAAGGTCATGGAACAATGAACCTGGGAACCAATGAGTCTCCCAGCCGATGAACATCCATCTCGTGGTACTTGCCGCTGAACTTTCGGTCTGAAGGATGGGAAGGGCTAACATGCGCCTTGACGTAGACAACGATGGACAAAACTATTCCGTAGGTGCTGGCCGCCACCATAAGACCCGTCCACTGCTTGGCAACGATATCGGCATCCCAGAATGAGCACAGTGTGCCCAGTATGTAGACTCCGATCGTCAAAAACCAAGACAATAGACCGTTTATCTTGTACAGGAGTCGATTGCCAGCCGGTGTTGTGTCGCCATATCTGGGAGTCCCGGGCAGTGCGACGAATAACGTCGCCTGGAAAACAACCCAGATTCCGTAGAGCTTCATGGGGTCAACAAGACTAGGCAACGATGCCTGTGCCGAATCGATCATCCTGTAGACTCCGTCCATGTCACCTATAGTGCTTGTGAGCATGGGGGGCATGACGTGCAGGTGAGACCTACTGAATTTGCTCAACAGCTTCCCAATAGACCCGTCGCACAACTCGAGTATCGACCATGGAATGAGGAAAGATGCCGGGCACAATAGAAGCAAGGTTGCGCAGAACGCCATCTCGAATACTGCTGGCGTTGAACTCCGTCCCCACAGTGGGTTTGTGTGAGGGGAGGCTGGAGAAGATTCAAATTTAGCAGCTCCAAGAACAATCATGAGGAAGTGCTTTGAGGCATTGTACTCGCAGTCTTTTAAACCGTGCCGGCTTCTCAAGTCATGCCCGATATCCTGCGGGTAACAATTTCGTTCTAACTTGAAGCTAATTTTAGACCAGATGAGGATGGTGTAGTATTATCCCGGGCTGAAACATTCAAGAACCGTTGCATGTATTGGGTAAATTCAACAGCTCTAGCGCCGTCGCTCTCAGGATATTCACGGGTCACAGACCTGGCGGCGCAGTCAATCGTAACTTTCGCATTGAAAGCTGTGTCGGCATAGAGGGCTCTGCTCCAGGGATACATGTTAAGCTGCATGATACAGAAGGCCCAGAACAGACTTTTCTCACTCAGAGGATGAAGGTAAAAAAGGTGCACGTACAAGACTCTCCCACCCACGGCAGTGCTCAAGCCTTCACTGTCAGAGACAGTTTCCAGTCGGTCGCCACCATGATTTACAGAATTCAGTCGTCCCACCTTCCTAATCAATGCGCAGTTCACTATATCCGCGAGGGATATGCCCATACGGCAGAAGTTGTCGGCAGCCGATGGCGGCGGCTGATGGCCGACGCCACCCGCGGGTGGTCGGAACCTCGGTTCCCTGTAATGTCATCCATATTATCGTTAGCTGTTTTCCAGCCGGGTTTTTTTTTGGGTGGGTACCGCCAGTGTGTCTTGAAATTCCTCAAATCACTGGTGGCCGCCGGTGTTGGCCAGGCTTCACTGGTCATTCCTCAATTTACGGCAGCTCAAAACCATGTCTGAATGCTGATTCAAATTCCAAATTCGCGAGGGGAAGGATTCAAATGGAAATTGTCTGTATTCGACTGAAAGGCACTGGCCACTGGTGAAAGCCGCTGGAACCCGGTTATCCTCATTGGCCATGCCGGAGAGCCGCAGGCTGGCAGAAGATCATTCTTCTCGAACTACTAGTAGGGCAGAAGGAGTTCCAGAAGTTGCAGAACCCGGCGATAGCCAGCAGTGGTCAATGAAGTGTGTTGGCTTGCGCTGGTTGAAAGGGGGGATCACTGATCATCAAGGAATCACAGTCCAGTCAAGAATGAGGGCGACAGAAAATCGACGTCATTATCTATGGTTTTAGACCAGACTAGGACGGCGTAGTATTATCCCGGGCTGAAAACTGCTGCGTGTACTGATCTGGTGCACCTTATTGAGTAAGGGCTCTAGCGTCACTCTCAGGCCATTCACGAGTCACAGTCCTCGCAGCGCAGTCAATAGCACCATCTGAATTGAAGCCCGTGTCGGCATTGAGTGCTCTGCTCCAGGGATTCATATTACGCAGCATAATACAGAAGGCCCAGAACAGACTTACTCGCTCAGACGATGAAGGTTGAAAAAATGCATGTACAAGACTCTCCCTGCCACGGCGGCAGTGCTCAAGCCTTCAAGCCCTCACTGTCAGAGAATTGTTAGTCGGTCGCCCCCATGATTTACTGAATTTAGTCGTCCCACTTTCCTAATCAGACGATGCGCAGTCCACTACATCTGATATGCCCAGAACATCGGTGTTAATAATGACCCGCGATTCCCTGTGATGTCATCCATTCTGTTGAAATTTTAAACATCAATTCTTCAAATCCCTGGTGGCTGCCGGTGTTGGCCAGCTTCAATGGTCTTTCCTCAACTTACGGCGGCTCAGAACCATTTCTGAATGTCGATTCAAATTCCAAATCTGTGAGAGGGTAGAATTCAAATGTAGTCGGCTGAAAGCCATTGGCCGCCGCTGAAAGCCGGTTGTCCTCATTGACCATGCCGGAGAGCTGCATCAAGGAATCACAGTCAAGAATGAGGACCAACAGCATTGACGTCATTATCTATCATATTCCCGACGATGGACATCCTGCGCATCCGATTGCCCCCGGAATCCCCTCATGAGTCTCCGATCCCATCACGCATCCCCGAACGGCGAGTGTAGGGATCTGGATGAATTCCGACAGGTGAGGATCGCACCATTATTCACGGAATTCAGTTTTTACTAACTCAAGAGAACATAGACAATCGTTGGTTCAACCCGGAGGCCCATTCGAACCGTGTGCTCTCCATTGAGATAACATGGGATGAATGAGCTCAAATTCCAGTGCACGCAAAAAAAAGTCAACGCGACGGGCAAGGAACGGTCGAGTTGCAATGGATGCTGGCAGCACCCTTCAATCAGAGTCTATAATTATAGCAAGGGAATCCTCAAATTTCAACAGCGTACACACTTACTTAGGGTATTTAGCCCGCCTCTCCATTGACGTGAAATACCTACCAGGTCTGCCGAGTTCTTGCGCAGCCCAACCGCAGCCTTTATTGAATTTTTCGATTCCTTCGATGCATACTGTGCTGCGCAGTAGTGAATATCGGACGACTCGGATGTCCTCGGTAAATTATCCGTCCCAATCCTAAGCTTGGGTTGAGCCTACGCTTTCTGGGTCCCGGATGGGCAGTGCCTGTGCTGCGCGACCATTGGGAGTTTAGGGTATTAATCAAGGCAATTCCCGTCACACGCCGGATAGACCACGATTTATTTCTCTGCGATTGCGCCACTCAATAATCCAACGTTTCCCAGTTGAGGGCTCATTCCCGGTGTAAAGAAGGCCGTGGAGCGGCTCTGCTACAGAACCATCGCCTCAACCTTGCCTCTACCTGTTACGGTGTTCCAGACCCTGTTGGACAAGATGACTGAAGTCGATGAAACCCATCAAGAAAAAGAAGGCCTTCACCCCCCACCGAGTCCAGGCGACTTGAAGGAGACCCCAGACCGAATACCTGGACGGAGGGTTCTGTGCGTTGCTGATCGTCGCTGGGGTATATATATTCTTCTTTGCATCCTACTGCACAATCTAACTTGGCTTTCTTGTGGATGTTTTCACAAGACATTTGTCCACAGTTGGGTACGTGAAGGGTAAGCTCCTCATCGAGTTCTCGGCGCGGCGATTTTTCTCAATGGATGACTAGATAGTCCAAGCATACTGAGGAGTTCGAATGATGAGTGGCTTGCTGTGTATGAGAGACTAGCCAAATCCGGTCCCAAATCCTCTTGAGTTAACTGCGTGACTCCTCTACCATGCACAGTTCCGGCGTTGTTTGATGCAGCGAGAGTGGCATACAATCTGTCGTGATCACGACAATCATGAGGTATGATTCCACAGCGCAGACAAGGAATGATGCCAAGCGAGCAGGACCTCGGGTATCTCGGAGATGTTCCGTGCTGCCCGCTATTTCAACCTCTCGTGTCAGCTATTATATCAGGTTGTTCGTGTGACTCTATATATGCAAACCAACTGAATCAAGCTGTATACGCGACACGATTTCCGGCGGTTGGTTGTTGAATTCCTTTTGTTGCTCCTCTGAAAACCTCGCAACCGTCTTTTTCCTTTTCAGTCTTTTGAGACTGACACAGATTACTGTAAATTCAAAAACATTCCAGGTAAATCCAATTCCAAATGCTCAAATTCAGTGAAGAGACATAATCCATAGACTAATCTGCAGGATTCCCACCTAGACAACGCGATGTTAGCCAAACTCAAAGGGGTCCAGGTGAACGGCTCACAGGACAAAAGGTCGAAAACATAGCCCGCTATCCCTTGATACGTGAATCCTATGGAGGAAAGTCGACCGTAGACGTGGTGTAAAAGTAATCCGGATTCGCACTGATGAATTGCAGCTGGTACAGCGGGACGTTTCCGCAGATCTGCGATGGATAGATGTACTCCGCGGTCATTTGTATCCGCTCGCGATCGCGGCAGCGCGCGCCGTTTGGTTCGTCGTGTAAAAGTAGGCGCTCGCGGCGTTGTTTCTGAAGCAGAAGAAGGGCGCCGTGGAAGGGCCCGCAATGGAGAAGACCAGAGCTGTGGTGCCGAGGTAGGTAGTCCCCAGGATTTCCCGTGAAGATATTCGTGGCATTATTGTCGTAGGGGGTGTATATATGCGCCGTTATGGATTGGATATAGACCTCGACCCAAGGGACCAGGTCCGACACGTCTCCACATGTCTGAGGGTGGTCTAATTGAGTTGGGATCTTCGTTAAACGGTAAACCACCTACTTCAGTTTTGCGATTGAGCAGCGCTGACTCCAACCGTGGCGAATGTGTGAAAGCCTGGGCTACGACAATCAATGCACTGAGGCTCGCGGAGATGAAGGTCTTCATGCTGAACAGACGAGGAGAGTCCAGTGAAATCAGACGGATTCGTTCTATTTATATAGTATATGGCATTTGGCGCTTAACGTGAGACAGCCTCCAACGGGACGGAAAGAGTCCAATTTTACGTAGAAGGTGACACAACTTTCGCCCGAGAGGGCCCAAAGATCACTCACTCAATTGGCTTCCTGTAACAGGAGGCATTTAGCTCAGTGGCGCCCAGGTCAGCTGCTTTGGGCTGGACCGGTGGTTCGTGCCATTGCACAAGGTACGCTGCTGGGGTTCCCAGTGCCAGATTTAGCAAGCGGTTCTGGGCGAGGCGCTCCGGAATTCTTCCATCATTCAAATTTTGGGACAAACCAATCTTCCGCACAGCCTGAAACACTGCGAGGTACAAGCCCAGTGTTGTAACATCTGTCTACGAGATGCTCTTTCAGGGTGTTGAGCAGAACGCGAAATATATTCTTGTTCGTTTGGATTCCATTCGGTCAAAGTTTGTCAGTCCACTAGTATTTAGCGAGACATGATGTATGTAACTCTCAGAGGCGCTGGGCTTTTTTGATGGGTTCTAACAGCCAACATGCCTGCGAGATCGAACAAGGATCAAGACTAATTGACGTGAGCGCTTGATAACAGATAGGCGCTTGCGGAACAATCCTGAGTCCCGACCTTGCCGTTCATCTCGACGCAGGGATTCAATGACCTGGGGATGCGGGATAGGCATTTTATTCGGGTGCCTCCCAGTGTATTTGTTTCTTTTCTGTTCTTGGGCATCCCAATGATGTTGACGTGGAATGCGAGGAAGACAGTAACATGTGTTGTGAAGCATTGTAGTCCCGGTCTACTTTCATGCACGTAATTCGATGCCTTGAATGACCCCCGAATGTGCCTGAATCCAGAATGAATCAGACTGCCGGAGAGATCCTCGTAACTCGTCAATCCATGAGCGTATTGAACAAAGAGGACCAATTCAACTCACTCATCTTCCTTGCCCTCTTCCCTGGGGTCTTGCATGTTAAGGCGGTTTATAAACCCGTTTTTAAATGGTCCGGCCAAATGGTCGGTTTATTATTATATTTGAGCCACCAAATGTTTTACTGGTGTTTTACCTGGACTGGGCAGTTACTGATCAATACTTTACCGAGAATGCTGAATTTCTCAAATATGAACCGTGAATACGATGGCAATCCCTTTCCTCAAGCTGCCTTGGTCCGTTAGGACATTGTTTTCCCCATGGTCGATTCGGCGCTCGCTCTCAATCTCCAGAACAGCAAAGAATCACATAATCATTGCGCGCGTTTAGGACCTGAACTACCCAGAATACTCAAAGACTCGGACCAAAATATTCAACCACTGAATGTGATTCCTGGATATCCCACCTCAACATCCCTGGAACAGCATGAGAAAAGACGTAGACGCACCTAACAAGCAGATTGCGCGGCGCTCGCAGGGAGTATATATCCCACAATTCCCATATCAGCATACCCCTGGTCGGCAAGGAATTCAAGCCTCTCAGTTTCCGAGGCGGTGTAGAAATGGCTGCGTTTTGCCGCATTATACAAAGTGTAGAATGAAACGCTTCCGCAGATTTGGGTCGGATATATATACGTTTGTGGATCGTTGGCGATCGTGGCATATCCTTCTCCCATCGCACTGGCGACTTCCGTCGTATTCATCGTGTAGAGAAAGTCTGTCGCGGCGGCGCTGAAGAGGTGATAAAGGGGGCTGTCGACTCTTCCTGATCGAGGAAGACAAATCCAGCGAGACCTTGGAAGGTGTACCCGGACGACATCCCCGCGTCGACCGTGTTCAGGTTTGCAGTATAAAGGTACCGGATGTCGGGACTGTAGTACATTCTGAAAAACGGCAAGGCATTCGCAGGATCTCCACAGGTGTCAGTGGATCGTCCCTGCGTGAGGGGCGTCAGGAACAAGGTATGTATATTATTTTGACATACCAGCAAAGGATCCCCAGGTGCGTCGCTGGCAGATATCACACCGACCGCAATGGAAAAAAGCAGACCAAGCAGCTTCATTATTGACCTGAGAGAAGAAACGATATAACCAGCCAGTTATATAGTATGCGTTGGGTGGATGGGGATATTACGATTAGCCGCCGGACCGCACGCGCGTTCAGGTGGGATGTCAGAAAAATTCCGTATGCCACAGACACGATGAGGGAGATTGGCGCCATAGAATACTTCCTTGATGCATACAAACTGTTTCCGTATGTGTCTCGTTCGTTCTCGATCTCACTTTCTCCATTGCTAACGTTCATTCATAGGGTCCATCGGAATTGGATGGAGACATATTTGAAATAGATGCTTCCAGCGATGTTTCGACAAAGAAGAAGATCACCAGTCCATCTGAAGCAAACTAGAAGCGCACGGCGGTGATCAGGAAAAGCAATTTATTCTGGATCGAGCGGCTGAGGATTTAACCACATTGGTAGCAGGAGAGCGCAAGATATACTCAACGATACCGGTTGTGCGACTGAATCGGAGAGCTAACGTCGTGGGGTAGACTGGCCGAATTGGTCTGAATCACGTTGCGGAGGTAACGAGCATTCGGAGAAACACACACTCTGGAAGAACGGCCGATTAGCGAGGTGAAGGCTAGAAGCCATCTTTCATGGGATATCTGGGAGAAAGGTGAATTTTAAAAATCAACAAAATTTCCAAGCAGTGATTTGTTTACGGTGATTGTGTGTCAGGTCGACGTAGTGCGTTAAAGGCTTGCTGGACCAAAGTTACTAGGTGTATGCTTTCATGTGTGGGCATCAGGCGAGGAGATTGGAGTTGGAGGCGGACGCTTGAAATACCGTGACGACCAAGTTCGACAAGATAATGCGGCAAAATCTTGGCCAAAACATTGATACTACCGGTAGAAACGACGGAAAAAATTATCCAGGACAGGTTTACCGTTTTCAATTCCATTGTGGAAATGGTCATGGCGAACCTGTATGAACCGAGGTTTAGGACACGGCCATGGGCGAACGGATCACTCCTCCGTGATCGGATGTCATCATCCGCATTTCCCATCTACTTCGCTCTTCATGGTGCTGGATTCTGTTCCTTTGGGCCAACACCAGCGCAACCGAGCACGATTTCCAAGTGATGTGACTGGAATCTTGCAATTGAGTCTCAAAGTTCCGCGAGCGGGTGGTGCGGAAAGTGTTGGAGGGAGTGCTGAAAGATCCCTGCGTCTGGGCGAACTTGAGTGGAATCGCTTCGTCTTCGTTCTTCAAGTTTCTCGTTCTTATGTGCGCTATCGAACTCCTACCAAGGCGCTGCGTGGATCGCTTGGGGTCATCACCTTCCAAAACCCCTCCTCATGCAAGCACAAGTCATCCTCGGCGCCGAATGTGGCTTCTCTCCATCCAATTACCGGCCCTCTCAAGAGCAAATCCCTCCGCCTGAGCTAGCCTGGGCTCCATCATGGGGCATGCACCGCCAGTCTCTTTGTTTTTTCGGTTGAGGCATCACGGATACGCCTGATCAATGATGTTCGTGGGGGCACACATTTTGACTCAAGCTTGAGGCGGGTGGGAGGGCGAAGCTGATTTATGGGTGGATGAGGCTTGGGTGGGGTAGGAGCGATACGACACGTGTACAGTCGTACGTATTGGCCGTGGAGGAGCATGGTGCGTCCTGTGTTTCTGCCTTTCCCTGAACCTCCTTCATCCACGTCCCGCTGTCTGGCTTACTTCTGGGTGCTCGGCGAAACCTGCACTATCACTTGCATTATCCGTGCGGACCTCGACGTTTTCGCGACCGTCCTTGGATGTCGTCTCCCCGCAACTTCCTTCGGGAGGCTGCATGCAGTGTGTCTTGACTTGGACAAAAGGTCTGCAAGCTTTGACGCCCAAACAACATGATGTCTGCCATATTATCGTTTGCAGTGTGCACCGGCTGGGGCGTTCTTCCTCAAAAACGTCTGCAGATCCAGAAGTAGCATGTCCAGATCCTCTTAGCGCCTGCCCGGAAAGGTTCCTTTAGCCAACGAATCACGACAGGCATGATGCTTCTCTCTCGAGTCTCAGTTTCTGGCGCTTGCGATAGCCTGAACCGCTTCGAGGAACACGCTACAGGCTGCGCACGTTTGTGCTTGTGACAATTTCATGAAGGTGCGCCGGAAAGCCGACTTCCCCGGACTTGAACTATATAGGCACGAGCGCTAGGGAATGTCATCCGGCACGATTCCGATTCTTCGAATTATGCGAGGCGCCAGGTACGTCTTCCCAACAATAGAAATTCACGTCGAAACCTGACCTGCAGAAAAATTCTTCCGAGGATCATCATATCATGGCCCGCGCCATTTACTTATGGATAAATACAACCGTTCAAAGCCTGATACAATTCCAGCCGACTTCCGTGGACTGACACGACATTCAGCCCGCAGAAGGCGGATAAAGCGTTCGCCTTCAGATCTCGAATGGAACCTGTCACTCGCCGAACTTCCAGCAAAAATCGTTCGACCCTCGAATTCTTTTCAATCTTCAGTTTCTTGGAATTATTCGAGGTGCATCTGGCGCCAATCTGTCTCACTGCCTTGCACTTGATACGCAGACTTCAACAACTTGGATTCCCTCCGGCGTCACCGGGCCGGTGATCGGCCTGACGTCGAATCATTCCCAAAGAACATCCACTATATAACTGACTGGTTCTTGGTCTCAAAGGTCAGCCATGAAGCATATCCTATCTGTGATCGGTCTTTGCCTCGCGGTCGGTCTGACCTCTGCATGGAATATCGTCGACTCACCTTCCGCCGTGGTATGTCTGGAATTGCAAATAAATGGAACCCTTCATGTTATTCAACATGCCCAGGAACGATCCGAGCAGACCTGTGGAGATCCCGTCGATGCTCTTCCATTCTACAGGGTTTACCAGGCCTCCACGGTCACCCATGCTTACACCACCAACACAATCATTGTCCAAAATGCTATTCTGGAGGGATGGACCCTACAAGGCGTCGCTGCCATGGTCTTTGTCACTCAGGAGGTCTCGACGGTCCCCTTCTATCGCCTTTATAACGCGGCCGACACGGACGAGTTCTATACGTTGAATACCACGGAACTAGACATGGCCATGCAGAATGGATACGCCCTCGTCGCTGGTGACCCCGAGACGTATATCTATCAGACTCAAATATGCGGAAGCGTTCCCTTCTATCGTTTGCACAGCACCGCCGGCAAAGACGACTTTTACACCATCTCGGAAGCAGAGATGGACGAGTACATCGCCAACCAGGGATACACTTACGTTGAAATCTCGGGATATGTGCTACCTCCCGCGGGCACTCAGTGTTGATAAGGTATGCTTGGTCGTTGTGTTCTACAATTTTGGCATGTAATGTACAGACAGGCTATTTGGTGATCGCAGATTTCCGCCAGGTCTCTGAGTTTCGAATTTCATTTCAAGTTTGTTTTCTTTGTCCGCACGTTCCGAGATGTGGGTTCCGGCTCGTATTTCTCTCTTCATAAAATCGCTTCTGTCCGTCTGGAGCTTTGCCTTGGATTTACAGGGTTTCCTGAAAATAATGGCAACAACGATTTTTTTTTCTCGGGCTTCCCAATTTGGAAGTTCCAAATGAGGTAGTCGCGCGTTCGATTCTCACTGTTACCACTTTATTACGATAATTTGAAATACAGTCAGGATGAGTCAAGTAACTGAAGTGTGGAACATAGTGAGAGGGGAAACTGCCTTTTCTCTTGATTTTCAGGTTTTCAAGGAGTTTATAGTATGTGAAGCCTACCCCAACTTGATGCAACATGTATTGTTCCAATAATCAGTAAATCCAGTCCATCACCGCACATGAGGGACCTGAGAGAAAACAAAGGCAAGTGCTTGGATCTAAGATTCCAACCATCCAGGTTCCCCCTTCGAACACCAGCAAACCCCCTAGAAATTGTGTGAATCATTTATCAGCTAAAAGGTGTTTGATAACAGTATTGACAACAGTATTTCTGGCTGACAAAAATTTTGAGCAAGTGCAAAACCCAAGGAAGCAAACTAGGACTCTGTAATCAAACAAACCTGACTGCATTCAACATGCACAGGGAGATCTATCAATACTACAAGCTGTTGGAAATTTAGGGTGCACACTACTGCATTCAGGCTCTATGTGAATCACAAACTCCTCTGGTATAGCTGAAAAATACTGAAAAATCATGGTTTGGGACATTTCAGCTTGAAATGACTTCAAATGCCAGTCAGTAATGGCCAGAAGTACAAAATCACACAAAAACAAAAATACACACACACTGAGAATTGAACGCGCGACTGCCTCATTTAGCATTTCCAAATTGGGAAGGCCGCGAAAAAAAATCATTCTTGCCATTATTTTCAGGAAACCCTGTAACCCGGAATTATGTGTAGTATGCTTATTTAGGTCACATAAATGTCCCTTTCAAGGTCCATAAAAATTGGTTCACTATTGATTACAGCGCGAGGCGGAATCGCTTCGTCGTTCGCGTGTGCTATCGACCTCCTACCAAGGCGCTGCGACGCCGCTGCGTGGATCCCTTGGGGCCATCACCTTCCAAAACCTCTCTCTCATGCAAGCCCAAGTCGTCCTCGGCGCCGAATATGGCTTCTCTCCATCAACAGCAAAATCTCCGCCTGAGCTGGGCCGGGCTCCACCATGAGCGTGCACCGCCAGTCTGTTTGCTTTTCAGTCGGGGCTTCACGGATACGCCTGATCAATGATCCTCGTGAGGGCACTCGTTTTGACTCAAGCCTGAGGGACGGCGAAGTGCTGATTTATGGGGTGGATGAGGCTTGGGTAGGTAGGAGAGATACGACGCGTGCAATGTCATACATATTGGCCGTGGAGGAGCATGGTGCGTCTCGGACCCGTATCCTGTCTTTCTGCCTTTCCCTGAACCTCCCTCATCCGCGTCCCGCTGTCTGGCTTACTTCCGGCTGCTCTACAAAACCTGCACTATCACTTGCATTATCCGTGCGGACCTCAACATTTTCGCGACTGTCCCTGAATGTCTTTTCCCCCCACCCTCCTTCGGGAGGCAGTATGCAGTGACTTGACTTGGACAAAAGGTCCGCAGGCTTTGACGCCCAAAAAGTCTGATGTCTGCCATATTATCGCTCGCAGGATGCATCGGCTGGCGATTTCTTCGACAGAGCGTCTGCAGATCTAGAAGTACCGTGTCCAGAATCCTCTTAGCGCCTGCCCGGAAATGTTCCTGTTGCCAACGAATGGCGACCGCCGACAAGCATGGTGCTTCTCTCTTGAATCTCGGTTTCTGGCCCTCGCGCGATAGCCTGAACCGCTTCGAGGAACACGCTAAAGCCGACTTCCCCGGACTTGAACTAAATACGAACGAGCGCTGGGGAATGACGAATGCTTGATTTTTTTCCATTAGAATATCAATAGGGCGTACGGCGGAGACAGCGACCAGCGTGAACATTCATTCCACGGTGGAGAACGGAACCTGTCGTTCGCTCTGAGCTTGCAAAAGATTTTGTTCGGCCGGCTTAGACTTCTTCGATTTATTATGCGAGGCACCAGGTACGTCTCCCCAACAACATCGAAACCACCGGTCTCTAGATCTGCCATTGAGCCCGCAAAAGGCGGATAAAGCGTTGAATCATCTTCAGACGCTGGAATTCTGTTCGAAGTGCTGATGAGGCGCCAATCTTGACATGGTATGCAGAGCTTACCTCGGACGCTCCGGTGTCTCATGGATTTCATTGCTATAGACCCACGAAGTGAAGCGACGATACTCGACATCGATCGAGCTTCTGATAACCTGTCACATTCGGTTGAATGCAGTATAGATTCTTTTGAATGGAGAGAGACAGCCGGCATGACCACAGGTAAGACTGGTACCGTCGAAAGCAAATGTGAATCCCGGCACTTCCCCGGAGGTGCCGGCTGTTCTGCTATTTTGTGTTCTTCGGCGGAAGTTGAGCGCCCTGTAGTAGTATATATACTCTCGGGCCAGCCTGGTTAAATCTTCATCGGAGGCCTCGTCTCCCAGCATGAAAACCTCCTTTATATCCTCGATTTTCATGGCACTTGCAGTCATTGCTCAAGCTTCCCATGGCTTGGCGCAACTCGAACCCGACGAATCAACCAGCGGCCTTGATCCCCGCACTCCGGTGAGTGCTGTACTATCGCTATCGCTTTGCACAAATTCTCATGCAGTAAGGCAGGCCACCTCTCAGACATGCGGAAATATCACTGCATTCAGCGAACTCCTCGATTGATCAAAACGTAGGCACATCGAGGTAATGCCGAGCTCCGGCTAGCCCTGTCTAGGCAACCACAGGCGCCTAGGCAACGCGAATCTCGGCTAACTAGACACAGCCCTGTCTAGTTACACCGAGGCTCGCGACGGCCAGCTAGACATCACATGCCGAGGCGATCTGACCACCTCGGCATCGCTCATGAAGCTCGGCCTAGCCCACGGCCTCGGCAGCTCATCAAACTGAGCTGTGTCTAGACACCTCGACATGAAGTGTCTAGCCAACCAGCAGCACCTCAACACAGCCTTCGGCGAGGGCATGCCGAGACGTCTCAAAATGACGTCGCCTAGCCGTTGGCTGAATGCAGTGTATGGCAGACCTCGTCCCGCTTTACGAAATTTACTCCACAAGATTCATTTTCCATTTCTACTCCATCCTCACCTTCAATGTGACCAACTTCATCACTATCGATACATCTGTCTTCGACGGAGTCACCGGCCTGATCTTCCCCACCGCCGAAGTCTCGACGGTGCCGTTCTACTGCCTCCGGGGCCCGTCCTACTTTTTCACCGCGAACGAAACCGAGCGCACAATGGCACTGGCGAACGGATACGCGGACTACATGACCACGGGGTACATCTATCCGTCGCAGATTTGCGGAAGCGTCCCTCTGTACCGTCTGCATTTGACCACCGCGGCGCACGTCCAGGACTGTTTTTACACGACCTCTGTTGCTGAGAAAGAGGATGCAATTTTGAATCAAGGGTTTGTTGACGAGGGTGTGGCGGGTTATATCTTTGAATTATTGTCTGGTAAGTTGTCTATTTCATAACGTCCGAGGGCTTTTGGCTGACACTCGGGGTAGTAGCCTTCTTCGTGACTTCGTTACTTCGCTTATTTCTCCGAAACCTCGTCACTTTGATCGCATTTAGGGATAGTTCGTTAGTTCCGATAAATTTCTGCGAAACCTCGTCAGTTGGGTAAATTCTAATGAAAGTTCGTGAGCTCATACTTAGTTCATCCGATGTTGAACATCACGTGGCACGTTCAACCTTTTGCTTCTACCACTACCACGACCATCGCGCCTGCGCAAGGAATCCGCAGGACCGGCGGCAACGCGCGCCGACATGCAAGACACTGTGGTGCGTGTATGACACTCCCTTCCATGCTGCACACCCGCCATGGACACAAAATTCGTGACGCGAGAAGAGCAGCATCGACACTTTCACCCAGAATCATGCAGGAATAGGGCGGGCGATTTTTCATTCAGTATGGCAAGGCCACTTCTTCGGTAAGTTGTTTTGGCATTCCATGGCTTGCCTGATACACGACCTCGGGTAAACGCGGCGCGACATCTCAGGTGCCGGTGTCGCGCTTGAATCGATCGCTTCTGCGCATCGCTCGCACCACAGCGACTTGGTAACGGCGCGCTTCGGAGAGCCCTCTTCTAGTCCACGCAAGAGTGCTTGTCGGCACCATGGTTGCTAAATGGCCGCAGCAGCATCTGTACTAAGTAATCATAACCATACACTCACCTACCTTCGCACCTAAGTCTATTTCAGCGCTGCAATTGCATACATATCCATTAGACCGTTGTATTCGCAATGACAACTTGAACTTCTATCTCGCTCCCCCACCGGTACAGTGGCAAGAGGAGGTTCAACGTACATGTAGTGACGAAATTTCAGTAGGTTAGCGAGAAGTGACGAGCTTAGGCTGAAATTTCGCTGAACTCACGAACATTCATAGAATGCCATCAAACTGACGAATTTACACGAATTTAGCCGAAGTAACGAAGTGACGAATTTGGTGTGGACTCTGACACTCTGCGATCCAGATGTGAACCCTTGATTTTAGCATTGTCGTTTTAATATCACGAGCATCCCTGCACTCTTCCTTGATATTTCGGTTAGCCGGGTTTTCCTGGAGTATTTGACAGAATATATTACATTTTTTGCTTGATTTTCGTAAACTGAAATGTGAGAAGGCGGAACTCGCTTGCAAACAAGCGAGGTAAATACCAATTAAAATCTGCGAGAACTAGAGCTGGCTATCGAATATAAGGATTTCATAAGTACGTCCAATGCGCTTTCCGCATGTTCAGCCGGCACAAGCAATCACTGCATTCCGGGACCAAATCGGCAGACCCTCGACCGAGCCGCATCGGCAGAGGTCGGTAGACCCGCGCCTCGGCAGAGTCTGCTGAGCTTTGGCTACTTCGGTTAGCCTCGGTCGATTGCTCGTAACCACCTTCTCCTGGCTCTTCAGGCTTCTTGGAGTGCCGTTTGAGCTCGGCTAATGACATGTGATGTGAATGTGGCATTTTCGGCCGAAGATCGGTCGGATTCTTGTCCAATCAATTATGAATACCACGTAATTGTCACGTCAATTCCCAAATCAAGTGAGTCTAATTTAAGTAACTACTGGGCGCCCTGACCTCTAGCCATCATAATTGAGCGAAATAGGTGGAAAAACCAGCTTTGACGAGGTAGGTTGACCGCGGCAGGGTCTGCCGAGTTGCGCTCCACAGGGGTCTGCACAGCTCGGTCAAGCAAACCTCGGTAGACCTTGCCGACACCTACCCTACCCATATATCCGGTCCCCTCGGACCCGATGTTACGGATGTTGATCCGCGTCTGGTTGGTATCCAATTCAGTGATTTCCCCCACCCATCGTTAATACCTGCAGTTATTTCTCGCAGGTATTGACTTGGTACTAGAGAACAGTGCGTCGGGAGTGTCCGGCGGGGCTGATGGCCTATCACAGGCCATCACAGCCCTTTGGACATCACTCCCATCTTCGCCGGAACTCTCCACTGCTGTCACTGTGTGTCACGTGGGTGACCACGGTCTTCGTCGTCTCGCTTAGCGCATGCCCGCCGCCGTTGTCGTCTTGCTTACACGCCCGCCGCTGTTGTCACCTCGCTTACACGCCCGCCGCTGTTGTCGCCTCGCTTACACACCCGCCGCTGCTGTCACCTCGCTTAGGACCGCCCCCGTCATTTTCGCCTCGCTTAGGACCGCTGCCGCCGTTGTCGCCTCCCTTGGCGCTACCGCCATACAGCGCAAGTGTCTACGCATCACTCCCGCCTTCGCTTTTCTTCATCGAGTCTCGACTGCACTGCCACAGTGCCACAGAATAACCTTTCCATCCCAAATCTATGCTTTTAGTTTATAATATATATATATTTTATGAACTGTCCATCCTCGCCGTTGTGACGACCTCAACTCCCCAATAGTCAAATGATACCCGACAGATTGCGCGTCACCCAAATGACACGCGTCAGATTGCCCTTCACCACCACATATGACAAAAAAAAATAAGCCTGGCCTTTCTGGGGGACACAAGGTCTCCTATGGCCGTCCTACTCTCACTAACCGCACCAAAAGTATCTCAATCAACCGCACCCGGAAGGAAATAAAGCAGGCTCAGGAAGAACCTAGAGACCGGATCACAGGTTTGTATTCCATGATTAAATCAAGCTTTCTGCTAATCCTCATGCACCCAGCACTCAGTTTTATGCAGCGGGAACAACTGCTAGGTCATGGCGAGCACAATATTGAAATGCCTGAGGCCCCCGAAGAGTATTCAGCTGACTGGCAGCCTTTCGACAGCGACAATGATGAAGCATTGCAGACACTTCCTCCAGGCGAGGAGGGGTACCTCCATAGCCATGCGGGTAAGGAGGCAACATTTCACGAAATATTTGATAAATGCCGACCTGGGTAGATACCCTATACTCTCCTTTTCAATTTTTAAAGTTCATTTTGGATGCCATAGACGAGGAGACCCTCGCTGTCGTGCATTGCGTGTTCAAACGGCGATCAATGCATGGAAGCAGCAAATTCCGTGCCTCGTTACCGCCTATCTCGAACTCAAGTGCGGTGGGACCCTGAATTCTGGTATAGCCCCTGGAGGATGGATGGTGGAGGTAATCGGACTAGACGGTGCAGCTAAAATCAAATTCCTCTTTTACTTTCGTGTACTGATTAATTTAGAATATGGTTCTCAGTATTTCGTTCATACAAATGAGACACTGATTCGGCATGGCTACATTGGCGCAAGCCCCGAGAACGTCTCGCTCGCATTCCCGCTCCGTCTTTTCGAGGTTTACCGACAAATTCATCGCACCTGCCCTCGCTTCACCATTAGTGCACTCAGCACGACCCTCACCAACCTGCATGGAGTCCCCCGACGGTCGTCGCTTGCCGACAGTGTATGACGCCTACCTCGAAATAATCCGCGAGGTTGATGCACACGCACATCAGGCCATGGGACGTGACGCGGCGTGGTACATCCGGCATGTATGCGCACCGTGCATGTACAAGACCGAAAATGAACCTCCTCTTCGGTTCTCCTGGCTTGGCGCAATGGATGGTAATAATTCATTAAAGCTTGTCGATGCTACATTATGGCTGGCCACTCTCGGCCCGATAATCGCATATCAACGTCGTTTCGCTGGCTGACTGCCGCGCAAGTCGACATCTTCAAGGATGAAGTAGTAAACTCTCAAAAGGTGTGGTTTTTCCCCTTTGTCTTTCAACTTCGTGAACTTTCCCTCAGAAAGCACACAACACAAAATCTACACCTGCCACCACGACGGCCTCTGCACCCCACCCCAATTCCACATCTGCTCAGCCTCATGCCTCTGTAGCCGACGTGTCTACCCAGCCTGCTTCTGTAGCCGACGTCTCAGATTCATCACACAAAGACGACAGCCTGGAAAAAGATGACGAGGATGGGGACATCGCCTGGCTCAATGTCAATGAGCTGAGTGGCGCTGAAGAGGATGAACTGATCAAGTCTGTGAATATTTGCGTTGAACGTTGGAAGGCTGTGGGGCCAGAGGCTCGTAAAAAAATGTTCACGCTTTTTGCAGTCTCGGGTATCTTCCTGACTGTCTGCCGTCACGGACATGTCGTGGTGATGTGCGAAATGATTTGGAGCGGGGAGTTGTGAGTCTAACCCCGCCCCATACACCATACTCAAATGACTAATGACATTATTCAGGATGAAATACCCGCTGGCGATGGTGAAACACTTACTGGATAACTACGGAGCTGACATCGGCCTTGGCTATGACATCATGTGTGCCTTCTTCAAGACACTGATGCGCAGCTCGATTGGAGCCCAGGCCACCGCAATGTGCCTTCAGGGAATTGTTCCGGCCTTCCACGGTCATGCCCATAACCGCGCCTGTCAGATTGGATGGCACCCGATGTACGTGGAGGGTGTGGGCTTGGAAGACTTGGAGGAGTGCGAACGTACATTTGCAAAGTCTAATCACCTGGCTAGCGCAACCCGACTTTGTACGCCATTCCACCGCCAGCAGCAGATTGACGAACATTTCCATTTCCATGACTTGGACAAGCACGCAGCTTCGGGTAAGGTTTCCTATAACTATTGAATCCGGACGACAGATCTGACACATCTTTCAGGCAACTTTATTTATCAAAACTATCGGCAGGCTATTGAGAAGATTTCCATCAGTGCAGGCCAGCTGACTCGCTTGGAGAGCACACTCGGGACCAATGCCGCTGACTACGAGGCCTATCACGCTGCAGAGGTCAAGTACTTCAAGGATTTGCGCAAGGAACCTGAAGAAGTCCAGCAAACTGTGGACTACGTTGAAAAACTCCAGAAGTACTGTGATGCCGTGTAATGTCTGCCATTTCCATCCCGTGTATTTAAACTAACTCCTTTCAGGGCGTCTTCTGCGGCAGCAAAGCGAGAATTTCAGCGCCTTCATTACAATATTGTTAATAGTGGGTATACAACACCGGAAATTACCCGTGCTCGGACTCAGTACCGGACCACTTACACCAGGTTCCTCGCACTTGAGGAAGATCTCTGCCGTTACGAAGAAGAACACTGTATCATAACAAGATGGACGCCGGACAGCACGGAGTACACAGATGGCCTCAAACTTATGACAGAGCACAAGTACCGTGCAGCATTAGCAGAGGTTGAACGTCTTGTCGTGCAGAGGCTGCTTGAATTGACAAAGCTTGGGATGAGTGGACTCAGTGTGTGTCAGGATAGTCGATTTCATTATATGCTCATGACTTGCATTTCAGCTTACAACCTTCGCGAAAAAATCTCGAAAGCCCTCAAAACATGATCAGAAGCCATACGTCTCGTGCTTGTCACGTACAACTATGCCGCGGCCTCTCTCTCTCCGCCGTGCCCACGCCTTACCTTTGCGGAGGTCATACGGACCACTTTGCTGGCCGAATTCAATATCCTACGTGACATGCGGCAAGACATCCGTCTTCTCCCGTGGACTCAGCTCGCACACCGTGAAGCAATGGCTCTCCATTTCGGCATCAAGAGAGCGAAGGAGGAGATTCGACGCCTGAATGTCGAGATCACTCGTCTCCTTACATTTCTAATTGATGAGCACATTGATTACTACAGGGCTATTGCAGCGAATCTCATTGTTAATCCCTCGTTGGCAGCAGAGCTCCAGACGCGTTGGCGGCACGCATCTCAGGTTAGCTCCGCAATTGGCCGGCGCATTGCACAAACATCGCGGCTGGTAGGCTTCTCGAGCAGCATTTTTCCCGGACAGCGACTCGGCGGGCTATTGCAGCGAATCTCATTGTTAATCCCTCGTTGGCAGCAGAGCTCCAGACGCGTTGGCGGCACGCATCTCAGGTTAGCTCCGCAATTGGCCGGCGCATTGCACAAACATCGCGGCTGGTAGGCTTCTCGAGCAGCATTTTTCCCGGACAGCGACTCGGCCATGATCCAACTCATGGTGACGACGTTCCACCCCCATTATGGCTTGCGTCGGAGCTCGGAGTAGTTATTATCGCAGTGGAATATGACGAGACAGGAGAGCCGAGCGCAACAGGTGGGGACGAGGATAATCAGGATCTTGTTGCGAGGGAGTTGGATGTTGAAGAGGATGATATTGTACAATTAATGGACCATTTATCTACCTTTGACGACTCTTAAATAATATTTTTCGTTCCTTTCACCTTTGTGCGCTTGTCAAACCGATAATTCACGGCCTTCAATCCGATTGGCCCGGTACAACGGACCGCTTCCGGTGTTCAGTTTGTTTTGCCGGAATTCAACAGAAAATGGCTTCGTGAGTGAACATATCAAAACTAAAAGTGTAATGTGAGTGGGCAAACATGATCCCATGAATTACGGATCCTTAGGAAAAAAACTCGAAAATTTGGTGAATATGACCACCGAGATATTCAAGGTGCAACATCAGATCTCCGCCAAATCTGACCACCCAAAACTTACCATCCTTCAGGTAAATCACATCTTGCCTATTAAAAATCGGAAACCCGCCCAAATGACTCCAGTTCAAGTCCTAAACAACATTGTATCAAATGAAAGTAGTGCTGTTAATATTGAGGGAGATTTTAAGAACGGTTCAAGTTGAATAGGAAATGCGTTGTAGTTTTAGTTAGTGAACTTGACTGTGCTTGGGCGATATTTCTTGACCCCAGAACCCAAAGTCTCAACTACCCCAGTTCTTTCGACACCTTAGACTTCTAATAAGTTCTTTCTTCATTCCCAGAAGCATTTGAATGGATTGCAGCCACTCTATACCTCCAAAATAGCTGAACTATGGTTTTTGACTGAAAATTGAAACTGTTCTAAACACTTCAGCACTTCGTCAACTGCAATATATCATTTGAATGTCCTATTATCAAGCACTTCAGAACATTGACTTTGACCAGCCCTTCGAAATTCATGCATGTTCAGTTAGGTATTAGATGGTAAAACAAGATGTTCCTGGTGTTAGACGGCATGCATACTTTTTTTCTCATGTTCTTCAGGCAAGTACTAACTCGTTGACGGGATTTCCAGGTGGTAAGAGCATGTGTAGTTCAGCAAACTAGTTTCTCGAGTACACACCTCGTTTGCGTAAGATCTACATGGCGAAATAGGTACATCCCCAATCATTTCCCAACTGTATTTAATTTACTCCAACAATGACTCAGGGAGTTTATTTTGTCTGACATCTCACTCGATTTGACAATACAATAAATCCAACGGTCACTCGCATACCAGGTTTCCTATTTTGGCACAGGGGATCGACACCATCAGTGGCAGTGAAGACTGTTCCGTCTTCCTTTCAACTACGATCTCGTCCACAACAAATGGCTTTCCGCTGGGACTGGGGCATTTCTAGCATTCGAATTCCTGTCCCACCCACCCGGGATGACCTCGGACCCTCTCTGCAACCTCCTGGTTGGCACGAGCTTAAATTCAGCCCCATTGGCCTCTATGACCTTCGTCGTCGCCTCGGTGCTCATCCCAACGAGCCTGAGGTGTTCAACACCTACTTGAAGTGATTTTCCACAGCCGATATTGCCTGGCTGTCATCCGGCACCAGTACCGACAACTCTCATACACCCGCAGCCAATCAGTTCTTCCCTGAATTCGATACTTTACGAGACAGCCTTCCCATCGGGTCTGCGGGGAAACTGGCTAGAAAGGGATTGAACGAGAAGCTCAAAACTGCGATTTTCGACCTGGCGCGTCATCTGATTTTTTCCATCTATACCTACGCTCATTTTCTCTCACTAGACAACTCTTTGGGATCGCGCCTTTGGTGGCACGACATTGGTGCTCCACATTGAAGGTACAACAGCACCAGGCACTCCAGCTGAGCTGCAATACCTTCGAGCCTCTGGATATTTACCTCCCAGCTTTGTTGATGCTCATCCGGAAAGCCATGCCGCGATTGCCAATATCGTGCAGCTCTTCTTCGAAGCCATTGGTGTGCCTACGGTCGAGCAGTGGACAGCGAACGCCCAGGCTCGTGGGTGGTCGCTGACACAGCCTGGGTATCCATCGCCGGTAAACCCATGGTCTCCTCGGCTCATCCCTGCCCCAGCGGCAGGCACTTCTCACTTCAAATTATTTGGGCGCTGCATCGGCGAGCTCAAGCACATGCTCGCCATTAACCCCACCCCTTCTCCTCCTTCTCCACCTCTACCTCTTGTCATTATCCCTGATGACAATGAAGAGCTCATGGATGCCTTGGAGCGTGCAGCCAGAGCAGAGGCGCAGGCAAGGCGGTATGGGGAACAGGTTGAGCGACTCATAGAGCAGGTCGACATTCTCATTGATCGGGCCGCTACTGCTGAGGCCCGCTGCGCTGAATTCCACCGACAGTTGCATGCACAGCCCACTCCACGAGGTACGCATTTTTTTTTGGTGCTTATTCTGTCTAAACTTTGGAAACCCAGCCCCACCTACTACACCAGCTGCTTCCACAATGTGTACGACTCCTCGCACTCCGACTCGCACTCCAATGTGCACTCCCGCGTCACATCCCTCACGCCCACCTCCCTATACTCCTGCTCCCAATCCACCAATTCCTCCGTCTTCGATCAACCCATGGTCCTCGCTTCCAGTGACAGAATCCATGGGCGACACTCGGAGAAGTGATAGACCCGATGCTCTGGACTTGTTCATTTTAGCCGAGAACCTCAAAATTTACGCGGTTTCTATCCGGTTGGTGATACACGGTTTCTCGGTTGGAAAATGGTACGAGGAGCTCATGAGTCTTGGGCTCTCGGGCGCCGTTGTTTCCGAGCTGATTGATGTTGCTATTTCACTCGATGCGTAGTGAACTGTAGAACTAATCTGGTGGTTACTCATTAGATCTAAATGTTCATTCCATACCTTGAATTCTGCGATTTAAATTTCGGAAATTTCGGGAACCTCACCATGCCTGCTCACCTCGGTCCTACCTCCAACCGCTAACTGCTCTTGGTCATGAAGCCGAAGCCACGTCTCATTTGAATTCTGTACCGGAACTCTCGGAAATTATTTCTAACCGCTAACCGCACTCGGTCATTATGGAACACCTGGCAGCGCGAGTGCGTCCGGCAGTGGTAAGCGCATATTCAACTCTACCTACCTATGCCCACGGTATATTCCACCATCGTGGGTGCCAGCTCAGCCCGCTGCTGTGTCGAAAATGCCAAGAAAGCAGCACCCCTCACAGCAGCGCAGCAAAAAGAGAAGCACGTGGCCAGAGAGCTCAAGCAGTCGGAAATCGATGCCGAGGTCCAGAAGTAGATGGAATCCACTAATGCGCTGGCCACGTCGCTGGGCGAGCGATTCGACTTGAAGCCCCGCTATTTTCTGGATATTTTCTTCCAAGTAGGCGCTCACATGATCACCCACCAGGAGGCCGTAAATCCATACAACGCATTCAAAAGCTTCAAGGCGGCGGAGCTTTGCGAAAGTGAGTTTTATTGAATGCAATTTTTGATAGGTTTCTGATCTTCGTAGTTGGCGAGTCAAAGAACACGGAGGAGCTCCACCAGGATTATTTCGAGGAGTATCAAGCTCTCAGTGAGAAGGAGAAGGACCTTGTCACGGACTTCGAAAAGATCCGTACCAAGAATTTTCAATTGCAACGTGACACACCACGCGGCAGAGTCCAAGATATCGCAAACGTGGTTCGCAACATGAAGATGCTGGTGCGTGGCAGCTGCTGCCTCATTTTATATTCATTGACGAGGTCTTTATTCAAGATGTTTGGTCTGGGTCAACGAGTTGGCATCGAAGGGTTCTTTTGCATTGTGAGAAACAGTGTGGAATTCAAGATGGAACCCGAGTGGTATTTTACGAGCAAGGAGCTTGAGAACTACATGGAAATCGCGACACGCAAGAAATGGGTTACGGGAGAGGTGGGGATGAAGCTTGAAGCCTTTGCAATTGCGGGATGCGATAGTACCAGTGCGTGTTTCATATATCTAACTTGAATGTCGACTGACTGCTCACCTCACTAGATATGTTGCGTACCTCGGGACAGAAAATCAACTTCATGAGGGGAGAAATACGCACCGAGTTGACCAGAAACCTGGGTGGGTGTACCTACGTAACTCTTTGATAAAAAACGTACTGATGGGGCTGCAGTGGAGGTCTCGGGCGTCCCAGACGCACACATCGGTTGGACTTGGTTTGAGGAAGATGTTGTGCAATGCTACGACGTCGACATGGTTGGCTGGACTGCTGGCCAGCGCCCCGTCGACCCCAGCACCCTCAGCACCTCCATGACGGTAATCCGGACCCTCCACAGTGCGGTGCGCAATGGTGATTGCCATTTCCGGAAATTGGGACGCGCTGAGGTGGCTGAGCGCCGCAAGAAGTGGGAAGAAGGGGTGGCGGCAGGGCAGGTTGTAGCGAAGCACCGCACGGGTCGTTCAGATGCCGGTGTGTCTCGCAAGCGACTCCACGATGAGACTGACGACATTGATGACGAGAACGCGCCCCCGCCCGATGCGGACGGACGGACACCTGCGGCGCCACCTCCCAAAAAGCACGCCCGCAAATCCAGTGTCAAGAACGCGAAGGAAATTGGGGCTATGGGCCCAGCAAGGAAGGGGACAGCATCCAAGAAGAATGCCAGCGCACAGCCTCGGGACGACGCAACAACTCGTGCAGTGAAGGAGCGCCGGCGCCTCAAGGCCAATCCTCCCACCAGCCGTCCGATCATCACGAGTGATGAAGAGCCTGACAGCGAGCCCAGTGCGGCTTCGTCCATCTCCACCGACACCCCCGCGACTTCTTCGGCTCTCGTCGTGTACGCACCTCCCCCCCTACTTACATAATTTCTTCAAAAAAAATTATTCCTGCTGTTTTTGCTCAATGAATAATTATCGTTGCTTGTCTTTGAATTCCATTCCTTGAGAGAATTGATGTGTACAATATATTTTACAAAGAGTGTAGACCAGTAAGAACGGCGGCGGCGCGAGGTGACACAGTCGCGATGTAACGCAGTCACAGACAGCGTCAACGGCGAACAGTTCCGGCAGAATTGTGGGATGACCTAAGATGTCAGCGCAGGTGGTTCCTGAGGATCGGTGTTGCACGGCGGCAGCACCTAAGCGGTGAGAACGGCGGCGGGAGTGCTAAGCGAGACGACGAAGACCCTGGTCACCTGCATGATACACAGTGACAGCAGTGGAGAGTTCCGGCGAAGATGGGAGTGATGTCCGAAGGGCTGTGATGGCCTGTGATAGGCCATCAGCCCCGCCGGACACTCCCGACGCACTGTTCTCCAGTACCAAGTCAATAGCTGCGAGAAATCACTGCAGGTATTAACGGCGGGTGGGGGAAATCACTGAATTTGATACCAACCGGACGCGGATCAACGTCCGTAACATCGGGTCCGAGGGGACCGGATATACGGGTAGGGTAGGTGTTGCCGAGGCGGATCGGCAGAGCTCGACAAACATCTGCACACCTCAGTAAGGCCTGCCGATTCGGCCCCGGAATGCAGTGAATTTCTTTCTAGCTCGTGAAATTTGTGGTCGACAATACACTTTTAGGACGACCGCTCCGGCCAAACCCAAACAATGCCCAATGATAATGTGAGTAGATTAAGTTGCCCTAAATGCTGTTCCAACCAAAATTCAGTCCGTCTATTGCCGAGTGGGGACAACATATTCGAGCATTCAAGTCTTCCTAAGTAGCTGCTACAGATCTCGGAGTTCCAGAAATTTTTCATAAACATCCTGTTGATACTGAATTTGGTGATTTTGGTCCTCGCGTCATATGGACTGTATGGTCAAATATAGTGAGTTACTAGCATCTACAAGAGCGTGACGGCTGGCGCCCGGTAACCTATTTAATTTTCCAGAGAATCGCCTGGAGCGCCGTGAGTTCTCCCGCCAATTTTTCCCTGCGCCCATGCCGTGAGCTTTTCGCCCTCGATGTTCACTATCAGACTTCGTGTCTTCGCCACGGCAACATCTATGCCTTCGCGACAGTCGAGTACATCTCCCATCTTCACGGGGCGTACTTCCGCAGACCCTGCGCGAAATATCGGTAAACGGGCCCGTACAGCACGCAGCGTCTCCCGCGGCAACATCGCCAACAGTCGCTGGACCGACGGCCTCAGCACTCCCGCATCCGTTGATGACAAGACGGCGACGAGGTCAACTTGACCTTCAACCACAAAGGCTATCCCTGCACATGCGTTGTTCACCACCCAGGACCATAAAACAAGGAAAAACGTGCCTCTCTGTTGGATTACTTGGCCAGGTAAATACACAGTAACCCGCCCTCCCGCTTCAATGAAGCGCGAAATCGGTGCAGGCAACTCTGCCGTGCTCGGCCCAAGCACCGCGGTGATATCGAAGTTGAACAGCCGGCAGAACTCCATAAACACATCTTGCTGCGTCTGTTCGTCCAGCCCTGCTTACCCGTCAATCGAAATACAATCATGAAGATGAACAACTCGCCTTCTGGTTTATTCGCGATGAGTATTCGCCTTTCGTGCTCACGTTGGCACCATGCCAGGCACGCAGCACGGGTCTCGAATGCGGCGATTCCAGGGCCTGGAAGCGGTAGCCCTGCGATAGGGTCGAGCGCTAGGGACACCTCGGCGCGTATGAAGTCGGCGTGAAGACCACTGTGCTGTTTCAGGCCGCACACGACGAGCATGCTGTCCTTGAGTGCCAGTTCGCGCACGCAGCGCAGGAGGGCGCGCGCCGCGGCAGTCTCGATACGATGGGCGCGCGTGAAGTCGAGGATAAAGAAGGTCGCAGGAGCCGACCCTAGTAGTGCATGCTCCAGCGACGGGACGGACGCGAAGACTGTCCATCGAGGCGGTGAAAATCTGGGCACACATGAGAAGAGAGCGGACGCACAGATATACCCGGATAGGATGAGTACGCGCGCGTTAAGTTGCTGCAACACATCGGCGTCTTCGGTCTTGGGGTCGGTGCTAGGCGGCAAGTTACTCCGCGGGGAATTCAGCGAGATTGGGGCGAGCGTATGGTTGCGCGGAGAGGGCAGCCGCCCCTCGATCGGTGTGGCGATGTGAGCTTCATCTTGGGTCCTTACCTGCTGCAGTTCGTTCCACTCATTCCACCGTGTTACACGCGCTGGCTGCCAACCGCCACTCAGTTCCACTGACACTCAATAATGTAGGTGCTCTTACCGAGTCGATGACACCATACATAAGGTACACCCCAGCAGCAGCGCCAATACCCACACCGAAACCCTCGGCGAACCCCAAGAACGTGCAGGCAGCGAGCGTGGCCAGGACAATTGCATATTCCATCCACGCAAGAGTTTTGGAAGCCTCCCAAATTGCTTCGAGAAACAGCTCGATGCCGAAGAAAAGGACAAGCGCCGATGCAAGGATGGTGGGCACGTACGGCAGCAAGAGTCCCGAAGAAAGGAAAAGTGCCGCCGTAAGGGCGATGACGATGGAGAGTTCGAATCGGCCACCTTTGGCGCGCGTCACGTAGACGGAGTAGGAGTATTGCTGTGAAGACTTCTAGTTAGGATTGAGGGGCATCAGGAGGAAAACATACAAGAATGTTGGGTACCGTGCCCACAAGCCCAGCCAATATGTTGGCCGCGCCTTGCCCTAAAAACCGCTAAAGCACCGACGCTATACTTGGGGTAAGGAAAGACCGACCTAACAATTCGTGGTTCATGTCGTAGGAGACGTCCAGAGTGAACGCGAGGGTCGGAACATAAATGGGGAGATTGAGGACGCTGTGATGATCTCAGCAGGACGTCTTTGGAAGATCGATGGAGGCGTACCCAATAACGACTGAGAGGACAATATTCTGAATGGCGCTCTTAAGCGACCACCATTGAACCAGTCTCTGAAAGAAATTCAAGACTGGGACAACATACGCGTGGGCACTCACAAAGTCAAACAGAGTCCAATAATTCCAGCTTGCGACAACTCCGGACGACGTTGTTACAGAGTCTACGGTGAAAAGCCAACCGGTGGCAACCAGATTTTCTGTTGGGACCCCCAATGCGCGGACTGCAATCCAGAAAACGGTTGGAATGGTGAGGAGGGAGATCGGAATATAATATGCGGAGCGGATGATACCCCGCGTCCACAGTTCTATATACCGGGAGCGGAGGCTAACAGATAAAAATAAGGCGGGGAAAAAGGACGCGGCCAGCAGGCCCAGATGACTTTTGGCAAACAGCGTGGTTGCTGTATTAGAAAGTGATAGTTGAGTTGCTGACGATGGAAAGGGTAGTCCCAATCCGAGAACAAAGAGGGATACCCCGATGGCACCGATGGCACCAGTGAGTACAGTCTGGGGGAAATAGGCGACCTGAACAGACTACGTGAGCGAAGCCAACATTGAGGAATAGGGGATAAATACAAGATTCCCCAGCTTCAGTATTCCAAGGGCAAAGAATGAGGCGCCGGTCAGGAAGGAGGTCAAAGCGTACGCTGCCATGACTGTCGGAACCAAGCCTGGGTGGTCGTCCCCGAGAACAACGCGGATATCGTTGGCCAGTCCTCTAAGAAATGGCAAGATTTCGATCAGCATAGAGCTCAAGGCCCCAGGGAAACGCGAGCCGCCGAGCGTCATTACAAGCTGCGATGTCAGCGTGCTGTAATCTGGATTCAGAACATGAAATCTGCCAAGAGAAGAGTGGTCACCTCATAATGTACATGGAGAGCCCTTGCAATTGCAACGCCCGAAAGGCGCCATCTTCGCTGGGAAATAGCAAAATTCCGGTGGAGACTAAGAAGAAATTGGTCCCGTCACGGATACGGTTTAGCAGGGAAGTTACACACCAGCATCTAAGACGTTCAAGAGTGTTCCGAGTAGGACGGCGGGCAGAGCACGGTATAATCTTGTGGGCAAAGAGGAAAGGAATTTGCCAGAGCGCACCCTGACCACATCCATGATGGTGGTATCGAGTCAGGAGGAAAAAACACAAGGCTCGGAGATCATCGGAGTTTCGCGTTCCCGAATGACTCAGCCGGGCGGCAGGAATTTGCAACCAAGCATGTGACCGCGTCGCGGACATGTGACTGCAACGCGTCGGATGACGAACATACACATCGGCGACTCCATTTGTTCTGCGCACCCACTCGGCACAGGGACGGAATGGAATTGATCTACAGCGTTCGCGTTCCCCTGCACCTCATTCCCACCAGAATTGTCAGCTTTTTCGCCCCCGTTCCCGCTCGCCTTCGCAGGACCAGGCTTCGAAACGTACTCACTGACTCGGCCAAAATCCCTCAAAAACAGGTGTACCTCAGAACGGCGATCCTGCGCCTCCGCTTGGAGGGGCCATACACCGTCCGATTGGATTCGGACTATGCTGGACATTTGCGGATGACGGTGAAGTCTGCTACTGTCACCCGGGCATTGATGGATGCGTTGGTCAAGCAAACGCATCAGGACGGTGGAAATGGCGGCCGCGCATGGACAAAAAGGGGCGATGAAGCCATTTATGATACCTGAATTTCATTGTTGGCGTAAATTTCTTATACAGGTTGGCCAAGATTCCTCCCTCTTCTTGTCGTGCAGCTCATTTCCGCTTCGGTTTTCTAGATGCAAGCACTAATTAAAGGGCTCTCCGCTGCTGCATCATCCACACCGTTGGAACGCGTTAACAGCTTGAATCCAATGAAACAGCAAGAAGGACGTGAGGGATCAACACAAACAGTAAGGGAAATTTCCTTTGCCGCTCGTACGATGTAACTCGTTTCCTTCTCGCAATTTAGATAGGTCAATAGCAGGTCAAGATCGGATATAAGTACAATTCACAATAAGAGGAATAGTGATTAGTACAACTGGTAAGTGAAGTCCACCGATTCATTTATGGCCGTTGCCGTTGCCATTGCCATTGCCGTTCCCATTACCCTGTCCCTGTCCCTTCCCTCCGCCATTTCCGTTCCCGTTCCCGTTCCCGTTCCCGTTCCCTTGGCCCTTTCCTCCACCGTTGCCGTTACCATTGCCCTGGCCCTTTCCACCGCCGTTGCCGTTCCCATTCCCATTCCCATTTGATCCCTTGCCCGGTTGGCCGCCTTGCCCATTGCCAGGCTGGTCACCTTGACCATTTCCCGGCTTGCCGCCTTCCCCATTCCCCGGCTTGCCTCCCTGACCATTGCCGGGTTTGCCTCCTTCACCGTTCCCTGGCTTCCCTCCCTGCCCGTTTCCCGGCTTCCCTCCCTGTCCATTCCCTGGCTTCCCGCCCTCGCCGTTGCCTGGCTTGCCTCCCTGCCCATTCCCCGGCTCTCCACCCTGACCGTTCCCTGGCTTCCCGCCTCCCTGGCCATTCCCCGGCTTGCCTCCTTCTCCACCTCCACCGTTCCCGGGCTTCCCTCCCTGACCATTCCCTGGCTTTCCGCCTCCCTGACCGTTACCCGGCTTCCCACCTCCTTGACCATTCCCCGGCTTTCCACCCTGACCGTTTCCCGGCTTCCCGCCTCCCTGACCATTCCCCGGCTTGCCACCAGAACCCTGCCCTGGCTTCCCGCCCTCGCCTTCCCCATTTCCATTGCCGTTCCCTCCCCCCTTCCCATTCCCGCCGGTATTTCCACCCTCCCCATGCCCGCCACTCTGGCCCTGCCCTTCTTCGGCGCGTGCATAAACGGCCGGGCAGCAGAGATCACCCTCTAGCGTGTGGCCTTCGGGGCAAATGCGCTGCTCGGTGCACTGTCGACCCTTGATGCACGAGCTTTCTTTGCGGCAGGGACTGCAGTTCTATTACGAACGGCATTAGTTTCACACCGATCACTGTCTGCGAGAACAGCGGCAACACACCTTATTGTCTGCCTCGGCATCACCTGCGAGAGCGGTTGAGGAGAGTGCAAAGATGGCGACGAGCGCCGCAACGGTGAAGTCTGTGAAACGCATTGGAGAGTACGATGTTGGTAGAGGTGGGCGGTAAAGAACTGTATTGCTGGAGACTCAAGCAAAGAGTTCCCCCACTTTTATACGCGCTCAGTCCTCACTCGAGGTTAAATGAAGACCACTACTTGACTCTTGCGTTGCGGTTGTGAACTGCTAGCGTGTACAGCGAATAGCTGTCGAGCGTCCATTCGGCGGGAGTGCGGAATGATATTGACGCAGCACAGTGCTCATTGAATCGGTCAAATTACGGTCGTTGTCCAGTAGATGTGTACTAGCTACCCCTGTGCGGTTCCAAAGAGAACGATTCCAGCCCAAATTCGCAGATTTCATTACTCGAGACCTCAGGTACATGAACCCGCTGACCACGAGTTTCGTGCCTTAATTGTATTTTGCTTCCACTGTGCATTAATTGTGACTGGGAATCTTGTCGGGAGTTTACTCGAGCTCGTCTGCAGTGTTCAAAATTGCAGAAACAAATTGCACTAGCATCCAACGTCTCCATATTTCGCACGTTCGCCGAGTTTAATTACGTACACTCACATCGCAGCAGCGCAAGCCGCGCGATTCTCTAAAAAAACTAAATGTTCAAGTTTATTTAGATGATTATTGATGAATGGATTTTCTCTTCCTCTGTAATATGAGGATATGAGGGTGCTTTTGATCATTCGCCAAAGGTACCCACTGCTTCCGCTTGTTGGCACGGTCATGCGCCTACTGAACCCACGTCATGGCAGAACATCTAAAGATAGATTTGCTCGCTATACAACGCTTTGATTGATTGGTTCGTTATGGTAATTTAATTAAGTTAACGTCGTCGTCGAACTGACCAGCTCGGAAACATATAGTGTTGGTGCCTGAACGTCTGAAATGGGTAAGTTGGCACAGGCGAGGGGTAAGCAGAAAAATTATCTCAGTCTGCCACGGTTGCATTAGTGTAATCAACCTGACGGGCCAGCGAAGGTCGCCAGGGTTTGGGCGTCCATTACACGAATTCATCCAACCAAACGAAGGCTAAATTGTACTTATATTATGGTACTGGACTGCGTTCTTAGGACGCGTGAATGAAGCACCATCGTCGAGGAAACACGCCAAGGAGTCGGACCGGCCGCTGATCACGTGATAGTTCAATAAAATATCGATGGGCGTTGAGTTTTGCGATCAATCAGACACATAGCTCTGGACAATGAATTCCCATTTCCCTGCATCACTGAAAAATTCGAGCGGGGGGCCTCTCGTTGTCTGTCTAATTCCACCCTGGAACGATCATCCATTATTGGAACATCTATAGTATGGTATATATGGTATCACGCAACGGACGCCGCCTGCAGCAAAACCTAACTAATACCCCTCAATCTGCTCCCGAATATACGCAATCACCTCCGCCTCCAGCTTCACATTCGTCGTGCGTTTGTCTGCTTTGCCGACTTTGCCCCATGGGACGAGGTACTGCGGAAGGCGACGTCAGCGCGTCATTCATCGCGAAGCAGTCGTAATTAAGAAGAGCAGGAAGTGGGGATGCGATGTTAAAGTCCAAGGCCGCGTTGGAATGGACCGAGCGGAGTCGGGGCGGGGATTTACTAATATACGAATACGAGACGTGGACTGCATACATACCTGGGACGTAATCTGCGCCGGCGTCGCGATCGTTGCGCCCCATAGTTGCGTGTACGCGCCCAGTCTGAATATTAATACAATACCATCAAGACGGAAGTTCACTCAGTACATATTGAATGAACAAGAAATTGAAGGGAGGTGTACGCACGGTGCGGGGTACAAAAGCGCATTGGACAAGAGTTGCATCCAACCCGCCGAGTGTCTACGAAAGTTCCAACGTCGCTTTAGTTCGACTTTTCACAATAAAGCACGAAGGACGAAGGAAGAAGGACGCACCGCTGTAAATCGGTCTTGATCCCCCCGGGATGCAGTGCACACGAAACCAGCACATCTGAATGTGTCCGCGCAAAATAGTTCGATATAAAGATGTTCCCGATCTTGCTCTCGCCGTAGAGTTGCCACGGGGCTTGGAACGCGCCCGCCTTCTTGACCCACGCGTCGCGCTCGGGCCCGCCCTTGAGGCTGACGAACTCCATGCCCGTGCCTGGGGCGAAGGTGTGTCCGGATGAGGAAGTGTGGATGATGCGCGCGGGGACTTTGGTTTCTTGGTAGGATCTGGTGAGCGCGGGGAGCTACGTATGGCGTGTGTTAGGAGTTGGGATGGCTTGGAGGGAGAAAGGGGACGTACGAGAAGTTCGGTGAAGAAGAAATGTCCGATGACGTTTGTGCCGAATTCTGGGGGAATGGAAGTGAGATAAATGGTGTTCGAAGGCAAAAGATTAATTATTCGTACGGAGGTCGTGATTCTGCGCCGTGAGCTGGTCGGGAGGAGAGATCATTACACCCCTTGATACCGGTAAGTTCTCTCGGCCATGGAAAGAGGTGCCCTGAATGCGCACCCATTATTGAACAAAATATCGAGCCGCTCTTCTTGCGCTAGGAATGTCTCCGCGGCTCGGCGCACGCTGGGGAGATCGGCCAAATCTAGCTGAAGGAATATCGCCGTCTTGTTGGTCTCGGTTTCAAGGCGCTTGATGGCAGCGGCGGCTTTGTCGGGTGACCGAGCAGCGAGATATACTTTGGCATTCTTGAGGAGCAGTTGTTTCACGGTCTCGTATCCTATCCCGGTGTTTCCTCCGGTTACAAGAATGATCTGGGTGGGTGGGTCAGTTGTTGGAGGTTGGAATGATTTGCGCAGTCCATACCTTGCCGGACAAGTCTGGGATATCGCGCTCGGGCCGGAAACTGGGAGGGGAGATACGAACTAAGAGGCTGCCCATTCTGTTTCGATGAGTGTTGTGGATGTGGGTGGGGATTTCGAGGATGCGCTCACTGCTCTCAGCCTCCCGCTTCTTTAATAGATGAACTTAAACTCGGCGGCAGAGGTGACGTTGGTGATCCTGCCGTGTATCGGGAAATTCGACGCACCGGATGGGATTCGGGTGGGGTTCAAGTGTCAATTGTGGTTCCTCGGCAGTGTCCACGTACGCCAGCATTTCCCGAACGGCTCGGGAAATAAGTCCAACTGCCGTGCCAGCATTCAGAGTTGGCTTGAAGGTACGTCCCAGGGGTTCGTCGATGCATCGCAGGTGTCCGTGTTCGGCGGCACAGCCGTTTCGACGCGCGGACCACCAGTTTGCTGGGAGTGGCGCAATGCAAGTGGGATTGGTCCTATGTAGTAAGCGGGATTGGTCATGCTTCGCCGCTTGCGGCCATCATGATGAACATCTGATTCGCACATTGCCGACGCCTCTTGTCTTCTACAGTCACCCGTTGGTCACAAGAAATTCTTTTTGCGGACTCGGACGTCCACCCCTGGTCCACACGTTGTGCCGTCCGACTTGCTGCCAATACGGATGGTCGATGAAACTCGCGGTTGACTCCGGAACGCCCTAGCCTTTCCTCCCTCGCGGTGAAACCTTCGGGATCGCAACCTGTGTTCAAAACTCCGAAATTTTGAACCTCGCTTGCGGAGAATACTTAAATCAGGATAACCGGTGCCTCTCTCGCACACTGGCAAAAATTCTCTGGTTCTTTGAACGCAAGATCCCCACAGCTTACATAGACCGACACTACAACAGAACCAACTGTTCCTGCACTTGCGATCTTTGATTCTCTTACTTTCGCGGTGATCATGACTATCGGCTGCTGTAGCTTTGAAGCAAAGGCGAGACGGATCAGCCAAACGCAATCGGACTCTTACATCTGCCTCGTGAGTCCGTCTCAACCGCTTTTTTCGTGTAGGAGCCGGAGCGGTCTCACTGGCGCCTACGGCAGCGGAATGTTCTCTCACTCTCAAACTGCACTGTACAGGACTGGCCAGAGTTTATCTTGTGGTGAGGTATGTCTTCTGCTAAAACGGAATCCTTTGACTGATAGATTGCAACAAATGGATGTGGACGGTGATTGGAACACAGACAAGGAATGTGACTATCCGCGGACGTCAACTGGGGAAAGTAAGTATCGGTGAGTAAAGAGCGTCGCCAAACAGCGGGGATCATCGACTTGGTGAGTGGAAAGAAAACGGAGCGTCAGTCGGATCCGATTGGACGATGGCATGTGAGCTTCCGCCGCATTCCCACAACGCGGCCCAATCTTTGACTCTTTCGTCCCATCCCGATGCATCTGTGTCTTGTTGTCTACGACATACTGAACCGTATCTTTCGACATGCGACGGCGCTGGACGTTCCTTTCGCAGATCCCGGCGACCGTAACGATTATTTTTGCACTGTCCGACTCGGAGTCGCTCCAGGCACGAATCACCTCTGGCTGGCTCTGACCTGTCGCGCTTTCCTCGAACCGGGATTGGACGTTGTGTGGTATCGGATTCCATATGTGGAATGGAACGCTCTCTGAAGGAGGAACGACTAAATGATTGATTAGTCAATTCACGGCGCTACGGTACGCGCACCTGGATTGGACGGTCAACGACTGTGTGATGTCTTCCCTCCACGCTCTCCATTCCAAGTCAATTATTTCCGGGTCCTCCCCATGGAAGCCGTGAATAGTGGATCGCAATTGTGGATTTACTTTTGTATGGAAGTTCCAGACTTTGATGACTTTATCCAGCGTCTGGCATCCGTGACGTCCACGACGCTGTCCACGATCACCGCACAGCTGCCAGGTGACCCCAGGGCCTCGCGATTGCGACAAACGCTCTCCGTCGTCCGAGCCAGGTTGGCAGCGGCCCCGACGGCCGAAGTGAAAATCGAGAACCTTGGTCCTATCACCCCTGGTAGCGAAGACGTTCCATTCCCCGCAGAGACGATAACCCCCCCTGTTCGACTTAGTACCCCTCTTGACTTGCTTGACTCTCCGCTGTGATCCCTGTGTCGCTGTGGATGACGCATTGCCCAAGACGATGATGACCGCCTCGCCAAGCCTGCGGGCTCTCCACCTTGCTGGTCGTCTCGCCGCTTCGACCCCACCGAGGTTGACTCTCTCCGGCCTCGTACCACTCGCAGCACACTGCACACAGCTCGCAACATATTCCGTCCGCGTCGATGCCACAACCATGCCTGCTGGTTATTTTTCAGCACCGTCCAGGCCGGTATACCGCCCCATTGTTGTCGTTTGACTTGAACGACTCCCCGATTGCCAGGCGCCATCTGGTTGCGGCATTTTTGTCTGATTTGGTTCCCGACTTGCGGCATGTTTACCGCAGCTATGATGATGCTTGGCGCGGTATGGAAGAGATCTTGTGCGATGTCAGAAAGCAGGAGAGGCTTCCGAAGGATTAATCCACCAAAAAGTTGGTCCGGCCTTGATTGTGCAAGGTATGAGGACCTTTTTCTCTTATGCTCCGCCTTTTTGACGTTCTGAAATTCGTCCCCAAAGAAAGTATAGAGTGCCCTCTGCGATGTTCAAATGTTATATCTCATGTGTATACGGGCTCCAAAATATCGCGTCTCAATTGAATGTTGTCTTCACCGCTGTCTTTTTATATCCAGAGTTGGTTCAGCTACCGCTGCCATGATAACCTCCGACCTGACCTGTTTTCCACCACGTACCCAACATTCTCACAACGCATATTCGAGAGCCGTAAAATCACTCTGAGGTCCGACGGAGCGCAAGCCATACTCTATGGCAGTTGCATCACTCTGAGGCACTGTATCCTATAATTTAAAGTTAAGCAAAATTAGCACCAGCACATATATTACAGTGCATACATACATCATTGCCAGACCGCAAGCCATATTCCAGGGCGATAACATCGCTCTGAGGCCCTCCGAGCGACCGCAAACCATACTCAATCGCGGTGGCATCGCTCTGAGGCGCTCCAACGGAACGCAGGCCGTATTCTAATGCCGTAGCGTCGCCATGAGGCTCCGCATCCGAGTCCTAAGTTGCAAAATGAACTCAACCAGCACCGATTGTGAAACAGACTCGAACCGGCGGTGCACGTACACCGTCACCCAGATCGCGCATATTCCATGAGGGTAGCATCACCCTGAGGCGGCACTCCGGCCACGCGAGGGGATATCTGGGCAACTCCGCAGAATGGGCAATCGACAGAACGGCGCCGGATGGTTGTAGCTGAGGCTCTCGCGAGCAGGGCGGCCACAAGGAAGGCTTGAACTGAAACGGAACGGAATCGCATGGCTCGGGGCGATAGGCTGAGGAAGGAAGGGCAGGCAAAATGACGGCTCGCAGCCATATATATATGGTAAAGGTTATCAGAACAATCAACTACTCGACTTGCGTGAGAGCCAACGATCTGTATGAAGTTTAATTAAGAACGCTGACGATACTTCAGTCCAGTTCCAATCAGATCAGTATCAGCTCTTTCAGCTAAGAGGATACCAATATACAGTATAGTGCCTCCGCTTCCTGCAGTGACGAGAAACTCGAATAACCAAGGTCTGATATCCGTCCAAGCAAGAATGACAGACATACATAACTGTCGACAGTATATCGCGGCCGAAAATATCTTCATGATGTTGAACGAAATCAGTTCGCAGAACTTGAGAAAAAGCCGTATCCCATGGTGAAGTCACTTTGTCGCTTCTACCATGCCAGAGAATATATGGGCAAGGCCTGTTCCTTCACAAGCGTGAAATTCGTGGCCCAGGGAAATGCTAGCCCTGCGCCTGAGTGAGAAACCCATAGTGTCAAATACAGATTTAAATTTCCTGGAAAAAGCAAGCGAAACCACTCACGCAATTATCCTGGGACCGGAAGGCACGCATATCACAAATCACTGCATTCAGCCAACGGCTAGGCGACGTCATTTTGAGACGTCTCGGCACGCCCTCGCCGAAGGCTGTGTTGAGGTGCTGCTGGTTGGCTAGACACTTCATGTCGAGGTGTCTAGACACAGCTCAGTTTGATGAGCTGTCGAGGCCGTGGGCTAGGCCGAGCCTCATGAGCGATGCCGAGGTGGTCAGATCGCCTCAGCATGTGATGTCTAGCTGGCCGTCGCGAGCCTCGGTGTAACTAGACAGGGCTGTGTCTAGTTAGCCGAGATTCGCGTTGCCTAGGCGCCTGTGGTTGCCTAGACAGGGCTAGCCGGAGCTCGGCATTACCTCGATGTGCCTACGTTTTGATCAATCGAGGAGTTCGCTGAATGCAGTGAATGATTGTATTCTGACAGTCGGCGTCGCATGCGGTCACTGCGCCACCGCGACTTATAAAGGTGTTGAACATCTGGAACGCGGTTTCGTTGACAGTGAAAACCTCTGTAAAGTTGTGCCAGAAGGCCGGCGACAGTGGTTCGTTGGGTTTGAGTTCAACCAATGGCCCGTACGTCTCGCGTGCGCTGTAGTACAAGCCCCACGTCGCTGATCTCCTGGATTAACTTTGAAGGAAACAATAACTCGAACGGCTTACGGCTGATTTGGAAAGTGGGGTCCGAAATGTTAGCTGTAATGCCTCTGTCAACATTGAGGAAAGCCCAAAATAGGGTGTGTCTGTTTACATTCTTCTTTTTCTCCCACACTGCGCCATTTCCCGGGGTACGACTATTTGTCTTCGACGGAGCGCTCGAGAGTTTCCCAGCATCTGTTGAATCCAATCCCCATTTTACTCGGACTGCACTCTGGCTATCTCCGTGCCGTTCGTTCCGAGCAGGCATGCGACTTTATTTGCCGCGCTCAAAATCCATTGAAAAGGGATGGCCATAGGGCGGGCAAAGCACTGTTGCCTTCCTTCCCCCATCATCCCGCTCTCCCGCAACTGCCTCGAGGACACCAGTTGCCGCTGTTTCTGCCTGGGTCAAGCACCCCAAAATGTCTGCGTGGCAAGAATTCAAGGCCTTAGAATATCTTGATGGCTCCTCAAGACTCTTAAGCGTACTGGCGGTACCTGCTCTCTGGACGAACAAGACCGGGAACCTTTTCAAGCAGAACAAATAGAAGGCCTCCATGTTAATAGGCGGACCTCAATGTTCAACATCTATGGTCTCAATGCTTCCGTACAACTGCTACATTTTGGATCATATTGGATTTACATTGAGCTTCGGTTTGGTTTTGGGACTCTCGGCAGCATGGTGTTATCTGCTACTGGTGACCCTCTTATCCAAGTGTTGGCTAACATTGCATTGTCGCTTTCCATATCAAACCGACCAGCCATCAAGTCTCCTTTGAAAGACAGATTAGCGCTGTGAATACACTTCCACCTGAAAATGGTGAAGCCTTCAGATCGTTGTCAGGTTTTGCCTCGGTCAGATCTCCAGAACGAAAGCCCCCATCCATCAAACGAGCGCAATCAACAGCATCGATGTTGTAAAATTCGCAAAACTGGTCCACCAAAACGGCATGGTGTTTGACGGGCGATGGTGGTGCGGTACGAGGCTGGGCGGCAGTATCGACGGGGAGGGCCGGCGCAGGCTGTGCGGGAAGGGAGCAGCCGCAGTAGGCATAACAAAATGCGGGAACAGGCTCCGCCCTTCTGTGTGAGCAATGAAGCGAAAAGAAGTTCAGTGAATGATGGAGCAGTGGGAGCAGGAGGAGGAGGGGCTGTAGCAGGGAGAGTGTGGGTAATGGGTGGGGCGTTGCTGTTGTTGACATTCTTTATGCGCTGGTTTGCATCAAAGAAGCGAGACTCCGTGGGAGGACAGTTTTCGTCTGTGGTCTTCTTAGCCTGCATATGGCTTGTTACCGGCTGCACCACTGCACTCAATGCTGATACATACCATCGCACTTGCCCAGGTGCCCATCCTCGTGATGTGTCAGCAACGGCCTCTGGGTCAGCTAAATGACAAGTAACCCGGCGAGAACCCCAACCAGTGGACTAGGCGGGGGCGCACAATCAGCGGCAAGGACGCAGCCGGAGATCCTCCGCGGATGCCAACAAGAACAAGATGCAATGCCGCTGCTACAAGACGCTGCCTAACTACGCCAAACCCGCTACACCGCCACTGATCGGCGCCGCCCGCCACCACCACATGCGCCCACTACAACTATGGCGACGTCCCGGCGCCACAACAAGAAACCCAAACAGCCGAAACACTACGCTAAACCACTGTCCTCTGCCTCTCGCTCTGCTCGCACCTCATCCGCCTCCGCCTCCCGCTCCGCATCCACCACCGGCCCCAACGCCCTCTCGAAAGCCTCCTGCTCCCCTTCCAGCTTGCCTCCGCACTTTGGAACGAACGCACGCAATCGCCGCGCGCTATGCACCCCATCCATAGCGTCCCCCTGTAGTGTCTCCAGTACGTAGGAATTCATGATTCGTTCCCGAATGCGGCACGGCGCGGACCAATAATGGATGAGTTTCCGCAAGGACTTGAAAGTGTAGTCCCAGACGCTGTTGGCGACCTGCACGAGCTGACCTTTTTTGAACACCACCTCCCCTTCCCGCGATCCGAGCACCTTCCTATCGAACACTGCCTTCCTCCCCAGCGCGTACTTCACCCGCTCCGCATACCCATCTAAGCGCTGCTGTGCGACGTACGCCATGTGGAGCTCAGCATCATCCACGGTGAGGGCACCGACCTCCCCTTCTGGTGCTGCGTCGGCTCTGTTGACCACCTGTCCGAGGAGTAGCTCCTTTGGCGAGAATCCAACCGACGGGAGTTGTAAGGGCAACCTCAGCTCGGCGCGGGAGCGCGGGAGACTAGCGGGAGAATCCGAAGCAACTCAATTGACAGTACTAAATACAGGTTTCTAGAATACGCACCTAGCGGGAGAATCCGAAGAGAAGAAAGGATAAGGATTCCCACGCTAGGCGAGGTTTTTATAGGTACTAGCCAGTAGCACGTGTCCGGATCGATCGGCAGTGGTCTCGAGCTTGATCACATAGCACGTGCCAGTGAGAGCGACCAGACGCGGGGGGTCGGAGGGGGTCGGAGTCCGGAGGGACGGAGGGCGACGTTCCAGACGGAGGCGTAGGCTGGGGCATAGGACCGAAGGCCGGATGGACGGACGAGGCCGGACGAAGGATCGGACGAGGAAGTGGGGCGGTGCGATGGGCCGGAGCCGGACGGACGGACGGGCGGGTGGTTCCCCTGACATCACCCCCCCCTTGGAATGCGGCGTCCCGACGCATGAATCGGACATGGGCGTCGCGCCTCCGGAACGAGAGCGAGTCGAAAGCGGCCGAGGCAATCCGGCGCGGGGCGTTAGGGTAGCGGCGATAGTAGGCATCAATGGCGTCTTGGGCGAAGACGTCGGAGTGCTTTACCCATTTATTGTGTTCCGGGCCGTAGCCTTTCCACCGCACCATGTACCAGAGGCTGCCATAACGGACCTTCGCTTCTAGGATCTCCTCGACTTCCCATTGAACGTCGCGGTCCGTCTGAAGGACGGGCGGGGGTTCGTCGTTCCGGGGGCGTCCGGGGAACGGATCCGGTTCCGCGAGCTGGAGTTTCACCACCGGGAAGACCGGGTGGAGCTGGGAGTACTGGGGGGGGAGCTCGAGTTTGTACGCCCCCTTTCCGACGACCTTCGCGACTTTGAAGGGGCCGAGGCGTTTGTCCGCAAATTTGACGGACGGACGGGTCGTACGGATGTCGGAGGCGTCCAGCCAGACTCGGTCGCCTACCTTGATCTCTGGGGCGGGCGTGCGCCTTCGATCATAGTACAGCTTGAACTCGTCCTTGGCTTTAACGAGCACGGCTTTGGCTTCCGAAACTCCGGACGCGATCCGGTCTCGGAACTCGTTCGCGGACTCCACTTTCGAGCGTAGTCCGTTGGGCTCGAACCCCATCCGGGGGAGCCTTCCGGTGTCCGTCATGAACGGGACTTGCTGCGTCGAGGAGTGGACGTGGTTGTTGTACGCGAACTCCGCGGCCGGGAGAAGCTCGTCCCAGTCGTCTTGTTTGTAGTTCGTGAAGATCCGGACGAACTGCTCGAGTTCCTGATTGACGCGCTCGGTCTGGCCGTCGGTCTGCGGGTGGTAGGCGGTGGAGGTCGCTGGTTCTACCCCGATGAGGCGCCACAGTTCCGTGGTGAACTCCGCGACGAACTGCGGCCCGCGGTCGGAGATATATTTCCGGGGGGTTCCGTGGTGCCTCCAAACGTTCCGGTAATAGAGCCGAGCGGCTCCGACCGCGCCAAGGCCGGTGTGGCACTCGTTGAAATGGGCCCGCTTACCCAGGACGTCGACCACGACCATAACGGCGTCGAAGCCGTGCGCGTCCGGGAGCTCGACGATGAAGTCCACCGAGACGGTGTCCCAGCGTTCTTCCGGAATCTCGGTCGGGTGGAGCTCTCCGTGGGGTAACTTCCGGAGTGCCTTCGTCCGGTTGCACGGGTCGCAGGTTCGGACGTATTGGCCGACGTGACGGGATAGCTGGGGCCACCAGTAATTCCGGGAGATGAGCTCGAGGGTTTTGAAGCGTCCGGCGTGTCCGGCGACCCGGGTATCGTGGTGCAGGGCGATGATCCGGCGTCGGAGGTCCTTATTCCGCGGTACGACGATCTTACTGCGGTAGTAGAGGAGCCCTTCTGCGACACGCCACTCGGACGACCGGGGGGGGCGGACATTCCGGTTCTTGAGGAGCTCTCGCGCGACAAGCGCGACGGGGTCCTCAAGGTCCGGTTCACCCGCGAAGGCCTCCCGGACGTCACGGAGGAGGGGGACTTCGGGTCCGGCCACCACGACGCCTTCTAGCGCACGGACGTGGAACAAGTCTGGGCGAAGAAGGGTAACGTCCGTGTTGTCCGAGCCTACCCCGTGGTCCGGGCGACGGGACAGCGCGTCCGGACGGCCCATGAGGCGTCCGGGCTGGTGGTGGAGCGTGAAGTCAAACCGGGACAGGTACAGGGACCACCGCGCCTGCCTCCGGTTCAAGTTCTGTGCCTTCCGGAAGTACTCCAGGTTTTTGTGATCCGTCCAGATCTCGACTGGATGCTGCGTACCTTCGAGGAAGTGTCGCCACTCCTCTAGAGCTCGGATGATCGCGAGCATCTCTTTGTCGTGGATCTCGTAGTTGCGCTGGACGTCACTCAGACTTTTGGAGTAGAACGCGACCGGGTGCCACTTTCCGTTCGCGTCCGGCTGGGACAGGACGGCCCCGGTAGCGTAGTCGGAGCTGTCCGCCTCGACCCGGTACGGACGCGACTCGTCGGGTAGGACCAAGACGGGCTCCGCGGTCACTGCGTCCTTGAGGGCTTGGAAGGCGGCGGCCGCGGCAGCGGTCCAGGTCCAAGCGACGCTCTTCTTTGTGAGGTCGAAGAGGGGCCGCACGATGTCCGAGAACGCCCGGATGAACCTCCGGTAGAAGTTCGTGAAGCCAAGGAACTGCTGCACGTCCTTCTTGTTCTCCGGAGCAGGCCAGGCTGCGACTCCGGCGACCTTGACCGGGTCCATCTCGACGTGGTTGTGCGAGATGATGACGCCGAGGTACTCGATCGACGACTTCTCGAATTCGCACTTCTCCGGCCGGAGGTAAAGCTTGTGCGCTCGGAGCCGCCGGAGGACTTCTCAGACGATCTCTCGGTGGCGCGCGAGATCGGAGTGAGCGATGAGGATGTCGTCAAGGTATACCATGACATCTCCGGAGAGGATGAGGTCTTGGAAGATGTCGTTCATCATCGTCTGGAACGTGGCCGGAGAGTTGGTGAGGCCGAAGTACATCACCAGGGGCTCGAAGAGCCCTCGGTTGGTACGGAACGCGGCCTTCCACTCGTTGCCTCCCCGAATTCGGACGTTGTTGAAGCCCCACCGGACGTCGAGTTTTGTGAAGAACCGGGCTCCCTTAAGGCGGTTGATGAGATCGTTAATCAGCGGGAGCGGATACCGGTTCTTTACGGTCATCGCGTTGAGCGCCCGATAGTCCTGGACGAACCGGAGGCTTCCGTCCTTCTTTTTGATGAAGAAGACCGGAGATGCCATCGGGGATTTGGACGGGCGGATCCGGCCGGTGCTCAACCCATCCTCGATGAACGCGTTGAGTTCCTTCTGCTCGAGGGGGAGATCGGGTAGACCTTGCAGTTGGCCGGTTTCGCATCCGGGACGAGTTCGATGGCGTGGTCCCACGTCCGACGTTCCGGCAACGCGTCGAACGACTCCTTATCGAAAACGTCGGAGAAATCCTCTACCCAGGCCGGAACCGAGGTCCCGGGCGGGGCCGAGTTCCGGGCGTAGGCCTCTGCGAGCCTCTGAGAGACGGTGCTGCCCGCACGGATTTCTTCAGCCGGAGCGAACGCGGTGTAGAGAATCCGGTCGCCGTCTTCGAGCTCGTCGTCTCCGTCACCGTCATCGTCGTCCGGGTCCGGAGTGAGGTCCGGGAAGTCGTCTCCGTCGTCGTCCGGATCGTACCCGTCATCTCCGCACCACTCCTCCGAGTCAATGGCGCAGATAGACGGGACGGGACCTTCGCGGAGCTGCCGGAGGATCGCGGCGGAGATCTTCGCGTTGCGACGGACGGCGCGGAGCTCCTCTCGGCAAGTGCTGCAGCTGGTCGGACAGCGGGTCATCCGGACTTCCTTGGTCTCCCAGTCGATCTCCGGGTTGTGCTTCTGAAGCCAGGAGTAACCGAGGATGACGTGCTGCTTTCCGAGCCGCGTTACCGCGAGTTGGATGCGTTCGGAGTGTCCTTTGTAGTTGACGACCATATCAACTACGCCGGAAATGCCTCCGGACGCATTGGGCGTGCTGTCGACGTTGAGGACCGGAATTGGCTGGGAGAGCTTCCGGACGGGAAGGTTGCGGGAGATCACGTACTCCGAGTCGATGAAGTCTCCGGTCGCTCCGCAGTCAACCAGACCCTTCACGGACATCGTAGCTGCGGTCTCTACCGATTGCATCTCCAACGGAATGTGCAGGGAGTTCCGGCCCTCTACGGAATCAATAACGTACCGCCGGGGTAGTTTGCGTTCCCACCTCGGACGGCGGACGCAGGGAAGGGAAGGGGGAAGTTCAGTCTTGGCCTCCGGGGCGGGAATAGGGGGTGCGCCTTTCGTATCAACTGCTGATTTATTGGGTATATCTTTGTACAAGCAGGAGTAACGATTGGGGGATGCGACCGAGGGCGCACCGCTCACTCGGCCAGGTCCGGAAAACCCTCTGGCTCCGCGTCTCTGGCGTCCGGCTCGGCCGGAAGCCCAGCGGTGGTAGAGAGGCGCGCGAAGAGTTCTCCGAGGAGGTCGTCACCGAGTTGACGGACGACCTCGTCCAGGATGTCCGCATGCCGGACATCCGAGGGAGTCGGGCAGTCTCGAGCGAGGTGTCCGGCCGCGCCGCAACGGAAGCAAGTGCGCGGCGTGAAGCGTGCGCGGGTCCGGTCGACATCCATTGGAATGCCAGGTGGAAGGGCGGGCGCCGGCGCGGCTTTGGGAGCAGGCGTGAAGGAGGGGACTGGGAGGAACGTCCCAGTGCGAGGGCGTGCGGCCGGAGCCGGGGCGCGAGTCGGAGGTGCTCCCGCTCGGACACGGGCGAGGGCGTCGTACTGGCGGAAGGCGCGGAGGCGCCATCCGGCGTAGTCTAGCAGCGCCGGAGCGGTCCCGGACATGGTGATCGCCGCGTTAATCCGCGGGTCGAGCCCTGCGCGATACTTGGTGACGCGGACGAGCGGGTCCGTGTACCCGGCCGTGGCGGCGAGTTCCTCGAAGTCGTCCGTGTACCGGTAAACGTCGCGGGAGCCCTGGTAGTAGCTATGGGTCTCCAACCGGAGGAGAGCTTGGTCTTGCTCGTTTTCCTCCACGAACCGGAGCCGGAACTCGGACTCGAATTCCGCCCAGGACGGGAATGGGAACGGAACGATTGCGGACTGTCGTTCGGCCCATCGTCCGGCCGCGTCTCGCGCCATAAAGGACATGGCGTACCGCACGAGTTTTTCCTCGACGACCTGTCCGTGGACTATGAAGGCTTCCGGAACTAGTCGGAGGTATGTGAGGACGGAGTGGAGGAACATCCGTCCTTGAGTCCGGTCGCCGTCGAAAACGGCTGGGGGGTTCGGTCGGAGAACCGATCTTGCTGCAGGGGTGAGGGTGGTGAAGTCTGGACCCACCGCCGGAGCCGGAGCAGCAGGGACGGGGGCAGTCGCGGGTGGATTTTGGTTGTTGTGTAAAACGCGGAGGAGTAGGGTTTCGATGTTCGTGAGAGAGCTTTCTACCGCTGTCAGCCGGGATTCGGGGTCGGCAGCCGGCTCCGGGATGTAAACATCCGGGAGCTCGGGTGGCGCGGACTCGTTTCCGGGCGTCGGGGCGTCCATCAAGGAGGAGGGGTCGAGATTGGAAGTGGGGGAGGCCGGAGCGCTAGCGTAGCGGTCCGAGTCCGAGTCTACGCCGAACTTCGCAATCTTGACCGGTTGATCCCTTAGATCCTTTCTTCTGCTGTAAGGGCAACCTCAGCTCGGTGCGGGAGCGCGGGAGACTAGCGGGAGAATCCGAAGCAACTCAATTGACAGTACTAAATACAGGTTTCTAGAATATGCACCTAGCGGGAGAATCCGAAGAGAAGAAAGGATAAGGATTCCCACGCTAGGCGAGGTTTTTATAGGTACTAGCCAGTAGCACGTGTCCGGATCGATCGGCAGTGGTCTCGAGCTTGATCACATAGCACGTGCCAGTGAGAGCGACCGGACGCGGGGGTCGGAGGGGGTCGGAGTCCGGAGGGACGGAGGGCGACGTTCCAGACGGAGGCGTAGGCTGGGGCATAGGACCGAAGGCCGGATGGACGGACGAGGCTGGACGAAGGATCGGACGAGGAAGTGGGGCGGTGCGATGGGCCGGAGCCGGACGGACGGACGGGCGGGTGGTTCCCCTGACAGGAGTATGTGTTTGTTGAGGATGCGGATCGCTTTGTCAAGGTGTTCCGGCCAGCTCTTCGGTAAGTCCTCCCACTTCATCGCATTCCACTCCTCCTCTCCCACCTCCGGCGCGCACAGCCTCGCTAGTACTCGCAGTAAGATCTGGTTAGACCCTTCCACGAGACTGTTGATCCACGGCGAGTACTTCGGTACGACGTGGTGCTTGATACCCCGACTCTCGCAGAAATTGTCGACCTCCTTGCAGTCAAAATGCGGGCCGCCGTCCGTCATGAAGGTCTCTGGATTGTCAAAGTCCTGGGTGATCCTCCGGAGCGTCTGCGTCGTCGTCTTCCCTGTCCCCGCCGTCTTCAGCTTATCTGCCCACAAATTCTGTGAGTACACGTCGACATACAGCCCAATGGTCTTGTAGCCCCCTTTCCCCTTCGGCATCGACAGATAGTCTCCGGCGATGAGCTCAAGTGGCCTGCGTCGGGTGATCGGGTTGAGTAGGGCATGGATATGCTTGGGTCCGAATGCCTTGCACTGTCCGCAGTCCCGTATGGCTTTGAGAATCGACGTGTCAAGACCGGGGCTGTAGATGGTGTCCATGAGTTTCATCTTGATCGCGTCGCGACCAAAGTGTCCCTCTTCTGCGTGGACCTTCACTGCCAATGCCACCGCCTCCTCTCTCATCACACACTCTCTCCTCGACTTTGCGCGCAACTTCCCCCCTCCCCCGACTCTCCACAGCTTGCCGTCTTCCACGAAATAATCCAACGCGCAGTGACGCACCTTCTCCCGCTCGCGTCTCGACGTCCCTGTACCCAGTTCGTGTATGGCGTCTATCACCTCCACGAACGCTGGCTCCCCTTTCAGCTGTTCACGTAACGCCATGGTCCCCGCTGGTAATGCCACGACCTGGAATGCCTCCACCTCACCAGCTGCCTCCGTGCACACTTGGAACACGTCGTTTACCAAACCCTTCTCTGACTCCCAATCCGGCGACACCATCCACTCATGACCATCTCCCGTCTCCTCCTCCACCTCCTCGTATTTGCGGCTCAGGACGTCGGCACCCACATTTGTTGTACCCTTGATGTGCTTCACCCCGACTATCCGATATTGTTGTACACCATTCCTCCACCGTTTGTGCGCCACGTTCAGCTTCTCGTTCATCAGTACGTCTCGCAGTGCGCTGCAGTCTGTCTCCAAGAGCACCGGTTGACCCCAGATAACGTTCGCGAACTTGTCAAGCCCAAACTTCAGTGCCGCGAACTCCAGCAAGTGCGGTGGATAATGCCTCTCCGCAGTTGATGTGCGCTTCGATGCGTAAGCTATTGGGTGTTTTCGTATGACGAGTTTCCCCCCCGGCAACGCTGTGCGCATCTTCTGCGAAAGGATTGCCGCCAACCCGCTCTGGCAGCCATCCGAGTTGACGATGAACGGAAACTCTTTTACCGTCTCATACCGCGGCGCCCTGAGAACTGGTTCCGATGTCAGGATACGTTTGAGCCGCAAGAAACACCGGGTGTGCTCCTCTGTCCAGTGCTCCTCGAGGCGGAACTCGCGCATTATCCTCCTATATGCTCGGTGTCCGTCGGATTTCGACACATTGACCTTCCCCAACACATCTCGCAATGGTTTCTCCTCCGCCACGTAATTGTTGACCAGATCCCTGAAATACTGCATGAGCCCCAGGAATGACTCGAGCGCAAGCGCATTCTTCGGCTGCTTCCAATTGACTACCGTCGTTAGCTTTTTCAGGTCTGGCGACACCCCCTTCGGCCCCACCGTCGACCCAGCGAAGACATCCTCTGTCGTGGACAAGCGGGTCTTCTTCGCCGAGAGCGACATGCGCGTCTCCCTCACCCTCGCGAAGATGAGTCACAGCTTCCTCATCATCTCCTCGAACGTATCCGCCGCTGTCCCACCGTCATCCACCAGCAGCTCCATCACCTCCTCCAGCAGCAGGTCCCAAAACCTCTGCGCTACTGCATCCCCGAACGCTGTGGGCGCGTCCGTCAAACCGAACGGCATTCGACTGTATGCGAAGTAGCCCTTCCCCGGCACCCAGATGCACAGGTAAGGCTGTACGTCGTCTGCGACCTGTAGCACGAAGAAGCCGGACACAAAGTCGAAGACTGAAATGTATTGATGGCCCGATAGCCGCCTCTGCTTGTCGCAGATGTCCCCTTGTGGCAGCGGAACGACTTTTATCAGCTTATTGAGTTCACCGAAGTTACCACATATTCTCCAGCTCGGCTTCGGTGTAGGTCGTTCTTTGCTCGGCGGCTCCCTCGGGGGCAGGTCGGTACGTGGCTCCATCCCATTGCGGACACACTCATCTTCCACCGTCCACAGCAGCTCGTTGTGTGACAACCCCACCGCCTGGTCCTTCTCCACCAAGCTGATTGGGTTTACGCACTTGATGTCGCGCGGGTCAATGCGCCGTAGCACCCCTGCAGCGACCATCTTGTCGACCTGGCGGAACACATCCGCGGTCTGTGATGCTGTCCATGGGCGTTGTGGTACCGCTTGCGTGCTGAACGTCGCTTCACTCGGGATTCGTGGTGCGTATTCCGCCCCGTCTGCTACGCAAACCTCCCCGACTGACAACGCGAAGATGTCTGCGTACTCCCTCAGCAGCGCGCATACCTCCTCCGTCTGGCTCGTCATCAAGTCCGTGCCGATCTTCACCGCCTCCAGTATCTTCATCACTCGGCAGGGGTTAAACGGATCCGTCGCGCGTGTAAAGACCGAATTGCCGGGGTTTTGTTTCACGAATAAAACTCGATGCATATGGTCAGCAGCCCTCCACTGCGGCAAAATTTTGAACAGTACTCGCCTCGCGGGGGGAGTCTCACAAGACTTTGCCCCTGTTGAGGCTTCGCGTGTAGCGTCGCCGATGTCCACTCCATCCTCCTCCTCGCTGTTTCGCTCCTCGGGGTCGCCGTGATGTATCGGTGTATGTGAGTGAACGGGATCGTCGTTAGCACTCTCGTCTCAATTAACGTCAACAGGTGTTACTCGCCTTGCGGGGGGAGTCTCGCAAGACTTCGCCCCCGTTGAGGCTTCACATGTAGCGTCGCCGGTGTCCACTCCGTCCTCCTCCTCATCGTGTTGCTCCTCGATGTCACCATGGTGTATCGGTTCATGTGGGTAAACAGGGTCACCATCAGTACTTCTGTCTCTACTCGCTTCAACAGGTTTCACTCACCTTGCGGGGGGAGTCTCGCAAGACCTCGCCCCCGTGGCGCTTTTGCGCGTCTCCGCATCGCGGAGCTCATCTTCGTACGCACACCCCTCCTCATCCACCGCTTCCACTCTCCCCTCAGCGTCACCGCCCCACGCTTCCTCCACCCGCTCGTATTCGTCTTCCAATACCTCCGCCATCGTCTCGCGTCCCAACACCGTAATTTCCTCAAGTCCTGGACCATCTGCTGTATCAATAGTCCTAGGAGCGTGGGTAACATCGACTCGCCTTGCGGGGGGAGTCTCGCAAGACCTCGCCCCGTGGCGCTTCCGCGTGTTTGTGCTAACGCACGCATCGCTGCCGTCATCGCGGTCTGCACTCCATTCATCCACACTTTCGGATTTTGGTTCTCCAACGTCGCCATCCGCTCACCCGCGCTGACTGTGATGATGTCGCACTTCGTGTCGTGGATAGCGCCGAGCGCTGCCATGATTGGCTTCCCGACGAGAACATCCCATCCCCCACCACTCTCGAAGACCTCAAAGACTCCCCGGATTCGCACGCCCTCCACGTCCAACTCCCCTATCCACTGACTATACATCCTCACCAAGGCGCCATCTGCCATCTTCAACATCTTCTTCGGCGCCCCCAACTCTCCCATCCGCTTCGCCCACTTCAGATACCACCCCTTGTCGATTGCACCCACGTCCGCCCCCGTGTCCCACGTCCCGTTCCCCCTCATGGACTCCCCATTCGGACCTCCAAAGCTCGTCCAATGCATAAATATGCCGCTATTCGTCTTCTCGCACGGGTCCACCGAATACAGCGCAACGACTTCCAATTCTTCATCGTTAATGACTGTACAGGATGGTCCCGCACCCCCAAGTGGGCCGGGGTTTGGGGTTACGCCATGGCCGCTGGTCGAAACCCCCTTTAAAAATTTGCCTGCTCTCCCCCTTCCTCTCCTTCGTACCACGGAACTCCCTCCACCTCTTCCACCTCCACTCTGTTCACCATCGGCGGCGGATTCAGCTTGCTGAACCAGAGCCCGCAGAGCGCACGGTACCTGCGCTCAAGCACCGGGATGTTCATCACGGTGCACGGTCTATGCGCCGGCAGCAAGGGCACGACCATCCCGCACATCCAGCACTCCCCGCTGCATGGAAGCGCTGTCCCCGGCGAAATGGGGTACCCCGTTGACCAAAGGGAAACTGTGTCGGCGGCGAGATGACCGTTCCGGGCATTCCACGCCGCGATCTGCGCTGCGTGACGTGTCTGGCTGTCGGGCGTGTTTGATGGCTGCTGCGTGTTGCCATTCCTCATCACCTCCATCAGCCGCACGCGCTGCTCCTCCGTCCCCGCTGGCGTCTGTCTCCGCCCCCCTTTGCCTCCTACACCTCCCGCTCCCCCTCCATTCCTCGCTGGCGGTACCGTCGTGGGCGCTGCATTAGTGGCTGGTGCCCCTGCATTCTGTGCCGGTGGCTTATTGTTCTGAGCCGGTGTGTTGACATGGAGATTCGCAACCGCGCGCTCTAGACAGTTGATGTGGGCGTCTATCGCTGTCGCCCTTTTGTGCTCCGCCGCTGCCGCTGTAATCATTGCCTGTGGTATCGCCGCGAGTGCGTCGAGCGCCTGTGTCCAGTTCCCCGGCGTGGTTGCGCGCATCACCTGGAATGCCGCCGGGAGCGCTGTCCAAAACGCCTAGATGCCCTCTGCGCTAGTCTTCGCATTGGCGTCTATTACCACCTCATTCACCTTCGCTCTAAACGCCGCCATGGGTGCAATCTTCTCCCCTCCCACCAGCACGAACTCCGCCGCCATCTGCCCCATGTCCATTCGCATACCCGAGAGCTCAGCCAACTTCTGCTCCCGGGGTCTGGACACAGGCGCAATGCTCGCAAAGCGCACCTCGAACGCCGTCACGAACGCGGCCCACGTTCCCAATGCCGCGCCCCTGAACCACACGTCTGCCGGTGAGTTGTACCAAAAACAGTTTTTTTACCTCCACTAGCTTCTCCGTGTCTCCAGCCACTCCCCTCATCGTGAAGCCCAGCTCGACGTCCTTCAAGAAATTCATCGCTGTCGCTGCCGATGTGCCCGCTCCCGTAAACGTTGGGCCTATACTCATATTGCGCGTCACGTGTCGCGGTTCTATTGGTGGTGTAGCTGCTTTTGTAACGATAATAGCCGCTGGTGCGAGCGTGATTCCAGGTGGCGGCGATGAAAGCGGTGATGTACCCGCTGCCGAGGGCGACGCCGGTGGGTTACGCGCGGGTGTTCGGTAGAAATGAGTCGGCGAGAGCATCTGTGGAAATCGACCGAGTGGGGTGGTGACAACTGTACAGCCCCTCGGTGGTGGTGTCTGTAGTGCTGGGGACGTCCTCGCGACGTCGTATTCTCCTTTGGTATTCGATGCACTACTATTGTGTCGCTGTCTCTTGCGTTTACGAGGAACCGCACTGCTCGCGTTGGCGCCCGTGTAATCAACAGACTTGTCCCTGGGCCGTAGAATGCACTCCAGCTTCTCTTTTTCGGGTGGCGTCGCCCCCGATTGTCCTGTCTGGGTGGCGTCGCCTCTGATTTCTGGGTTGGCATCGCCTCTGGTGCAGCTCTGAGTATATGCGAGTGGGATGAAAAAAGACTGGTTGGCAGAGATCAAGGCTGATCTGGGCCGATCGGTGGTGTGGGATCGGATCGCACTCTGATCACCAAAATGGACTAGGCGGGGGCGCACGATCAGCGGCAAGGACGCAGCCGGAGATCCTCCGCGGATGTCAACAAGAACAAGATGCAATGCCGCTGCTACAAGATGCTGCCTAACTATGCCAAACCCGCTACACCGCCACTGATCGGTGCCGCCCACCACCACCACACCAGGAGAAATGTTATATCCGTGTTGGCGAAAAGAGGAAAGATTGGAGGAGAGGAGGTAGGTTCCGGATGAGGGATGTCCGGGCCGGAAGGACGGAAGGCCGGAGGATGGAGCTGGTCGGAAGTTAACGGAAGTGCGGAAGTTAACGGAGGCCAGTGATGTGGTGTCCGGAACTACGGATATCGAAACCACTACACCACAGGGGGTTAAGGGTGAGTGGGGATTGTACTGCTGGCAACTTGAATAGGGAAGGATGACAACGAAGATGATTGAAGGACTTCACTCGTCGGCCAGACGAGTAAGGTGAAGGCCGGACGAGTCGGGTGAAGGCCAGACAGATATCCGGAAGGCCGACAAGAAGTCGGAATGAGTCCGGACGTCGGATGAAGGACGGAGGTCACGTCCGGACGTCGGACGAAGGTAGGTTGTCGAGACAAGGAAGCCGGAAGAGGCAGAAGTAAGAGAAGACTACCGGACGAGTTATCCGAAGACAGAGATAACGTTACAACGTTAAGTCAGGAGTATCGGAAGTTCGGGAGTTCGACCGGAAGTTGGTTTGGTGCGGAGTAAATGTTTATAATCAAACTGAGGTACATCCAAGACTGTACTACGTATTTATAATATTTACGGGGCAAGTCCGGATGCGGAGGGAAGTAACTAAAAGACAATAAGATAAGTCGTATAACAATAAGGACAATAAAGGAAAGCATGTGGAGCATAGTGCATAAGGACATAGGATGTGATGGTAAGTCGGATGGATGACTGATGAAACCATCGGATACGACACCGCGTGGACTTGGTGTCGTGTGGAGAGTCCGAGGAAGCTCCGTGATACTTCCGAGGCCGGAGCCGGAAGACGGAAGACGGAGATCGGAGGACCGGAGGTTCGGATGAAGATCCGGAAGTGGCGGAGAATGCCGGAGGTTAGGCTGGAGGCGGCCGGATGTGGTCGGGAGTGGTCCTGGAGTTGCACGGGCATAACAAGAAACCCAACAGCCGCTAATAACTGGTGCATTCCCCGATCAGCAAGACCAACTGAATAGACTCCTCATTAGAAGGCCATATATTGTGGGTCGTGTGAGGCAGAACCCGGAACGAGTTGAACAGGGTATGATATCCACTCAGGTATAATACCCGGGGTGTGGACACAACCCGTAATAGAATGGAGGGGAAGCGGGACAGGGTGGAGACAATCCCTAAGTCAAGCCAAAGCAGAAGCCTGAGATTAGATGAGGTAGAATCTACTGTACAAGGAGATTCTACCATGCTTATATACATTATGAATAAATTAATGTGATTGTGATCAGTTCCTGTATCGCAACATTAAGGAGCATTAATGTGTGTTGCTCCTAGGCTCCTGTGTGTTATCACCATAGCGTCTGAGGGTTAGGAGGACTGACTGTGCGGGTTTCCTAACCCTTAACATCTTCCCATATCTTAGTCCCTGAAGCCTGTGATCAGGCTCCTGTATGTTAGCATCTGAGGGTTGGGGGGACCAACTGTGCAGGTTCCCTAACCATTAACGTCTTCTCGTATCCCAGTCCTTTGAAACCTGTGATTGGTTTTCAACTGTGAGAAGGTCACGTGGTCATGTCATGAGAGTCCCGTGATGCAGGCGCATTGCGTGAAAAAAGTGGAACCCAGGTGATTCATGACATGATGTTCAAATCGAAATATTTGTGTTATAGTAGATGTGCTTGTTCACGTCAATTGCAGGACAATTACCGATGGGATATTTGTCTTCAAGTGTCGCATGTTCAGTTTGAGTTGCTTTGTTAAAGGTGATCAATTAGAAATGAGCTGATGTCCATGTGCATAGGAATATATTATCAAACCTGCTGCTGATGGATGGAGTCGCTGGGTCCAACTGACTCTAGCTCATCATAGTTGAATTTCGCGAGCTTTTTGTCGACCGCTTCACCATTCTCCCAGAGCTGTAAAGGCCGTTAGGAAACAGAAGCAGACCAAAATGTGCACAGTAACACACCATTTCCTCCTCCATGGGCTGTGCAGGGGTAGGCATTGTTACCATGACCATACAATCTTCTTGTTTGTGATTGACGAAAGCTGTGATAATGATCTGATATCTGTCGGCTCTGCCGAGGGGAAGTATTTCTGCATTCTGTGGTTTTACAGGTTTCCAGCTAATCTTCTGCTCGTAGATATGTTTCAGGAGGCATGGGAGAGCAGCTGCAAGTTTCGAAATGAAGATATTGTATTTGTCCTCCGACACAAGGGTAAATGGCCCCTTCTTGACAAAATTGTTGGGTTTAGCTTTGGTTTTATGGGATTTTGTAGTGGGTGCAGGATTCTTGGGAATGTAGACATAGACAGCCACGGCAAAAGGGGGGTGATCCTTGTTGTCGTTGATCTTGATAACATCTGCAGACACCTTGAGCTTTTTCTTTTTGCAGGATGAACGGGAAGTAGAAGGCTTCGGGTGGCTGGTGTCGTCCTTCTGCGAGGTATGGGGATGCTTATGTTGGGCCTTCACTTTCTCCAGTGCTGGTGTTGATATGAGGAACTTGCGCACAGCTGGGATGCCCAATGTGCGATTTAACCTGAAAAGTTGGACTGACCTGTGGGATTGTCTTTGATTGTACTTAGAATCATTTGTATGTCATCCTCAGCCTCGCTACTAAGGCCCCGGAGGTCAGAAATCAATGCGGTGGAAGAGCTGGGGAGAGGGAAGCAAAGAAGGCAGAGGCCCCGTAAGGACATTCCTTTTTGGGACAGGAATTGCAGTAACAGCTTACTCTTGGTTTAATGGTTCTTCTGTGGAAATACGCGGGGCTCGTAAATTCTTGTAGGTGTTTGAGTTCAAGATTTTGATCCTTGGGTCATGAGTTCAGTGGCAACTCAATTTCAACTGAAGTGGTCGGCCCACTGCACTTGTTTCCCTCTTTATAAAATGATACGAAAATCGGTCCTATGCACCAGGCTAGTGTCGGCTGGTTATGGGCTGCATATTCTGTGATCAACAACCTGGTCCTGGTCAAAAAGATCCGTCGGATTTGTCTTGAATTTTCATGATCACTGACGGTTTGCAGTCATTTGCTCTCTGTAAAGTATGCAAGTGAGACCTTTCTTATGAAAGTCTCACCTCGCCACGGATCCGTAAGAGGCTGCGTGATGAAGAGTTGCAGAACACGGAGTTTTGCCAGGAGCTGCAGGCAAGTAGAGCCAGCAGAAGCTTACCATCAGATACCATCAAGTTTGCTGAAGATGATGAGGCCCAAGACGAGGAAGAAGGGCCGGATGACAGCGATGTATCGGTCGCCGCCATCATTGCTGATGTTGCCAACAGCGATGTATCGGTCGCCGCCATCATTGCTGATGTTGCCAACAAGCGAAAAGGCCGTGTTGCATGGAAGCCTGACCTCGAGGGAGGCGGTCTGCAGTCTGCGGGGCTTGCTGAGGATCTCGAAGCGGGTGCCGAGCCAGTGCCTGTGGATCTGTCGGAATTTTGTAATTTGTATGACAAGACGGGCCCGGAGAAAATGACGCGACTGACGCGGCAGTGACGCGCACTGACGCGCCGTGTGTCCAGACATGTCAATCATGTCAGTCATATGATGGGATATCATTTTGACCTTTCTGGGTGCTCTATGATCTTCCCTAGATCCCCACAATGTTTGTAAAAACTGTCTAAACTACCTATACAATCTTTAGAACAATAAATTAGGTTATTTGGGTCTACATTGTCAGCATAATTGAGTTAAACATTCCAGAATTTCAAGTATTTTGACCTTCAACATGTTTAGATAGCAAAGCAGCCTTGGAGAAGCATAATTTGTCTACTCCTACGAAAACATGAGATGTGTGTACCAGTGCCGCGGCAGATGCGCGTCAATGCCGCGTCACCTGCGCGTCACCTGCGCGGCAGTGCGTGTCACTGCCGCATCAATAAGCATCACTTATTTACCCTTTCTTACCACGAAAATCATCTTCAGCTTCAAACCTGGTGTAATTCTAACAGTTTTCTCATATCTCACCATGGAATTGGCCAGATATTCCCAAGATATTCCAAATCTATCATGATCCAATAGCCAGATGAAAAAGGGAAGATGTCTCTCAAGTGTATTAGTATGTTGAGTGCCCAATATTCAAGCCCAAATGTATGTATTAGTACCCAGTGTTGGTGGGTCACCGCCTTTGAGTGACTAGTCAATAGTCATTGACGGCAACTAGTCAGTGACTAGTCATCAAGTCGTGCCGTTGACCTGACTTCCATGATGGATCGGACGCTAGCCGAGCGGCCATTCCCACATCGCCAGCTGTATTAAACTGGCTAAAATAGCATCCAAGTCGTGCCGTTGACCTGACTTTCGTGATGGATCGGATGCTAGCCGAGCAGCCATTCCCACGTCGCCAGCTGTATTAAACTGGCTAAAACAGCATTGATGATAAAAATGATAGTTAAACTGGCTAAAACAGTATGTAAAGGTCCATATAAACATAATATATGATAGCTCACACTCGAAGACGGTCAAAACCTGTTGAAAACACTGTGGAACAATGTCTCCGGGCTTGCCGGCAGCGGTGTTTCCCAATAGGGACTGACAGGTCAAAAGTCAGGTCATTTTAGCGACCGGACCGACCTGCCAATAGTGACTTTATGACTAGTCAACAACTTGCACAACACTGTTAGTACCAACAAACAGGTCCTCAACTGTTTTTGAGGATACTTAGATGATGTGTCAGTACTCAGTGCGGTATAAGGTAGCGGACAGACAAGTGCGGTTGCCCCACGTGATCGATTAGCCTTATTGGGAAGATTGTTATATTTTCACTCAAATCAACCTGTTCTCAGACTAAAATGAAAAATCTGGCTCAACATTTCTGCGTGAATCAATCATAAGACTGCTTCCAAATATTTTGAGGAATTTTAGTCAAGAAATGGGGGACGAGTTCCCAAATTGATGTGGGCAGGCAATGTGATTGATGTGGACGGAAAAGGCCATCAATGTCTGATCATTTTGGAACTAGTCCTCCATTTCGGCACTGAAACTCCTCAAAATATTTGGGAGGTGTCTTATGATACATTCACACAGAACTGTTGAGCCAGATTTTTCATTTCAGTCTGAGAATAGGTTGATTTCAGTGAAAATATAACAATCTTCCCAATAAGGCTAATTGATCACGTGGGGCAACTGCACCTGTCTGTCCGCTACCTTACATGGCCGCGTCAAAACACAGCCACCGCCGCACATTGACGCAGCATGTTTAGACATGTCAGTCATATTCTGGGATATTAGTTTCATTATAATGAGTGTGTATCCTACCTTTCCCTAGACTTCCACAACATTTGTATGACCTGTGTAATCTGTATAATAAACCAATAAAGCAGGAAACTGGACTAGAGCAAGTCACTTGATTGTGCATATTTGAACCAAGATTACGAGCCAATTAGGTCCCTGAGTCTGCATGATCCTTATTCAGCCTTCTGCAAAAGATTATTGGGCCTGTCTTTATCACATCTCTCTAAAAAATTGATGAGACTTTCCCCAGATATTCCAAATCTAGTCAAACCTTCAATCCAAAAATGGAGTATATCTTTCAAGTGTATTAGTCTGTCAAGTATGTGATATACCTAAGTTAATATCGCAATCAACAAATTCTTTTCTGTTTCTGTGGTTCATTTACTTTTACTGGTTGCTTCACAAATTCCTTATTTGTCCTCTCCCTTTCTCACCATGAAACTCCCATTCAGCTTTCTACATGGGATGATTGGGACAGTCTGTATCCTATCTCACTATGGAATTGGTAAGATATTTGATACCTAGTCAACACTCAATCCAAAACAAATAATGTATGTATTCCAAGTGTATTTGTACATCAAGTAGAGATATCTAGGCCCAAAGTGATGTGTTAGTACCAAAAACATGTCCTCATATATCTTTGAGGGCAGATGATGTGTCCGTAATGAAATATAACCTGCGCGCCATTGCTGCGTCAAAACACAGCCACTGCCGCGTCAATGCACGGCATGTTTAGAGATGGCAGTCATATTAAGTGATACCAGTTTGCTTATGTCAAGTGGCAAGATTTATGACTAAAGTGATGTATTAGTACTAGAAAACAGGTCCTTGAGTGTCTTTGAGGCTCTGTAATGAAATATAGCTTGCGCGCCAGTGCTGTGTCAAAACACAGTCACTGCCGTGTCAATGCGAGGCATGTCTAGGCATGTCAGTCACATCAAGGGATACCAGTTTGCTTATACCTGCTTACACAGGGTGTGCTCCTACCCCTAGACTTTAGTAACATGTGTAATAGCTATGAAACTCATAATTAAAATAGAACAAGAAACTGGGCTATTCCAGCAGAAACTTGTCCTTGAGTTCAACTTTTTCAATTTCAACCATCTCAAATATAATATTACACTCCCTCTAATACCACTTTTGACACTTACTCGGGGAAAAGGTTGTTGCAGAACAAAATGTGGCCAGTCATGGCATGAAATTCTAGACAGCCAAAACCTTTGCTTTTGTGTTTAGAAGCCTTCCTTCAATTCACTTTTCGTTCATTTAACAGCCCAGGAGAGTTTGGACCGAAATTATGAATAAATAGTTCGTTGCAAAACAAAATGTGACCAGTCATGGCACAAAATGCTAGTCAGCCAAAACCTTTGTTTTTGCACCCAGAAGCCCCCCACATGACTTTGTCACACTTTCCTGCAAACCCCTTGTAGCATGTTTTTGGGACCATGTATGTGGTAGGAAGGTATGTGTCTTGTCATGTTTGCTGTAATCTGATGTCACACTAGTAACTCAGTCCACTCAAATTTTGGCTGGTGTGTGGGAGATTGAGTACTAAGACTAAGTGAAATCAGCAATTTGTTGCTCATGGGGTATAAAAGGCTTGTAGCATGTTTTTGGCTGGACCCCATATGTGGTAGGAAGGCAAGTGCATTCATCATGTCATTTTCATAGACAACAGAGGGGGTTTATTGCCGACTGTATCGCTATTTGACCCAGGTAATGTGACTCGAGGGAATATAAAAAGAAACTAAACAACCATTTCAGTGATGCGCTGAAATTGCGCATCATGCTGTGGCAAGTGCGAGTCAAGTCTCTGTGTTCAAATCCTATCTGGACAGACTGAACATCGGATTCAAACCTAGTTTAAATGTCCCATATTTCTGTCCTAATTGTAATTTGACATTCCAGGGAGCCTTGAGTAATGGTTGAGCCTGTCTGTACATACCCTTGAGCTCACCTAAGGTGTCAACCATTATGAATAGTTGAACCTAATTGCACCTCTGCCCTTTGGTTCACAATTTGTTTGCATGTCCACTGGCTCCATATGTACATTTAGTCATGTGGGATTTTGTGATTCTATTGCAGTCAAATTGTGGCAATAAAGGCCGTTGTACTGGCGCTGCTGACAGGATTGGCCTCTATACCAAGCTGATAATAACGGTCTAGTGAAGTTTCAGTCAAACTTAGGGATAGCTCTACCACATCTATTGCAAACTCTTTCTCAGGGTTTAAGGGGTCCCAATGATGTATTCAGAGTTCAAAACATCCAAACAGCTCAATTTTTGAGGGAAAAACAGGTGTGGGCGGAAATAGAGGCTGCACGCCACCCCCCCCCTTTGCTGCGGCAAAAACATAGCCACTGATCTAACCAATTTTGCGCTATTAATGTGTGGTGGCCACATTGTTGCTCATTTGGCTCTTTGTTCTCATGTGAGACAGTCTGAATGTGTAAGATTTCTTCTTTCACTCCAATATCTACCCACTTTTGAATTGGAAATCAAGTGGTATCAGTTCAGTGCAACACTGATCTTGTAACTTGGAAACTTAGTAATTCAGATACTAACCTGCCATAATAGCTTTTCCTTAGGTATATTCCAACTTTACTTGATAGAAACAATTGTTTTTGCCACAAGTTTACGAGTTTTGAGCTGCAAATCCAACAGAATACTCATTCTAGTCAAAGATTGGGATACTTTTCTCAAACATGTATTTCAAAGTATTACAAGGTGTTTTTTGGACCCAGGTCGCGCATTTATATCTATAAAGCACATCCCACATTAAATTGGTGTCAGAAATGGTGTCTGGAAAGAATTAAACACTGCGCGTCACTGCCGCGTCAAAACACAGCCACCGCCGCGTCAATGCGCATCAGAGCTGCGGCAGTGCGCGGCAGTGCCGCGTCAGTCGCGTTATTTTCACCCAGCCCTGACAAGACCTGATCGGACTCCATAAGGCCGCAATGACCAGGCTCCTACCCACCCGCACGTTACGAGGTTGGGGAAGACTTGGTGGCGATATTCACTATGAATTCTTTGTATTGGAAGCGATAGTAATACAACATGACGAATCCTTGATACCCGACACTAATACTTCCGAAGATCAATCCTCCACGGCGGCTGGCACTTAACAAGCGTAACCAACATAGTAGTCTCGGCTAAACCATACCCTCATGACATCCCAATTTGGGAACCCTGTCATGAGGGTCTGGGCGTAAATGCGGCCATGGAACCGTACCATTGCGCTATCAAATTTTGATGCGTTTTTCACACGGTATGTGCCTCCCCAATAAATTGACCAGAGAGCTGTCTGGCTACTATCTCTGAGCTGGAAATTATGTGCCCCTTATTTATGCAGCTTCCAGAGTTCTCCAGTGACTTGAAGCTTTGGTCTGCGTGGCCTTGTTGGACTTGGGCATGCCTTTTACGAGCCTGTGTCAGACACTTTTGAGCGCGCAACATATTTTTCATAACGGAAATTTGGGGAGAGCCAAAAATGGCTGGAGCCTTGAAACATGTTTGCTTAGAGCTGTAATGTCCCAGTTTGCGTCTTTGAGGTTGCTGGAACATACTTTTGGATGGCTCAACTCAATGGGGTAATCTATCTGGGATAGGGGCCAGTCACCTGTGAGGCTTGGATTCGGGTCTCTGTGGAACTCTCACCCAAAAAAGAGTGTACATACAGCATAAAATGTATTAAGGGAGCATGAATTGACAGGTAAACAAAATTTGGAGGGGCTTACGAGCATATCCCACCGCTTTTAAGAGGCACATACCGTGTGAAAAACACATCAAATTTTGATAGCGCAATGGTACGGTTCCATGGCCGCATTTACGCCCAGACCCTCATGACAGGGTTCCCAAATTGGGATGTCATGAGGGTATGGTTTAGCCGAGACTACCAACATAGCATTATAAGATGTGATCCGATAAAAGGCTGGGCTGATAAGGTCATGATAAGACCCTGATAAGACAGATATAAACTCCTCTTTAGTATTATAAGGCCAAATAAGGCTGGTGTGACTCTGATTTGCTCTGACAATATTTGTCAGTGTCTTATCAGAGCCTTATACCGTGACAATCTGATAAGACCTTTTTGATTTTTCCGACATTCTTGAAGCCAACGGTGAGCCAGGGCCTGGGGCCGACGAAGAAGGGAGAGGTAGGAGGACAAGGAAACAGAATCTATGGGCGATATTTTGTCTAATAAATCAAAAAAAATGTGTTGTGTCCCAAGAAAAAACATGTCCGGCGAGTGTGGGTCAAAAAAGCGCGACAACAAGAGGTTGCGCACATGTGCACGAAAAGAACACGATGATTATAAAAACACAGAAAAATGCAATAAGGAGTTCACATACAAAAAAGTGCTGAGGACTTGACCTCTGCACAAGTTGAGAATCCCATCAGCTGGATTGTTAAGATCAAGCAAGATGACTTTGATAGCATGGAGCTGCTGATGAAGGTGTTCCACCGCCTCTGCCTCGACATTGGGAAGAGCATCCATGAGGCACTGGGCCTCGTTTGAGATCCGGTTATACTCTCTGAAGAAGGCACGAACTTCATGGCCTGCGTCAGCGTCCATGTCGAGAAAGACCAGCAAAGGCCACGAAGCAAGGATGTTGATCGCAACAGTGATTCAAGATTATTGATCCACAATTTTGCATTATGGGTCGGACATAATTGGTGATAGTTGACTTGAGCCCAACCTTGCGCACAAGTTCACATGGTGGTTTTTATTTGAGCATTGCCTTTTTTTTCATCCCTTCAATATTGAGTTTTGGCTTTTTCAACATGCTCCATGTTGTGGTTTGTGTTGTTTTCCTAGCTCTCCGCGTTGAATTTTCTCAACACATTCTACTTGACGTTTTTCTGAACTAAAAACCATCAACTTCGTGTTTTTTCCCCCTGAAATTCAACACTGATTGTGGCAAAAAAAAATCGAAATTCATACTACAACACGTTTTTTGATTTATTAGACAGTATAAGTATGTGCCATACTGAGGCTCCAAATGTCGAAAATTTACCCGAACCCCGGATCCGGCCTCCCAACTGATAATCATAGGCCCTGGTACTCGACGATCCCCGCGGGGCCGCTACACCGATGTTTTCGCCATTTTTGGCCAGTTTTCGAGTTGAAAGCGACCTTTCGTATGACCCCTTTTGTGATGCTGTGACCTACGAAATTTTTCGTATGAATTGAGGCTTGTGACCTGTGACCATGCGAATTGAACGAAATTGAACATTATTTGTTTGAAGCCGTTTTCACACCTTCCTTTTGGCTCCTGTGACCCAAACCTTTGGATCATCAGCTTCGATCTTTCATACGTATCTCTGAAATTACACCTGAACATTCAAACTCGATTCTAATCCCCTCGGAATGCAATGTTCATCGTTTCACCAACAGCAATGTGGAGCGTGTCTAAAGATCTACCAAATTTTCCGTGACCACCATGACTGTTCCCTCGCTCAGCTCCTTCACCGCAGAGCCATTGGGGACGAGGTCGGGATGATAAATGCCTTGAGTAGCAGCAAGGCGAGCAAATCGCGATTCGGGCTTAGCGAGCAACACAGCAGGGTCGTCGAACTCGGCGATGGTACCGTTTTCCAGCACGAGTATCTGGATGAATAATATAAGTAAATGATACACAGTGGATAACTGTCGGGGAACGTACCTTATCGTAGTTGATGATCGTCGCTGGGAAATAAATGGTGGTCAGTTGGAGATATAACATGACCTCCAGAAGACACATACATATGCGGTGTGCGATAGCCAGGACGGTGAGGCCTTGCATCTGAGTATCAACTACATGGCAAATCTTTTCATTGGTGATGTAGTCCATACTGTGGTGCAAGATCTTCTTAGCATTTCCTCCAAATGGAAAGAAAAATGAAGTGGGCTCGCCTTGAGGTGGACTCATCGAGGACAATGATTTTCTTCTTGCCAAGCAAAGCCCGGGCGAGACAGAGCAGCTGTCGTTGCCCCTTTGAGAAACTTTCCTCGTCAACAACGAGATGATCCAGCTTATCATCCTGCACGGCGGCTCGTCAGTCAGGGTCAAGGTGGGTGGCTCGGTCATTTGGAGGAAAGAATACCAAAGCACCCACGGCATCATACATCTCGACGAGTTTGAGTGTTTCCCAAAGTGCTGAATCGGTGTGTTCATTGGTGACGTCGAGATTTTCGCGGATCGATCCATGCCACAGGAATGGGTCCTGAGTGACGATACTACACAAAAGAGTTGAACTGAAGACTGCCAGCTTCAAAGATTATGGACACACCCCATAGATTCGCGAAGCCGTTTCAGGGGAACAGTCGAAATATCAACATCGTCAATAGCGATTTTTCCAGTGACAAGATGCTGGTCAATGCCCCTAAACAGAGCAAGTACAGTTGATGATTTCCCAGAGCCAGTCCTGCAAACGGGTCCCAGATCAGCAAATGTCGCTTATCCTCGAGACGGGTATCTACCGGCCGCAGATACCAATTTTGAGCCTGCCTTGCAGATCGAAGGAGAGGTTTTTGAGCGCAAGTGGGAGGTCGCCGCTGGTCGACATATTAGATTATGCATGAGTGAGATGGGGGCAACTATACCGATATTTCATGGAGAAATTTGCAAAGGTTAGGCTTCCAGCGGACGGCCAAGTGGAGGTGACGTTCATAGGCATCTCATTTGAGACGGTCTTCTGCTCCGGGGGCAACTCGGCGAACTATTGAATCCGGTCAACGGCTACGCTACTATTCTCCACTACGGCGAGACCTTCAAGCACGTTATGCAAGATCGGTCCCAGGGACACTAATCTGAGAGACACTTGGTTGAAAATATTTCAACATGAATGGACTAATTCAACTCACCTCGAGAGAGCAATGCCCAAGAATGTTGCAGAAGTAGAATCTCTGAGCCATACAGTGAGGACTGCAACGCTGCAGGCAAGGATCGTTTGGAACCACAACAAGAAAACACGTAGGAACAGTTGGCCTGTGACACGGTGATGTAATGCGCCTTGGGACAGGTTCACGAAAGCGGCGTTTTGCGCTTGGAAAAAGGCCTGGGCGCTATACGCCCTCACGGTGATAAGTCCAAAAACTGTGGTCCCGAATAGCGTGTACAGCTGGTAGCCATGTCAGAAAAGCTTCATGCACCTGATTCAAGGAGACAAACCGGAGATTTGGATCCGAGTTCAAGTCTTCGGAATTGCTGAAAATTGTGAGCCCTTGCAACAGAGTGCGAGAGATGTACTGCACATACCTTGCTGGTTGCGAGATAAAATCTCAAAAAGTATGCACTGCCCACGGCCAACACGGGAAGAACAAAACCCAGCAGTGGTGTCGCCATTGCAATGAATACAAAGGTGCCCGTCATACCCAAGATACTCGTACAAAAACTAAGGGAAGCAAAGGAGAAATCCCGGTCAGCTGCATACATGTCTTGCGAGAATCTTGAAGGCATTTTAGCATTAGGGCAAACGTATGGGAATATAGAGCATGCCGATTCAAGATATTCCCAACAGGCGTTTTGGTGATCCAGGAAATCGGAGACTCCATTACACCCGCAAGTCCGGCCTAGGTCCTCGGTGTTAAGCAGTCATTCGGAAAGTAAAATTGAACGAACGCTGTGAATGTGCGGTGCAGTAAACGAGGAGAGGGTGTATGAAAAGTAAGTCATTGTCAGCGCCATAGACACGAGGCTGACAATGAGGGTCATTCAACATCACCAACGGATAGGCAAAACAGAAGACATACGTGCCGGCGACAATAGCTCCATATCCGGCTACCCAGAAACCAAGATGATCGCCCGAGGATGCGAGCACTAATATGGTCAGTGATAGCGCTCGAATAAAGAAACCGCATACTAGATAGATAGACCATTGCGAAAATCTGGGTCCCGCTCCAAATTGTGATGAGTAATAACAGCCCGCAAGCTCGAAGGACGCCCGTGCATTTCATGTAGAACGCGTAAGCACGCCATCGGGAAGCTTGCTCTCCAGTCCAATTCAACTCTTCATCCTTCTCCTCCTCCGCGACTGTGGGCGCCGTTGCAGCTTCCTTGGCCGCTACCTGGCCGTATTTGGCAGCGAACTCTCCTGCGGATGTCAACGCGAACGTCGCACCGGCATCGCGCACTTGCTCGAAAGCGCCAAAATGCGTGATCTTCCCTAGGTCCATGACGATCACCTTGTCGGCGCTGGGGAGATGGTGGACTCCGTGCGTAACGAGCACCGTGGTCTGGACACGCCCGTAAGGTGAGAACCGGGCGCAATCGTTGCTACTGACCTTTCCCTTAAGCATTCCCTCTGGCCCGAACAGCGATTCAAATACTTTTCACAAGGTGAGTGTTTCGCGTTGAGTACGCACGATGTATCTTACCGTGTGCCTCAGTCTCGCCATCCAGAGCACTGAGCACGTCATCCAACAGAACAAGATCAGCTTGCGCATAAACAGCTCGCGCAATTGCCTATGGAGAAATGAGTGCTGTCGAAAGGGGCCCGGGGGCCACCAACTTCAACTGGACCCACCAATCTTTGGCGTTGTCCTCCCGAAAGCGTTGTTCCTGGGCAAAGTCATTGAAGAAACGCCGGACGTGTTGGGTCCGTACTACCTTTGTCCCCTAGCTTCGTCATGTCTCGGCGAGGTAGCGCCTCGATGTCTTGGCAGAGGCCACAGGCGTGGATCACTTGGTCATAGAGAGTTTCGTTGTATGGGTTATCAAGGAGAATGTCTACCGAGAGTGTTGAGCAGATCTACAGCGAGGGAAACATGGGGTGACTCAACTGGCTCGCAGAGTCCCTGGGTAGATGAAAGGAGTTTGGCCGGCAAGCGCGATCTTGCATACAACTACAGTAAGAGGGGAGTGACCGCAGACAGTGTGATACCAGCATACCTTGCGTGCCTCAACTGTCAGTGTCCCTCCCACTAGCATCGTCTCCCCGAGTATCGACATGAGCAAACTGGATTTGCCCTATGCAGCATCAGCGTGGTTGTCAGTTGCATAATCGTGTATTGAAGCTTACGCTGGCGACCGATCCCACGACAACGTGCAGCGCGCCGGGCGCGAGTGTGAGTGTGATGTCTTGCAGTACGTGCATCTTGTCGTCCCACGCAAACGTGCATCCCCGCAAGGATACCTCTACAGCGGATCCATTCGCGCCACCGTTGCTGACATCAACCAGGTTGGCGCTGTCCAACGCCGAGTCGAACTCGGGCTCGGGCTTCTCGGGCAGTTGCAGAAAGGTCTGAATGCGCATAAGGGAGGCATAAGCAGCAAACAGCTGCGGCATGTACTGTAGGACAGGAATCATGCATTACTCGGCTTCACCCATGTTGAAACGCACCTGGCCAATCATGTTTAGTGGGCCTAGGCACTACATTCCGGGGCCGAATCGACAGACCCTGCCGAGCTTTGCCGATGTCTGTCGAGCTCTGCCTAGCCGCCTCGGTAAGGTCTGCCGATCCTTGCTCGACCGAGCTATGCCGACCTCTGCCGATCGCACCTCGGTAGACCCTGCCGCGGTCTACCTACCTCGTCAATGCTAGTTTTTCTACCCATTCCCTCGATTATGGCGGTTTTAAGTCAGAGCGCCCAAGAGTCGCTTAAAATAGGCTTGGCACTTGATATAGTGATTAACTTTAACCGACCCTGCTGTTTCCACCACGGTGAGCAGCGGCAACGAGTAAGTAAGTTCTTTTTTCTTTGTTCTTCTACCACCACCACCACCACCACGGGCTCGTGAGCAGTGAACGACCTATGGACTTGCGAAGCTCTCGCACGGCAAATGGCTCACGTGGGAGGCTGGCATGCTACCTCCTTACGTGGCAATTATGTGTAGCAAATGCCGTGACAATTGATTGGATAACCGACTGATCTTCGGCCGAAAACGTCACACTCACATCAAATGTAACACTGTCATCAGCCTTCATGTAATAGAAGGCACCCCAAGAAAGCACGGAGAGCCAGGATAGGTGGTTCTGAGCAAACTAATGTGCCGACCGAGGTAGCCACAGCTCGGTAGACTCTGCCGAGGCGCGGGTCTGTCGACCTCTGCCGAGGCGGCTCGGTCGAGGATCTGCCGATTTGGCCCTGGAATGCAGTGCCTGAGAATTCAAATATGAGTCAACTGTGCAGAGGAATCCCTAGCGGACACACCGCTGAGAAGATCGACGATAGTGAACAGCCTTGATGGGCGTCAGGCAATGCGAGAGGGATTCAAAATGCACTTTCACTCACGTGAAAAGTTGACTCACGTCCAGCGGCGCAAGGTCACCCCACCCGCGCGCGAGCATAAAACTGTATGCCGCGAGCGTGACGAAGAACGACGCAGTGCCCCCGATGCTGGCAATGGTGCGAGACACGGACATTAGGAGATACAGGAAGTGCCCGAACGCCTCCATCTCGAGCTTGCGCAGCACATTTATTTTGCCCTCCAGTGCCGCCTCATAGGCGCCCAGCTTGATTGGAAGGAGCTGGTCAAGGACGGACGCCTAGGATGCGGTCAGTGAGTCTCCGCTGAAGAACCATGCCAACTAGCAAGAAGTCTGATTCGGGCGTCGGTGGCCGTGAGCCACGCGTTTTGGGCGGCGCCGACAAAGCGGCTGATCTTGCCTACCAACAGGATTAGTGGGGTCGATATTAGACAGCGAACAGCACACCTGCGAAGCTAATGAGGACAATGATAAGGAGAAGCGGCGCAAACATGATATAGCCCGCCTTGAACCACAGCATGGTGCAGGCGATGAGGATAGTCACAACGTTTGCCCAGAAATCTTGCAGCAGCTGGAAGCCCGAGGTGATCTTCTCGACGTCCACCGACATGTACGTCGTTGCGGTGGCCTAGATCACATGTGTTCAGCCAGCTGCTGCTACTCGAAAGCAAAATTGGATACGGACCTGCCCAAGCTCCCGCGCCGCCTTGTACTTCAGGCGTAGGGTTTTCGCATATAACGCCCCGGTGAGGGCCGAGCGGTAGAGTACAATAAAAGTGTTCACCTTGCGACGGTTGAAAGGTGCTGCATTGAGACGCAACGCATCGTGCTCACCTTTTCGTAGAAGACGTACGTCGCCATCGCCAACGAGACTGAGCATCATCATCAGGCCCAGAGCAATGATCATAAGAAGTGGGACAGACATACCATAAACGACGAAGTACGCCATGACTAGTGTAACCCGCGTTCCTTGGGGATTGACTTGTCCGACACGTACAAGATCAATTGCTCGACGAGGGTGACTTGTGCTTTAGAGGAATACAATTTAACATAGACATCCTCTGCGCGAAATCTTAGAAACCCACCGAACGTTCCAGCGAGGACTACCAGGCGCGGAAGGACGGGGCCGAAAAAGTGCCCGCAGAATTCCCGGAATGTGCTCTATAGCCTGAGTGAGACGCCGGAAGATACGAGACTCGTTATAATTACTCTCACCTTGACCAAGTACTGATTGCCGTCCTTGTTCTCGACCGCGAGTGCGGCAAGAAGTTTCTCCGTTGCAGGGTCCGACCTGAGGTGAAGCGGAATATCACATAGCTCGGGAAGGGTGATGCGGCGGCGCGATCCGGTGAAGAGCAGCGGAATGAGGTGGAGGAAAAAGGGTTTGACGAGGACGGAGAGCGTCGATTCGTATGCAGGGAGCTGAAAGAGGTCAGACACGCACACCGAGAAACGGTGAGGATGCATACAGGATCCATTGGTAGCAGCAGGCTGCGCTTACTCTTGCTCTCGAGGAAAATGAGCGCGACAAGGGACGCAGCTGAGGCACCGGCAGCGCACAGATAGGCCCGGGGAGCCTGGATTTCTTGGAGACCCCGAAGGATATACCCGTAAAATGCGGTTCCATATATGGCGTAAAGAGAAGTGATAGTGCTGGGCGCGATAGAATGATAATGCTCGGATACTGAGACCACAGCAAAGGCGATCTACAACAGTATAAGCTTCATAGCTGAGCATGAAGCATGTATACGACTTACCGTCGTTGCAGCCCCTGCCCCCAACAAAATCCATTCGGACCTATCGTGGAGGAGCATCGCGATAGTCCCAGTTACATAGACAACCCCGAAGAGGATTTTGAGAGCTACAAGCATGTCCGCTTGTCTCGGAAGGCATTTTGGGGCATTCCAGTTGATCACAATCCGCGATAAGAGTGCGGTGAACGCTACGAGAAAAATGCCAGTAAACAGTTTTGACTGCTGCAGGAATTCAGGCCGTTCGGTTAGTGCATTCGACGCGATTGCAAGTGTTGAGTACGGTGAGGTCACGCTGTGGTAACCCGTCTGTTCGTTGGGGGAATGGACTCGTAGCCACGAAGCTTGGGAATGGAGCTGCATGGTCGAAGAAGACAGAATCATAAAGCGAAGGTGACGGGGAGAAAGCGGGAGTCGACGTGGAGCTAATCAGTATCGGTTTCCACGGCGGGCAGTTTTGGCCACTGCTCGGTCTCAGGTCGCTGAACAAATTCCGCCGGTATCAGTCTGGCCCGGTTAGCTAGGACCTTCTTCAATTGCGTTGGATTCTCGACGAAAACAGATGGCGAGATATGGAGAGATGATCGAACAGGTGGAACAGCAGCCACCCGAAGATAATCGACCTTTGCCATGGACATCAACCAATCAATGGACTTACCATCCGCTTTTCGTCAGCACGGACTTCGCAGTCTATTTGGTCGCCGGCAGACAAATGATTAGTGCGCGCCTCCCCCCGAATTTTTCTAGTATCATTTAACTCCGAGCGGGGCAGCCTTGCGGGCCATTACTACCGCATTTCGTACCCCAGTTTATTTCTCGGTAGGTCTTTCGCTGACTTTCTGGTTCACCCCTGGGCCCCATTTATTAGACAACCGACCCGTTGTTCTGTCCTCGAGCAGAGAACTCGCTTTTACGACAACACCCTGATACGGAGCGGCGGGTGGCTGAGTAGTGGTGGCGGGAGTAGAAGAAGCCCCGAAGAAGCCGGCGAGATCAGCATCGTCAAACATATTGGCACGCGAAACGTCGGAGAGGAGGACGGTGGTCGCGACACTGGCACTGGTATCAGTGCGAGTGAGGGAGCGGGAGCAGTGTCAGCCATGGGAGCCGGAGTCGAATCAGGAATGATGGCCGTCATTTTGGACGTAAAGAACGCGGGGAGGGTAAACTGAGATTAGAAAAAAGAGGAGATACAATGAGCGAGTAGAGTTGGAGATGACACTACCCACAGGCTGCGAGGCTATTTATCTGCTGAGCGAATATTCAGCAATGTCCGAATAACCGGACTAAAAGTTCGAGAGAGTTCCACTACCCGAGAACCGACGGCTAAAAGCACAGGCTGCTACGTAGCAGAGACGGGGCAAAATTCAGGGGGTCCCCCACTTGCAACGGGCAAAGTCGAGCAGGGAGCAGAGCGTTGAGTTTTCGAGTTCCGTAGTACTCGTTCTGTGCCAGGAGCTGGCGCGGGGCAAGTAGACAAAGTTTCAAAGGGAGAACTCCTGTGTATTTGGTGCCACAGAAACAGCCAAATTGCAATCCGGTGCTTTCCTGCGGTAATTACCCACACTGTTGTATGTATAAGACACGGTTTGTGGCTTTACAACAAGCAGCTAGAGCTTTCTCGTGAGGTAGGGCGCAGAATCATCAATTTTCGGTTTTGATGGTGGTATTTGGAAAATCCGGGAATCTTATGTCGTATCAAAATCTAAAGAAAAGCTCGATCCAAAAAGAGGTGTAATCATGCCACATGCACCAACTGCGGGTTCGGATCCGAGTGAGGGATCAGGCAGCCTTGTAGATAGCAATATAATCGGTCCCTCCGCAGGCGCCAACTGTCGCAGAGAAATACGTCAAAATTTTTGGAAACAGACCGAGGCGGGATGATGCGTACCGCCGCTGGTGCACGCGTCTTGGCAGTTGGTCAGGCTTGCGGGCTTTACGCCAGCTAGGATGGATGAGTCGCAGAAGCACTGTCGCTGCAGCGAAAGATACCTCAGCGCCATAAATTGACTCGAAAACAAAAACCTACGAAGTCTTCGACGCCTGCATACTGATATCCGGCATCCAAGCAACTCGCCTGGCAACTCGCCACACTGTTGTTAGTGATGCCGAGAATTTGTTTCGCACTGAGGGTGCGGGTGGCGATGCTGTCGGGGTAGCAGCCACGGAATGTCCATGGTGTGACACACGGCGCCGTCACTGCCTTATAAATGTCAATAGCATCGGTCCCTCCGCAGGTGCCGACTATTGGAACGAAATCTGTACGTTAAAATTGCTGGTACGAAAGACCAGAGTACGTACCGCCGCCGCTGCACGCAGTGTTGCAGGTGCCTCCGAGGGTTACACCGGCTCTGATGGACGAGTCGCAGAAGCACTGGTTCTGCAGAGAGCTGACTCAGCGCAATAGAGTGGCTGAGGGAGAATGGACGTACGCTGAATTCGACGCCGGCATAGTCATATCCGGCTTTCAAGCAGGTGGCCTGGCAATTTGCCACACTGTTGTCGGTGATGCGGCCCATTTGTACCGCACTGAGGGTGCGGGCGGAGACACTATCGGTATAACATCCGAGGTACGTCCACGAGGTAACCGGCGTTGCAGTGGCGGTGTCGCAGGTGCTCGTTGTCGTGGATGGAGGTGTTGATGTTGAAGTACTTGTGCTGGTTGGCGTCGTGGTTGGTGTTTCTGTACTCGTACTGGTCGACGTGGTGGTTGGTGTTTCCGTATCCGTAGTGGTTGTCGTCGTGGTTGATGTTTCCGTACCAGTACTGGTTGACGTCGTGGTTGGTGTCGCCGTGATAGTGGTGGAGGTGGTCTCGGTGAATGTAATTGTATCCGTCGCCGTCGAAGTAAATGTATCCGTCACCGTCGCCGTAACCGTGGAGTAAACCGTGGAGGTCAAGGTAATGGTGTCCCAATCCGTCGACGTCGAAGTAGTGGTAGTGGTGCTCGTCGCAGTTGAATAAACTGTGGTTGAACCAGTACATTCGCTGGTCACAACTACCAGAGATTGTCAGAGAGGTATTAACGCTGTCTTTTGCAAGGTCCACAATACTTTGACGTCTACCGTTGGGAGCTGCAGCGAGAGCGAATCTCGCGACCAGGGGGAGAAACAAGGCATTCAGGTCTAAATGACCCAGTGAGCAAGACATTCAATAAGAATAATATGCATGACTTACAGAACGGAGTCATCTTGGTGTGCGTATGATGGATCTTGGTATGAGGAGTCCTCACTGGTTGGTTTTATAGGGTTGATGCTTTCGAGAGAAGACCTTTGGAGGTATATGTTACCGAGTCAATAGAAGTGCTGGCAGACGGCATGAATTGAAGCGGTGAGAGAATTGAATTTCGTGAAGTTTAGCTTGATGTTTCGACGTGGTCTTCAGTACATATAACTTCGGAAGGTTGACGACTCCGGGGCCAGAATTAACGGACTGCGTTCCCGGTGACATAGGGAATCAAAGAAGACTATGCCGACAGAATTAATGTCATTGTAGGCTGACTGATAAAATGAAAGCCATGGCAGATGATGGCAGGAATTCTCGGTATTAGACGTCGGCGCCGTTTCGCGCACAAGGATCGATCCCCGGCTCCATTGGACACGGCACCGAGTTTCCTAACCCATTGGAAATAAATTCGCGAGGGAAATAATTGAATGCCACTAACGCGGCGGAATGCAAACAGACGTAGTTGGACTTACGGAATCATTCCACGATCACCTACACGCGAGGATATCAAAGAACCTAATGTCAAGCCAAGAACAATCTAGTTCGTAGTTAGACCGCAAAGACTCTTGGACGAGGGCAGACCTCTGCACATAAGAGCGATATGTGCCGAAGTGACGTCAGCAGGCTCGGAATGCAGTGAATGATTCCCAGTTACTGCGTGAAACCCAGGCTCCAGCATAGATCAGCAGAGAGCTCTAAAAAGGCAAGACACATACGATGGAACAACCACTCAGTACGCAGTCGGATACAAGTCATGCGCCAGATTATCCCAACCTCCTCAGAGCCAAAATCTCCTGCGAGCCCATGATGTGAACTCGACGTTCCTCCCACGGTTAGCGCAAAAGGTTCGAGTATCGTATGCGCGACAGCCACCTGCATAATGTGACAATGGCCTAGAAGCCCTTGATCTGCCCCTTAAGGTATGCAATGAGTTCTTCCTCCAACTTCGCGTTCGTTGAGCGTTTGTTTGAGGTGCCGACCATGCTCCGCGGTACCAAGTACTAAATACACGCGTTAATAAATTAATTAGCATTTTCACGGCGGCAGCGTACCTAGCCAGTGACCTGCGCGGTGTCGCGACTGTGGCGCCCGACTAGAGTGCATACGTATGGAGAGAGTCAGTGTAGATCCGGGTTTACCGGAAACGAGAGGCGCACGGCACAAGGTACGCGAACAGATTGCCGATGGCGGGCAACCCGGCCGCCGGGTGGCTGCGTCCCAGATTAGTTTATCTCCCATTGTAGGTACATGAGGAGTACGGCGTACCGCGAGAGCTCTGTATGAATGGGCCCAGGGTGGACAGCGCATTCGACGAGAACGGCGGAGTGTGCCTTCGCGAAGTAGTTGGAGATTAGAATGTTGCCCATTTTACTCTGGCCGTAGAGCGGGCTGGGGACGCCAAAGGACGCATCAGACAGGCAGACAGAAAAACGTGTGCGTACAAGCGAACCATCAGGTTACCTTTCTTCTTGACCCAGGCATCACGCTCCGGTCCCCCTTTGACGCTCACAAGCTCGATACCGTTGCCTGGCGCGTTCTTGTGCACGATGGAACTGGTGTTAAGGACGCGCGCGGGAACCTTTGCCTCGTCGTAGGACTTGGTGAGCGTAGGAAGCTGTTTAATTTGCTGGGGTTTAATTCCCAGAGATTCAGATTGATAGATCCTTGAGTCCGTGAATAGAAAATGCCCGATCACGTTCGTTCCGAAGCCAGCAACGAGTTTAATGAAATAAATGACCACACCAATGCGCTCACGAAGATCATACTCTTGCGCCGTAACTTGATCTGGAGGGAGATCATGACACTCGGCTTTCCACAAAATCAGCTTTATCTCTGGTGCACAAGGAACCGGGACGCACTCATTGTTGAACAAAATATCCAGCCTTGACTCCTGCGACAGGAACGTATCCGAGGCCTTGCGCACACTCGTCAAGTCTGCCAAGTCCAGCTGAAGAAAGATCGGCGATTTTTGTATTTCCTCCTCGAGCCTCTTAATCGCAGCGGAAGCTCTGTCCGGCGAGCGCGCAGCCAGGTACACTTTCGCGTTCTTCAAGAGCAGTTGCTTGGCCGTTTCATATCCTATGCCGGTGTTTCCTCCGGTAACGATAATGACCTACGAAGATTCCTAGATCAGCCGCATTGAAAGTCGGTGAGGATTCTACCTTGCCAGAGAGATCCGGCATGTCGCGCTCAGGATGGAACTTGGGCGGAAATACGTGGGCTGGGATGATTCCCATGTTTGTGCCTGGAGTAGTGTCGGTCCAGGAGAGTAGTACGACGCTGGGGCGAGGAGAGCTTGCAAGCGAATGGGGGGGAAGAAAATAATGATGGGTGATGACAATCTGATGGCAATGTCGGAGTTGGGTCGGAGATCAAATCTTTTGTTCTCATCCCTCTTCCAGGACCTTCATCTCGCTCCGCCGATTTTCTCGTTTCATTGTTCTCCGGTTTTGCTCGGGTTAATTGAGTTCTCTGAGACTGCCGGCTTGTTTTCTAAGTTTTTACGTCCGCGCGACTCGGACTTTCTGCCCCGTGTTCCACGAGTACCGCGCTGCCTTTATATTGGCTCAGACTTCCAAACGGATCGTCCGGTAGCAACCGTCGTCCATTCAATACCCCTATTCAAGACGTGCCCATGTCCTTTCGAGTCTATATTGCATGCCATCCACTTGAGTTGAAAACCTCTCAAGTGAACGCTAGTGAGCCTTATGGATCTTTTTAACATTACAGCTATTTGCGGAACATAGGGCGCGGATTAGATTTTTTGTTTTAACATCAAAGCTGTGTATTTCATCGATATCTCGTTCAATTCTCGTCCGTTCGCCCTGGTACATATACCGTTAAAATGGGGCATTCGAGGCGATCTTATCCACACGTAAGTCTGAATATTTCAAAATTTCAATGTTTCTGACCAAATAAAATCCCGATCAATGCATGGAACACATTATTGACATCTCAAAGCCTTCGGAAACGTTCCGTATCGTTCCAGAGGCCTCAGAATATCATTGGGACTGTATTAGATGCGTCAAACGCGTCCCAACTTGAATTGAACCCGCCCCTGAGTTCCGATCAAGAGACCTTCAATTTTCAAAAATATTGAATCATCAAAATTTGGATATAAATAAGGTTGTGCGCTTCGTGTGCCCCGTTCGAATGGTATATATTCCACAACAAACGAGTCAAGATTGAGAGAGATATGACGAAAATACTGAGGAACCCATTCAAGTTTTTGATGTTAAAACAAAAAAAAATGATCCGCGCCCATGTTCCGCAAATAGCTGTAACGGAGGACATATTTTACAGCTGTTTGCAGAAGAAGTACTGGAATGACACTGCCTAAAAATGGATGAACACGTTTGATGCGACGGATTGGGCCCATTTCTCGCTCAATTCTGGTCGGATTTGGTTGGCTCTAGGTGTGTTGGCGAGGACTTAAGGAAGGCCTCTCAACTACGTCCCATTCACTGGACAGAACCGAATTTCAAGTACGTCAACTTTCACACTCCCATTTCAATAATTGGATAGTGTTTTCTGGCTCGGGACTCAGGTCAAAAAGCCACGACTTTTTGGCTTTGGGACCAAGGCCGAAGTCAAGCTAAAATTGTGGTTTTTTTCCTGCAGTGACGAGAAACTCGAATAACCAAGGTCTGATATCCGTCCAAGTAGGAAAGACAGACGTACATAGCTGTCGACAGTATATCGCGGCCGAAAATATCTTCATGTTGAACGAAATCAGTTAGCAAAACTTGAGAAATAAATAAGAAAAGGCCGTATCCCATGGTGAAGTCATCGCTTTGCCGCTTCTACCATGCCAGAGAATATATGGGCAAGGCCTGTTCCTTCGCAAGCGTCAAATTCGTGGCCCGGGGAAGTACTAGCCCTGCGCCTGAGTGAGAAACCCTCCGCCGGCGTGTCCTATACACCCGATAATGCAGTGTCAAATCCAGATTTAAATTCCTTGGAAAAAGCGAGCGAAACCACTCACACAGTTATCCTGGGACCGGAAGGCGCGCATATCACAAATGGTTGTATTCTGACAGTCGGCGTCGCATGCGGTCACTGCGCCGCCGCGACTTATGAAGGTGTTGAACATCTGGAACGCGGTTTCGTTGACGGTGAAAACGTCTGTCAGGTTGTGCCAGAAGGCCGGCGACAGTGGTTCGTTGGGTTTGAGTCCAACCAGTGGCCCGTACGTCTCGCGTGCGCTATAGTACAAGCCCCACGTCGCTGATCTCCTGGATTAACTTTGAAGGAAACGATAACTCGAACGGCTCACGTCTGATTTGGAAGGTGGGGTCCGAAATGTTAGCTGTAATGCCTCGTCAACATTGAGGAAAGCCCCAAATAGGGAAAACTGACTGAAGATCACAGAAGAATCCATCACCTCAAATGTGTCAGGGTCGATATCATAGAATTTGAACGCTGGATTTCCGCCTTTATGTTTTATTCAGTGGTGTCTTCTTTTCCGGAAGTAGAGATTTACTTGTCGGGGTCAACGCAGGGCCCTAACCAGAGGTATTAAGTCCGCGATTGGGTAATGTAAATCTCTAAGACTCACGATCAATGCAACCGCGACAGCGTTCGCCGCCGTTTGATCGCTATAATTGGAGTAAGCGATCTCGAATTGGTCCTAGGCACGGTCAGCGTCAATTTAAAAAAGTAATTGCAGTGCGCCGTACCTTATGGCTGTGTCCGAAGAACTGTCCTGCAATCGTATTTATATACCGCTGGAGGACTTGATCGTAGTAGTTCGACTGCGAAATTTAGTTGAGCGACGGAGATGACGGAGATGAGTTTGCCGCGGAACGCACTTGGTCTTGGAGAGTGTCCTCCTTTCCGAGAGGAATATGCCCAATGATCCATGCCCGGTCTCCGGCATCCTCTGCGGCCTGCAGCGCGTCAACCAGGAAAGCGATGATTCCGTTGGGGTCTGGTCTGAAGGAAAAGCCAAGCATTAGCTTGTAAATATGCAAATTCTGGGAAAACGTACTGGACAACATCGCTGTCGTAGAGCCAGTAGCTAAAGCCGAATGAATAATAATTCAATCGACGGAGTCGGACTCGGCTTACTTTTGCTTATACCAGTACTGTGTATTGACTGCGATAATGCGCAGATCCATGCCGGGAACCTTGGCTGAGTAGCTTCCTGAGTTGTGGTCGACCTCGAAGGCTGCGGTCTCGCCGATCCATCGCTGATACGCTTCCGTCACTAGACATCTAAAGAACGGTGGCCAGCGGTTGCACATACCTCCCAACCGGCGCTCTGCGTGTCAAATACGAATTGCGAATTATTCGCGGTATGGCTAGTGGTGCGTGCAAATGCGTTGACCGGAGCGGAGTCGCTGAGTTCCATTCATGAAAATACCCGCAACTGTGGTCCAAAGAAGGACATACTGGTTGCCTAATTCGTATCAGTTGGATTGAATCGTGAAACTCTTTGGCACCCACCAAGAGAGGGGAAAATAGGTGCACTGAGCTTTGACGCCATCTCGGCGTTAAAGGCCTTCAGATCCATGGTAACTTCTCTGGAGTGTCCTTGAGCGAGAAGTGAAAGAGATGCACATCCCGCTCACGCTTGGTCCACAATCCAGGTCGCTCCTTCGACGACGTCGCCAGTGAAAATGGAGAAGACGGGGTTCAGCCTCTCCACCTCTTCCAGCAGCGAGTCTGCAAGAGTTACCGGTGAGTCACAGTGAGAATTTCCGTTCGGAAGGGCCGGGACAGTCGGCACAGCTGGTGAATCGTCAAAGTCCCTGCAACAAATCGACTTCGTGCAGTTCGCTTCTGCACCGATCTATAAATGAATGACTATCAGCGATACTTCCAAGAAGTTCGGTTGGAAATGCACGGTGTAAAAGCGGTCGATATGGACATCACTCAGGTGGGCAACCTGGATTGGCGGGCGGCCTCGCGACTTGAATTGCTTCGGGTGCGTGGGTGGGGGCTTGGGAAAGGGAACGGTGAATGGATTCAGCGGGTGCGTGACACACATTCCCATAAGAGCATCGCAAAGCTTCATCGCTGTCTGTCCAGTGGTATTTATCTGACGGAGGTCGTTTGCCAGGATGGGACCTTCGCGTTCGATTAGCCCTGTGCAAACGTCCGCGTCGGCGACCTAGAAGGAATGAATGATGGAAGCACCAGAGTACGCAGTGTATACGCACGCCAAGGATGATGCAGAGACTCGTGAAATTGGCTATGAAGGTGTCGGTCCCCCTGAGAGCTATCGTCTGGAAATTGCCGAGTAGGGCGAGACAGGACGGGCAATCGTCGACATTCTGCACAGCCGACAAGAGAGCCTCGGTGGATGCACCCGTCACTAGTGCAATGAAGAACTGGGCTGCGAGGAAGGTGAGCCACATCTTTGCGGTTTGCAAGCGCGATGCCGGGTATTCATCGAATCCAGGGTGTGAAAGGAAGAGTTAGTATGCACATGAGACATGTGTTCAAACATCCTTGGCGAGGAGTCCGAGACCGGCCAACAATGTCAGCTGCCGGAGGAATAGCTCGCCATAGGTAGGACTTTGAAACGTTCGCTTCGTTCCTCAATATAGTTGGGATAGGTATGTCGGCAGCGGAGAGCCGTCGGGTTAAACGTGCCTCATCCATCGTGGCAAGGGCCGCAAATTGATAACGTCTGTCAGTGTCAGAGCTCAGTCAAGGATTCCCTGGGAAGTTGGTGGCCAGATGTAGTAAATATACCTGCAGTATTTTGAGACTAGATAACAGTGGTGCGAGCCGATATTGGGCCCAGTTATATGAGTAGCTCTCAGAGTCGACCGGAATTTGGAGTAGGTTTTGAGTCCAGGCTCCCGACTTCACGCAAGACTCGATGCTAGTACTCTGCCAGCCGCCAATGATGGTCTTGGCACCAAAGCAGACCCTGGGAAGAATCTGGTCAGGTAAAGAAATCATACAGCAAGCGTTGAAGCATGTGGTGAGAGGTAGTCCGGGTACCATTGAACCCGGCGGCTCCGATATGATTAGCGGTTCGGAGGTTGATGTCGAATCCGTTGTCGCAGTTAAAGTCCAAGTTCGTTTTAGAATTCGCTTGAGCTATGAGTCGGATTTTACTTCTGTTCCACATGTAAAAGGTAAATCTGACATCTCACTTTTTTTTCGCCGATCCTCCGTGAGTGCTCACTGCTCCCCCTATCCTTCCGCTGCGTGTCAACCATTGGGACTTTAGGAATTCACTTCTACACTAGTGTACCTGGATTTGTTGAACAAAGGAGTGTAGATTGAACCATGTACCAACTGGAGAAGCCGGGATATATCGAGGACTTATTTTTTAACGCTGTGCTTCCTGGAAGTTGTTGGCCGCGCGGGAAATGAAGATCGACGACTCCGCGGCGGCTTGAACGATTCTCGGCGCACCGTGACACAGCGAAATAAGCTCAAATTTGACCTTTGATGTCAACGTGAATCTAGAATATTCTTATTTCATCCGAGTGTATCGAAACTGTCGGCCTATGTCGTCATTTTCACCTCGCGGTCAGTGTGGGGCATACTGTCCCGCGCGTGTTTCACTGCTAAATATATTTTCCAGATCACTGACGCCGTGTTGTGGCGCCGTTTCGCCTCCCGCGATTTCAATACTAAGTTGGGCCTCAGCGGAGCTGTTCGATCTTAAAAAGCTTCGGACAGACTGCGTGATTTCAAGAGAGGAAAAAAGGAACGACGGCCCGGTCGGGATTGAGCAGACTCCGAAGATCATTGTCAATAGTTCTTTTTCGGGAGACAAAACGGTTGTAACATTGACAGATTATGCCCCGTTTCGTCGGCATTCTGGTTTCAGATTCTCCGGGCGGTCCGGTCAGCATCGTCTTGAACACCGGGGAAACCTTGCCGGTGTCTCAACATTTTCCCATTTCATTCTAATTGAATATGCCCGTCAACACGAATCCGGCTACCGTTCCTGCTGACAAGGCAGCCGATCCCTGCTGCTGGTCTGTTAACGCTGCGGCCGTTGCCATTGGGTTTCCCCGCGACAATCGGCTTCCTCGCTGTGCGTGTGTGGCCCGGGCTTGAAGGCCATAATTTCACGGCATGTCGCACGGAAGCATTCTCGTGAATGGGTGGCTCGCCGGACCGGCGCCGTTTCTGGAGGATCTTCGAAATCCGATTTGATAGCGGAGTCTCCATGGCGGGCCGCATAGAAGATACCAGGATGGGGTGAGTCTTGCGTATTTTTGGGGTACTCGAGCACCCACAGGTAGTTGTTTGTAGACACATAGCGGCGATCAGCCATAATGACTTTCCTTTTTCGGATTTTGGACGTTCAAAATTTGCTCTCATTTTGACCACATCAATATCGATCGCCATAGCTCAGGTACAGCGATTATTTCATTGGCACAAATCACCCAAGGGGAATATTAGGATCCCGAGCCCTGAAGAAAGCCCAAAAATATTGCATTAGGACAAAGTCTCGTCATGTACTACAATACCATATAATCTCTGGCAGGGAGTGTTGCATAGAAACTGCCAACTGGTTGAAGTACGGTCATTAATTGCCGTGTAAATCCGAGTAGCTTCCACGGTGTACAAGTGCTACACTCTGTCCGATCGCATCCCCGCTCCAGATGTTTCAACTTAGCTAGACGTAAGCGAATTCAATGCAGTTAAGGTCAGTCGTGAGTATAGCCTCAATGACCCTAGTTGTTCCGAGTTTGATGCAAAAAAGAAACTGAGTAAGTGCACATGTGCCTATGTGCTTCGAAGCTGACAAAATGCCCACATGAGACTGCCGCGGAGATGATCGCCGCCATTCAATCCGAGTCGGTTACAAACAAGTTGGACACCCGTCCTCAGCGCCTTGATCGAAAGGCCGCAAGACCAATGAGACAGGTAAGTGGTCATTGACGACAACTTGAACTGTTCCATTCCAACTATGCGTGGCTCAATTGTCAATTTCTTGAACGAGGGAATATAGACGAAAATAAATTGAACGTGGATCAACGTTACCCGGGTCCATGATTTCACTCCATTGAGAATCAAAAATTACCACGCAAGAACTACCCCTGTACTTGTGGGATCCTTTAACCGCTCGACCGCTGTTCGTCTCCAGTCAAGAGTCACAGATATAACTTGACAAAGGGCTTTGACATCCCAAGTACGCACTTGGCTATGTCCGAGCGCGAATTTTACTTCTGGACAAATGTCAATGTCATCGGTACCATGCGGTGTCGCGGAGAAAGATCAAAGTTTTCTATTTTCTTCTCACATCTATGCCTATACGAGTGTGGCGTGTTCTTTAGAGCCATTCAACGGTCTTTGGGGTTGTCAATGAATAAATGATTGGCACGTAAAGATGAAGGAGACCCACAGCAGGGGGCTTGGAGGATATATCGTATGTTATGCGATTAATTCCCGCGACCTCGTTGGTAATGCGGGAAGATATGCGGCGCAAGATCTCCGGCGGAAACACATACCTAACCCGGAGCCACGTCATCAAAGGAAATAAAGGTAGACGAAAACACCGAACGCACCAGTCCGCGGTCATGAAATCCTCGGTTTGGACTGCGCGAAGCGCGATGACCTAAATGAAATCAAAAAGAAGAAGAATTAGGATCTACACGAGAGGTGCTCACCTGCTCATATGTGCGGGAATCACCCATGACGCCGACAGCCTTGACAGGTAACAGAACAGCGAACGCCTGAGCGATCTGGTTATACAACCCAGCCTTCCGGATCTCTTCGATATATATATTGTCCGCTTGCTGTAAAATGATTACTTGTTCCCGTGTAACAGGACCTAGGATGCGGATTGCGAGGCCTGGGCCTGGGAAAGGGTGCCGCTGTACGAGCGGCGCAGGAATGGCGAGCAGACGGCCGAGTGCGCGAACCTCATCTGATAACGAACGGTGAGTCAGAATTGTCTGACACGAATGTCTAACATTACCTTTGAAAAGCTCTCGGAGCGGCTCGATAAGCTTGAGCTTCATATCTTTGAGCAGGCCACCGACGTTGTGATGGGTCTTGATGGTCGCACTTGGACCTTTGAAACTGATGCTCTCGATGACGTCGGGGTACAATGTGCCCTGCAACAACCACTCGACTCGGCCTTTTGCGGCCGCGCCATTCTTCTCTTCTTCGGCAGCGGCCGCCTCGATTTTGGCGGCCTCCGCTTCAAATACGTTGATAAAGGTGTTACCGATAATCTTACGCTTTTGCTCGGGATCCTCGATACCCTCGAGTCGCGACAAGAATAAATCTGACGCATCGACGACAGTGAGATTGACGCCCAGGTCCTTGTTGAGCATTTCGTTGACCTGTTGGGCTTCATTTAACCGGAGAACGCCGTTGTCAACCATGATCGCGTGGAAGCTGAAGAAGGTAAGGGTCGGGAAATATTCCAAAAATGAAAGGAATCGAACCGGTCTCCAATGGCTTCATGCATGAGCTTGGCGGCGACTGTGCTATCGACGCCCCCACTTACGGCACCAATTACACGTCCGGTGGGGCCACATATTTCCCGGATGCGGGCAATTTCCTTGCCGATAAACTCTTCCTGACATATCGTCAAAATGATATGGCAGCGGAATTGAAAAATAATGTAGATTACCATTGTCCAGTGCTTTTGGCACCCACATATATTCAAAATAAATCGGCCGATGACCTCTTTGCCGCGAGGAGAGTGCGTCACTTCCGGGTGAAATTGGATGCCATAAAAGGGCTTGGAATTGTGTGCGAGTGCCGCGTACGGCGCCGTCGGCGTGTATCCGATTACATGGAAATCGGGAGGCGGCGCTGACAACTGATCACCGTGCGACATCCACACCTTTATAAATATGAATATGACGGTGGAAATCAGATATGATGCTGGATCTCTGAAGAACATACCTGCATCTCGTCTCCCAGCCCTTCAAACAAGGCATCGACTGAGGCATTTTCACTGCCGACCTTGGTTATTTTGACCTGAGCGAATCCATACTCCCGATGGTCGCATTTTTCCACCGTTCCCTTCATTTGCCATGCCATTTCCTATGAACGAATTGAGAAGATACCTCCCAGTCAAAATAGATAAAATTAACCTGGAGACCGTAACAAATCCCCAGAATGGGAACTCCGAGATCATAGATGCTAGGATCGGCGTGCGGGGAAACGTCGTCGTAGACTGAATACGGTGAGCCAGATAAAATTATTCCTGGAACGGATATTGAATCAGCACCGAATACGAGTACAGGAGCTCCCACCTTTGGGCTTGAACTTGACATCCTTCATCTGGGTCGTGCAAGGCATCAGTTCAGCGTAAACGTTGTGTTCACGACATCTTCGTGTTATCAAATGGCTATACTGAAGATAGGGATGAATTGAAAAATCGCGGAATGCAGGATTACCACGGACCTGGGAGCCAAAATCAAGGATGAGAATGGTGTTGAACTGATCGTGTATCTCAGCCATCTAGACCACCCATGTAAGCAATGCAGAAGGCGAGATCCATCAACTTTCTTCACCTTGGTGGTGGCGATCAAGAAAATTGATTGACAGCGACACGCGTCACAGAGTGTAACGCATGTATCAATTGTATATCAAACTCCTTCGCCATGCCATCCCGCGCCAGTAGAAGACTGCGGTGTCCATGTTGGATCCATTCTTCCCTATCAAGGCCTGACATCCCGTGATGACCAGGCTCTTGGTGGTGACTATTGCGCTCGGAAACCCTGGTTGCTGGCCGCCGACGGGGTAGAACTTGAAGTATCACCACGTTCGTTTCCATACTTTAATTCTATGGTAATGAATTTGTGGATGCTCCCCTCCCGAGACCCGGGTTTTACTTGCAAAATAGTTGTTTTGGGACACCCATTAATCTGATACAAGGCACACCGCCGTGGTTTACCAACTTCAGCTTTACATTACACGATTTGTCTATTATATCGTCAGTGTTGATTTTCATTTTGACAGGCACATAGCTGCATTAGATTGCTTTCCATCCGACAGCGAGACTGGTACTTGGAAAACTCGCCCCTGAACACATTCTTGCATCAAGGTTTCGATAACGATAAACACATCCTTCTTCGAAGACGCCAGCCAGCCGCTCATCATAGCCATACTATCGCATATAGCGGTACCTTGCGACTTTGGAATGCCGGTGTTCGTGCCAGTTTCTCACTGGCTGCTCATGCGATGATCCCGGCTGCTCAGTTCCTTCCTGATCGACACGCGCCTACAGCATTGGACATAGGATTCGGATTGCCAATTTGTCCGGGATTCTAACTCTAATGTTTTAATTTCTGACCCGATGAAAACCAGACCCAGTCTCCCCGAAATCTCGTTGTTTTTGACTGCCAATCTTGCTTCAGGGAGTTGGTCCAGAGCCGGAGACATTTCCTTACGCGGGTGATTGGCGATCTTTTCAGCCTTCGCCGGGGTTCACATCGGAGTCCGGAACTCGGCCGATATGGACGGCCGGAGAACCCTGTTCCTAACATTCTCGCAAATGCAGTGTATATGCAAGGAGAGGTAAATCTTAGCAGGCCTCCCGCGCCCGTGGAGTTTGGACTACGTCCTCAGTCAGATTCCCCACTTCAGCGTGAGGTCTCGGGGCCGAAAGGCGAGGTTTAGCGCTGGGCAAGGTCGAAGCCGACAAGTTCCGATTTTGAGCCATGGACCTGTCTAGGCGAGTGGTATTCCAGGCTGTGGCGGAAAAGTTCCTATTCATCACTCATCTACAGAACCTCCGATGCGGTCCTTTCGGACCGCATCAGCTCTGAAGATAAATCCCCTTCCCCATCGGGGTTGCGCAACGGCTTTGATTTGCAGTCACAGAGTGTCAATGACAACAAATTGTTGTTCTAAGAACTGCCTGCGCTTAAACTGGGCATGTTTTGAGAGAGTGTGAGTAAGATCCCGGCGATTTCATCAAATGTTCACGATCGCAAGGTCAATAGAGAAACAAAAATAATGTCGACCACGTCTATCGCCGTTTGGGGCAAGCGGGATCCACGACGGAGAGTTTCACGCCAGTGTCGACAAAAAGTACTGGTTATCCTAGTAGTTTGGCCTCTTGAATCGCCATCATCTGCCACGGACTAACAAGGTCTACTGCAGATCCACACGGCATTCAAATCGAAATTGAACACGGGAAGCGCGTATTCTGTTAACGTGAGCCTTCCCTTTCAGGGGACAATATGGATAGACGTGGATCCAGTGTCCTTGGCGCAATTATAGCCCCGGTCCCCAGTGACATCGTCGACTCCGGCCGTCTCGCTTTGGATGTCAGAGATCTGTGACTGCATTGGCTGTGCCTCCGAGCCGCGCCCGGATGTATGGGCCGGAGGCCAGAACGGAAACAAACGTATTTGCGCTATAAAGGTACAGCGCCATTCATATATAATGGAAACGCCTATCACACCCCACCCTCACAATGCAGCCAGCTCTCGTCCCACCGCAAATGAATAGAGAACGTCGTCAATGGACTACACAAGAGGATGAATTACTCCGCGTGGCCGTTAATCGAGGTAAAGTTTCGGTTCCATCATATTTTCGCCATTAATGCGGCGAACGTGGTGCAGAGGAACCAGGTAACCCTGCTCCCTCCAAATGGCACGCCATCGCCCAGCATGTCCCAAACCGCACGAACAAGGATTGCCGAAAGCGTTGGTATGCAAAGATGAGCTCAGACGTCGTGAAAGGCGGTTGGGCCCCCGACGAAGATCAGAGATTATTGAATGCCATCGAGACTTATGGAACGAGGTGCGCCCTACATCAGGTTCATTTTTCAAGCTTACTGAGTGGGATTTAGGTGGTCCCTCGTCGCATCGATGGTACAGACGAGAAATAGCGACCGTCAGTCATTTTATTTTACCTCTTGACCGTCTTTCTTAATTTTCTCCCAGAATGCGCTAAACGTTGGTGTGATACTCTGAACCCTGAAATCGATCGGACTGCGTGGACGGCGGAAGCAGTAAGTTGGTTGTACTTATCAGCAAGTACCGTGTATGACGGAAAATCTGTAGGATGAGCTGCTCATCCAAGCGGTCGACAAACATGGGAAAGTGTGGACAAAGATTGTGCAGACGTATTTTCCGGGGAGAACAGGCAAGGCCGGCCAGCGTTGCGTCGAGACGCTTCTAATTCGTGTGGACAGGGCTAGCCGCAAAGAATCGATACAATAGCATCACTCGCACTGAAGACTCTTCGCGGGGATCGTCCTCACGCAGACGGAACAGTCCTGGATCAACTCCTAGTCCCCCGCCGGACCTCGCCGCATCGTACTACTCGAATTCATATTCCAGAAGTCAGTCAACGTCCCAGCCCGGGCAGATGCCTGGCTACTCTTCCATGTCCCATCCAAGCCAGCAGTCTGGACACCGGAGCCGACCGTCTGGAAGCTATTCCATGTCGAGCTTAGCTGGGCCTGGCCGAAGCCACGGTGCGCCCATGTCGCAGTACCCACCCCAGACAAATCCAAACTATTCCATGACCAACACCTACTATCCACCCACAAGCAGCACCGCACCCTACCCGCCGTCTTCACAGTACCCCGGGCAGCCACCAGTGTTACCCGGCAGCTCTGCATTTGCTGGCTATCCGAACCAATACCCTCCTCAGTCGCAGCAGCAACAGATGCAATATCCGAATACCTCATTTAACCCTGGGTATCCTTCGTCGACGTACCCGGGAGGCCAGTCATCCTCCGGTGCTCCCCGCAATGCATCCGACCCCAGAAATTGGGTGAGCGTCCTGTGTCTTAACAATTCTTGTTCGGCGACTAAAGCTATTCCTCGGTCGTCTAGGCTCCATTCTAAGACTGCATCGGCATTTATGCGTTGCTAGTATTTATTAGGCCGCTTCTGTGGCCTACATGCGACTCGATATACTTGTCCCATCGCACCCTATTTAATTTTATACCCTCTCGCAAACATGACTTCGGAATTGTTCACTGGATTTTCAAGGGCGCTGGCACATACCCAATGCCGCATCGATAGGATCTTACCCGCTTTGAAGAGCGGGAATGTAGGTCATTGCTTCTTTTTTTAAAACAGAATTTCGGGGTTGCTCGCAGAATTTTCGGAGATGTCGTGATTTATTTGCCAAGGTGGGTTTATTTCTTCAGGCTAGCCTGGAGAAAAGTCTACAACAGGAATAGGTTGATACAAGGTGGGTTGGTTCAATTCCAAATCCCATGACTGTAGGTGAGCCAGCAATCATCGCCGCCTGAGCATCGAGGCTGTTTACCAGATTTCGTTGTGCACAAAACACACCGTGCGGCTTTGGTTACACACTGCAGTGATCCACGACGGAGCGGAAGATCAGCAGCATAGCCAAAGTGAACTCAATGGAGTTGATGAAAAAGGCACGGTTGATGATATATATCTACCAACTGTTTTGGAAGTTACGTTATTGGAGCGAATTCTCTGCATTCCAATTTGAGAATGAAGGCCTTCATTGTCATCAACTAAATTTGGAATATGTTCCAACTGAAGTTGAACTACCGGTTCCTCGGGTTAGGGTTAGGCATACAAACAGTCAAAAAATACGGCCCGCATTTCAACACTCGAGTAGTTGAAATGCGGGACAGGAAAAGATTCCGGAGATGCATACCCACAACGGAGCTACCGCATGGAATACACAAGCCCGAGGCACCCCTCACGAGACCTATGGAATCGCCGTGCAATGTGTGTGGAGGTGCCCACAAGCCCAGGAAGCCCTCTGTCGCGGCAGGAGGGAGGGCTTCACGGCCCCAAGATTTATGCAGTTATCACCTTGAGGGCAACTTTTTATATGAGAGGGTAGTGCACGGACCATGGAATGTTTGCACAACCGCGCACGGACCCGAAGATGTTTGTTGATTGATGGCCGATACGGCGAGAGTAAGACACGATTGAACATGATGCCTCGGTTTATCTACACTCACAGTCAGGGAATCGCAGGATGGCAGGTATAAAATCCCAGTCCCGAAAGGCCGCGATCAACTGCTCGGTCGAATTGTTTCCACAGAACGAACTCGTGTTGTGGGACGGGTATTTTCGGAATCCGGCTCCGAGTTGATCCGGAGGTAGCTCGGAGTCGGGACATCTCCTGAACCGCCACTTCTTGCGCAGTCTGCTTCACTGACGTATACCGCCCTACCCACCGGCAGTGCAACAGCTATTCCCAACAATCGCATAATTGGCCGCAGGGTTGATTCTCAAGTTCAAAGTTGTCATTTGACCAGCGGTTGACCAGCGGTGAGGCTTGGGAGATACTGATTTCATTCCAAATGTCCGACTGTACTTGATTCATCACTGGCCGCAACAGATGAGAACCTCACGGCTCCATCATGCAGGTCGGCGACTCGTTGATATCAAGTTGATTCATTTATTTTCTGCCCTTAAGGAGCGGAGAGCTACTTTTCCTCACCGTCAAACGGGAGGGAGCCACCTTGCTATCGATATTTCAAACTGAAGAAGTAATTTGAATCAATCAGTGCCCAGTATCCTAAGTTATGATGGAGGATTCCTGAGGATTCGCTCATCAATCTGTATTTTAGGCTTTCTCGCACTTCCGCCGTCAAGCACCGCACCACACCGCCGATTCAGGCATCGGATGCATCCTCGGGAAAAGGAACAATCCCTGGTCCTATTTGTTTCATGGGTCATTCTGAGTGCGCCGGTCATTTAATAAAATTGTGGTGTTGGCATTAATCCAGCTAGCGACGAATTCTTGACAGACACTGTGGATCTCGGACTGCACTGTGTCCGACACATTAAGTATTCGGACATAATGGCGGAGGAAGCGGCGAGTTCAAAGACGACGATCATTTTCTTTTTACCTGGGTCCGCTTGCCGCGACTGCGGTCACGGCGAGCTTGGGTGATGCGATGGGCGTGAGATGATGCCGATTCAACTTTTCCTCGCCCTGTATTGGGCACTGCCCGGTGGATCAGTGGGCTTGCTTCTAATGCAAATTAAATGCCCGCGGATTGATATTGGTCCGCACGCTGGCCTCAGTGATGTATTTACTGAAATTTCGCTTCCCAAATTTAGCCGTGGGAGTGTGGCCCCAGGTTCATACATACCTGACAATGTGCGATTCGCTTGGAGAAATACCGCGGTGCCAGTGAGCGCTCCGTACATACCCTCGGAAGCGTAGCTTGTCCTTCGAGAAAAACCAATGTTTTAAAAAAATACCCAGGTCTCCTCGCCTCGAAAGATTTGATAGGCTCATCCGCATGACGAAGTCCACCGATACTTCTTTGAAAAAGTCCAACCGTTTTCAGAAACCACCCGCATACATAGCCGCTGCCCGGTAGAGTTGGGTGGAGAGATAATTCCACGGAAGAAATAGCCTAGCCTCAGGTAAGTACCCGTTTTCGCTATGATAAGAATTCCAGGGTACATATACGTCTGGCGCACGAATTTGATATTACACCCTAAAATTTTAAATGACAGGTGTAAACCAGTTTCTGGAAGTGCCTCCGGGATCTGGGATCCCGGACCACAGTAGGCTGGGATTCGAGCCACTTCGAGTTCGACTGACGATTGACCACGAGTTCAAGTTCCAGTTCTATCTGGGCGGTTTTGATGTAGCTGTTCAACTTGCTATTCATCTCGTTTGCCATCCTGGGCTTGGATAGATTTGTGTGTTGGCTATGCCACCTCGACTCAGACCGCAATTGTATCCGCCCCCGTACTTACACTTACCTTCCCGACATCATACCCACCCAAAGAAAAATACTCAGTCGTGTATAATGGTCAAGTTGCTCACGAGGCCCGAATATCCTTTAGCAGGTTCATATATATATATATATATATATTCTGAGTAGAGTAACTCTACCCACTGCAACGCAGTCCACAATGCAACAAGTCACAATCGATTCAACTTCGAGTTATTTGTTCCCAATCCAACCCAACCTGGCAACCCAGGTGCGGAAATAGCATGTGTATCTCTTCGAGTGTACCGTGAGTAATATTAGTGTCGCATAACCGAGGCTGGGCATTCCGGGCCGGCTTTGTGGGTTGCCTCGCGGGATGGTTGGAAAGTATGAGCACTCAGTTGAACATTTATGCAGCGAGCCGTCGGATGACCACTGTTGCAAGTTATTTGTTCCCAATCCAACTCAACCTGACAACCGAGGTGCAGAAATAGCGTGCGTATTATCTCTCTAATTTAACAAGTGGGCCGCGGGTAATATTAGCGTCGCATGGACTCGAGCAAAACAAGGCTGGGTATTGACCGGCGGGATGAGACGCTGCTGTGTGGGATGGTTGGAAAATTGGGCCGTCTTATTTCGGTTGAACATGAGTCGTCGGGTATTGGTTGCGGGGTTGAGACAGGGGTGAAGAGGAAACGAACACGGGTGGATATCAATGAATCGGTATGGTAGTACAATTGCAGGTAGAAAAAGGAGAAATGTAATAAATAATAATACAGCATACGGCAAGCCCATGTGTCCTTGAAGTTGAATGAACCCAAGCAGGCGGAGGGATGGAGTTTCAGGATTGAATGTCTCATTTTCTTACGAGGACCTACCGATATATTCTGAGTCTGACACACTTTCTGGAACACTATGTTTCTGTCCTCTACTGTTGCCTACCATCTCGGATGGAACTCGCGCATCTACTTCTTCCTTCCGACTCACAAGGGGTTTTCATGTACAGTTTTTCAGACTTCCCCTCCTCGATCAACAATCTAGCACTCGAACTCGATGTCTTACTCTTCCGCGAATCTAGACCGCTCTAGACTCCTCCGCTCTCCATTCCGCGGATGTATAACTCCAAGTCAGCTCCACCGGCCAATGTCTCGCCGTTCCGTGTCTTATGTCTCACTTGGAAAATAGGGGCACTCAACGTATAAAAGGACCCCACCTCCGCCTCTCACTCTCAATTCACCGCTCCGCCTCACCTGCCAAACTCAACCTCACCTCTAAAGCAGCGTCCATTCCTCTTACCCACCTCGAGCTCCGTACTCATTAACGCATTCTAAAACTCCCACCCACCCACCCAACCACCCACCATGCTCCTCGAATGCACCGAATGCTCCCTCCCGTACTACACCTACGAGGACCTCGAGGCGCACTACGAGCTCACGCACCCCCACCTCCACCGCCTCGCCTTCGCGCACACCCGCCCCACGCTCTCCACCCTCCACCTCCGCGTCCTCAAGCGCCTCCTCAACGCGCACCAAAAGACGTACCGCTGCCCGAAGTGCTTCCAGCCCTTCCCGCACCCCGACCTGCGCGATGCGCACTTTGACTTGGAGGAGTGCGACCCCGAGGACGACTCGGATTGCGAGCGCGAGGAGGGGACGTATGGGCGGGCCCGCCGCGGGAGCGTCGAGAGCCTCGTGCATAAGGTGTCGAAGCTGAGAAGGGGGAGGCGCGGGTCCGCTGCGAGTACGTCGTCGGCGACCTCATCGAGCAGTGCCTCGTCGCGGCGCGGGTCGTGCGCCTCATCATCGGGCGCAAGTTGCACTTCGGCATCATCGTGATGGGATTGCAACCATCGCGCCTCTAGATCTCTGGTTGGGTTTCGCTTCACGGACACATGGACTTGCTGTATTATTATTCATTCCATTTCCTTATCTACAATTGTATCACTATATGTACCATCCATTGATATCCACTTGCATGCTTCCCAATCTCGCAACCGATTATGTCGACACCCAACCTTGCTTTGCTGGAATCCCTGCGATCCTAATATTACTCACGGTTTACTTGTTGTGTTAGAGAAAGAAGAGATACACATATTTACTATTTCTGCACCTGGGTTGCCAGGGTGGGTTGAATTGGAAACAAATAACTCAAAGTCCATCCGAGATGGTAGGCTTGAACCGTAGAGGGCAGCAACATAGTGGTCCAGAAGGTGTCACAAACTCAGAATTTATTGGTAGATAATTTCAGGTCCTCGTAGGAAACGGAGACGTTCCTCAAGTGGACCCGGAGTCGTCCTCCGTTCACAGATTGGACTTTGTAGGCTGTAGCGAAGAAATACGGTATCGCAGCCGTTAGGATTGCAAATGCTGACTGGAAAGTCTGCCCATCCACGGTGATCCACATCCACTTTGTGAAGGAACTTGATCAATTGAAAGAATGCAGCGAATATGGCGAATGCAAGTATAACGCCGCGCAAACGCCGCGCCAGAGGATTTCTGCGTGATGTGACTAGGACACCGCCACATATGTGACGCCGACGCGCGCCCTCCTCATCGCTATCACATTGGCAGGTAAGCGCGTGCAGTGGTAGAGATATCCCGCTCATATACCCCTTGTACTACAGTGTAGCCCACCCGCACTCACTTAGTCTGCAGGTAAACGACCCATGGTACCCTCGAGAAGTAACTGACTTTGCGTAGGACTTGATACGGCTTGAGGCCTTGTAAACATTCACAATGGGTCAGTAACATTCGCATCAGGACCTCTTCGAATTTACCTAATTGCGCTTGCAGGTATCCCCAAGGTCTGTGGTGTTTTTTCCCCTTTGAAATGCGGCTAAATCTTGTACCAAGTTCTTTCGTTACATTTCGTGCGTGCAAGCTCTTTGGAAGAATATGAACTGACGTTGTGCAGTGAGCGCTACCCCTTGACCTCCCAACTCATCCAAGAGAACAAGATCCCCGAGTTTGGTGCGCGGTGCTGTCTTGTGCTGATTTATTCTGACTCTTGCATCAGACAATTTGTATCTGGATTTCAATGGGATCATTCACAACTGTACTTGACCCGCTATTTCAACTGGTAGAGTGCTCAGACGACGTTTGCAGGCTCACATCCAAACGACGAAGACGCCCATTTCCGGTTGTCCGAAGAGCAGATATTCACCTCCATATTCGCATACGTGGATCTTCTCTTCGGCAAGATCAAGCCCAAGAAGCTCTTCTTCATGGCCGTCGACGGCGTCGCGCCCCGCGCAAAGCAGAACCAGCAGCGCAGCCGCCGTTTCCGCACCGCCAAGGAGGCCAAGGAGGTGCGCGAAAAGGCCGAGGCCAAGGGCGAGACGCTCCCCGAGGAAAAGGCGTTCGACAGCAACTGCATCACGCCCGGCACGCCCTTCATGGCGCGCCTCTCCGACCAACTGCGCTACTTTATCAACAAGAAGATCACCGAGGACGCAAACTGGCGCGACGTCGAGGTCGTGCTGTCCGGGCACGAGGTCCCGGGCGAGGGCGAGCACAAGATCATGGAGTACATCCGCCTCGCGCGCGCGCAGCCCGCGTACGACCCGAACGTGCGCCACTGCCTCTACGGGCTCGACGCGGACCTCATCATGCTCGGCCTGCTCTCCCACGACCCGCACTTTTGCCTCCTGCGCGAGGAGGTCAAGTTCGGGCCCGCGTCGCGCAAGCGCGCGAACCCCTCGCTCGACGCGATCACGTTCTACCTCCTGCACCTCTCCCTCATGCGCGAGTACCTCGACCTCGAGTTCCGCGACATCGCGCCCGTGCTCGCGTTCCCCTACTCCCTCGAGCGCGTCATCGACGACTTTATCCTCCTCGCCGTGTTCGTGGGGAACGACTTCCTGCCCAACCTCCCCGACCTGCACATCCACGAAAACGGGCTGGAGCGGCTGTTTGAGGTGTACAAGCGCGTGCTGCCGGGCCTGGACGGGTACATCAACGAGGGCGGGGTGATCAGCACGCGGCGGCTGCAGGTGGTGCTGGACGAGATGGCAAAGTGGGAGGAGGATGTGTTTGAGAAGGAGTATGCGGATGTGAATTGGTACAAGGGGAAGCGGGAGGAGCGCGACTTGGCGACGACGCGCGGGGCGGCGCGTGGGCGAGGGAGGGGACGGGGGAGGGGCAACAGTGGCGGGAATAACAACAGCAATAACAACAACAACACCAACAACTCGCAGATGGTGCTCACGCGCGCGCAGCGCGACATATTCGACAAGGTGAAGGCGTTTGTCGTGGGGGAGAACAAGAACGACAAGGGGGCGGTGCTGCGGATGCGGAACGAGTTTGGCGCGGGGGAGCGCAAGTTTATTGGGGCGCTGGCGGGTGATCTGCACCTTGCGCTGCGGTGGGATGAATTCGAGTTTGACGAGGTCGAGGGGGAGGAGAGGAGTTTGGTGACGTGGCGGTTTCCTGGAGCGGCAGCGGGAGACGACGAGGCGGATGAGGCGGAAGCAGGGGATCGAGATAATGGCGACGAAGAACGCGAGGGAGACGTGGATGGCGGGAAGCAACAGGGCCATCGGGAGGGGGACGCGAACGGGGATGAAGGAGACGAGGGCGAGTGGGAGGACGTAGACACCGCCGAGGATGAGGACGACTCGGAGGAAGACGACGCCGAGGCCCGCGCGGCCGTCGAGCGCGTGCTGAAAAAGTACGACAAGGCGCACGTCTTTGAAGACGACGAGGGCGGCGGGTTCGACGCGCGCGCCGCGCGCTCGCTGCGCGACAAGATGGACGAGTGGAAGCGGGGGTACTACCACAGCAAGCTGGAGATTTCGTACGACGACGCAGACGCGATGGGCGCGCTGGCGTACCGCTACGTCGAGGGGCTGCAGTGGGTGATGCACTATTATTACAGCGGGGTGGCGTCGTGGGGGTGGTTCTACAATTATCATTATGCGCCGAGGATATCTGGTGCGTCTGCTTCCCCACTCGATAATGCGGATTTCGCTTACATGTTTTCAGATCTGCGCAACGTCGACAAGATGGAGTTTAAATTCGAGCTGGGGCGGCCCTTTAGGCCGTTCGAGCAGCTCATGGGTGTGCTCCCCTCTGCGAGCAAGGACCACATCCCGCTCGCGTATCAGGTGCTGCGCTTCCTACTACATATTACTATGTGCTAACCACGGCGCGTAGGACTTGATGTACAGCGCAAACTCGCCCATCCTCGACTTTTATCCGCTGGAGTTTGACCTGGATCTGAACGGGAAGAAACAGGACTGGGAGGCGATTGTGAAGATTCCTTTCATTGAAGAGAGTAGGCTGTTGGGGGCCATGCAGAGTACGTCGCCGTCTCATCTCACATTCGTCCTGACAGTGCACACGCGCTGACGCCGCCCACAGCGCGAGAACACCGCCTTACGGACGAAGAAAAGCGCCGAAACAGCTTCGGCACGAGCACAAAGTTCATCTACAACCAGGGCGAGCCGACGCTCTACCCGTCCTCGCTCCCGGGGTTCTTCCCGCCTCTGTACCGCTGCACCTGCATCATGGAGCCGTTCGACCTCCCCACGCTCGACGGGCTGCACCTCGTCGACGGGCTCGTCGCGGGCGTCGCGCTCGGCGCCGCCGCGCCCGCGGGCTTCCCCTCGCTCAAGACGCTCCCGCACACGGCCGTGCTGGGCTTCCACGGCGTGAACGTGCACGGGTCGGAGAGCCGCAACAAGAGCATGGTCGTGAGCATCGAGAACCCGCACGAGGGGCGGAAGCCCGAGGCGGTCGCACGGGCGGTGCTGGGCAAGCGCGCGTGGGTCGGGTGGCCGTTCCTGCAGGAGGGGTTGGTGGTTGCGGTGTCGGATGCGCTGTTCAAGTACGAGCTGATGCAAGTGGTGCCGGGGGCGCCGGAGCGGGTGGTGTCGAACCCGCATGCGGGGCAGGGGCTGGGGATGTGGAGGGGGAAGGCGGAGAGGATCGAGCAGACGTATTCGAAGAGGGCCGGGGTGATTACGGGGGCGGTGGAGATTCTGCTGCATGTGCGGCCGTTGAAGGGTGGGTGCATTCGTGCCGCGGTGAACTGTGTGCTTTGTTTGCTGACGGTGAATTGGGCGGTGCAGGGCTGAAGCGGCTGGAGAGCGGGGCGTTTGTGAAGGACTACGAGGGGGCGGATAAGGAGCAGGAGCACGCGGTGCAGATGACGTTGTCGGAGGTCGCGTCGGAGGACCCGCGGTTCCTCGAGCGCGCGGCGCCGGCGTTGTCTGATGAGTTCCCCGAAGGAAGCAAGATTTTCTTCCTGGGCGAGCATGCGTACGGCGTCGCTGCCCAGGTCGCCGCCACTACCGAGACCACGCTCTCCGTCATCCTCGCCGTACGTGCCCCGACTGCATCCTCCTCCGTATGTATCCTGACTCCGTCTTTAGTTCTTCCTCTCAGACAAGGCCGAGAACGAAAAGTTCAAGTCCATCGTCGACACACGGCAGTCGGGGCGGTACTACCCCTCCTTCAAGGTCGCGGACATGGTCGGGATATCGGGGCGCGCGTTGTCCAAGATCACCTCGAGCTTCCTCGTCATCACGTCAGACAACCAAAAGACGAATCTCGGGCTCAGTCTCAAGTTCGAGGCCAAGGCGCTCAAGGTGATCGACTACTCGCGCAAGGACCAGCGCCATTGGGAGTTTAGTGAGAAGGCGGTCGAGCTCATTCGCGAGTACAAGGTAGGTCGGCGGGATGACGTCATCTCTCGACTTGGGTGCTGATTCTGGCTGGCGATTAGGCGAATTTCCCGGACATCTTCATGTGTCTCGACAATAGCGGGGACGGTGCGTTATATACATCTTTGCGATCGACGACGAGCTGGACTGACGTTGCGAGCAGCTATGGCTAAGGCTTCCGACATCCTGCGCGTAGCTGATCCAGACGCTCGCGTCAGGGAGGCAAAAGCTTGGCTCAAGTCCAAGGGCGTCCGGGACTTTGAGCCAGTCTCACTATTCTGCGACCAGCTAACCAAGGTACGTCTCCGTCGCTCCCTACACTCACGTCTATCTAATTCGACACCAGGAAACCGTCAGCGAAATCGAGAAGCTCGCTGATAGCTTCACCGCCAGCAAGGCGGCGCCGGCGATCAAGAAAGCCATCGTCAAGGGCATCCCGCGGCAAGCTGTTCTCAAGCCCGCGCATGCAGTGTATCGGCTACAGACGCAGCACTTTTCGTTGGGCGACCGGGTGACGATGGTGCAGGACTCGGGCGGCGTGCCGCTCTCCGTCAAGGGCGTGGTCATTGGCTTGAATGCAAAGTCGATGGACGTCGTGTGGGACGTGCCCTTCATGGCGGGTGTCACGTTGGGGGATAGGTTTGTCTGTTTCTCGCTTTCGTATGGCAAGATCGGTGTCTGATGAGGCGGGTGCAGGTGTTCGCAATATCGAGGCTCGACCGTCGAATTTAACACTTGTCTCAATCTGACGAATCCTCAATTCGTGACATCTACCAATCCTAACAAGCCCGCTCCTCCTAACAAAGCGCCTCCGCCTCGTCAGCAGCGATTCGGTCCGCCGTCCAGCCATGCTCAAGGACAAGGACAAGGGCAGGGTCAAGGGTCTGGATTCCGACCACCACTGGCAAAGTAATCGTCGCGTCCTCTTCGTATCGGCTTGATTTACTAACTAATAATGCCTTCCTTCTTTCCTCAGTCAAGGTCAAGCTTCATCGCCGGTCGCGATCATGACAAACCCCAATCGCGGTGGCGGCGGACGCGGCGGATTCGCCCCGCGAGGAGGGTTCCAGCAACACCGTCCTCCCCCAGCGGCCGCCGCGGCCGTCGCCGCACAGCCTGCAGCAGCAGCACCACCAGCGCCTCATAATCCCGTTCATCGCGGGGGTGCACCACCAGGAGGACCTGCCTTCGGCCGCGGGCGCGGAGGATTCGTCCCCGCACCGGGCTTGCGCGGGCGAGGGGGGTTCGCTCCTAATTTTGCAGATCGCGGACGCGGGGGACGGGGCGGATTCCGGGCTCGTGGGAGGGGTGCAGGTGGGCCCTTTGCACCTCCGTTGCCGTCTTGATTCTTGAATGAAGTCGGACCGGACGGAAATGCTCGACCGCTCGCTCGATCTACGTGTACTTGATGTTCGTCCTAGTTTACGATACTGCTGTTTAGTGTACATCTAAGGCACCTTTGGAAACTGGGATTGGGAGAATTATGGAAATGTATAAGGCTACGATGATGACGAAGCAAGTTAATTTCAAGCCAGTTCCGTGGCTTCGTCCTATACATACCGCGTCACAGCAGACTGATTATTACTTGCGCACATAGCACGTTACTCCAACAAACACCGGCCGGGATCAAGTTTCGTCGGAGCTCGAAGACGATGCGCACGTATACACTAGAATCTCCCTGAAGCAGTCGCGATGTAACGGCAGTCTCGACGGCCAGCGAATTCGTGAGAAACAGGGTACCAGTGGGGAGCGAAACAATTAAATCCCTAGCACAAGATTAAGGCTGTATACAAAATTATGAATACATGAAACTTGGGGTGGTGGGCCTCTGACACGAACGTCTAGCTAATGGATGCCCTCCATACTCCCTCAAGAGCGGCGGCGGCGTGCGGAACCGTCGCTGACAGGAAAAACCATTTTTGCAATCGATGTGCGGGCCCGGGGATAACCATTTCTGGCGCATCGTCGCAGCATGGCGTTCCTGCCCCGCACGATCAGTTTGGGCATAATGTAGTGCGGCGGGGCATCTGAGACGACACCTGAGACGATCATCCAGGAATAAGTACGGGTTCTGGACTCGGGGATGTAGATTTGCTTACCTGGTCGAAGTGTAAGAAATTCTGAGTAATCAAGAAACATATCATCGCCTCGCCGACCTCGACCGACTTTGATCGACGGGGGAATGGCGGTCAAGATGAGAAAGACGCCAAGGAGAGTGTTCTTGATCTTCTTGGCCGGTGACCTCTAGAATGGTGGCCATAAGCGATCGCGTCTACGAAACCGTTTCCAAAAGAGTCTTACTCCATTTCATCATTATTCAGTAAAACACAGAGACGACCATAACGGTCACGGTTATCTGGGATGTCGTGAAAACCGGCACCGAGACTAGACACCCTAAAACGGTGGGGATGAGCGACCGCAACGCATCTACAAAGTGGTTTCCCAAAAAAGTCTTACCCCCTTTCGTCGATGTTTGAGGTGAATACGAAAAGATGAGACTGTGAACGAGGCGACAATAGTGGTCACATCGAGGAACGAATTGAGAGCGGGCTAATGAATCTATCTCCGCGATTCATCTTTGAGCAGTTCTAAGGGGCATGCCAGTTGCATGGTTGAGCGCCGACGGGATGGTGTGCTTCGTAATGAGTGAATTCGAAAAGATGAGATTGTGAACGAGGCGACAATAGTGGTCACATCGAGGACCGACTTGAGAGCGGGCCAGTAGATCTATCTCCGCGATTCATCTTTGTGAGCAGTTCTAAGGGGCATGTCAGTTGCATGATTGAGCGCCGACGGGTTGGTGCTTCGTACTTACAAGTTGCCGCCGTAGAGCAGAATTCTTCCGGCCCGGCTATCCTCTACTCGGCGGACAAGGGCTTTGTATGCTGATTATGTCAAATACTGCTCAAATCGATTAGATTTCCGAGACTGAATGCAAAAGCGATGACGTGCTGGGCGTTCCCCAGACTCGAGTAAGAAGGCCCCCGCGAAGACGAGACGGAAGTTCGGAACGGATCCACCCTCTCCAGAAAATCGACACACTCCAGCAAAAATATCACAAGAGCTGCCTGCATTCAAGCGCCCGACATTTCTGAATTCATGGGCCGTGTCCGACGCCTGTCCGCCCCAGAATGGTGATCACTGCGATCTTGCACGACCTGATGTGTGGGGCAGGCGCTCAGCAGCTTCATACCCCTTTCGCGTTGGTGCCTGTCGGCATGACGCCCGAGCGCATTGGGCTCCCAGAAATTCAGGACGACGGAGTATCGATATCAGGACCTCTTCGTTTCGAAGAGCGGTTCGCCGATATGGCTATACACCGCGTACCAAACGCGAGGCCACACCCGACGCACCCGTGGTGATCCCGGTTACTCACGACCTGTAGGACGACGAGCCCGACGAAAATAGCCGCCCGATCGACCGATAGACTCGCTCGCAATGA